>CM019063.1:17155483-18355483 GCA_009667805.1 Leptobrachium leishanense | reverse complement strand
TTTTTAATATTTAGACACATTTCAATGCATTTTTATTGGCTTAAACACCTATTAGAAGAATAGCAGAGTTCCGTTTTGCTTTTCTTCTGAAGTTTGGCGGTCAGTTCAGCTGTCTTCAGCAGCTTTCGGCGGTCTTTGGCAGCGTTTGGCGGTCCTTGGCGGCTCCATTTTTTGCATACTTCGGGGACTTCGCGGTGAATAGTGAATTCACAGCAGGGCTGGCAATATGTAAATGAAAGTTGAAAAGTTGGGAGATGCAAAAGTTAGACCAAAACCGGTGAAAATAATGTAGTCCCCAGTTCTATTGAGTCAGAGATTTGTGGCGAGCATATTACAACCTAAATCAATACTGATTTACTTTTTTTTAATAAATTAAGATTATTTACAGGGTAATTCAAAGAGATCCGAATGGCTGCCGAAAGGGAACCGAACGCTGAAAATCAGCGTTCGGTTACCTTTCTTGGCCATTCGGCTATCCAGAGAGCAGGCAATTCGCCAAATATTGGCGAATTGCCTGAACATACGGTGCCTGTTCGAAGGCAGTGAAATCCCCATAGAGAATCGATGCTTCGGCTATTCAGAGAACACAAACCAGCAGTGAAAGGTTCCCGAAGTGCCCTGTCATTTGGTGGTTTAATTCGGCAAGTTTATTCGGCAGGTTTATTCGCCAAATCGAACCGAATTGAAGAGAACGAAAAGTCACCGAACGTGCGGTGGCTTTTCGATTCTCTTTGAATAACCCTGTGTGTCTGTTACTAGAGCAGGTTCTTTATGAACAGGAGAGTGTTTTGTATAGGTCAAGTAAGCCAACTCCCAGTCTCCCAGCGTGTGCCTTAGTCTGCTGCAGCGTTAAGGAGCCGAGTTCCCGAGCAGCAACGACTGGAACGTCCCTAACCCAAAATAAGTAAAATCCCCATAGAAATAAGTCATTTTCCTTCGGCGAGACATCAGTTACTGCAATTGTTTACCTTTACCTTTTGACGTGGCTCCACAACTACATGATCTTCAACCAACCATCATTTTCCAGCAAGATGCTGCACCGCCACATTGGGGACAGCATGTTCCTGGGTTCCTAAATGAAACATATCCAGACCGGTGGATTGGAAGGGGTGGCCCAATTCCCTGGCCACCTCGATCACCAGATATCACTCCCCTCCACTTCTTTCTATGGGGTTATGTTAAAGATATGGTGTATGGAACAAAGGTACGGGACATCACTAATCTAAAGCAGAGGATCTCTGATGCCATTGCCACCATGGATGAGGGGATGCTGCAGGGAACATGGCAAGAAACCGAGTACCGTCTTGATGTGCCTCGTGCAACTAATGGCGCCCATATAGAGGTGTATTAAATGAGGCAAAAAAAACCTTAAATATATACGTCTCATTTTGTAATCATTTTCACTTATATGTCTTTTCATTTGCCTTTGGAATAAATTTTTGAAATTGTAAAGAGACTTTATGGACACCCTGTATTTCATATAAGGGTGCTGCTATGACCAACTAATACAACATATCATGAGCAAACCTAAACATAGTATTAGAGATTTTAAAAACACCTGAGGTAATAAATTATGATAGAGATTTGATTACAAATTACGATCATAATATTTATATACAGTATACTGTATATATATATATATAAGAGAGAAGTTCCTTTATTTGCGTCTGCAGCTAGAAAGCATTATTTCATTAGACTGTCCTACAAAAAATCATCTCATCTTTGACCTTAATATATCATGTGAAAGCAGTCACAAGCATTAACATTCTTCTCCTTTTCATACATGCAGCCGCTGAAAAGGAATGCCTTGTTAGTGAATGAGTAGACGGTCACACTGTGTGTCAATGTGACAGTCGTCTCGCAGAGTCCCCCATGTGCTGATTCTCGTGCTCCTTCTTTCTTTTTTGCTGAGTCTTACTGACTTCACACAATGCAATCCTCACACTGTGCCGCTATGTCACTTTATGTCATCATGCTGTCACGTGGGCTAGGTACTTTCCCTGTTTGATTAAATATGTTTACCATCTGCAATCCGACAAAACAGCTTTTTTTTTTCTAGAGTTTTGGGCCTAACATCGCTCATGGCGGACGTGCTTTAGATCGCTCCGTGGGAGACCAGCACAATAAGCGGACATATACCCACCAACATCGCTCATCGGACTGCCCCAGAGGCTCCATAAAATCGGGAGCGATATGGTAGCAGCCAAATCAAAGAAAACCGGAGACAGGCAGGATTTTTTCACCCCAAAACAGTCCAAACGCAGGGAAGAGGCGGCCCGCCAAAATGGCGACGGATCCCCTCCGGCATCGCCTGGGACACGTGGAACGGGGCTGAGCACGGACTTAGACACGCTTTCGCAGAAAATGGAACTACTGCTGAAGGAGTTCTCTGCCACCCTTACCAGCCGCTTGGACGCGGTATCAGCGGAAATACGCGGTGACATTAGAGATCTGGGCGAAAGGACCTCGACCTTGGAGGACAAAATGGCGGAGGTAACGGAGGAATACCATTCGAGTGGACGAAATGGAAGACCGTTTGGAGAGGTACTCAAACAAACTCGCAGATCTGGAGGACTGCTCAAGGCGACATAATTTGAAGATTAGAGGGATCCCGGAATCTGTATCTCCCCGCGACCTATGGCAATATGTCACGGAATTCCTCTCTCACCTGCTGCCTGACGCGATAATGGACTCACTGCTTATGGACAGAGTCCATAGGATCCCTAAGCCACCTTCAGCCCCCCCAAATGTGCCACGAGATGTAATACTGAGACTACATTATTTTAAACCCGAGAAGACGCGCTGCGCGCTCTCCGCACACCAGGAGCGCAAGGCCCAGTGTACGACAAACTTTCAGTCTTTCCGGACCTCTCGCAGGCCACACTGCAACGTCGCAGGCAGTTTCGCCCACTCACGGACACTCTTCGATCGGCGGGGGTGAATTATCGATGGGGCTACCCCACCAAGATACTGATCCTCAAAGACGGAGTCGTCAATGTGATCACCTCACTGGAACAAGGCCGACGGATCTTGGAGAGCTGGGACCTACAAGTGCCAAAAACAGACCATAAGTCCCTAGGTCGGGTGGAGAAGGACTGGCATGTCCGCTGAAGAAGCAACGAACGGTTTGTTTGCCTGTTTCACTGGGTACTACTATGGTGCACGATAGAGTGCAGTGGTCTCCCTGAGCGCCACAACACCCTCATCTCCCCCTTCTACGCAAGGGAATGGACTCCCCATATAGGGTTAGTCTGTTGGAGAGAATTCACCTGTTATTTGTACATAGTTCCGCTGTATGGCGGTGTTTTTGCCTTTCTCATATTATGTTCTCTTTCCTTTTTTTCTCCTCCCCCCCTCTCGACACCAGAGACACACTACTTACTACTGTTGCACAAATATGGCACCTCCCGATACATTTTTGACTGGCGCGATTTAGGAGCAGGTCAGAGCTGCATGTTCACCATACCGCATGAGAGTACTGACATTTAACGTAAAGGGACTAAATTTACCCGTCAAGAGGCATTCACTATATAAAGACCTCAAATCACATGACGCAGACATAGTGTGCTTACAGGAGACACACTTTAGACGAATGGACCACCCTACACTTTATCTGCCACAATATGCCACCCAATATCACTCTACATTTCGATCCAAATCACGGGGGGTCACCCTCCTGCTCCACAATAGACTGGACTTTCAGGCCCACCGCATTCTCACTGACCCTAAGGGCAGGTACATCATTTTAGTTGGTACAATAAACTCCAGAACATACACACTTGTATCACTGTATGCCCCTAACACGACACAACTATCCTTTCTATCACATCTGCTCAATAAAGTGTCGGAAGTTCTATCCGGCGCATTTATAATCTGCGGGGATTTAAATGTAAGCGTAGATCCCTCAAAAGACCGGTCTCGACCTGATACGTCCAAAAAAGCAATGGCAACGTTGCGACGGCTTCAGACAGTCATGGGATCCCATAACCTAAATGACGTATGGCACCTCCTTCATCCAACGGAGCGAGACTATACATTCAGATCTCGGGTTCACAACAGCTACACGAGGATTGATTATTTTATGGTCTCGGGACCGACTCTGCCCTACATAGTGGACTGCGCCATATTACCCTTCTCCTGGTCAGATCACGCACCCGTGATGTTGACATTGGGAGACACATATCAATATTACACGAGACCCCCCTGGAGATTTGACGATTACTTACTAAATCACGAACAAGCGAAACAAGACATTCAGGACACTCTGACGAATTACTTTAAGGAGAATGTGTCCCCTGAGGTGCAACCTCACACGTTATGGCAAGCTCACAAAGCGGTGGTTCGAGGGACGTGCATAAAGTGGAAAGCTAGACTCCAAAAACAATACATGACAGATAGACTAAAAATCCTTACAGACATTCAAAAAGTTGATGTGGAAAATAAAATATCCCCTTCCTCCTCTCTGGAGGAGAGCTTAGATCTCCTGTTGAGAACCCTTCACGACCTGGAAGCTCATAGTTACTTTAAAGCCATGTCCAGATTAAATGCTAAATTCTATGCCTTAAAAAACAAACCGGGTCGCCTGTTGGCGCGCAAATTGCAACCCCTTAGAGTACAGAAAAAGATATCTTCTCTTAAATAAAAACTTGGTCCGTTATATAATCCCAGAGATATTGCAAACGAGTTTGCGGACTACTACGAGGCTCTTTATAATCTAGATGTCAGCGACACGGTCTCTCACCCTACATGTGAGATGATTAACAGGTACCTGGAACGTATTCAGCTGCCTTCACTATCGCAAGCCCAGGGCGACATACTTTCAAAACCAATAACAATAACTGAACTGTCAACCCTGCTTAAGGAGTTACCGAAACGCAAGGCACCGGGACCGGATGGCCTCCCGGGGCTTTACTACTCAGCATTCTCTGGCCAACTGCTACCACACTTATTATCTGTGTTTGAGGAGGCGGGGGACAGGGGTTCCTTCCCGGCAGATATGTTACGGGCACATATAGTTACCCTTCCGAAACCGGGGAAAGCTCCCGACCGATGCCAGAACCTGAGGCCCATATCTCTCCTAAATGTAGACTTAAAACTGTATAGTAAACTTTGGGCGTCCAGACTGCACCACATCCTCCCCACTTTAATAGGCCTGGACCAGGTGGGATTTGTCTCCGGACGCCAAGGACCAGACAGCACGAAAAAGTTATTGAATGTGATGGAGTTCCTAAGGGAATCAGGGGAGCCAGGTTTGATCCTGTCGCTTGATGCCGAAAAGGCCTTTGACAGGGTCAACTGGCTTTTCCTCCGCATGGTCTTGGATAGATTCGGTTTTCCAGACCCTTTCATGAAAGCAGTTCACGCACTATATGATGCTCCATCGGCGAGAGTCCTGACTGCAGGATTCCTGTCTGAGGAGTTCGTAATAAATAATGGAACTAAACAGGGATGTCCCCTCTCGCCGCTTCTTTATGCACTGGTCCTGGAACCACTGGCGCAGGCTATACGGGAGAACGACTATATTCGCGGGGTGGAGATCGGTCCTACGTCCCACAAACTACTCCTATATGCGGACGACATTTTCGTTACAATGACTGACCCGACTACCTCACTCCCTGCCCTGCAGGAAGAATTGGCTGCTTATGGCGAGGTTTCCTACCATTTAGTAAATGCTCTCAAAACACAGGCATTACCCTTACAACTCCCGCAAACTCAACTTGATGACCTTAAACACACGTATGACTTTGACTGGAAACACGCCCACATCATATACTTAGGCTTACGTATCACTAACTCGATAGACTCACTGATAACGCAAAATTATGATCGCCTTTATTCAACGATTAAAACTTTATTGCATTCATGGCGATTTCGTGAGATATCATGGATGGGCAGAGTGGCGGCGGTCAAAATGATGATAATGCCGAAAATTCTATACGTATTTAGGGCCTTGCCGTTAGCGGTACCGAGACGTTTCCTGGACAAGCTGCAGGCTCTCTTAATGTCATATATCTGGAACCGAAAACATCCTAGAGTACCCAGAAGCCTTTTGTATCTTAGACACAGAGACGGGGGAATAAATGTATCCCATGTGCACAAGTATTATTGGGCCACATGTCTGGCCTCCCTGGCGGAGCTGTTCCGTGCCGGACCGATACCACAGTGGTTGGTCATTGAACACGCATCGACTGCAGGCCACGGGTTGGACTGTCTACTGTGGATCCCCCCACGGAATAGACCCCGATTACCTAATGCATTATCCTCAACCCTTCTACATCTGAAGGCGTGGGATCTCCACTTTAGTCGAATCACTAACCATACCCCACTATCAATGGCAACCCCGCTAGTATCTTTGCCGTTACTAATGCCTCATTTCCAAATGAAACAGTGGACTCAGAGAGGCATAACTCACCTCCATCACTTCTTTGAGCCCCACGCCATTCTGCCCTTCCAAACGATACAGCAGAAATTCCAAGTGCCGAATTCAATGTATCTGTCTTACATGCAACTACACTCGTATATGAAATCGAATGGAGGGTACACTGGGCTCAGTGCACACCTACCACTCCTCTCTGAAACTGAACTGTTCTGCCTTGACCCGCATACAAAGACTAAAACCCTCTCAATGTTTTATCGTCTGTTGAACACCCCGACTAAAGCGATGACCTGGAAATTTCAACACACCTGGGAGAAAGATCTGGGAACGAAATACACACCTACACAATGGGCGCAAGCACACCAGTTTGCGGACAGCGCCTCAAAATGCTCCATGCTTTTGGAAACCCAAAGAAAAGTGTTGTACTGTTGGTACCTCACGCCGAACAGGGTCCATAGGATCTCACCGCGGGCCTCGGAAGTTTGCTGGAGATGCTCGGAGGCGGTGGGTACCGCTGGTCATGTTTGGTGGACTTGCCCAAAAGTGTCTACACTGTGGAAAGACATCTCAATATTGGCTACAGAGGTTCTGGGTCGAAGTATCCCTTGCTCGCCAGAAGTACTGTTGCTCGGAATGATACACCTCCCAAGGAAACATTCAAAAATGCTTTTTATCATTGTATCCACGACTATGCTATTATTGGCTAGGAACTGGAAGTCGGATAAGGTTCCAACGTGTCGTCAGATAACTCAACTCCTGGATCAGTATCGACATTTTGACGCTGTTTCTTCATACCCAAATATGAACCGACCCTCTAAATCGGATCCATGGTCGATATGGGACACGCTCAAAATCTACCAATCGTGCACAAGATCGAGTACCGACATCCCCCCGTCGAATCCGCTGCCGAATGATGCATAGAAATAAGATTTCTTCGATTGCACGAGAAATGTTTGTTATGCGCATGATGTTAGGTGTCTCTGGTGTCCTTTTGTCCCCCCCACTCCCCTCCCCCTTTTTTCTTTTTTCTTCTTTCTGCTTTCGATTAATGAACAAACGTGTTAAAGATATTGATGCATTTGTTAAATATAAATGAGAATAAGCGAAACCAGGAGTCTCACTCCTCTTGCAGTTGTTGTAAAAGATTTATGCTTGAAATCTCAATAAAAATATTTGTAAATAAAAAAAAAAAGTTGCGGTTTTCTTTTTTTTTTTCTTTACCCCGTTCGTCAGCTTGTCAGCTGTTTCCGGCGACTGGTCGGCACTCTGTTCGGCGGATCATCAGCTTTTTTCAGATGCGTTCAGCGGGTTTGTGGCAGCTTATCAGATCCGATGTGTTCCAGCGGTTATGCGGCAGCTTATCGGATCGGATCCAATGTTTTCCAGTGGTTTTGCATCGGTTTTTCCTTTTTATTCGGTGGTTGTTTATCGGCTTTTCCCTGCACCTCGGGGACCCTGCGATGAATGCTGTATTCGCCTCAGGGTCTGGGAATTTGATTCCCCGAAGTGCAGGGAACGCAAGAGCACGCTCTTTGAATTACCCTCACTCACCTAATAACTCACCTCACGTGTCACAGCCTGCTTCACCTTGTGCTGAAAAAGTACCCGCCAGAAAAACATTTTTTAAAAACTGCCCATTTTGTGTTCGATTTAGGGAACCAGTGTTATACGAGGTGGTAGGTATAAGTGAATTAGCAGGGAAAGATGGCTTTAGGGATGATGCTAGATGCAAATAATATTAACAATGTTGCACTCCAAAAAGGATGGAATCTAAAAACACAATATTGGAAAAGAGAGCTCCAAAGCAAATGAAATAAAGCAATAAAACTCACAGTAACATGCAATGTGTATGAGCGTATCACACAGCTCCACAGCAATGAAACTCACAGTAATGTGTGGTGTGTATGAACGTATCACAGGGCTCCACAGCAATAAAACTCACAGTAATGTGCGATGTGTATGAGTATATCACAAAGCTCTACAGCAATAAAACTCACAGTAATGTGCGATGTGTATGAGCATATCACAGGGCTCCCTAGCAATAAAACTCACTGTAATGTGCGGTGTATATGAGCGTATCACAGAGCGCCACAGCAGTAAAACTCTCAGTATTGTGTGGTGGGAATGACATTGTATTATAATGAACGCATGTGCGTTTCCGCCAATAAAGATGGCTGGTGACTGGGGTAAGGAAGAAGGCATGCCTATATAGGTTATTTCAAAGTAAGCATGCATTTGTTACACAATAGAAACATAGTGCAGGAAACAAGAATAAGAAAAAATAATGAGATAAAAAAGGAAATGTATAGTAAAAGAAAAAAAAGAAGAAAAACCGAAGAAGTCTAATGCTTGGAAAAGCTCGGAACATAACCACTAAAATAGGAATCTCAAACTCTACCCCCCCCCCCAGTGTAGAATATGTGTGTGTTGCATGTATACATAGGTGTGTGGAGACAGGAAGTGGGCGAGTGTTAGAAGAAACAGGAAGCAGAGGCCGAGACACACAGGCTGTCATGAGAATAAAGCAGTTCTTCACAAAGTTCGTCTTTTGTGCAGATCTACACCCAGGTGTTTTTCTACCACAACGCCCAAGATTCTCTGACCATCTTTTGCATTCAAAAAATACTAGGAATTGGACACCATTAACATCTGGGTTGGGGGGCAGAGTTTGGGATCTGTGCACCAGAAACATCTGAGACCACTACGGTGAAATAAATACTAGATATTGCACGCAAGCCGGCCTCTTTTGGCGTCAACGCAGGGGAAGCAAGTCGTATCACTAGTATGCCCCGTGCAGACCCAGCCACTGCCTAGGCCCGCGAATTGCAATTTTTATTTTTTATTCAAGGAGGGTGAAATGTGAGGCAAAGAAACCTTTAAAACCACAAAACAAGCTGCATTTTACATTTAAATGGTTTTAACTTTTGTTTTATGTTTAACATTGAGGCAGTGGCCCCGCTCATCTGAGGTATGTGAGGGGTCAATCCCTGTCCAAGGGATGTGTGGTATAATCCATAGAAGAGCTCACCTCACCAATGTCCTGAGGGTGAGAGGTTTAGATGTAATGCCAAGGCTCCTTCCTTTAAATTTTGTCATTCCTAATTCTTAATATGTTTGTTTCAATTTACACAATATGTTGGCACTATTTACATAACTGTAATTTATTCAGAAAAATGCAGCAAGTTAGGATAAAAATTCAGCCAGAAACCGTTGCACAATGTTCTTCACACTGACTGGAATTAAAACCATTTAAGGCAAGGATATCGATCTCCGTCCGTCCAGTTATTGATGGCCTACATTTCCCAGAATTCTTTGAATATACTAGAGGGCCAGGGAATCTTGGGAGCTGTAATTCAGAAACATCTGGGGGGAGGGCCGGAGTTTGACCCCTCGATTCAGGGGGTTATTCAGGTACAGCCTGTGGGGGGCTTGTATCCCTCCCTCCACATCTCATTATGACCACAGGTCTACCTGGAAGGAAGCAGGAAGTGGGGCAAGGTAGGAGTGGTCAATAATCCTATAGAAGGTAGAGACAAACAGGATCTTTCTTCTCTTTCTCCTCCTGTCTTGGTGGTGAACAGACTGCAGCTCCAGGGTCCATTGAGAGAGACCTGTGGATTTGGGCCTAGAGGAGAGACGTGTTGGTGAGATCTGGGATATTGGGTTGAGTTTAGTTTAGGATATTGGGTTTAGTTAGAAAGGGGGTCACTATTCATTATTTTGGGGTTGGTAATTGTTTTATTTTCATTCATGATTTTATATATTGCTATTTAGAGTGGTTTTATGTTTAGATAATTCTGGGTCGGTGTGATATATATATTGTTTACCTCTTTGTGATTACCTTTGAATAAATACTCTCGTTGTAGACGAACCATGGTGTTTTCTTTTATCACTTTAGTGGAATTACCACACATTGGTAAACTTTCACAAACGTTAAACGGACATTCTACTGATTCTGTGACCACTTTATCTTTTTAAAGTGGTCAAGATGTGAGGAGTTCTCCTCCCCCTTCCTGCGGCCCTGCTCTGGTAGAAAAGCTGGATGAGGTGGATGAATTTCCTCCACCCCATCCAGTGCAACCAGGATTTTGAATTTCCTGTCTGCCGGTCACCCGATTGGTCACCATTGAAGTCAGCACACAGAAGGCGTGCTTGACATCACCCTCCCTAAGACCAATCGCTTTAGTGAGATGTCTCAAAGAGGCAGAGTTCGATCGAATCTCCACATGCATGCGCAGCTGCGATCCAACACTCTGCGCAGGCGTTACGGAACTTGCATATATAAAGTGCGCAAGTCCCGTAGCTTTGTGCAAGTTGCATAGGAGCGTAAATTGCGTTAGATAGCTGCAAGAGTTTCCAGGATCAGAGGTTCCTGAGCTGGAGAGGAGGAGATGCGCATGCTGAGGGAGAAATGGAGAGTAATATCTCCAGAAATAAAAAAAAAAATAATAATAATTGAGCAGAGACCATCAGCAGCTTTTGCCGTATTATTTAACCCTTTCACTGCCTAGCCATTTCACCCCCATGTACTACTGAGGTTATATTGACCATTTTGTGCTCATCATGTTTAAACACGATTTGAAGTCATGTTCCTTTGTAAGATCCAAACTAATTATATATCCTTTTTTTCAGCAGTCGAAAGATTCAAAATATATCATTATTAGGTGTATACATCATGTTGCGCCAGAATGCTATAACAATAAATGTATTAAAAATTTACATTTACATTCAGATTTCAGTCATTTACAGCACGTATTATTATTTTTTCCCATTTTACCATCCAATCTGTTGTGGTTATATATTCTATGGGGCACGTTTGTTAAAAAAAAAAAATTAAATGGAAACCCGTTACGTCATTTTTCTGACAAAAATTTCCATTTTAACCAAACTGAAAAAAATGGAAATTTTTGCTTGTGTTAGGAGGATTGTGTTTTACTTATAATATGATTATGTATAAGTCACTGAACTTGCTCCCGGTGTGGGAAATGAGGTGAGTAATAGCAGTGGTATTGCTCATTTTATACATGACAAATGGCCAATGCCATTGCTTTGGAACAAAAAAATATATATATATATTTTCTTTCTTTTCAGATTTTACACTGTATGTTTGTATCATTGGAAAGGTTGGACTCTGATCTGTCCAATGCCATCTAACTTGACTTTGGGCTGTAAAGAATGGAGATACAGGGGTCCAAAGGACCCCCCATTCTCCTCACAGCGGAGCTGCGGCTTGTGATTTAGATGGACAAATGCGTAATACTGCATTGCACCATCTCCTCTACATTTGCCCCCTTCGTTGGAAATGAGAAGCTGAGTTATAAAGCAAACAATGCAGCGACACAAAGTAAAAGCATCGTGGCGCTGCCTTAGAACAGAGAACAAAAAAAAGTACATTTTCAAATGATACCTCACTTGACCTTGTGTGTTGTAAAGTATGGAGACACAGGGTCCCACAGTTGCCTTGCTGCAGTGCAGTTTCGGGTTTGATCGAACAATGCGCAAAAAAACATTGTGCCATTGCCTTTACACTTGCTGCTGACATGGGAAGTGACAAGGTGAGTTAGTGCAGCCTCATGGTTCACTTTATAATTGAAAATGAACAATAGTGCTGCAATAGAATAAAAAAATGAAATTATTACTTATGTAATTTATTCTTATGTAAAACCTAGACATGTTTGGTACCATCGGAAACGCCATGCTCTGACCTTTCCAATGACATCTCACTTGACTTTCTACATACTATAGTTCCGCAGATATTTGCGCGATGATGTCAGTGGGCTGACTTCTCCTGCCTTTCTTCAGATGTAACCTTTGTGAACCGCCAGTGTTCCAACACTGGTGATATTCGCTGGTATTTGCAGCTTCGACAAACACAAGTAGTATCATAATAACGCCCTTAGTTTTTAAATTATTTGTTTATCATAATCAGTTTTTTTCATGGTATCTGATCTTTGATGACTATCAGACGGGTTTTTGGGTCTAATAATTGCAAAAGTATAGATTCTTCTTCTGAGAGCTTCACACACCACGTGCCGACATAGGACTGTATTTAACCCGAGTTGCTAATGTCTGCGGGTTATTACTGAGTGAGTAACATGAATGAAAATCACAAATTTTATTGCATATACCAAAGGTATAAGTCATGCAGTTTTGGCATTACTGAGCTCTTACCGGAAAGCTGGGAAAACAATACCATTCTAACTGTACATTTTTCTCTAAGGTGTGGGAAATGTTTGTACTAGTTTCCACAAGTATAAAGAGAAGAGCCACTGCCAGAATTGCTCCATACTGCGTTCAAGAAAGACTTTGCATCAGTGTAAAAGCTAGATATGGGTAAAAACCGGCGAGGTGATTAATAATCAGTGAAGAGCTTCCACATTAAGTTCCGGCAGCCAAGGGGAAGTAATATGAAACCAGCAACCAAATAAATAACGCTGTTTAGCCTTGCTGCAACCATGATAAATGTTGGCGATCCAGATAGAAAAAAACAGAGAATGCCAGGCGAAGTTTGATTTTCCCTGTATGGAACACCGACAGTTATCATGGTTTCAACCAGAAGAGGGCTGGCAAATGATGGCTTGGGGGGCAATTACTAGCAAAAAACCCTTATGTAACCCCCTAAAAATAACATTAAAGGGCCTCGCATGCCTTTTTGCACAGTTTCCTGCTTTATGCGTAAAGACTTATTCAATAAGCACCGAACTTGCCACCGAATTGCACCGAACGGTGAATTTCCCCGGTCATGACAAAACAGCATAAAACCAGACTGTATCTCTTCTCTGCTGACTGTATCTCTTCTCTGCTGACTGTATCTTCTGTGTAAAATCTTCTAAACATAAGTTTTTATTAATAAATGTTCCGATGGGTGCACACCTTAAAGCAACATGATGCACACGCTAGTGCTCACACGTCCTATATATGCTCGTGGCTCATGGGATGATTGTCCCTCTGCCCCCCCCCCCGCCAGCCATCCCCTGGTTGCAACAATGGCATTTAGTGTGCTGCTGCTGCAAAAACGTGGAAATTGTGCACACGAGTTTATGATGCACTCAAGATTTTGTATTTGGTTCACTAACTTGGTAAATCTCAGTCATCATGTCAATAAAGATGGAAAGGTAGATAAATGATAGATAATAGGTAGATATATAAATCAAACATGAGAGGTAGATATTAAATAGCTGAATGGATGGAGAGATAGAGAGAGGGAGGTATAGATCACTTGATTTCAAATGGTCATGACGTGAAGAGTGGTGCCCCCCCATCCTCCCAATGTCCAGGGGCACTGTGACAGACCTTCAAATCTGTGGGGTGGATCATGGGACATGTAGTTTTAAAAAAAAAGATTCACAGTCACTGGGCTAGAGTGTCGCTTTACAATGATACAGTCATAAATTAAAAAACAAAAGTCTTGAAATGGAAATGGAGGCAAGAGAAAAGTGATTTATTTATTTATTTATTAATCCATGTTTTATTCACATGACAGGAGGAAGAAATAGTAAACCTTTATACGGCACGGATAAGATTGAGTTAATCTGTTCGCAGGGAATATACACGTATACTAGAACTAAATATAGGTAGAAATAATCTGCAATAAATCGAACCCATAAACATCAGGGTACAGATAGCCGTAAAGTCGGGGTGCATACGGCTTATTACTATACTTACTGCAGATGCATCATTATTTCTTCACAAGAGCCTGCTGATCTAATAGGATTGATTAATCTATGTCACTAATGCTCTTACGTACATATCGGAAAATATAAAGCGGGGAAGCGCTTGTCGTCAGTGGAGATTTCAGCCTGAATCAAGGTCATGCACGGGATGATCACTCCTGCATGCAATCACAATACTATGGAGGCCTTCAATAAAATACACTAAAAAATGAAAAAATAAACATAGTTCTGGAAAATGTAAGATACAATATGTGAAGATTTTCTTTTTTTTGTCCTTATTCAATGATATCTTTATGTCCCGGCATCTCATTAAGTATGTTTTGTCCTTTAGGCTGGCATTCCTGATCCCCCGTGTTAGCGCATTTTCTCTGCATCTGAGCCATGGATCAAATGAAATGTTTTCTCTGAGACACAGTGTTTAGAACAGCCCCAGGCCCAGCGTAAACCAGGAAAATTAAACTCCAAGGACTCATTACTCTTCAGATCTTGAGTAACACAGGTAATGAGTATACAAAGATAACTTGATCTGAGGCAAATACAGGGAAAAGGAGGCAAAAATCTGAAAACAAAGCACAGTATATCTACGCAGGGATTGACAAAGGGGCTAATAGAGCTGCAGCTCCAGACCCATGTCCTATAATAGGCCCAGTGCGATGTTAAATCTTAAGGCACTGACTGCCTCCAACCTGGAGAGAGGCAGACAAAAGCACAATGGAGGGGGGCAAGGTGTAGGCACGGTATCGGTGGAAAGAGGGGTCAAGTTAAGTGGGTAAAGACAAAAAGACAGTGGGTATAAGGTATATTGTGGGACAAATATTGGGTCAAGGCCCACCAAAATCACCATGAATGAACCTGAGTGATGGAGTCAGGAGCCAGAAAACATAACAGGTGATAAAATATGATGCAACTCCTTATCTTATCAATGTCTCTGTGGATAAGAACAGTAAAGCTGATGTCCATGGCAAAGAGCTAAAAATTTATTATGTGCAAAAAAAGAAATCATCGTCACTTTGCCGTAACAGTAGTTCACGTCTAAACCTGGAGCCTTCCAAAGTCAGGCCTAACCCACCCATGGCAAGCCTAACTCTGCCCACAGACAGCAAAACACCACCCACAGGTGGCCCCATACATACTCTACGTCTAGGGCCTGTTCTTTGAGGTCCACCTCTCCCTGGTGCGCTCCGGAACTCTTTCTTGGCCACGTTTTGCCTCCAGTCTGTTCCTGTGTCAAGAAATATTTGTTATTTTTGTCCTTTATCCTCTGAAGATGGATGAAAGGTGAATTTAGAATTTCTTGAGGTACTTTTTCCTTCGATTGTACACAAGAATAAGGAGCATCCTTGGAATCACGCCAGCTGCCTAGATATTACAAAGTATAGGAGGCGCATATGTACTTTTTAGGCAGCCATAACACCAAGGGCACTGTTATCTTTAATTAGTGGAACCTTCAAACTTATCGGCTCACACGCTTCTGTTAATCGTCCGGAGCTGCTATAATGTAATTATTGCATCGCTGGACAATATGTGGTCAACAGACCTGCTAACTTTGGATATCAGATGGAGTGGGAAGGGGAATTGTCATGACTAGGGATGAGCTGTTCGGTTCGATCGGTTCGGAGTTAGCATCGAACATTGCCTGTTCGCATTTTCGCGAACTACGAACATTTCCACGTGTTCGCCGCACGTTCGCCCACAATGCACCACAATGGACCACAATGCACTTTTCCACTGGCCTGAAGCTTGTAATTGGCTACAGCCTTGCACCTGACCTGTCAGGTGCAAGACAGGTTCAAGACTATGCCAATCACGGCTCAGAGTCCTGATTGGGCAAATTTTGCCCAATCATGGGCTCACAGAGCTAAGTCCCGCAGCACACTATATAAGGTTTCACACAGCGCTTCAGCACGTGTTTGAGAGGAGATTGTTCTTGTGTAAGTGTGTGTTCTCACTACCAGTCTGCCACCAGCTACTGGGGGGGGTCTCATTTCTACAAAATATCTGGGAATTGTTCTAATCTGTGTGTTCTCACTGCCACCCAGTATTTTGGGGGTCAGTAATTTCTACAAAATATTTGGGAATTGAGGTGATCTGTGTCTTGTCACTGCCACGCAGAATTTTGGGGGGTCAGTAATTTCTCCAAAATAATTGGGAATTGTTCTAATCTGTGTCTTGTCACTGCCTCCCATCAAGGGGTCTCACTGATTTATAGGAGGTTTCTGAGATTTGTAATCTGTGTCCTCTCACTGCCAGCTATCAGGGGGTCCCACATACTTCTAGCAGATTTCTGCGAATTGTAATCTGTGTCTTGTCACTGTTGCCAGCTATCAGTGGGTCCTATCAGGGGGTCTCACTGACTTGTAGCAGATTTCTGCGAATTGTAATGTGTGTCTTGTCACTGCCACCCATCAGGGGGTCTCACTGATTCATAGGAGGTTTCTGGGAATTGTAATCTGTGTCTTGTCACTGGCTGCCAGCTATCAGGGTGTCTCACTGAGGTATACCAGAGTTCTGGAAATCTTTAATCTTTATACCAGTTGAATCAGAGTTCTGTATATATTTAATCTATATATCACTCGCCATGTCAGAGAGACCAAAAAGGACAGGCAGACGCTCCCAGACACAGATAAGAGGGCAAGCAGCCCCTGTGTCGGGAGGCTGTGCCTCTGGTCGTGGTGGACATGGTGCATCCTCTGCAGGGGCACGCTTGTCCTTTCTAACTGGTGCTGGCCGTCTTAAGCAGCAGCAACATACAGAGGACTTGGTGGATTGGCTAACCAGGCCATCCTCATCCTCCTCATCCTCTGCCAGCCAGGCTTGTAGTGCTTTACAGTCCACCTCAGCTGCCAAAGCATCTAATGCAGCCTCCATGTCCACAGCTACTCCTGTCGTAGCCTCGCTATCACACACGGAGGAGACAGCTGAATTGTTTGACTACAATGACAGTGACATGTTGCTTGAAGATGCGCAGCAAGTACAGTGCTCTGATTCAATCTCTGAGGTTGAGGAAGGGAATATAATCAACCTAGAGGAAGGGGGTGCCAGTGATGACACACAAATAACTGGCACTCATGTTGCCCCAGCAGCTGCAGCATACTGCCAAGTTGGCTCCAGTGACGAGGAGATAGGGGGTGATGATGACAATGATGATGAGGTCACTGACTCACCTGGGTGCCTGATCAAACAGAGGAGTCAAGTGAGGAGGAGGAGGCACAACAAACACGAGGCACAACATCCTCTATGACCAACCGTAGCACTAGTCAATCCAAGGCATCAGATGTCAGAGCTGCTCAGGTGCAGAGCGCTGGTGTCTTAAAGCACACATCCAGAAACTCTGCTGTCTAGGAGTTCTTTAAGAAATGTGCAGCAGACCCCACCGTTGCTATTTGTAATCTATGTCAGATGAGGCTCAAGCGTGGGAAAGACACCGGACGCTTGGGTACCACGTGCTTGAGGCGTCATATGACCACCTGCCACGCATCCCGTTGGCGCAAAACTTTGCGTAGGTCCTCCTCCTCCTCATCTGTCTCTACTCCCACTATATGTCCTGCCATGTCATTGCCTGCTACAACCTCCACTGACAGGGATGATGCTACAGTAATGGATGTACCAGGTCCATCCTCAGAATGTGACAGCATCCCATCAGCTGAAGATTTACGCAGTCAGATTACGTTGCCCCAGCTGCTGCAGCGTAAGAAAAAATATAGTCCCAAGCACAGCGTCTAAATGCCAGCTTAGCAAAATTACTCGCATTGCAGCTGCTGCCTTTCCAGCTGGTGGACTCTGCTCCCTTCCGTGAATTTGCTGAATGTGCTGTACCACAGTGGCATGTTCCAAAACGCCATTACTTTTCACGGAAGGCCATTCCAGCACGTGGAAAACAATGTTATCTAGTCATTGGGAAAGGCAGTCAGCAGCAAGTTCCAGGTGGAACTCGACACCAGCAATGCTGCAGCGTCTGCACAAGCAGCAGAGGGCCATCAACGAGTACCTGTGTGAGTATGGCACAAGGACAGGTTCAGGTCAACTTGGTTCCCCCCCTGCAGTGGCTGATGATCAAGGATGCATGCACTGTACTGTCACCATTTGAGGAGGCAACGAGGATGGTGAGCAGGGACAGTGCATGCATCAGTGACACAATTCCTTTAGTGTTCCTGCTGGAGCAAACTCTGCAGGGAATTATAGATGTGGCTCTAGAGGCAGAGCAGTGGGAGGAAGAGGAGGCCTTCCCTAGCTCTGAAGGCCCCAGTCTTTCCGTAGACAGCATTCCAGCGGGTCCTCCTCAGATCAGACAGGTGGAGGATGAGGAGGAGGAATATTTAAGTAGTGGGGGCATTGAAGGTGGGGATTCCTCAAGGGAGGGTTTTGTGTGCCCAGAAACACAAGGACTAGTACGTGGCCGGGAGGAGGAAGTGCAAGATGGGGTCATCCTCCTCATTGACCAGGAAGACTCGGAAGCTTATGCCACCTCCAACCTATGCTGCATGGGCTCCCTTATTATAACAAAGCCTGCTAAAGGACCCCAGGATTCGTGCTATCAAGGAGAGGGATCATTACTGGTTAGCAACCCTTCTTGATCCACGATACAAGGGTAAAGTTGCAGATCTCATCCTGCCTGCACAGAGGGAGCACAGGATGAAAAAACTTGAAGATGCTCTAAAGCAACACTTGTGTAACACCTTTCCAGGCACTGGTAGGTTACCAAGTGATGACACAGGTGCTTCTGAGGCTGCGGATCATCAGAGGAATAGTGGTGAAGGCCGGAGCCGCTTGACTGATGCCTTTTTAATTTATTTTAGTCCACGACGCCCTGGGACGTCAAATGTAGGCACCCATTGCCAGCGTCTTCACCATATGGTGCAGGACTACCTAGGGGCAAGGGAAGACCTGGATACCTTTCCAGCAGATGATCCACTGGCTTACTGATGTTGAGATTGGATCACTGGCCAGAACTTAGCCAATATGCTATGTAGCTACTAGGTTGCCCTTCATCCAGCGTGCTTTCTGAAAGGACGTTCAATGCCGCTGGAGGTTTTGTCACAGACAAAAGAGTGCGTCTGTCCACCGACTCTGTAGACTGGCTGACATTTATAAAAATGAATCAGTCCTGGATCAGCATCTATCAATCCCCTGATGCTGACTTAACGGAATAGATCGGGGATGTCTTCTGCATTTACAAAACCTCCAGCACTGAACTCTTCGACAATACCACAAAAGGGTTACGGTGTGAAGGCACTTGCTGCCATGAAAGGCACAATATTTGGCTGCACTGATGCCTGTGCCAGATTTATATCATTTTAAGATTTTTGAACCGCAGGGTCCAACCCTGCACTCTTCCACAATACCACAAAAGGGTTGCGGTGTGAAGGCACTTGCTGCCATGAAAGGCACAATATCTGGGTGCACTGATGCCTTTACCAGATTCATATCTTTTTAATATAGGACCGCATGGTCCACCCCTGCACTCTTCCACAATACTACAGAGGGTTTACTGTATGAACGCACTTGCTGGCCTGGCACCAAAAGCACAATATCTGGGTGCACTGACGCCTTTACCAGATTCATATCTTTTTAATATAGGACCACATGGTCCACCCCTGCACTCTTCCACAATACCACAGAGGGGTTACTGTACGATGGCACTTGCTGACCTGGCACCAAAAGCACAATATCTGGGTGCACTGATGCCTTTAACAGGTTCATATCTTTTAATATAGGACCGCATGGTCCACCCCTGCACTCTTCCACAATACTACAGAGGGGTTACTGTATGAATGCACTGGCTGGCCTGGCACCAAAAGCACAATATTTGGGTGCACTGACGCCTTTACCAGATTCATATCTTTTTAATATAGGACCACATGGTCCACCCCTGCACTCTTCCACAATACCACAGAGGGGTTACTGTATGAATGCACTTGCTAGCCTGGCACCAAAAGCACAATATCTGGGTGCACTGACGCCTTTACCAGATTCATATCTTTTTAATACAGGACCGCATGGTCCACCCCTGCACTCTTCCACAATACCACAGAGGGGTTACTGTACGATGGCACTTGCTGGCCTGGCACCAAAAGCACAATATTTGGGTGCGCTGCCACTGACGCCTGTACCAGATTCATATCCTCGGAAGGGTTACTGTGTGACGGCACTGTTGCCGACGCTAAAGGCCCAATTTTAAAGCAGCTATTGTTACTTTCATCCAAAGCCTGCATAAGTTTCACCATAATTTAGCCAAAAAATCACTAAACTTTTTCTGCGCGTCCTAAAATGTCTTTTCATACAGACTGCCACCCCAAGCAGTTGTTTATGAATAGATTAAAGAAAAGCATTTACCGTCATTTGAAACGTATTTTTTTTGTTTTTAAATGTTTCTATACATCCTAGAAATCCGCCACTTCACGGGCAGGTTATGGGGACCTCCTAGGCACGATATTTGAAGGAATTTTTCGTTTTTATTTTTAACCCTAAGGCTAGGGTCAGACGAACGCATTTTTCGCTTCGTCCGTGGAAAAGTGCGGTCGAACGAACGGACGTATTTTTTCACGAAATACGCGTTAGCGGTCATACGATGCGCAGTTTCGTTCGTGATTATGTACGGATCATCAATAAAACACTTTTTGTGTCTGGACGTTATGTAGGCTGGACATTAGCAGCGTCTGACGTCTCCCAATCACACAAACACGCCGCTATGCGGACGCAGCGCACTCTGTACGTCAGTAGTAGCGGTTTGACGTTCTCGAAAAAATGCGTTCGTTTGCCACTTGCGTTGCACGGACGAGCGTTCGTGCGGCCGTTCGTCGTGTGTTCCCCGGCATTGGACGTCATTTGCTGCTAGCACGGCCGTGATTTAGTGCGGCTAAACGCACGTTAAAACTGCGTTCGTCTGACCCTAGCCTTATTTCATGGAAAACTCACTGTCCCTTTAAAAACGTTTTTTTTTACTTTTTGTCCTTGTATCCTGTCCCCCAGGGCACTACCCGGACCCCCATACACCTTTTATGGCAAATATCTAGCATATATGCCCTCTTGGAGGGCACTCTAAAAATCGAATTTTGAGTCCCATTGACTTGTATTGAGTCCGTGTTCGAGTTCGAATTCGAACATTTGAAAAGTTCGAGTTCGAATGCGAACTGAACTCAGGGGTGTTCGGCTCATCGCTAGTCATGACATGATTTGCATCTTCACCTGCACCGTGCTTCCAAGAGGGGCATGTTCCATCAGTGCATGCATGGCACCGTGACCATCTAACCGCTGAGCAGACAATCAGGGATGGTCATACACGAGCGCTGCATGCAATGCTGTGAATGGGCTTCAAAAAGCTCTGATTTTATTTTAAGCACTGCTTGCACCCATAAACCTGCCCTCGCAATGTATTTTCGCTTAGGCCTCCCCTAAATCACAAAACTGGTTGACAGACTAAGGCTGCCAGGTGATGAAATGAGAAGGTCTTAAGCGGGTCGACCGTGACCTGACTGAGGATACCTTGAGACTTGACCACATTTAGGATTGTGTTGGAGGAAGGACAATCTTCTTTCGGGAAGGCAGATGTGGTTTTCACCCTTTTTCCTGATGATCTATTTCTGGAGCGTCATCATTTATGGATTAGCTAATGCATTCTTGTGAAGGTTACCCAATTGACAAAAGCACATTTCCTTTCTGGTTATACATATTGATTGGAGGACATTGGAGTTGAATTTCCATTCAGCGCATTGTGATGTTGAAAACCCTTTTAACATTGTGCGCGGAAACACAGCTCAATGATAGCCACGTGGCTGCAACCTTGAAGCTCTGTGAGGCAACGTATCCCTCAACTCCCTTTGTTTTAATAGAGGTGACGCACATAAAGGAAAACATTCTGGCCGTGGAACATACTTTCATTTTTTGAGGTTTTGTTACTTTATATGTGAAAGATTTAAGAACGCAAGCGGATGCGAATGGTAAAAAATAAACATTTTCCATACAAGAATAAAAGCATCCAAGAAGAGGGTAAAACGCAGTATCTCATGCATTGAAATTAAAGGACTCATATCAGGAGCATATTACATGTTACATAGAAAAAGTCCCTGCTAGTCACAGAGCAGAAGCATGTTTACATCAAGAGGGAGAGGTCCACGGACTGTTCCACAGCAATAGCTTGCTAAATGGATGTAAATCAGCAAAATGCTTCCTTTAACAATCGGAACTGATAAAAAGGAACATTTTTGAAGTTTCTGAACTTTTACGACTTGTAGAGTTATTCTTTTTTAAGGAGAAATCCAACGGGTTCAAAATAGGCAAAAAGATAACATCCTGAGGGTGTAAGGCAGGGTTTCCCAAACTTGTCCTCAGGACCCTCTGCCTCGCCATGTTTGCCAGATATCTGAAGCACAGCACAGGTGATATAATTTGCTGCTCAGTGATTGCAGGATTCAGTCTGCATTTCCCAAAGTGATCTGCAAAATCTGGCCTGGTTGAGGGTCCCGAGGACAGGTTTGGGAAACACTGGTGTAAGGGAGAGGGTAGAAGAGAGGGAGATATTCTGTCAGGCCCAAGAAATATGGTTGTCTTTCTCGGGTGGACGCATAGCCAGTAGAATCAATGTTGGTCATGGATTTTTAAAGTGCTATTGGATGAATAATATCAATATATACAAACTCTAATATGGCCCATTCTATGTAACCATACAAGAAATGGTGGCGGAGCGGGGCTTTACAGTGCCTGGGTAGATTTTTTTCTACAATCCAATAATGCCGGTGCGGGGTGCAATGGAAGGAATTCTCGTAAGAAAGATGTTGCCATATAACTGGTGCCAAAAAGGTGGTATCCCTGGACATGAGCACTTCATTTCTGACTCAGCAGCCCCTGGTGCTTGACGCCTCCAGTAGGGGTGCACATCACCACCATTAGATGACTGGTGCGATACCAACACATTTTAGTTATCCTTTCACACAGCAAAGTGGTCCCATTCAAGCAAGATCCATTCAGCTCACATCCCAAACAACCTATCCACCAGGAATTCAGAACTGACAAACACCTACACCCAGTGACAGTGGTAGTCTCCTGCAACCCAGGTTCAACCACTTCAGTTCTCAACTGGAAAAGTCAGTTTATCACCATGTATTTATGTAATAAACAGGTTGCGTTCAAACAAGTGACAGGCTTTGAGGTGGTGGTGGGATGGTCGGACGCTTTTGATGTGCATACTTATTTTTGACTTGACGTTGAGAAACCCATATTAAGGATCCATTAGGCCTCCTCCCTACTGCTGTGCTACTTTAATAACAAATCATAGAATATGGTTTCTGCACAGTGCCTAGGCATAGAAGTGTTATCTTCACTCAGGAGGTATTTGTTTTCTTTAAAATGGTGACCCCTTCCTCCACTAACCCAATTACCATTCATTTTGCTGTGCGCTAATGGTTAGTCAGACTTTACATGTGGTTCAGAAATCTATACTGCACAACACGTTTCAGCGCATCGGTTCTCAGACAAAAGTCTCATGTTCCTGAGCTATTCCAGATCTACTAAAAAATGACCCTTCTCATATTTAGCTACAGTGTGCTCCTACGTTGGTGATGGAAAAGGCACATCAATCTGGAGGTCCAATCAGAGCTGCTAAAGTTCACTGATCAGGTCAAATCCAAAGTCAGCCTATAGGCGACAGTAATGGCGGCACCCAATAAAAGAGTTTGACAGGTGCACTTTAAAATGTGAGCAAATATATGGTTAAAGTGAACCGGTCGTCGTACACTTTCCTTGTGCTCATGTGATGGAGTCAAGTTCAACTGCATAGAATATAATGTGCCATATATAGCGAGCAGGTCTGTAGGTTCTGTTCCTGCTT
The DNA here is from genome assembly GCA_009667805.1 of Leptobrachium leishanense. Lineage (NCBI taxonomy): Eukaryota > Metazoa > Chordata > Amphibia > Anura > Megophryidae > Leptobrachium > Leptobrachium leishanense. The sequence goes on along the minus strand of CM019063.1, from coordinate 18,331,611 downwards.
TCTTGCTTCACGAGGAAGCGTCACTGCACCAACTCCCCTAAAGAGGACCAATCCATAATGTAACACTGGATCTTTGAGATGGCAGGATACCAAATCGAGATCTTTTTAGAACAAACATGAGGCCCACTTGACACAATCTTGCATTAATAGTGGACTAGACAATGACAAGTTCACTAGAAGAAACACTTAGCAATTGCAGAATTGAGACTTTTTCCCCCCACTGTTTGACATTCTTGCACATTCCTCTGGAGCAACAGGTTATGCTTAGAATATCATTACAGGCCTGAACATATACAGCTCATGTACAGCTTATGTAGGTCAGCATCCCTGTAATAAAGTTTCATTTTACTCCTGTATCTATAGAGTGTATAGGCGGCACCTTTCAACAAAGTAGCACTACACCCTGATAGCTTTTTTTAAAAAGGGAGCACACAGGGAGGAGGGAAAAAATTAAAAAATGTCACCTGAATTGGGGGGGGGGGGGACATTTAGAGCAAGTGTAAATTTTTAATGTGGTATCTTTTAAAATATGTTATTACTGACATGTTGGATTCCGTATAGTAGGCACAAGTTTGGGACTGTGACAAACATGGATCAAACAACGGCGTCCCAAAGAAGCCAAAATTCGAATTCCAACCTTCAAGCTGAAGGTAACTTTGCCTCTATCTCCTAAAATGAGTGAGATAGAATGTTATGCAGTGCTAAATGAAACCAATGAAGAGAAGAAACCTTAATGGGAGTTTCTCCGTTCCCACATTTAGAAGTTTAGCTTAGTACTGGCTGAGAACCCAGAATTACAGGTTGGATTGCATTCTTCTAACCTGCCAATTACCGGATGTCAATGCACCAACTCCTATGACGCCAAAATATGTGAAGAAAAACAAAGTGGTTCACTTATATGGAAGGATAATAAAAAGGTTAGAAGTTCTACACCCCATTTCACAGGAAGATATTCTATAATGGGGGGGGGGGGCGCAAGGTTCTACAGTTTTGAATCCATGAATAGTTTCATGCAAACCCAAAGACAGTCTTCACAAGGAAAAAAAAAAAGGCATAACGCTTATGAACTAACATGGCTATGGCGTTAAACTCTGGTCTTTGAGAACGCCAGACCACACATTGTGAGTCATCTCGGTGATTCGGCCTAGTAAAAAGGACCTCATACTTGTGAGATTCCGAAACTTGCACAGACATGCCAAGAATTTTTTAACAGGTGACACAAGATCTATAAAAACACTAGAATGTGAAGTGCAGCGACAGTAAAGCGCATAATTAAACCACAAACCAGTAAGTGATTTCTCATTTTTTTCTTTATTGCCAACAAGGTATACTTAAAATATTAAAGTCCAAAAAGTTCATAAATAATACATCACTTTGGGCTGTAATAAATTATTAGAATTACTAGGAATGCACTTGTCCAGCCACCAATGTGGGTATTCAGAAAAAATATGGCCATAGTTCACAGTTAAGCAGCCAACTGCTGCGTCGATCACAGCGATTCCATGGTTTCCGTAACATTCCTTTGACCCTTTCCGCTTCTCCACGTCTGATCGGGAATCGTGTAAAATGTTCACAGTACAAAATCCTCCATTATAAGTGCTCGCTATGGAGCTAAACGCATGACCACCCCACTTTGTCAGATTTCGGTTTTGTCTTCTACCCATGAAGTGTATGTGCGAGATATGACATACATTTTTCCACAAGAGCCAACAGAATTCATCCGTAACAAAAACAAATCCAACAAAGCAGGATTGATTGAGATTCAGTCTGGTCCCAGCCCAGCGCGCTGCGTCAGAAACTTTTCGTACCACCTCCCATTTCCAACACGATACGTCCTGATGCGTCGTACGTCTGATCTCACAGTGTAGGACAGTCCCCATTCTCATGGTGTTTGCCATTCAAGTTCAGTTGCATCTTTGCAGCAACATGTTAAATGCATATTCCATTCTGTTTTTAAGATCGTTCGACCCGCCGGACAGAAGAAGAGTGCTGAGGCGGAACGTTGTAGACATCCGGTCCTCGTTTATGTAAGTTAGCACATATTCCTCATTTTGGTTGGCGATGATTATCTTCGTATGGTCGTGGTAGAAATTCACCTGCGGAGCACAGAAAAGGTAAATAAGTAACCACTTTATAAAAAAGTGTACAAGGCACCCTCTCCACACTGTTACAAGTCAAGGGCATCAGATATAATTACCTGAAATGTGCCATCATTGAAGAGCATCAGGAGAGCTTTGTCTGACTTCAACCACTGGAGAAGATACAGCCTCTGTCTGCAGACATCTGTCACACTCGGCAAGTCACCTCCCTTAGAAAAAAAAAAGGATTTAAAGATTAGCATTTTAATATTTATAAAAGAAAGTGCATTCTTTCAGTGCCAAAAGAATTCCATTCGTAACAGTCGAGAGAATTTACAACCTTCAATTCTGAGAAGCAGATACATTTATGTCTACTTCCTTTTCTAAAACATAGAATAATTAAGTCTTAACATTCTTAGAATTATTTCAGGTCAATTAAATCAGGACAATCAGCTCAGGAGTTCAGATTAATCTGTTAAAAGTACTAAATCGAGTACAGTCTACATTAGAGGTTTTTAGATTATGAAGACGAGTTTCCACCCAGTATGGACAGCTAGAGGACCTACAGGGTTATTCAGAGTGTGAAAAGCAGGAGAATGACTGGAGAATGAATAATTCTAGGTCAAAATAGCCGATTTGGAAATTGAGATGAAAGGGAGAATTTTTCTGGTTTGGCTATTTTGACCTAGAATTTTTCATTCTCCAGACATTCTCCTGCTTTTCACGCTCTCTGAATAACCCTGCATGTGTACCCCAGGTATCTAATAAAAAAGGATTAAACAACTGGTGTACTTACATCCATAAGATTTTCCTCCATGTAGTGGGAGAAGTATTTCAGAATTGTGACTTGACTGATGAATTGCTCAGGGGCCTCGGCTGTCGGGAATATGGAACACTGTCCGAGTTCTGCATAGTAGTGTACAGTTCTGAAACGGGAAGGAACGAAAAGGTGTAAAAATACAAACTGGAGAAACGACGAAGGCCAGCCAAGCCAAGCCGTGTTGTATATAGATAGGCTTACTTTTTGTCAGGCAGCAAGCTCATGTGTGCTCCGTTGTTGAACAGGACGCCAACAGTGTGATCTGAGAGCTGATAACCAAAGCCATACTTGTTGGAGTAGTCCACCCACTTAGTCACCCAGTGGAACGACGTGCTTAGATCTTCTTTGGGTATACAGTCTGAATCTGGCATGTTTTCTAGGCAGCCTCTAAGAACTCGTGAAACAGTGTCTGCCACACTTCCCATTGTGCTGTCTTCAAGGCCTGGAAAAGAATTGAGCCGTTACCATCTAGTAATGCCGATGCAGAAGTGGACAACAACGCCAAATGATAACAGCCTACAACATCTAAGAACACTGAGTCTACATCTCCTACTCATGGATAGGCAATATAGGATGTGTTTAGAGCAGCAACTATTCTCCAAGGCTGGAAATGGTGGAAAGACCCTCCCAGCTGTGGTGACTATATGGAGATTAGTCATCAGTACCAAAGAAACTATGAATCCTATCATGAGAAAACGAGATGACTGCTTCATCAGAATTGCCACTCAAGACTAGGGTACACCTAGTTTATCTTTAGAAAACAAAGCTCCAGTATGGTTTATGGTTGTGAAGATTAAAATGCATGATCTTTATAGGATCGTAACTTCATACATTAAATCGAGGTCCATTTCCAACACAGAAAACCAGATGCCCAATGAGACTGAAAGCCGACCAGCACAAGAGTTTGTAACCGCCTGTTTAATCTCCACTTACATTCACTACTGCTACTGCAGCTTCCCAGGGTTCCTCTGACAATCATTCGTATCGTATCGCCCATCTGCTGTTTGTTCGGCTTTTCTAGAACACCTGATTTGGAGACGGTTTTGATATCCTGAAAAGAAAAAAACCACCACATTTACATAGATGTCAAATCAAAGAGCGAGATTCAGCAGAGCTTCTAAAAATATATCCCTTTTACCATCTCTAAAGTAGTCCCTTCCCTCCCGATTCAATTTACACCGAACTCACCTCGTCTCTCCTGGGATTTGAAGGTTGATTAGAGATTGAGGTTTTCTTCAAGTCTTGTCTCAGCTTGTAGATTTCTTCATCATCCCTTGGAAGTTTATCTACAAATAGATTACCCGGTTAGCATTTGATTTTGACAAGAAGAACCATAGGACATGCTTGCTACGTGTCAATACGTACTGTGATTGTCCAAGTATTTTGCCTTTTCTCTCTTTCCACCAAACAGCGCTGCAGCGGCCTTCTTAAAGAAGCTCTTAGCGGGGCTTGACAGGTGAAAGTCTGGTGCGGTGTGACAGCAGGTCGATGAAAGCCTTTCTGGTGTGAAGCCCTGAAGGAATCGAAAACAAAGGGCAGGTTAATGACTGGATCAGAAATTCTAGATACGACCATCAGCAGGTAGCGACAACATTGTCAGATACAAACCTGTGAGAAGAAGTCGTGGTGGATTATTTCGTCCAGGCTTGGCCTGTCCTCTGGGTTCCTCGATAACATGCTGGCGATGAGATGCTTTGCAGAGGACATTAGTGAGGACGGGAGTGAATACCTTGCTTCTCTGATGCACCGATAGGTTTCCTTAAGGTTTGTGGTTTCAAATGGTGGTCTTCCAAGTAACATTGTATACCTGGGTGGAGAAAAAACCCAAAACATAAGATACATAGATAAACCTGTCCTACGGTGACGTGTAACACTTGAATCCTCGCTGTACAGTGCGTGCAAAGAGAAGACAAACTGGCTTGTATCCCACATAATAAAACCAAGACTCTTCCGAATGGATGGTTTGAAGATCTTTCTATAAACGTTGCAGTGAAATTAAGGCTATCCTGAAAAGCCTAAACATTGCGAGTCTGTCCAGCTATTAATATTGCAGAAGAATCTCCTTGTAAGATTAGGTGTGGTTCCTAAGAACCAAGCTCCTCCAGCATGCAGCAGTGTCAGTACTTTAAGATCTTCCCACAATGCACAGCTAATCACATTTACATTCGAGAGGGTCCTTTTAATACTTACATTACACATCCTAGCGCCCATATGTCCGACTCACAGCCGTGTCCCTGTTTGTTGAGCACTTCAGGGGAGAGGTAATTTGGTGTCCCACAAATCGTTCTGGAAGGGAGGAAACATCGTAATTAAAAAATGGTGCAAGATTTCATTTATTGATGCTGCAGGTTCTGGAGCTTGGGTCAAACCTGAAAGGGGAATGGAGAAGACTTACCTTCTTCTAAGCTCAAGAGGCTCCAACCTGGCTGCCAGACCAAAGTCTCCCACCTTCAGCTCCATACTCTCATTTATAAAGAAGTTTCCTATAGGGAAAAAAAAAGCAAGATTATTCAAGGAAACCAAGAACGTATCTGACAGTAATGTCTAATGCACCTCAGCCACAGTCCCTCTACACCAAGGGTCAGGAACACTGGCCGTCTCGCTGCTTTGGAACTACACCTCCCATGATTCTCAGCCACTGATTAGGTTATGTTCCAAAATTTTCGGCGGGTCCAAGTCGCTGACCCATTCTCTGCATCTGACTAATGAGTGGTTGAGCATCATTGGAGATGTAGTTCCAAAACTGGAAGGCCAAGGCTGCAGACCCCCCCCCCCCCGCTCTACATGTAATTCAAGAGGAGAATACTCCTAACCAGCAAGAAAACCCATCATATTACACAGTATGTGTGTGATATTACCAACGATGCGGTATTGTCACGACCCATAGAGACTAGAGACCCTTCAATCAAGATCACATGACTAAATCATGGAATGTAAGGGATACATTTGCACTGGGGTCTAGATACATCTTCCCTTCCCCAGAGCTTGCAATCTAAACCACATGCAATAGATTACCAGCGGATGTAAGAATGACACACGTACCTAATTTGAGATCCCTGTGGAGGATTTCTTGCTCGTGGAGGTATTTCAGCCCCGACACGATCTGCTTGAGGAAGTAGCGCACCTCGGGATCTGTCAGGACTTTCCTGGATTTCAGTATGTGAGCCATAGACTGGAAGAATCAGAAAGCAGAGCGGATTGTTGGACTTGGAGCAGGAATTCTTTACAAAGAGCAGTGCGTGATTCACAAGATGCCAGCAAACACAATGACAGCGCTCCAGGGACTCACCCGTCTGCTGCAATATTCCAGCAAAATGTAAATATTCTCCTTGTCTTCGAAATAATGATAAAACTGCACGACGTGTCGGTGATGCAGCGTCCGGTGCAACTCGATCTCTTTATCAATCTATAAAAACATGAACGATAAAATAATCAGCGTTGCAGGATGCACAGATTATATTTTGGGGCCCAAAATATAAATTACAGATTTTTTTTAATGATCTGCCATATTTTGACTATGTAGAGGTTTGCCAAATCTATGGAATAATTGTCTCGGATAAGCCTTTATTTCACCAAAACGCACGCTTTTTAACCCCCCCCCCGACTCGTTCCAGCACATCGCGCTTACCTTTTCTCTCTGGTGGGGTTTGGATACTCTGCTGTGAGGGATTATTTTCGCAGCATAGATTTTGTTGGTCGTCAAGTCCGTCATCTCGTAGCATTTTGCGAATCCACCCTAAAATACAGAGAACAAATGCACCGTGAATCAGGGGCGATGAAAGACCCTGCAAAGGGAGCGCGATGCGGCGGACGCAAGGGACCCCAGGAGCGACAGATTACAATGTAGCTGCAGCACATAACAATTTGACCCGAATAAAGGGCATACTTGGCACGAGAAGCAAAAAAATACTCCCCTCCATCTGTGTGAAATAAATATATATATATACACACACTGATCAAAGCAAATAAAGATGCCCACAGACATAACGAGGGATTATTCAAGGTAGATGATGGCACACAGCATGCCCAGTATCGCAGGGCTTGTTAATGCCAATATATCGCATTTGTCAATAGGAATTCCCGCGCGTCGGTGCCAGTCACTGCCCATTCACTGCCCAGTCACAGGGACCTGTTGCTCAGACCTGATGTAAGGATTGCTACTGATTTAAAGGGGATTTTAGGATGCAGCTGCCATCCAATGCTTCCATGGCTGGTGCAGGAGGGTGCCAGGCTGCATCCCAGTGCCAGAGGATGCCCAGAAAAATCCACAGTAAAGGATGGAAAGCCACGAAACAGACACAGGATGGGAAATCTAGGTAAAAGTGAGGTTTATTTGGGAATAATTCTGCTTGTAGAGGACAGGAAGCTCTGGAATCCCTCCTGAATACAGTAACACGTCCACACGGTGCATCCAGCCTCCCCAGCTGCCATGCAGGTCCCTGGGCTGGCAGTGCCAGGGGGAGATGGGGAGGGCATTACCTTGCCAAGCACTCTGCCCCTGCAGTAGCGCCTCCCGGTGCTCGGGTCCGTTATAATCCTGGAGACCTCGGTGCCAGGGGCAGGGCAGCCGGGATCGCCCCCCTCGGCAGGCAACTTCCACCTCCTGCCGCTGGCCTCAGTCATCTTGCCCCCGCTGGCCGGCTGGTACGTGATATTCCTCAGTATATCCATGTGACCCACAGCTAGCTCCTCGCACACAGCTCTGCTGCGAGCCGACTGCCAGCACCTCCTGATATAGGCTGTCACGGTCACGCCCCTATTCCTTGATACTCCAGTCAGCCGGCCAGCCTCTCGCCCAGTCCCCGCCCCCCTCACTCCCTCCCGTTGGATTCCTGCGCTCTTTGTCTGGACATATCCCCGCAGGCCGCCTGTCAGTGTCCAGGCAATGCCCACACTGCCAATGGCGGGCACCGGGGCAAATGGCCTGTGTATGGGACATAGCGATCAGTGGAGTGGTTTATACAGTCTGGAATATAATAGGTGTATGAGCAGGCAGCCATAAATAATGTACGAATGGGATGTGCATACACTGTGAATGAAGGTATGAGGGTGTGTGTGAGACAAAGCCAGAAAAGAACAATGTGTGGCTGTGTGAGGGGAACAAAGAGCTACAACACAGTAATGCCTGACAAGTGCTGCCCCCCATAATGCCTGACTGACTGACAAGTGCTGGCCCCCTATAATGCCTGACTGACAAGTGCTGGCCCCATAATGCCTGACTGACAAGTGCTGGCCCCCCATAATGCCTGACTGACTGACAAGTGCTGGCCCCCCATAATGCCTGACTGACTGACAAGTGCTGGCCCCTATAATGCCTAACTGACAAGTGCTGGCCCCCCATAATGCCTAACTGACAAGTGCTGGCCCCCTATAATGCCTGACTGACAAGTGCTGGCCCTCTATAATGCCTGACTGACTGACAAGTGCTGGCCCCATAATGCCTGACTGACTGACAAGTGCTGGCCCTCTATAATGCCTGACTGACTGACAAGTGCTGGCCCCCCATAATGCCTGACTGACAAGTGCTGGCTCCTATAATGCCTGACTGACAAGTGCTGGCCCTCTAAATGCCTGACTGACAAGTGCTGGCCCCCTATAATGCCTGATGACAAGTGCTGGCCCCCATAATGCCTGACTGACAAGTGCTGGCCCCTATAATGCCTGACTGACTGACAAGTGCTGGCCCCTATAATGCCTGACTGACAAGTGCTGGCCCTCTATAATGCCTGACTGACTGACAAGTGCTGGCCCCCCATAATGCCTGACTGACTGACAAGTGCTGGCCCTCTATAATGCCTGACTGACTTACAAGTGCTGGCCCCTATAATGCCTGACTGACAAGTGCTGGCCCCCCATAATGCCTAACTGACAAGTGCTGGCCCCCCATAATGCCTGACTGACTGACAAGTGCTGGCCCCTATAATGCCTGACTGACAAGTGCTGGCCCTCTATAATGCCTGACTGACTGACAAGTGCTGGCCCCCCATAATGCCTGACTGACTGACAAGTGCTGGCCCTCTATAATGCCTGACTGACTTACAAGTGCTGGCCCCCCATAATGCCTGACTGACAAGTGCTGGCTCCTATAATGCCTGACTGACAAGTGCTGGCCCTCTATAATGCCTGACTGACAAGTGCTGGCCCCCTATAATGCCTGACTGACAAGTGCTGGCCCCCATAATGCCTGACTGACAAGTGCTGGCCCCTATAATGCCTGACTGACAAGTGCTGGCCCCCTATAATGCCTGACTGACAAGTGCTGGCCCCTATAATGCCTGACTGACTGACAAGTGCTGGCCGCTATAATGCCTGACTGACTGACAAGTGCTGGCCCCTATAATGCCTGACTGACAAGTGCTGGCCCTCTATAATGCCTGACTGACTGACAAGTGCTGGCCCCCCATAATGCCTAACTGACAAGTGCTGGCCCCCCATAATGCCTGACTGACTGACAAGTGCTGGCCCTCTATAATGCCTGACTGACAGGCATTATGGGGGCCAGCACTTGTCAGTCAGTCAGGCATTATAGAGGGCCAGCACTTGTCAGTCAGTCAGGCATTATGGGGGCCAGCACTTGTCAAACTGACAAGTGCTGGCCGGCCCCCCCCCCATAATGCCTGACTGACAAGTGCTGGCTCCTATAATGCCTGAATGACAAGTGCTGGCCCTCTATAATGCCTGACTGACAAGTGCTGGCCCTCTATAATGCCTGACTGACTGACAAGTGCTGGCCCCCTATAATGCCTGACTGACAAGTGCTGGCCCCCATAATGCCTGACTGACAAGTGCTGGCCCCTATAATGCCTGACTGACAAGTGCTGGCCCCCATAATGCCTGACTGACAAGTGCTGGCCCCCTATAATGCCTGACTGACAAGTGCTGGCCCCCATAATGCCTGACTGACAAGTGCTGGCCCCTATAATGCCTGACTGACTGACAAGTGCTGGCCCCTATAATGCCTGACTGACAAGTGCTGCCCCCTATAATGCCTGACTGACAAGTGCTGGCCCCTATAATGCCTGACTGACAAGTGCTGGCCCCTATAATGCCTGACTGACAAGTGCTGGCCCCCTATAATGCCTGACTGACTGACAAGTGCTGGCCGCTATAATGCCTGACTGACTGACAAGTGCTGGCCGCTATAATGCCTGACTGACTGACAAGTGCTGGCCCCTATAATGCCTGACTGACAAGTGCTGGCCCCCTATAATGCCTGACTGACAAGTGCTGGCCCCCATAATGCCTGACTGACAAGTGCTGCCCCTCTATAATGCTGCTGACTGACAAGTGCTGGCCCCCATAATGCCTGACTGACAAGTGCTGGCCCCCTATAATGCCTGACTGACAAGTGCTGGCCCCCATAATGCCTGACTGACAAGTGCTGGCCCCTATAATGCCTGACTGACTGACAAGTGCTGGCCCCCTATAATGCCTGACTGACAAGTGCTGGCCCCCTATAATGCCTGACTGACAAGTGCTGGCCCCTATAATGCCTGACTGACAAGTGCTGGCCCCTATAATGCCTGACTGACAAGTGCTGGCCCCCTATAATGCCTGACTGACTGACAAGTGCTGGCCGCTATAATGCCTGACTGACTGACAAGTGCTGGCCGCTATAATGCCTGACTGACTGACAAGTGCTGGCCCCCTATAATGCCTGACTGACAAGTGCTGGCCCTCTATAATGCCTGACTGACTGACAAGTGCTGGCCCCCATAATGCCTAACTGACAAGTGCTGGCCCCCATAATGCCTGACTGACTGACAAGTGCTGGCCCTCTATAATGCCTGACTGACTGACAAGTGCTGGCCCCCCATAATGCCTAACTGACAAGTGCTGGCCCCCCATAATGCCTGACTGACAAGTGCTGGCTCCTATAATGCCTGACTGACAAGTGCTGGCCCTCTATAATGCCTGACTGACAAGTGCTGGCCCCCATAATGCCTGACTGACAAGTGCTGGCCCCCTATAATGCCTGACTGACAAGTGCTGGCCCCCATAATGCCTAACTGACAAGTGCTGGCCCCCCATAATGCCTGACTGACAAGTGCTGGCTCCTATAATGCCTGACTGACAAGTGCTGGCCCCCTATAATGCCTGACTGACAAGTGCTGGCCCCCATAATGCCTGACTGACAAGTGCTGGCCCCCTATAATGCCTGACTGACAAGTGCTGGCCCCCATAATGCCTGACTGACAAGTGCTGGCCCCTATAATGCCTGACTGACTGACATAGTGCTGGCCCCCTATAATGCCTGACTGACAAGTGCTGGCCCCTATAATGCCTGACTGACAAGTGCTGGCCCCTATAATGCCTGACTGACAAGTGCTGGCCCCCTATAATGCCTGACTGACAAGTGCTGGCCCCCTATAATGCCTGACTGACTGACAAGTGCTGGCCGCTATAATGCCTGACTGACTGACAAGTGCTGGCCGCTATAATGCCTGACTGACTGACAAATGCTGCTTGCCCCCTATAATGGCCTGACTGACAAGTGCTGGCCCTCTATAATGCCTGACTGACTGACAAGTGCTGGCCCCCCATAATGCCTAACTGACAAGTGCTGGCCCCCCATAATGCCTGACTGACTGACAAGTGCTGGCCCTCTATAATGCCTGACTGACTGACAAAGCTGGTGCCTGACTGATGGCCCCCATAATGCCTAACTGACAAGTGCTGGCCCCCATAATGCCTGACTGACAAGTGCTGGCTCCTATAATGCCTGACTGACAAGTGCTGGCCCTCTATAATGCCTGACTGACAAGTGCTGGCCCTCTATAATGCCTGACTGACTGACAAGTGCTGGCCCCTATAATGCCTGACTGACAAGTGCTGGCCCTCTATAATGCCTGACTGACAAGTGCTGGCCCCCTAAAACTGACAAGTGCTGGCCCCCTATAATGCCTGACTGACAAGTGCTGGCCCCATAATGCCTGACTGACAAGTGCTGGCCCCTATAATGCCTGACTGACAAGTGCTGGCCCCCATAATGCCTGACTGACAAGTGCTGGCCCCTATAATGCCTGACTGACTGACAAGTGCTGGCCCCCTATAATGCCTGACTGACAAGTGCTGGCCCCCTATAATGCCTGACTGACAAGTGCTGCCCCCTATAATGCCTGACTGACAAGTGCTGGCCCCTATAATGCCTGACTGACTGAAAGTGCTGGCCCCCTATAATGCCTGACTGACTGACAAGTGCTGGCCGCTATAATGCCTGACTGACTGACAAGTGCTGGCCGCTATAATGCCTGACTGACTGACAAGTGCTGGCCCCTATAATGCCTGACTGACAAGTGCTGGCCCCCTATAATGCCTGACTGACAAGTGCTGGCCCCTATAATGCCTGACTGACAAGTGCTGGCCCCTATAATGCCTGACTGACTGACAAGTGCTGGCCGCTATAATGCCTGACTGACTGACAAGTGCTGGCCGCTATAATGCCTGACTGACTGACAAGTGCTGGCCCCTATAATGCCTGACTGACAAGTGCTGGCCCCCTATAATGCCTGACTGACAAGTGCTGGCCCCTATAATGCCTGACTGACAAGTGCTGGCCCCCTATAATGCCTGACTGACAAGTGCTGGCCCCCTATAATGCCTGACTGACTGACAAGTGCTGGCCGCTATAATGCCTGACTGACTGACAAGTGCTGGCCGCTATAATGCCTGACTGACTGACAAGTGCTGGCCCCTATAATGCCTGACTGACAAGTGCTGGCCCCTATAATGCCTGACTGACAAGTGCTGGCCCCTATAATGCCTGACTGACAAGTGCTGGCCCCTATAATGCCTGACTGACAAGTGCTGGCCCTCTATGTCCATATAATTGGGATGTGGGTGTCTTTTTAAGGGCCCCTAAATATATTTGGGATAAAGGGGCTCCTCCATACATTGGTGCATTAGGGTATCTTTTTATGTACATTTATATATTTGGGGTATTCAGGGTGCAAGTGTGTTTTTAGGGGGGTTGGCTTTTTAGAGGCTTCTTATATAGGGGTTCATGGGCATCTTTTTAGGAGCTCCTCCATATATTGGGGTGTGTGGGTGTCTCTTTAGGGGCTCCTCCATATAGTCAGGGTGTACGGGTGTATAACTTCTGCAAAGCAATAAAGCTACAGCATTAAGTTTGTGAATTATAATAAACAATAATGGATGGTTTGGTGCAAATAGATGAGTAGAGGTAACATTACTGCTCTAGAACCATGGAGACACAGGTTTGAATCCCAGCAAGAGCACCTCTCCAGTAAGTGTCTGTGGGCAAGACACCTAACGGTACATACCACCCAGGACATACTTGAAAATGAGCGAAATCTTTTAAAAAAAAATAAAAAAAAATATTCTCTTGTTTGAAATACCTTTATATCCGTTTTCACGACCTATTGGGGCCATGTAATCATGAAAAAGTTTGGGAAAAGACCGGTCTCTGGTCAAGCCTCCAACTACACCTTCTCCAATGCCAACAAAATGGGGGGTGGGGGGGGTTTGTAACATCCCTGGGTGCATGGGTATATTGAAAAAAATAGAGAATATGTACTCCCCTCTACCTCAAATCAGCCAAGCACACTCGCACACCCCTAGATTGTAAGCTCCTCTAAGCAGCTCCCTCCACTCTTCTTGTCCATTTCCTAATTTTGTTGATTTAATTCCCAATTCTTAATTATAAATGCTGCGGATTTGTTGATGACATACAAGTGGTGATGATAATAATACTCCCATGCCACACAGACAACCCTGGCATGCACACCCCCACATTCCATGCAGACAGTCACATATATATAAATTACAGTCATTTATATAGCACCAACATATTCTGTAGCACTTTACAATGGGGGGGGGGCGCAAACATGAGACGCAAGCATAATCACTCACTATACAGTCCCCAATCTTCAGTGGTGTACCCCAAATCCTTGCACTGGTTCTGGGTATCCTTTCCTTCCCAACCTAACCTTTTACAGAGCTAGAACCTGAGGCTTACTGAGCAAGCAGGCAGCTTCGGGCCCCTCGTCTGGCTGTGACCCTCACAGTAGTTATTCCTGTCACCACCTTGCGCTAGGCCAGTCCTGTGCCAGCGTTAATAACCTTTGTCAGTGATTGCAAGTAACTTTTACAATTACACCCATCCCCACTCTCTGCAGTCATACACACTATCAAGTCTATTCAAAGAAGGGTGAAACTCGGGAGAATGACTGGAGAAGTGAAAATTCTAGGTCAAAATAGCCAAGCTAGAAAAATTCTCCCTTTTATCTTACTTTCCAAATTGGCTATTTGGTCTAGATTGTTCTCTCCTGATTTTCACCTTTCTCTGAATAACCCTGTAGTTGTCACCATAGCGATAAAGAGATAACGTGCACCTGTTATAACCAGCTACTGGGCGACGCCATTGCCTGTCTCCAATAGGCTGACTTTTCTGATCTCACCTGACAGGTCAACATAAGCAGCTCTGATTGGACCTCACATTACTGTGCCAATTTTGTCACTAAGCTGGCAGCCAGCACCCTGTAGATAAGACAATAGCTCTCTGAGGCCGGGTGCACACGGAACGTTTTCTTTAACGCACAGTACGTGCGTTAAAGAAAACGCTAACGCACCAGCGTCCAGTTGTTGCCCGCCTGCCCCCCTCAGCGCTGAAAAGCGTGATCATGCAGCCCCGTCTACGTACATCCTAGCGCATCATCACCGTTGATGTGCTAGGATGCGCGTCAACGGGGCTGCGCGATTCTCCTGCGCTCAACAAGTGCGCGTGCGCAATGCATTTGACGCCCGACATCGTGTCAATCCTAGCGATACAGCCTTTGTGTTTTGAAGACGGACGTCTTCAGCGCACGTTAGGCGTAGCGCACGTTATGCGTGTGCGGATCCAGCCTAATGATACGCAGTAACGCGCGTCAGTGCGCACAAAAAAAGTTCCGTGTGCACCCGGCCTTAATCCTCATGTATTCCTGCACAGGGGATATTCCTCGGCTCTCAGACTATGATAGAGACAAGGGTTTGGGGAGCCTCTGGATTATCAGGATCCTGAGCCGCACCCCCTGCTCCTTGTGGGTTGAAATCAAATTTTTCCCTCACCTGTTGTTCCATATGCCCTCCCATTGCTTGGCAGTAATTGATTTTTTTTTTACTCAGAAGATATGCGCGCAGCATATGTCTGCTTCTCCCTCATCAAAAGCAGCGTATACGTGGCGCTACCACATGTCAAGACAGCTCATTAGTGCTTTGAATTCCCCTTAAAAAAGAAATAGATTTTTTTTTAACAGATTTTATCTATTAGTCAGTGTTAGGGAACCCACCATTACCCTGTGCCAAGGCAACATGTGACACCGAAGAGCACCAGGCACCGCGCAACCTCCCACAGAGAAAACTATCAATCAACGTGACATCGCTGGGGAATTATAAGAAGGCTGATGAAAAATAATGCGATACACCGGCTTTTTTTAAAGGCTCCGCAGCAGATCCTGCCATTTCAGGCATTTAAATGACATTATAAAAAGCTAACGCCACCCGATCTATTATAAACCAAGACGTGAAAAGGATAATTGGCACCAGACCAGCCATTCAGAAGCATTGACTTTTTTTTTTTTTAATGAATACATAGATACATTCTACACAAAGGAGTTTTCCCCTTTCCTGTTTGTGACTAATCGCAGGCAGGAGTGAATCTGTTTGTCTAGGAAACCTGCATGAGGGTAGGAGGAAGCAGGAGGGGAGGGGGGGGACTCCGTGTCGTGAATGGCTTTTTATTTATTTTATTTTTTTCGGATGTTAGAAGCACAATTCTCCCACAGCCGGGCCCTGTGAGCAGGACAAACTGGTGTTCATAGCTCTGTAATGTCTGACTGACAAGCTGAGACATGTCCACACCTCCAAGCTGTAAAACCGGTGCATGGAAATCAAAAGGTGCTTCCTCGGATTTGTAGCGCGCGCCGCTGGAATGCAGAGAGTCTTCAATGAACCCATATTAACACGGCAGGGGGGGTAAAAATATATGTATATTTTTTTAGAGGTTGGAGGTATTCATTTTTCAGAATTGGGATAAAAAGAAAAAAAAACAAAGTAACAAATGAAGTACGTGCAATCACTTCATAGCAAATGGTATATCCTGTGCTTTGCTTCAGATATCTTGCAAACCTGTCCTGTCAGAAGGTCCCGAGGACAAGTTTGGGAAACCATGGTCTAACTACTGGGGATTCTAACTCCCATCTGTCGCAGCAGAAATGCCTGAGGCTACTGGCTCAATATGCCGGCTGGATGGAGTAGAGGTAACATCACTGCTTTATAACTGTGAAGACACAGGTTCGATCCCGGCATCAACATCTCTCCAGTAAGTGTCCTTGGGCAAGACACCTAACGGTACATTCTCACCACCCAGGACATACTTGAAAACGAGAGAAATCTCAATGTATCCTTCCTGGTAAAATACTTCCTAAAAAAATATATAGCCCCGTGGACCCAGGGTTACCACAGTATGTCCAGCAGAACACCAGTATACTCTTATGTTCGCTGGCGTTGTACCCATCAGAGCAACAAAAAAATCTGGGAGGGGGATAGTGTTTCTTCCAATAAGGCCAGGGTCAGAAGAGCATTTTGCAGAGTGGAAGGAACGTCCGTGAGAGTGGACGTTCTTTCCATTATGATGCCCGTCTGGCCACCTCATGAGTGCAGTTAGTGCGCTCAGCGCTGCATGGCAGCCCCGTCAAACACGCATCGTAGCGCTTCGATGGGGAGGCTTTCAGCATGGCCACAGCACATCTGCTGTAGCGCGTGCAATTCGTGCACCGCTACAGCGCGTGGCCGGCTCCACGAGGTGTCACAACATTGTGACGGATGCCGGGAGGCACGTCAGTACGGACGCACATAGTGCGCTCGTCTGACCCCCGGCCTAGACAATGCAGAGCCATAATATAACTAAACCACCACAGATTAGCAAATCCATCTTATTAGTGACGACCCTTACCATGCGTGACATATAAACTTGGGGGAATTCCGTAAGTTTACGGCAGGGGGGTCAGAAACTGCAGCCCCCCACCAGATGTTTTCGAACTACATTTCCTGTAGTTTTTTCACAGCATCTGGAGGGCCAAGGACAACGACCTCTGCTTTATGGTGTAAAATAAAGCATAAATGCCACCAACATTTATGTGGATAAGTGCAAGATAATGCACCTGGGACGTAAAAACCCAAGGGCTGAATATAGAATATTTGATACAGTCCTAACCTCAACATCTGAGGAAAGGGATTTAGGGGTCATTATTTCAGGGAATCTAAGGGTAAGTAGTCAATGTAATAGAGCAGCAGGAAATGCTAGCAGAATGCTTGGTTGTGTAGGGAGAGGTATTAGCAGTAGGAAAAGGGAAGTGCTCATGCCACTGTACAGAGCACTGGTGAGACCTCACTTGGAGTACTGTGTGCAGTACTGGAGACCGTATCTCCAGAAGGATATAGACCTCTTAGAGAGAGTTCAGAGAAGGGCTACTAAAATGGTGTACGGCTTGAAGGAGAAAAGTTACCAGGAAAGGCTTAATGACCTTAACATGTACAGCTTGGAAAAAAGACGAGACAGAGGAGATATGATAGAAACATTTAAATACGTAAAGGGAATCCACAAGGTAGAGGAAGGGAGTATATTTAAAAGTAAACAAAATAGCAAAACAAGAGGACATAGTCTTAGATTAGAGGGGCAAAGGTTTAAAAGTAACATCAGGAAGCATTATTTTACTGAGCGGGTGGTGGATACATGGAACAGTCTTCCAGTAGAAGTGGTAGAGGCCAAAACAGTAATTGAATTTAAGCAAGCATGGGATAGGCATAAGGCTATCCTAAACAAAAGATAAATCCAGGTAAAGTATCCATGTAATTGGGCAGACTAGATGGGCCGAAAGGTTCTTATCTGCCGACATTTTTCTATGTTTCTATGTTAACACAACAAATCCCCAATCCCAGGCCGTCACTATGTGTATGTCTGTAAGGAAATGTGTGGGGGATATGTCCTCCACCGTCCCGTTCAGTTCCTACACCCCCTGGTTTTACCAAACCCTCTGCTTCTCTCTGAACATTAGAGATACATATCAGACTCTCTGAAGCCGGTTTCATTCATGTTCCAGCCACATTGGTTAAGCATCTTATCATAATGGCTTACCTATCCCATCATGCTCTCTTTCAATGAGTGTTTCCATAATCCTGACAGGACAGAGGGAAGTGAATTGTAACCATTTGACCAAAATAGCCCAACTTCACCTTTTTATAATGCCGATATTCCTTCATCTTGACTACTCTGGCCTAAAATCTGTTATTTTGCACGATTCTCCACTTTTTTATTTTTCTACCACACCATTTTGGCCTAAAATTAGCCCCATTTTCATGAATAGGAAGGCCGGGGTCAGAAGAGCGTTTTGCAGAGCGGAAGAAACGTCCATGAGAGTGGACGTTCCTTCCACTCTGACGCACGTCTGTCCACGAGCGTCGTAGAGACGAAAGCACATAGTGCGCTCGTCTGACCCCGGCCTAAAACCCTGTGCTTACACAGTATAAGGGTCCCCATATTTTCTGCACAGGTAGCCATTCCTGAAGAGTGCTGGCGAGTGGTGGGAAATAATTTTTTTTGGGGGGGGGGCGCTGCAGCCTTACCCCCTTTGAGTGGTTAAGTGGAGGAGTAGGATTGCCTGCTCGGAAGTGTTGCTGGCGCTGCAGAATGTGAAGGGTTAATAGTATTCACCTTTAATGAGAGCACCAGATCTTTTTAACACGCGAATATATGTTTTGATCTGGGTTTATCTGTTCTCACGGGTAGGAAGTGCCCTGTTGTTTATGGTATTTAAAGAAGGCGGTGAACCTGCTCATGTTCTCATCACGTAGGAAGGCAGCCCGAGGCGAGACAAGGAGGCGCGCACCGGCTAATCAGCATTTTAATGCAACCTTTTCAATGGAGTTTAAAATCACTTTGATTAGCTGTGGAGGGAGGTGGTAAACCCGGCAGAGTGCCCTGTCCTAACGTTCCACTTCAACACAACGACCGCTACGATGGCGAAGCATGGCAGCGATATTAAAACAGCTGCACACGCACAGGTCTCTCAACAAAAGGGGGGCAGGATGCCACTATAAACAGTACTGAATCTCCTGCTTCAGGCAATTTCCCCCTTGGAAAGTCAACCTTATCAAAACAGGCATAATGATGTCACTGCGCAAACCATACATGAAGTCAGCACTATAGTGCGCTCTACTACCATTGTAGTGAGTGATCCTTTGCCATTGAATACACAATCTGAGAACATACGGGCCCCTAACCGACACCAGCCCGACTATACCTTTAATTCAGTCCAGACCGGGCAGGTACAGAACAACAGGGGCACTATGGGTAAGGTGGACATCAGGGAGGTCTCAGTCAGATTAGTGCCAGCTGTCATGGAACGGTGTATCAAAATGTGGAGGGTTGTGGGCACACAGGAGGAGGCCATGTGAAGCGAAATGGCAAGGATCAACAAAGTGGATACATTTAGAAAGCTTTCCTTGAATATTAAGTGGTAGTGCCGGTGATTGCAGCCTGGGCACGTGTATGTGTGTGTGTGCCAGGGAGGTGTTTCACATATTTAATTGAAGGTTTCTCTGTCACAGTTTCACTGTGGAGTCGCTTCGTAATGTGCAGGCACATTGCCCTCTAGTGAAATTTCTATTTTAGGCTAGAGTCAGACGAACGCAGTCTGAGCGCACTCTGCGTGCGTGCATAACGGACAGACGTACTGACGGAAGATACTGTAGACACCACACGGTCCGTTTTTCTTGACTTACGTAGAGATAAAAAAGGGAACTATGGGAAATAAAAATAATATGAAAAATTATAAAAATTGGAAAAGTATATGAAAAGGCATTTTGTGCATCAAGGTGCTGGACGTTGCAAATGCGCTGCGTCTGACATCTCATCACTCACACAGAAAGCTACGCGGACATGGTGGACGTGGCGCACTCTGCGCGTCCATGGTAGCAGTTTTATGCTCTTGCCTAACTTGCGTCCGTTTGCCACTTGCGTTGTGCATGCTCAGTTCGGTGCGCACGTACTTTGTGTGTGGGTCTCTATTGCTCATGCTTCTATGCTACAATGGACGTTAAACTGTGCGGCAACATGGACGTGATCACTGCGTTCGTCTGACGCCGGCCTTAACATCTGTTTTGTACTTTTTTTTCCCCTCACAGTGGGTAAAACTTTGGCCAAAACTTCTTTCCCCAGATGTTTATTGTCTACAATTCTTTGAATGCAACAAATGGCCAGAAAATCTTGGGAAACATCCTGTGGGGTCAGAGTTTGAGAGCCCTGATATAAAAGAACAATCCATATATATTTATTTATAAAAGGATTTTACCAGGAAGGATACATTGAGATTTCTCTCGTTTTCAAGTATGTCCTGGGTTCTGGACCATTAGATTGTTACAGAAATACAAAGTTACACTTACAAGTACTTATACAGCGCCACCAGATTCCGTAGCACTTTACAATGGGGAAGCACAAACCGCAGACTTACATGATGCAAGAGGAAATACAACGCTGGTCGTAGGATAACTGTCCAGGTAATACATCACTTTACTGTTAACCAAGAACTCAGGCAGACATCCCATGAGCTTACACTCTGAGGCTAGGGTCAGACGAGCGCGTTTTCTACGGACTGTGCGCCCGTGCAGTACGGACACACTTTTTGACGGAAGACGCAGTAGTGGCCACACAGTCTGTTTTTGTGACTGATGTTATTTTTGACAGATGTAGGAGCGAAAATAAATTGAAAAAACATTTTGCCCGTCAAACATGCTGGACGTATAAATGCAGTCCGTCTGACCACGTTCCATCACTCACACACAAAGCTATGTAGACGTTGCTGACGTGGCGCACTCCGCACGTCCGTCCTAGCGGTTCGACTTTCTTGCTAACCTTCGTCCGTTTGCCGCATCCGTCATGTGTCCGCACTTCTGTGCGGACATACTTCGTGTGTGGGGCTCCATTTAAAACAATTGTACGCGATCACGGACACACTTATGTGCGGCAACACGGACGTGAACACTGCGCTCGTCTGACACGAGCCTAAGGGACTAGGGTAACTGAAACAAATGGGAGCAGAGGGAAGGTGAAACTGGTCGCCAGTAGAATATCGTAGGGATTGCATGAAAAGGACCAGATGTTTGGGCTTAGTAAGAGTAATTACTGAGAGAAGTGGAGACAGCTGGAAAGGGGAACTGAAATTAGGGACCAGCCCTGGGTGGGTGAGTTCGTTGGTTCAGGGCAGCAGAGGGAAGAGATGGAGTTGATTCTGTGATGAGTATGCTTGAATACTTGGAGGTGATTCTGTGATGAGTATGCTTGAATACTTGGAGGTGATTCTGTGATGAGTATGCTTGAATACTTGGAGGTGATTCTG
The DNA here is from genome assembly GCA_009667805.1 of Leptobrachium leishanense. Lineage (NCBI taxonomy): Eukaryota > Metazoa > Chordata > Amphibia > Anura > Megophryidae > Leptobrachium > Leptobrachium leishanense. The sequence goes on along the minus strand of CM019063.1, from coordinate 18,310,318 downwards.
TGATGAGTATGCTTGAATACTTGGTTCAGGGCAGCAGAGGGAAGAGATGAAACGATAACAGCTTAATAAACAATTCCCCTTGGACATTATTATTCAGTAACATGTTCTAGGGAATCTCAGGGTATGGCCGTTAGAGAGCTTTGCAATATTTCCAAATAATCCCAGGTAAAGTAACATAGGGGAGCATATAATTACACATATTGTTATGAGAACCTGCCTTGGAGCTTTAATATGGTAACAACCCTCTATACTAGGGATGCCAAACTCTCCCCCCACTCCAGATGTTAAGGTCTACAATTCCCAAAATTCTTGAATGTGACATAAGGACAGAGAATCATAGGAGTTGTAGTTCAGAAACATGAGGAGGGGGCAGAATTTGAGCTCATGATGTCATAATTGCCCCAAGATAATAGATTTTAGGTGTTTCTCGAGCTTTAGAATAATCTTGATGGTGATCAAAAATCCAGTTACTATTTCAAAAGAGAACAATTATTTCCCCTTAACAGTGACCACCTCACCTTTTAAACAGGGGGGGGGGGGGGTCTACTAAAACAGTGTTTCCCAAACCTGTCTTTAGGAGCTTCAACCAGGCCAGATTTTGCAGATCACATTGGGGAAATGCAGGCTGAATCCTGCAATCACTGAGCAGCAAATTAGATCACCTGTGCTGTGCTTCAGATATCTGCAAACCTGACCTGTTAGAGGGTCCTGAGGACAGCTTTGGGAAACAATGTTCTAAAAGATATATTGTGCAGGACCCACTGACAGGCCAAGTTTGCCATATAAGTGAAGCACAGCACGAGGGATATGATTTGCTGCTCAGTGATTGCAGAATTTGGTCTGTATTTCCCCAAGGGAATCCTTAAAACCTGGCCTGATACAAGTATTGAGGACCAGGGATGGGAAACTCATTTCTAACAATGCATTTTTTTTTTTTAGATTCGGCAGTTTGATCCACCAAGCCATAAAATGTTGACTAACACTGATCTGTCACTCAGAGGGTTAAACCGATGTCTGATACAAACACACACATCCTAACATTACAGGCTACATTAGACTAAGCTAGGTTTTATTTTAACACAGTTGCCCCCTCTAGTGGTCAGAGAGCAGATGGTCATGAATGAGGATGCTGCTAGCTGCAGGAGAAACTATGAACAATAACACATCCTTTGAAAATAAATATAATTTTTTAAATAATAAAGGGGTTGTTCAAAGAGCACCAAAATTTCCGTGTTCTTTCATTAGGCACACTTCAGCGACCTGAATTCACCGACCCTGCGTAGAATTCAACATTTCAACTGTTCGCTGCACATGAAAAGGATAAATGGTTGAATATTTAATAAAACCAGGGAATTATTTTTTACATTTTTTTTGAGAAAGGATTTTACCAGGAAGGATACATTGAGATTTCTCTCGTTTTCAAGTATGTCCTGGGTGGTGAGTATGTACCGTACTGGAGAGGTGCTCTTGCTGGGATCAAACCCATGTCTCCACAGTCTCTCTCCACACATTGAAACCCAAGGGATTCGCCTGTTTAAACCTGACGAACAGAACCACCGAAAATCAGGCCATTTTGCCAACTTTTCGGTGCTGTTCGGTGCCGTTCTCTGAATAGATTAACTGTTACTTCTCTATGGGAATTTCACTGCTGCCGAATTACACAGTGTTTCTCTGGCAATTCGCCAATATTTATTAAATCTCCAGCTTTTTGAATAGCCGAATTAACACAAAATTGCACTGTACGGGGAAATTCACCGCTCGGCTCTCTTTGAAGAACCCCTTTCGTGTTTTCTAGAAAATCCTGAGCATCAGATATGAGAGGAATGCATACACATACTACTTCTACTTGAACTAGGTTTTAATTGGGGAAAATGTTTCATCTCCTTTCAACATGGAGCCATGAGAACATTGAGCAAAACCATTTGTAACGTTGTCCTGTTGCTAGAAGACAGCAGCGCCATTATGAATTCAGAAAGCATATAAAGAGGTGGCGCGATGTGAATGGAAATCATGAGAACACAATACCAATTATCAATTGAATTATATCGCATTAGAGTAAATTACACAGTATTGCAGCCTACAGGCATAAATAACAGATAAGGCCAGGGTCAGACAAGCGTTGTGTAGAGCGGAAGGAACGTCTGTGAGAGTGGACGTTCCTTCCACTCTGACACCCGTCTGGCCACCTCGCTTAGTGAAGTTCGTCCGCTCAGCGCTGCAAGACTCGAACATCCTATGGAGAATTTGGGTGTCGTCATCATAGAGATAATTGAATCCATAGGAAGAGATGAGGTTGCCCAGAGAGGCGGTATAAATCGAGAAGAGTAGGGGACCCAGAACAGAGCTTTGAGGTACCCCAACTGAAAGAGGAACTGGTGGTGAAGAGGCACCAGCAAAGGAGACACTGAAGGAGCGAAGAGAGAGATAGGAAGAGAACCAGGAGAGAGTGGCATCACTGAGGCCAAGCTGACGCAGCGTGAGGAGCAGGAGAAGGTGATCAACAGTGTCAAATGCAGCGGAACGGTCAATAAAAATAAGCAGGGAGACGTGACCTTTGGTTTTAGCAGCAGCTAAATCATTAGTCACCTTGGTCACAGAAATTTCAGTGGATTGCTGGGAGCGAAAGCCGGACTGGCGTGGATTGAGTAGAGAGTTAGCAGCAAGAAAACCGGTGAGCTGGTGATAGACCAGACGTTCTGTGATCCTGAAACGAATAGAAAACCGTGAGTAGAACCTGGTTGCGGTTAGGGGATAGACAGAGTATGAATACCTACAGTAGAGGAGGTCCAGACACTCCACATACGTCCGAGAAAGACCAGCTGATGGCCGAAAACGTTGCCGATTTCCCAATAAGACCTGTATTTGTGGAGTACCTGGACCACCTCCTCTGTATGTATGCTGGGAGCCTGGGCATGTTCTGGGTCTTATGAGCATCCAGTGGGTGGACTGTCTCGATTCAGTGACATTATTATTATTATCCGTCTTCTGAATAAACCGTTTATACAACTAAGCAGAAAGAATTTTCCCATTTTTGTTCCATGAACCATAAAACAAGGTTTTGGCTGATCTTACTGGCAGAGTCAATCAAGTGAATTAAGCATATTCAGGAAGATTCATCCTTTCCTTTGAAAAGCGTCATAAAATATATTTATGGACACATGGTTAAAGTCACCGCACACAGGATCTAAGCAGTTTATTTTTTGTCAGAAGTTTATATAGGTTTTGAATTTTTTCGGTTCTATTTTTCATTAATCCTTAGATCAGTGAAAGATTATAGAGGGATCATGTCAAGGACATTTCCCACGAAACTGAATTCAAAGGGGACGTAAATGTTGCAGAATGTATCTCACCTGCCTTGTGGAGGAACTCTGTGTTTTCCTGGTGAGATCATCCTATAGAGTAGAGTACTTTGTTCTGTGTCAGATTCATCTGGTTTTCATTTCTAAGACTGTCAAAGAGCCCTTTATCTTTTCAAGATACAATACTTCTTATTTTTTACACCGAGCCTTTGAAATAATTAATCTACTGTAATCGTTGCTTCCTTTCAATGTTCAGAAGCAGATAATTGCACTGACTTTAGAACCTGTCATAAATTACACAGAACTATGCTCAGATCAGATCTACTGCCGGGTGTATGGGTGAGTAATAGGTAGGGTTGCACCGATAGTACCAGTACCGATACTTTTTTTTCAGGTACTCACAGATACAGAGTACTGATCAGGGCTTTTTTTTCATGGGGTACTCGCCGGTACTCCATACCGGCACCTCACCACCAGCCCAAACTAACAGGAGAGAGCATGATGCTCCTCCCTCCTCCTGCAGTGACAGGCAAAGAATCGGAAGCGCTCGGCAGCTCATATTGCTCCTGAATGCTTCCGATTGTCAGGAGTGTATGTAGGGACAGATAACCCCCCTCTTCTCCCAGTAAGTGACAAGGGAGGGCTGGTTAAATAAAATCTCCCCTCTGTTTTTTCAATGCCCCAGCTCTGGCAGATGTGTGTAAACATGCTGCACCCCCCTCTCTCTACAGCCACTGAAACTTTGAACAGCATGGGGAGGGGGAGTGCAGCATGTTTACACACATCTGCCAGAGCTGCGGATTGTCAGGCAAGCGGTGTGATCAGAGGAGCTGGCACTGTAAGGTGGTACAGGTGGCCGCCTAAGAGCGCAAGACCAGGAGGGGGTGCAAAAAAAATTTTGAATCCCTGGTCACTTGCCTTGACAGGGATCCAAATTTTTAAACTATCTGCCTGGCGCTGTGTCCCTGCTGCTCCTCCTCCTCTAAGATGCAGCCTGTGCCCAGCGAGCTGCATTGTATCTGCCCGGTCAGAGAGCAGACTCCCCCGCAGTGCTGGATAAGGAAGCCTGCTCTCTCTCTCTCCTCCTGGTCCCTTCCTCCTTGCTGGTGCCCAACCCCCTCTGATGTCAAGAGGAGGGCATGCCAAAAGAAGTCTACACTGCTGCCTTACCTACAGCCTCCCCAGCAGTTCCAGACAGAGTCTGGTGCACCCAGAAAGGTGAGAAGGTGGAAATTTAAGTCCTGGCTGCATTGCTCTGCAGGGACTCAGCGACAGGCAGGCCTCCGAACAAAGAAAAAAACAGCTGTTGCTGCTTCCAAATAGACTTTAAACAGCATTTAAAAATATCAGCTCTGCTCTGGATAAGACCTCAAAGTTCACTCCGACATCGTCCTCCACGTACTGGCATTGTGGTTCGCAGCCTGGTACTTACATACATATTTGGTGGCAATGTCCATCACTGGTCCCTTACTGGAAGTCGGTTATAGATTTTGCCACGGCCGTGGTGAGTACCCCTCTACCTGTGGATCCTGGATTCGCATTATTTGGGGGTCCCACTCTAAGTAGACAACAGACCAGAATGACATTTCACATCATGACCAATGCCTTATTGCTCGTAGCTCAAAAATGGAAATCTGACATTGTCCCCTCTATGGCGTTCCTTAAGGCATATATGGCAAGAGATAGAGATTATGACAGGATGGCCACAGATATTCTTAATACGACTCCTCCTAAACAAGACCCGTGGGAATTGTGTGATATATATTTAGTGAAACAATGTGTTCCACGTGGAGAAGTCGGGTCCCTCAGACAAGGGGTCGAGACCAGGGATGTGCAGTCAGTGGAGGCAGGGGAGGCAGAGCCGCACCTGCCATTAAGTTAATAAACTAAAAACAAACTCAGCTGCTCCCCCGCTGTCAGCTCCATCCTCTGCCTCTGCAGGCATTAGTTTTCCCAGCCTACGCAATTTGCATAGCAGGACGTTTCCCCGCTGCACTAATTGAGTAAACTGCTCAAGATGTGTGCAGCGCAAGTCAGAGACAAGTGTTGCCTATTTCCTGATCACTGCTCATTAGTGCCGCACAGACTGACAGGCACTGAGAGCATTGGAAAAGCTTGGACCAATGGGAAAGCACCATTGGTCCAAGCCATTCCCAAAAAACGCCTGCATTAGAGGACTGCCTCTGATTGACAGGAAGGGGCACATCTAGCAGTTAGGCCAGGCAGCCCTCCAATGCAGGCTGTGAAAAGATTGCATGATGGACAACCCCTGGCTGGCTGCATGGGGAGCTGCACTCCAGGAGCCTGGCACAGGGGTGCCCTGCTCTGCCACTCAGATCTGCATCAGCTGGGGATGCCCATTTATACCCCAGGCTGGTTATTGTCTGCTAACTGGGGCTGGAAGAATGCACAACACATCTGCCCCCCCCCAGGAGGGATCTGGGGGGGTGCAGCAGCCTTTGAAATTCAAGCAGCAGCAGGAAGCCCTCTTTGCCCAGCTGCAAGGTAAGTGACCTCACGGGGGAGAGAGGGTTAATGATGGGAGGGAGAGGCCATGGCTTTCCTCTGTGCCGATTTCCTGATGTTCAGATAGTGCTTAGCTGCCAATCTGTATGATGTATTGTACCTCTAGCCAGGCTGCCTGGGGAGGGACAGGACAGGACAGGCGGGGGATTCAACAGATGCAAAGTTGCCAGCAAGACTCTCACAACTCCTCTTCTACCAGGGCTGTCCGATCACAGCGTGTGCTTCATGGGTCACTGGCTTGGGGCTGGGGTGTCAGATCTCCATTTTGCTCCCTGGTCAGTGCCTGAAAGTGCTGCCCTGCAGTGTGCAGAAGTCAGGTTGGGTCAGTTTTCCAGTTGGGCCAGTGGCTTGCTTTCCCTTCAGTATAATATGAATGACGCAAAATGTATAGATGCTTTAAGGAAACAAAACCTAATGGATGTGGCCAGGCTCCTCTTAATAATACTTTGTTATAGGGGCAGCATATAGAGTGTGTGTGTGTTCTTATAGTGCCAGTCTCTTTACACACACCCTTTCTTTCACATGCTGTGTGTATGTATATTTATATCTCCAGTGTGTGTGTGTGTTTGGTTAAGCGTTGGGTTAACCTTTTTATGAGCCTGAAATATCAGGGTTATTCAGAGAGAGGTGAAAACCTTGAGAATTGGCAGGAGAATGAACAGCCAATTTGGAAAGTAAGATAAATGGGAGAATTTTTCTGGTCTGACTATTTTGACCTAGAATTTTCCATTCTCCAGTCATTCTTCTGCTTTTCACCGCTCTCTGAATAACCCTGATACAGGGCTATTCAAAAAGGGGTGCAAACCTTGAAAATGACTGGAGAAGTGAAAATTCTAGGTCAAAATAGTCAAACCAGAAAAATTCTCCCATTTATCTCACTTTCCAAATTGGCTATTTGGTCTAGAATCAGAATCAGTGTTTCTCAACTCGTATCCTCAGGTCCCCCTAACGGGCCAGGTTTGCCAGATATCTGAAGCTCAGCACAGGTGATATGATTTGCTGCTCAGTGATTGCAGTATTCAGTCTGCATTTCCCCAAGGTGATCCTTAAAACCTTGCCTGTAGTGGGTCCTGAGGACTGGAGTTGAGAAACCCTGGTCTAGATTGTTCATTATCCTGCCAATTCTCTAGGTTTTCACCTCTCTTTGAATAACCCCGATAGTATTATTGAATCATTGTGCTGGCTCACTATAGCTTACACTCTCTTCAGTATTTCAGGCTGAGTCCATAATGCTATCAGGGATATTCAGAGAGAGGTGAAAACCTTGACTTGGCAGGAGAATGAACAAATAGCCAATTTGGAAAGTGAGATAAATGGGAGAATTTTTCTGGTTTAACTAGTTTGACCTAGAATTCAATTCTCCACTCATTCACAAGGTTTTCACCTCTTTCTGAATAGCCCTGTATCAGGGTTATACAGAGAGCGGTAAAAAGCAGGAGAATGACTGGAGAATGGAAATGGTCAAAATAGCAGATCTGGAAAGGGAGATCAATGGGAGAATTTTTCTGGTTTGGCTATTTTGACCTAGAATTTTCCATTCTCCAGTCATTCTCCTGCTTTTCACCTCTCTCTGAATGAATAACCCTGTATGAAAACAAGTCCAGGTACAAGGACCCAGGACTGTAGATTCTTCATTTAAGAAGTCTTTGCCAATGCAATTTAGAAGGCATGTTGTAAGATAATTGTTCTGTATAAAAGAGCGAGAGGTCTGTGGGAACAGAATCGGCTTCCAGTCAGTCCTTACTCGCAGTGTCTGTCCTTCTGATGTACTAAATGCCTGAAGCCTCCTCTTTTAGGAGCTAGAAGGTTTTCTGGCTGTTTTGCATTTGTATATCTGGCTCTGATACTAACCAGTGCCTCATCACCAGCCACTGACCTCACCGCACGTCACTGGTCGAGACTGCCCCTTGAGAATCCTCGAAAAATGTACGGACCAGTTGTAATGGAGTTTGGAACCTAGTACGATAGTGACCAATGTGTGTATATAAAGCAATATATGTTTCTATACAATTTGATGTATTTTCCCCTCTCTTTCCCTTATCATTTTCTCCTTCTGTATCCCTCCCTATAAACTCTTATTATAATTTTTTTTTTTTTTTTTTTATTATCAGCTCTGGCAACACAGGTATGATCACCTGATCCTTCTGTTACCACCATGTGGGGGTGTTCTCAAGGTCAAACACCCTCTCATTGGAGTGCACACTGCGTATTACTGTGAATTTCATTGCTGTGGAGCTCATACACACTGGGCATTACTGTGAATTTCATTGCTGTGGAGCTCATACACACTGTGCATTACTGTGAGTTTCATTTCTGTTGAGCTCATACATACATACTCAACAAAACGGAGTTTCATTGCTGAGGTGCTCACAAATGCTAGGGGATTATCCACTCAGTGCCAGCGTTGCTAAAAAAAAAAACATGTGGATAACCCCCATAGGGTTACAACAATAGTTATAGATCATTTTAAAGGAACACAGTATTAAAAAATATGGTTCCCTTTTATAGTGTCTTCCTTTAAGTGAGCTACAACTATTGTTTATTAGGACATGAAAAATAGTCATAATAATCAGTTTTCCCCCGGACGTGAGAGAGTACCCCCGCCTATTTTTCCAGAAAAAAAGCACTGGTACTGATACTTTAATTTAATGTCATGTGACCGCTTTACAATAAATAATTTAGGATTTTGCTGAAAGCCTGTTCAATCTATGTTAATATTGAAATGTATGGCAGACACCCCATTTACGCACTACACAGGCCTGCACACGCCCTGATCACACAGACACCAGACCTCAGATATATATGTATACCCAGACCTCAGAAACATGTATACCCACACCAGACCTGTTACACACATATTCCCACACCAGGCCTGAAATACATGTATACCCTCACCAGACCTCAGACACATGTATACCCACAGGCACCAGATACAGACACATGCGTGTGCATATATATGTATACACCCACACACACACACACACACACACAAAAATGGGGATCTTGTGTCCCGGGAGGTCCCACGAGAGGCATACCTCATTGCCACATTGTCGGCTGCCTGTCTCTGGAATGTGGCCTGCCGGAGGTGCCTGGCAGAATGCGGCCAGCATTCTGCTAGCTGCCCCAGCCCCTCTGATACCAGCCGGCAAGCCAGCCCAGTGCTGGCTTCCACAAATTGGTTGAGGTATCAGGGGACATTACCAAGCAATGGTGCAAATGCCGGTATCGGCACTGATACTAGTATAGGTCCATAAAGATACCCAATGTCTTGATTGATAAAGTTGAGACCCCAAAATGTAGAAGCCAAGAAACAACCTAATATAGACTATTGAATGAAAAGATAACAGAAAACAATAAAGCAGGTAGGAGTACAAGCAAAGGGTTGTATGACCAGAGAGGGTAGTCACTAATGCTGGGGTCATATAGCCAGAGAGGGTAGACACTAAAGCTGGGGTCATATAGCCAGAGGGGATAGTCACACAGGCCAGACTCCTATAGCCAGAGAGGGTACTCACACAGACTGGGGTCAGATAGCCAGAGAGGGTAGTCACACAGGCCAGAGTCCTATAGACAGAGAGGGTACTCACACAGGCTGGGGTTGTATAGCCAGAGAGGGTCGTCATACAGGCTGGGGGTCGTATAGCAAGAAATGGTAGTCACATAGGCTGGGGTCATATAGCCAGAGAGGGTAGTCACACAGGCCAGACTCCTATAGCCAGAGAGGGTACTCACACAGACTGGGGTCATATAGCCAGAGAGGGTAGTCACACAGGCCAGAGTCCTATAGACAGAGAGGGTACTCACACAGGCTGGGGTCGTATAGCCAGAGAAGGTCGTCATACAGGCTGGGGGTCGTATAGCCAGAAAGGGTAGTCACATAGTCTGGGGTCATATAGCAAGAAAGAGTAGTCACACAGACTGGGTCGCATAGCCAGAAAGGGTAGTCACACAGACTGGGGTCGCATAGCCAGAGAGGGCAGTCACACAGGCTGGTGTCGTATAGCCAGAGAGGGTCTTCATACAGGCGGGAATTGTATAGCCAGAGATTGTAGTCTCACAGGCCCATTCCACACACAGGCCAATTTACCCCAGTAGGCATCAGAGGATCACCTTATGCCAGGCTACATTTACAGAAGGAGTATCTCATACGCAGTCCTTATAAAAACAATGACTCGTTAACCAACCAGATAACATACAGTATATACATTCATGTTAATAGCGCAATAAAAGGATCGAAAGTATAAACACTATATGGACATCATTGTCCCATCTCTAGAAGGGCTGGGAGTTTTGTCCAAACATGTTCCTACCTGCTGTTAATAATTACTCACCTGGAATACAGGTCATGTTTGGAGAGTCTCAATTTTCTCGTTCTTCATTTTCAGTAAAAAGGGGCCGCCACAAGGACATTCCCTCACCATTCATACAGACACACCTGCCTTTAACAACAAAAACCTTTATCTTTTTTCACCTCAATATGTAGATCCTTTGAAAATTATTCCATGCGGGTTTGCACAGAGAGGTAACACAGGTCATTAAAACGTGTACGGATTTCTTTTAAAGCTGTGTAAGGAAATATAGTTTTAGTGATCCCAAACCATCAAACACGTAAACAAAAAAACCAAAAGTAAAACACCTAGTGGATAAAGATTCAATAATAAACATGTAAAGAACAATAATCCAACCATTATCCAAATTGAAAAAAAAAAAGAACAATGGGGTTTCCAGATATAGCCTAGAAAAGCTTCAGCCAATAAATGACCTCACCACCCGCCGCCTTCTATTATTTTAACCCTTATTATTATTATCATCACTTTTATGCAAAAATACTTTCACTTTACAAACACATTAGGGTTTATTCAAAGAGCCGAATTTGAGTCCAAATTGAACCGACTGGTAAATTTCCCCATACAGTGCAATTTCATGGTAATTCAGCTATTCAGAAAGCTGTCAATTTGTCTAATACTGGCGAATTGCCAGCGAAATATGGTGCTGTTCGGTGGCCGTGAAATTCCGCATAGTGAAGTATTGGTTAATCTAGTCAGAGAACACCGACCAGTGCCGAAATGCTCAGTTTCGGTGCTTTCATTCATCAGGTTTAAACAGGGGAATAGGTATCAATGTAAAAAAAAAAATCCCTGGTTTTGGCTAGGGTCAGACGAGCGCAGTGCGAACGCGCGTGCAGGCTCACTTAATCATGGCCGTAGTAGCAGCAAGTGCCAGGCAATGACGGCCAATATACGAAGTACGGTCGCACGAAAGTCCGGCTGCGCAACGCAAGTGGCAAACGAACGCATTTTGTCCAGAACGTAAAACAGCTAGTACGGTTGTACAGAGTGCGCTGCGTCTGCTAGCGGCGTGTGTGCGTGAATTGGAGATGTCAGACACTGCTAATGTCCGGCCAACATAACGTCCAGATGCACAAAGTGTTTTATTGATGATCCGTACAAAATCACGGATGCAAATGCGCATAGTATGACCGCTATCGCGTACTCCGTGAAAAAATGCGTCCATTCGTTCGAACGCACTTTTTCACAGACAACGCGAAAATGCCTTTATTAACCTCTTAAGGACCAACGACGTAACGTTTACTTCATTGACTTTAAAGACCCCTGGTTCTTAAGGGGTTAAATATTCAACCATTTATCCTTTTAATTACATTTCTTATTCAGCCATTTATTCTTTTCATGTGCAGCATTAAGTCTTTTTATTAATTTATTTTTTAGATTTGTTGAGGCATTTTTCTGTATGTTTTCAGCAAACTTTTGTTCTGATTTTTTTAAAAAATGAAGTTTTTTAAATTCTGTAACAGACCTTTCTATTCTTATTCATAGGACCTTATATTTTATTTTCATGTAATTTTTTTTGTTTTAAACGCCTCCTTTTTTTTACCCCTGGTCAGTGGCTGATCGTTTTTTGTTTTTTTTTGGCAGCTGATCGGAGGCGTTTGGCAGATAGTCTGCTGCATTCGGCAGTTTATTGGCGGCGATCGACGGATCCATTCGGCGTACTTCGGGGACCATGCTGTGAATGCTGAAATTTTAGTGCTCTCTGAAGAAGCCCCATTGTAAAAATCCCGATCAAGTCAAATTACCCACAATTGCAGCTGCCAAAGGCTCTAGTGTCTCCATGTGGACATGGCTAAACTCTAAGTACCAAAAAAGATGTCAGTTCAATAAAGTAGTGCACATTAAGACACCAAAGCAAAAATCTTTGAAGTGAAAACAGACGCACTCACATGGTTTTTCAGTGCAGCTTAGCACCATATCACGCCAGTATCCTGACGCAAGTACGGAGCAAAAACAATGCTTATGTTAGTTTTACATACAATAGAACCGGCGTCGCGCCCCATGACCAAAGCGGCTGCAACAACCAGGAGTAACAAACCAGTTCATGTATAAAATATAGCAAGAAAAAAAGAGGTAATCTGTGCTCGGTTCTATACAATTCCATGTGCTACAAAACACAATTAAAGGTTTGTAGAATGGCCATTGAAGCATAAGCTCACTCGCCCCATCAAAACACCTCTTTGTAGAGTGAGTACCTAACCAATGTGACCAAAAACTGCTCCTCTGAGCAGCTGCACGCTCTCTTGCTGCTTTTCACCTAAGAGGCAGAAAAATGGTGGGTTTTATTTATACACGCACCAAGCACTTCCAATTTGGGGTTGAAAACAAAAACATGGAAAAAGTAACAGCAGCAAAAATGACTAACTGGTGTTACAGTATAATATACATAAATACAGAAAGAGCGAGAAGTGCTAGGTGCGTGTGTAGCGCTCACTCCCGGAGGAGCCGCTGAAATTGAACCTCGGGTCAGTCTCCCCGCACTAGGGAATAAATATACTCCAGCACCGTCGTGGATTTTATAAATATATAGTTTACTAGAATAAATGGCATATAATGAATAACACGGTATACATATATATATTTACAGTACTTCGTAATGCGGGAAACGCGCAGCGGAAAAGAAATACAATGCTTCGTAATTCGAGAACGCGCAGCGGAAAAGAGAAAAATATATCTTTAACCCCCTTTGTGGTTGGGGAGTGAGTCCCGTACAGGTTATGTCCCAAAGAATGTAGGTGTGTGTGTGTGATGGTACCCGGGTACAATATTCAACTGGCCAGTGAATTATTTATGAGGTATCTTCGACTAGTCAAGTTGGGGCCCTGTGGGTTTTTTAAACAAACAGCAGCGTGCTTTCTATTTTCACAGCGGCCTGGTAGGCCTCTCACCCATCCGCCAGATACTTGGTGCTCCGCTCGACCCAGGACGTCTCTCCGCTCGATTTTGACTGGGATTCTATGGGTTACCGGATCCGCTGTCTTGCTTTCCTTTAGCTGCCGCAAGATGTCCAGCTCACCGCCTGCACTCCCTGTCAGATCGATCTGCGGTGCTCCTAACTTGGGGTCCTCCAGCTCACTCGATATCAGCGTGGGTATTCTGGCGAATCACTGGGTCTTCCTCTTGTAAGGCTGAATAACCCGGTCTTTATCTCTGTCAGGCCCCAGCTGCGCTCCGGCCTGGTCACTGTCACGCTCTGCAGCACTGTGTCTTGCTTCTCTCACTCCCTGGGGCGTTCTGCCAGCCCTCTCCACGAGGCTCAGGATGTCAGCGTCTGTGTCCCACCCACTTCCTGTGTCCGCTCCCAAAGCATGCCGGGAAATGTAGTCGCAATGTTCAGTGTCTCACATCGCACTTGTTTCCCTCCGGTGGCCAAAAACAAGTACTACAATGGCAGGGGATTTAAAACCAGCGCTACACTCTCCCCCTCCTAGAACTCTTGGGTCTCTCCAAGGAGGTACAACAGTTGCATTACATTTCAACACATTTTAGGCAACATATACAGGCTCAGCAGCAAGCATACAATGGGTTATATACACTTCCTCAAGTTGACTCATGCTTTGGACTACCTCAGCTAACATAGCAGACACTTCGAGCAACCTTCGCACTGTGGTGACGGCCTCTTCAGTGCTATGTCCTGGTGAGTCGTAGGTGAGTCTCTGGGGCGGTCGAACAGAGCATTTTGGTTCTGGCTCAATCAGTTCCTCTTCAGGTGGAAGTACTACAGGCGCGGGTTCAGTTCTTCTTTCTACCACTGGGGCAGACATCTCTTCGGAGTATGACCCCTCCAGTGAAGGCATAGAACTGTAGTCATAAGATTCGACTTCAGGAACCACAGGGATTGCAACAGTCTCAGGGATTTCTAACTGAAATTCAGGAGCTTCAGGCCCCAAATTACTTTCCCACCGTTCAGGAACCGAGAAAACCTCTTCAGGCTCCGGCGAGCGCATCCAGTCCAGACAAAAACTCTCTTCCTCACTGTCCCTTTCGCTCTCTTTGACAGCCCGGGTCTGCTGAGACCGAGTAACAGGAGGCAAACGTGGAGCAGGCGGGTTTGGCAGAGAAAGTTCGTCCCCAACTGGTATCCTCACAGCCTCTCTCAAAGGTAATAATTGATTCTGGTGCCAGTTCTTAAGAGGCCCAGCCTTTCCATCCGGCCGGATTTGATACACCGGCAGACCCGGCAGTTGCTTGCAGACAATGTAGACTTGAGAACTCCATCTATCCGCTAACTTGTGCCTCGCAGCAGCACCCAAGTTCTTCAACAAAACCCTATCACCGGGTTGTAGATCCGGTATCCGAACTTTCAAGTCATAGTTCCGTTTATTCCTCTGTTCCCTGTTTCCTGAGGTCAAACGGGCCTGGTCAAATGCAGAGGCCAGATTCTTTCGAAGTCTATCCACATAATTTCTATGGGAAGCTACCGACGTCTGGTCCAGAGATAGCCCAAACGCCAAATCAACCGGCAGTCGAGCTTCTCTTCCAAACATAAGACGGTACGGTGAGTATCCAGTGGCATCACTTTCCGTACTGTTATATGCATGTACTAGCGTAGCTATGTGACGACTCCAGCTCTGCTTTTCTGTGTTTGACAGTGTCCCCAGCATATTTAGCAACGTGCGATTGAACCTTTCAGGCTGAGCATCACCTTGAGGGTGATATGGTGTAGTTCGGGTCTTTTGGATTCCAAACAGTTCCAGTAGTTGCCCGACAAGCCGGCTTTCAAAGTCTCTACCCTGATCAGAGTGTATTCTCCTTGGTAGACCGTAGTGAACAAAGAACTTTTCCATCAGGACCTTCGCCACGGTTGGAGCGCGCTGATCTTTCGTGGAAAAGGCTTGGGCGTAACGTGTGAAGTGATCAGTCACTATAAGAATATTTCCCTGCCCACTAGCATCCGGCTCTAAGCACAGGAAGTCAATGCACACCAAATCCATGGGTCCTTGACTTTGCAGATGGCTCATTGGAGCGGTTCAGGTCGATAGGGTCTTCCTTTGAATACACCTTAGACATGAATGGCAGTAACTTTCCACTTCAGCTCTCATGCAAGGCCAATAGAACCTGTCTCGCACCAGCTTAAAAGTCCTTTCAGCGCCCAAATGTCCATGCTCATCATATAGCGATCGCAGCACACTCTCCCTATGTTTAGTGGGAAGGAATAACTGTTGGGTCTCTTCAGCATTGGTTGAGGGGCCCCTTCGGTAGACCACCCCATCCAACATCTTCAACCATTCCCACTCTTTGTAGACCAATCTGGCTCCATCTGGGGAATTGGTCAGCAGAACTTCCCGCTGGTTCGCAGTTAGGGCCTTTATGGTTAACGCAATTAAAGGGTCTCTGGCCTGATCAGCTTTCAGATCCTGTTTTGAAAAGGTAGGTAGACTTTCATCCCTCAATTGCGTAGGGTTGCAGTAGAACTCCGGAACAGCCGCAGCCATGACTCCTATGGCCTCCGCTTCAATCCCTCCCTTGACCCGGCGCTCTGCTCCTTGACACAAAGCTTGGACCCCGTCTGGAGTTAACTGAGTCCATTCTGTAGTGTAGGGTCTTCTCGACAAAGCATCAGCATCTCGATTATTCACCCCAGGGCGATACTTCAGGCTGAACCGAAACCCTGACAGAGTGGCCAACCACCGATGTCCCGTTGCGTCCAGTTTCGCAGTAGTAAGGATGTAGGGAAGAGGATTGTTATCAGTCTTTATCACAAACTCGGCCCCATACAGATAGTCCTTTAGCTTGTCTACCACTTCCCACTTTAAGGCTAGGAACTCCAACTTGTGGGTAGGATAGTTCTTTTCGGAAGGCGTAAGGCTCCGGCTCACATACGCTACAGGCCTCAGCAATCCATCATACTCTTGATACAGGACTCCTCCTAGACCTTCTCTGCTGGCATCCACATGTAACTCGTACGGCTTGTGAGGGTCCGCATAGGCCAAGACAGGAGCTCGAGTTAAACTCTCTTTCAGCTTCGTAAAAGCACCTTCACACTGACTGGTCCACTCTCCCTGGATGGACTCTCGAGTTTTCCTTGGCCCTGGAGCTGACGGATTTCGGTCGGAGACCTTGTGACCTTCTTCTGTGCTTTCCTTCTGTAGGAGCTTGTTCAGTGGTTGAGCTATTTTTGCGAATCCTCCTACAAATCTTCGATAATAGGAACAGAACCCCAAGAAAGATCTAAGTTCAGTGACGTTGCGGGGTCTAGGCCAAGAAGCTACGGCCTCCAACTTCCGTGGATCTGTCGAAACGCCTTCTGCTGAGACCACATGTCCCAGATATGTAACAGACGGTAAACAGAATTGACATTTCTCCAGAGACAGTTTCAATCCCTCCTCATGGAGCCTCTTCAAGACCTTCTCCAAACATTGCTCATGTTCTTCCAGAGTCTTCCCAAACACAACTATGTCATCCAGGTACACTAATACTTCGATCAGATTCATGTCCCCGACTGTCTTCTCCATTAACCGCTGGAACGTGGCTGGAGCCCCCGTAAGGCCTTGAGGCATTCTGTTGAATTCGAAGAACCCCAGTGGACAGATGAACGCAGTCTTTTCTTTGTCTTCAGGATGCATTGGTATCTGGTGATATCCACTTCGCAGGTCTAGCACACTAAACCATTTTGCTCCAGACAAACACTGTAAGGCATCTTCTATCCGAGGAGTAGCATATTGGTCTGGGATGGTTCTCCGATTCAGCGTGCGATAGTCTATACATAGGCGGACAGAACCATTCTTCTTCCGGACCATTACTATTGGAGATGCATATGGGCTCCTGGACTCTTGGATCACCTTGGTTCTTTGCAGTTCATTCAGCTGTTCTCGTAGATCATCCAAGTCTCCCAGCGGAACTCGTCTTGACCTTTCACGAAACGGCTTGTCTTCTTGTAATCGAATGCGGTGCTCAGTACTTTTAGCTAGGCCTACGTCGAACTCATCTTTCGAGAACAATTCTCTCCACTTTAGAACTTGAGACTGAAGACTAAATAGAGAAAAAATGTGGCGGGACAGGCGCTTCCTTCACACTGACAGGGATGTCCTCACTTAAATGACAGTTCTCCCCTCTGTTGGATGAGTGTAAACCTCAAACAAAACAGAAAACAAAAATAATGGTGCAGTATGTCAAGGCAGTATACTATTAAAATAAAGATAAGAGGATTGCACTCACATGGTGTGGTGTCTTAGTATCAGACACCAGATGTTTATAGCGGCTGGCAGAATTATGGAAGGAACGCCAGACTTCCCTTGATGGTGCTCCAACGTCTGTGGTGGTCCTCCAATCTTTGGGTACTCCAAGAGCCTTGATGTTGTTTCAGTATCCGTTCCCCTGATCCTCAGCAGCGGTGTAGATCACAATCATGTGGGGTACAGCAGCCAGGAAACAGGAAGAATAGGGACAGCAAGCAAGGTATAATGGGATTTATTGGTATAAAATAATTAAAATAATCTTGGTACATCCAGGATGTACCAAGATTATTTTAATTATTTTATACCAATAAATCCCATTATACCTTGCTTGCTGATACTAAGACACCACACCATGTGAGTGCAATCCTCTTATCTTTATTTTAATAGTATACTGCCTTGACATACTGCACCATTATTTTTGTTTTCTGTTTTGTTTGAGGTTTACACTCATCCAACAGAGGGGAGAACTGTCATTTAAGTGAGGACATCCCTGTCAGTGTGAAGGAAGCGCCTGTCCCGCCACATTTTTTCTCTATTTATGCTTCTAACTGGGTTTCTAGGGATAAGCCTGAGTGAACGGACAAGCTGCTGATTTACTGTGAGAAACATTCACAATTTACGGTTTTATTGCTGCCTTTTTTTTTCTGCTCTTAAAGGTCTAGAGGGGTTAATTAACCCTCAACACATGAACAATTGTGAAAGGAACCACTAGGTGGTGCCCATAACACAGATTCTTCTGTTTTGAGACTGAAGACGTTTCTTCCATTCAGGTGAAATGGGAGCGTCCTTGGGGTAGAATCTTTCATCTGGAATCTCTTTATCCACTCCCCCTCCTAAAATCGGTAGGAGAGAGGGGCGTAGCGGACGCTACTTGCCCGATAGGCATTCGTGCTTTAAGGACTACTGGAGAATCAGACACATTGCACACGCTGACTGAGACTCTCCCTCGTGTTCTTTTCAAAGCTTTAGTGGAGATTATTTCAGGGATTACTTCTACTCCGGCTTCACTCCCATGATTAAAATCCGTTTCCAGTACCACGTAGGGACCTGGTTGCGATCCGTTCAACTTGACTGAAGCCCGGAAACTCGCTACTTCTCCCGCTTGCAGAACCTTCTCTGTTCCTTCCAATCTCCACAGGCGCCCCACTTCGGCAGGTGCCTTCTGTCCTTCGACCATTCTCTGGTAGACTGGACGTAACATTGGGTGTACTCCTTTAGTAGAACCTTCTTCCAATACGATAGGTGTCAAGAGACGTCGCACCAAATCAGTATTCGTCCCCACTATCATGGAACTCCTGTTTGCCCCTGAAGGCCGAGGACACACAATGGCCAACGCATCACAACCTCCGGACTGTCCGATGACTTCGCATCCGATCTCCAACTTCACCTGTAGATACCCGTCATAAGGGAGTTTCTCCGTCCCGATACCCCAGATTTCCAGATCCTTCAATTTCTGTAGAGGAATGTGCTTCAAGTGTTTCTCGTAGAAGTCTCGATAGATCAATGTCACTTGAACCCCTGAATCCAACAGGGCTTTAGTGTAGACTCCCTCCACTTGGATTGGCACAATAGGAGAAGGACCTATCAGCTGGGTCAGGAAACTTGGTGGTGGCACCAGGACACTTAGACCCAGTTTGTTGTACCCTGGCCTTCTTTTTGGCCCGTGTAGGTTTTGGGTGTGCATTGCTTCCCCATGACGTAGGTCCGGATGCTAAGGGAGTGACTCTTTCAGTCCTGGCAGGCTCAGCAGTTGGCCAGACTTTGGACCCTCTCGCCCTCTTAGCCCTGGCTTGATTTTTGGAGCGGGTTTCGACCTCCGGCCACCTAGGTTACTCCTTCACTTGTGCCCTCTGGCGTTTCCTGCCGGTGAGGTGGATAACAGTCCTTCCAAGGCTTTCAAAAGCTCCTCAACTCTATTTCCTTCAGGCTTTTGGCCTTTGCATTGTGCGCGGAAGTGGCCCATTTCTCCACAACTGAAACATCTCTTCTTAGAAAGCGGAGACGCAGTCGCCTGCTGTGATTCTGTTGAAAGACCCTGGCTAGACGCCACAGCAACTCTGGTTGTCTGCATGCCTGTAAGGAACTTCTGCATCTCTGTCTGCATCTCTGTCACCTTCAACAATACTCGGCACAGTTCCGCGTGCGCCTGTTGCAATTCAGCTTGAGCTTCTTGTACTTTCTTAACAGTTTTGTGCAACTCACCATGTTCAGAGAGGTTTAATTCTTTGACAGCCCTCTCTGTGGATTTAAAAGCGATCAGATGCTCTTGTTCGTCCACGTCGGATCCATATGTATCCAACGAGTCACTTTCAGGCTGCAAACATTCATTATGCCGCACAGGTTGCGCGTAAGCTCTTTCTCCTCTCCTGAAGGATTTTTCTTACAGTAAAGCCTCCTCCTCTCTGACAGCTCGGATCAGTTCCAGGTACTTCAGTTCTGGATTACCTTCTCTGCTTCTCAGCTGCAGCATCACTGGATCTAGAGGTTGAGAGCCCCTCAGGATCTGTTTTATTCGGATCTTATCCACTTCAGCCGGTTCGGCCCCTCTCTTGAGGAGAATCTGGTGCAGAATCTTATCTAGGCGCCTCATATATTCGGTCATTCGCTCCCCTTTCCGCTGGTAGGTGTGTTCATACTGCTATACAAGCTCTGCAGCCTTTTCAGTTCACCCAAAAACTTCCTCCAGAACATTCAAATAATCTAAAGCAGTGCAGTCTTACTCAATTTTAGGTTTCTTACAGCCTCTGACGCAGGTCCCTTTAAGCTTTCGGTGATCCTTTGCTTTTTCTGTGCTTCAGGGACGTCCCACTCATCCAGAGCCTGCATCGCCTGTTCCACCCATTCTTCGAAGGTCTCTTCTCCCGCCGGAGTTGGTAAGTTTCCTGTAAAATTTCTCAACCGTCGATAACTGAAGTTAGTGTGCAGAGGGCTTGTTCTTTGACACTTAGCCAGCAAATCTCCAATAGCCACTATAAATTCAGGCCCGATCATGGCCAACGGACTGGGCGCGGGAACACTCGCGGATTTTTTCACGTGGCGCACTTGGCTGAATCAGTTGGACTTCCACCTCATCGGTCAGGTTCACGCTCGCGCCCTGAAAACACACTGGAACACCCTTTCTCCACTCAAAAAGAACATACGTGTGAGAGGTATCTGGGTTCTCTTCAATGTCCAGGATTAACCCCCGATGATCTGGCGTCAGCGCGGCCACGGCCTGGCGAATCTGATCTTCGGTCCAAGTGTCTGCAGGAATATCCATGACTATACACAATTCTAACTGACTACTGTGCTCCTCACACCACTTGGCAGCAGTGTCTGGATCCATATTTAACCCTTTAAATGCGGTTTTTCCAGAGACTGGATCCCGGAAACGAGCCCCCACGTGTAGCGCTCACTCCAGGAGGAGCCGCTGAAATTGAACCTCGGGTCAGTCTCCCCGCACTAGGGAATAAATATACTCCAGCACCGTCGTGGATTTTATAAATTATATAGTTTACTAGAATAAATGGCATATAATGAATAACACGGTATACATATATATATTTACAGTACTTCGTAATGCGGGAAACGCGCAGCGGAAAAGAAATACAATGCTTCGTAATTCGAGAATGCGCAGCGGAAAAGAGAAAAATATATCTTTAACCCCCTTTGTGGTTGGGGAGTGAGTCCCGTACAGGTTATGTCCCAAAGAATGTAGGTGTGTGTGTGTGTGATGGTACCCGGGTACAATATTCAACTGGCCAGTGAATTATTTATGAGGTATCTTCGACTAGTCAAGTTGGGGCCCTGTGGGTTTTTTAAACAAACAGCAGCGTGCTTTCTATTTTCACAGCGGCCTGGAAGGCCTCTCACCCATCCGCCAGATACTTGGTGCTCCGCTCGACCCAGGACGTCTCTCCGCTCGATTTTGACTGGGATTCTATGGGTTACCGGATCCGCTGTCTTGCTTTCCTTTAGCTGCCGCAAGATGTCCAGCTCACCGCCTGCACTCCCTGTCAGATCGATCTGCGGTGCTCCTAACTTGGGGAACTCCAGCTCACTCGATATCAGCGTGGGTATTCTGGCGAATCACTGGGTCTTCCTCTTGTAAGGCTGAATAACCCGGTCTTTATCTCTGTCAGGCCCCAGCTGCGCTCCGGCCTGGTCACTGTCACGCTCTGCAGCACTGTGTCTTGCTTCTCTCACTCCCTGGCGCGCTCTGCCAGCCCTCTCCACGAGGCTCAGGATGTCAGCGTCTGTGTCCCACCCACTTCCTGTGTCCGCTCCCAAAGCATGCCGGGAAATGTAGTCCCAATGTTCAGTGTCTCACATCGCACTTGTCTCCCTCCGGTGGCCAAAAACAAGTACTACAACGGCAGGGGATTTAAAACCAGCGCTACACGTGTATAAATAAAACCCACCATTTTTCTGCCTCTTAGCTGAAAAGCCGCAAGAGAGCGTGCAGCTGCTCAGAGGAGCGGCTTTTGGTTACATTGGTTAGGTACTCACTCTACCAAGAGGTGCCGTGATGTGGCGAGTGAACTTACGCTTCAATGGCCATTCAAGCAAACTAAAACCTCCTAATTGTGTTTTTGTTTCATATGGAATTGTATAGAAACGAGCGCAGATGACATCTTTTTTCTTGTCAAGTTAGTTTTAGGTTTACTTTTAGGATCAGGGTTACACTTAACCAACAACAGATTCTGCTCCATTTTTCGCTTTCTCAATTTCTGCTTCATTTTGCTCCCTTGGACACTCGTTGCACGAAGAGCAGGTTCTGTTGCCTAAAAATTAAGTGAATACGGAGCAGAATCTGTTGGCCATCTATTGCATTCAGAGTATTCTGGGAATTTTAAACCATCAACATCTGGAAATCGAAACATTGAGAGCTCTGGTTTAACTGCTCATGTGCTCGAAAACCAGGTTCGGCAACCTTGGCCCTACAGATGTTTTGGAACTACATCTTCCATGATGCTCAGCTACTCATCAGGTTGACTGAGTCTCGTTGGAGATGTAGTTCCAAAACATTTGGAGGGCCACGGTTTCTGACCCCTACTCTAAAACTACTAATTAAAGAATACATCTGCATCTCAAAAATATAGGATTATTTTATTTCATTAAAAAACTTGTGCATGCTATGGATCGGTCGCAAACATGTTCTGCATCTTCACGCAGACTGCCATCAGATGAAGCATGGCCTTCAGATAGGCTGGTGGTTGAAGAAGTCGTACTCTGACATGTGCGCTATGACAAGGCCATCCCTGATTTGTTATGACGGCTGCTGCTTGGCCAGATCGTGCAAATTCTTTATCCTAAGGCTCATCACGCTGTATGCCCACACCTGATCCAAACCGGAGCCTTCGGTGCGGTTGGGTTGCCAGTGAGGAAAAGGGAACCTGCACGTAATCACCCAGGCATCGTCAGGCAGCTCAGCCGATAATTTCTGCTCAAGAGTTTCCATCTCCAGGAGAAGAAAAAATAATTAAAACAAGGATAAAAAGCAAAAAAAAAACAAAAAACACAAAAGCAGTTGAATCTTATAAAAAAAGATACATCAAAAAAGTTTACTATTCATGGTTTAAAAGACGCATTGAACGTGCATATAGATGGTATATACGGGAGGAAGTGTTTTGTGATGGAAATGACAGGGGAATTAGCATGGGTCATTCTTAAAGCAGACGGTTGGCAGGACTATCTCTGGTGCCAAAATATCTAGCCATAGGTGCATGTGCCTTTTGGTCTATTTTGGATCCATGAACAGATAGACAGAAATCGCTTTGTGTCTATACATGTTTTTGTGTTTTCTTTATTTATGCGTAGTTTATTGCACTTTTTGTTAAAGGTGATTGGAGTGACCTCCACAAGTGTATATAGCGATTGTGGGATATAGCAGTCATAAGAGTTGTGGTATATTTGGGAGCGCATCGCTGTCTCGGTTCTGTGTTTAAACTCACGTATCCTGTATTTTTAAAATAATCACACTTAGGCACTTACCACACTGGGAGACAAAAATATGATCACGTTATTGTAGCTTGAAAGATCCACCTGCAATATAGCTGTATTCATGAGCGATAAGAAGGAAATGTGTTTTACAATCAACATTCATCAAAGTTATTTTATGACTCAAAGGGACACGCCAAGCAGCGGTTTAGTGAAGTGGTTATGGAGCAGAGAAGTTGCTTCTCCGTAAATGAAATGATGTCTGCGTCTATTTCGTCTGTACTAAGCTGCAGCGAGTTTTCCCACCTGAGTTATGAGGCTGTTTGTAAAGCCTCAGTCCCAATAGTCCTGTACTGAGCTCAGTACACAGGGGCCAGGCATTGCGGATAATATAATCACAATATAATGAGCTCAGCGCTCCTTGCTGGCTGTCTCTTATGGAAAAAGGAAATCAGTACCCTTTGGCGCCACCCGGTGGTGTTGGAGAGGTACTGTGCCTTTTAACTTCAATTCAGACAAGTAAAAACCGGCATAAAATCAAACATAAAATATAGCATAAAATCAATAAAAAAAATATAAAAATTTGCAGCTTGTAAGGTGTCTGGGTCTCTGAATGTGTCTCTAAGGACAAAGTCTCTGTGTGGCCTCTTTCAAGTGCCAGTGTTGGTGGGGGAAAAAAAGGTGTTTTTCTTTTACTCCTCTGCAGTCCGCAGCCTCTCACATCCACTTGGTGGTATATCCCTTCCCACCTTTGTGATACAGAATGAAGAGAAAATGTGGCAGAGTTGGCGCTTCAGATGGTCTGGTGGTCTGGTGGTGGTATATTCGCAGGATCTGTGCTTGCTTCTGGGGTCCTCTGTAGCCCTTAAAAGCAGAAATCATATATGGCATAGAAATCATATATGGCATACATTTGCACTTTTATTTCAAACTGTGCTACGCCATATATGATTTCTGCTTTTAAGGGCTACAGAGGACCCCAGAAGCAAGTACAGATGCTGCGAATATATATACCACCACCAGAGCATCTGAAGCGCCAACTACGGAATAACCTCCCAGACGCCATCAAATTTTCCCCCAGTCTAAAGTCACTTAAGAGTTCCCTATTAACATACCATGATACAGAATGCACCTGTAAACATGTAACATAGCGAATATATTTATTTTCTGTGTTAATCTGTATATTTAGGGAAAGGGGGGGTTTGTGAGGGTCCTGAGAACGAGCAACAGCACTAGTGGCCTGCTCTACAGTGGGGCCCGCTCCGGTCCCACCGGGTTTTAGCTTGCTTGTGCCATTACAGGGACGAATGCTCCATATGCAAATCAATCTACTCTCACCCAATGATGATGGTCAGTACTGACTGCCAAGGACGTCATCCCTGCACGAGAGGTGCAGCAACCCCCAACGATCGTTTTGGTCTTGTTAGGCTTTGTCAGGAGGGTATGGCTGACACCCTCTAGGCACATCAAGCAAGGGATCCACGTCTGGATAACCCTGTAAACTTATAGTAAGTTTACAGGGTCATCCAGACGTGGACCCCTTGCTTGATGTGCCTAGAGGGGTGTCAGCTATACCCTACTGACAAAGCCTAACAACGCCGAAATGATCATCGGGGGTTGCTGCACCTCTCGTGCAGGGATGACGTCCTTGGCAATCAGTGCTGGCCACCCTTTTTGGGTGAGAGCAGGCTGATTTGCATATGGAGCATTCGTCCCTGTAATGGCACAAGCAAGCTAAAACCCGGTGAGACCGGAGCGGACCCCACTGTAGAGCAGGCCACTAGTGCTGTTGCTCGTCCTCGGGACCCTCACAAACCCCCCCCTTTCTCTCACGATTAATCTGTATATTTGTGTTGTTTTTTTAATATCCTGCATTTATTACTTTGTATTTCTGTAACAATTCAATGTTCTTTTTTTTTTTTTGAAACAAAAGATTTTTATTCAAAGAATGAACATCCAAAAAACATTTATAACAAAGTGATCTCAGCATTGTTCAAGTATAATTCAGTACATCAGTGAGACCTGTGTTACCGTTACATAAAAAGAAAATACTTGTTCCAGATGTGTGCATAAGGTTAGGTACTTCTAAACATTAGCGTCGGGGTTATCCTGGAAAGAGTGCGTTCAAAGGTCTCATTCAGTGAGCAATAACAGTGAGTTGTCTATAATCAGGAAATGCATAAGAGAACTGTTTCAATACAATTTAAAGAGGAATAGGAAAGAATCGAGTGATAGAGAAGGGTGACAAACTGAAGACAGTGTAAAAAGAGAAAGGGAGAGAGTAGATATGTTAAGAGTGTATAGGTGAGAGAGAGAGAAGAAAAATAACAAAACAAAAGGGGGAAGGGGAAAGGAGGAAGGATGGGATGAAGATGTTATGGGCTATATACGGTCTACTCAAATTGGGGGATATGAAGTTAAGTCATAAAATGTTGGGGTTGTCTTAGGCCGTGCAGGCAAGGAATTTTGAAAGTAAAGTCAATAGAGAGCACGAAGGAGCATTGCCTATGGTGCTCCAGGAGACCCATCCAACAGCGTCAAAGCGGCACCCCACTCCCCAGTGAAGGCACAGAAGTCCGCAGTTGACAGGGTAGTATCCCAATAATACCATGTGTCATGAAAAGCTTGTCTGGTTTTGTCAGAAGAAACCAGGGTTTCCTCAGCGAGCCGTAGCTCCTGGACCCTCGTAACCAGTTCCGAGATTGAAGGCAGCGAAGGTGAGCGCCAATGTCGGGACCAATGCCCTGGCACAAGCAGCACTCTCAACAGTATAGAGCGTTTCAAGCCACTTATCGATCCTTCAACCTGTAAGAGGAGATAAACCTCTGGGTTAAACTGAGGGGTATGATCTGTAAGCTTCGTAAGTAAGGTAGAGATCAACGTCCAATAGATCCGGATCCGTGGGCATGTCCACCATATATGTAAATAGGAACCAGTTTGCGAGCAATTCCGCCAACAAGACGGGTCACCATTGTCTGAGATCCGTGCCATGAGGAGGGGAGATCGATACCAAAAAGATATAATTTTAAAGGAATTTTCCACCAATGCCGAGATTCGAGTTCCTTTATGGGTCAGTTGCAATGTTTTAGTCCATAGTTCCGTGGATATGGGCATGTCCAGCTCTCGTTCCCATCTACCCATATATGTGGGGATATAGTCGTCTGCTTTTTGTATGATTTTATACAACGCTGAGATGCTATGGTCCAATTGCAGACCCATCGCACAGAATTTCTCAAATGGGGTCAGGGGGCGCAGCAGACTCGCGTTTCCGGGTAAGCGACGAAGGTACAATCGTAACCTATGATAATGAAATGTGTCTAAGAATGAACAGGGCATCGAAGTGTCCAGAGTAATGTCTACAAATTGGCCGTCCCTCAATACGTGACGCACCTGGAAGCGGGGTTCATCAGTGAATTTTTCCCGCAATGATTTGCTAATCTCGCCTGGAAAGTCAGGGTTATGGATTAGTGGGAGAAGTGGTGAAGGAGCCGAAGATAGGGCAAATTTACTGCGTATTGAGTGCCATATTGCTAGGGTGGCCGAAACCGAAGTGGCTGATACTACTCTATGTCGGAGTAGGGGCTTCCGAATCCAAGGGACCGCCCATAAGGCGATACCCGAGAGAGCAGTTTCTAAGTCTTGCCAACGTTGGCCGGAGTCATAAGACATCCAATCCACTATGCGTGTTAAATGAGATGCGTAATAATACCACTTCATATCAGGTAGTGCTAAGCCTCCAGATTGTTTAGATAGTGCTAGGGTCCTATATTGTAATCGAGAGCTCCTAGTCGGCCAGATAAAGCGAGTGAACAGGGATCTTAAAGAGCGGAAAAAGGTTGCAGGCAATAAGATAGGGAGAGCCTGGAAGAGAAACAGTAAGCGGGGTAGGACATTCATTTTGAGCACATTAATGCGGCCTATCCAAGATAGCATTTTCGTCTTCCAAAACCGCAAATCGTCCGAAAGAGTAGCAAATAAAGTTCCGAAATTTTCCGCATATAATCGGTCGGGAGTGTTCGCTAGCCAGACTCCCAGATATTTCAGTTTCCCATCACACCATCGATATGGTGTGAGATCTCGAATCTGAGCGCATTGTAGATTGGTTAGCGTAATATTTAAGATTTCCGATTTGTCCGCGTTAACAAGAAATCCAGATAGGGACCCATATCGGGTTAGTTCAGTAGAGATTTCCGGGATGGTTACCGAGGGTCCGTGACCATAAACATGAGGTCATCAGCGTAAGCTGACAGTTTGTGAGTATGATGTTGTCCATCAATGCCTGTGATATTCGCGTTGGCCCTAATAGACGTCAACAAGGGCTCCAGAAACAGGGCAAAAAGAAGGGGCGATAATGGGCAACCCTGCCTCGTACCGTTACGAATGTGAAATGAATCGGAGAGAGCCCCGTTAACCCTGACCCTAGCCGTCGGTGTATCGTATAAGGCCGCAACCCATTTCAAAAATCCGTCCCCTACTCCCAGATGTTCCAATGTAGAGAAGAGAAAGCGCCAGGATACTCTGTCGAATGCTTTATCAGCATCCATGGATAGGAGTAGCATAGGAGTTCGACGAACCTGTGCTAGTCTGATAGCTGAGAGAACCCGCGTTGTTGCGTCCCGTGCCTCTCTGCCAGGTATAAATCCCACCTGATCCGCGTGGACGAGTCTCGGCATCAGAAGGGATAATCTGTCTGCCAACACTCTAGCTAGGAGTTTGATATCACTATTTAACAGGGAGATAGGCCTGTAATTAGAGCATTGAGTATGATCCTTGTTCGGTTTGGGAATAACAGTGATGGTGGCAGCAGTCGTGTGGGGGTGGAAGAAGGCCCCCTCGCTTAATGAAGTTAATGTAGACAAGAGATGAGGTAAGAGGGAAGACCGGAATTGCTTGTAGTATTCAATGGGGAGTCCATCTGGACCAGGACTACGACCTGGCTTTGTGGACTTTAGCGCCGCATTTAGTTCAACAAGTGTGATTGGGGCTCCGAGAGCAGATGCCTCCGTGGAAGTGAGGCGGATTTTGGTATTTGCAGTAAGATAAGAGGACAAGTTAGAGTTATACGTTGTCATATCTTGGGGTGGGGGTAAATTATACAGCGAATTAAAGTAATCCCGGAAGGCTTTTTGTATGTGGAGGGGATTAGTGGTAGGGGGGGATCGTGAGGGGCAGATCTTAGATACATAATTTGTCTCCCTTCGTTTTCGCAAAATGCGGGCCAAGAGTTTCCCCGGTTGGTTTTCTCTTAGTGCGAAAAAACATTTAGTTTTAGTCGCAAGCATCTTAATTTTGTCGTTCAGGAGGAGCTCAAGTTGGTGTCGAAGCGTAGCCAATTGTTGCGATATAAGGTCCGTCGGAGTGTGAGAGTGCTCTAATTCTAATGATCTGATGTCCGTGAGCAATGTGGAGAGTTCACGAGAGCGCAATTTTTTATTTGCCGACGCCTTACTGATAAAAGTACCCCGTATAACGGCCTTATGGGCCTCCCAAATTGTTGGCATTGGTACCTCTGTAGATTGTTCTCCAGGAAGTAATTGTGTAACACTGTATCTGTGTCTTGACAAAACATCTGGTCTGTCAATAAAGAGACATTCAGTCTCCACTGACGTTCTTGGGGCGGAACAAAGGAGAAGTAATTTCCAGTGTAACCGGAGCATGGTCCGACCAGGTCCGCGTACCTATCCAAGCTTTAGAGGAAATTTCAAAGCAATGTTGTTGAAGGAAAATGTAATCCAACCTGGAATACGACGAGGATGCATGTGAGTAATGTGTGTATTCCCGTGCTGAACCACCATGGGCCCGCCAGGAATCAACTAATTGCATTTTCGAGAGGGATCGATGAACATGCCGTATCGCACTTGATGGGATGGAAGTCGATCCTTTAGAAGTATCCAAGTGAGGGTCGAGAGGGACATTGAAGTCTCCTGCCAGGACCAGGCAGCCAGAGGCAAAGGTCGAGAGATGACGGAGAATCGTAGCAAGAGCCTTATGTTGAGCCTTATTAGGAAGATAAATAGATGCGAATGTATATTTTGTATCCGCGATGGTGCCCTTGACAAAGAGGTAACGGCCTTCCGGGTCAGTTTGAAGTGTCTCAAGTACAAAAGGGACATGTTTGGAGAATAAAATAGCCACACCTCTAGCTTTCCCAGAGGAGTAGTTGCTGAAGTAACCAATGGGGAATCTAGCACCCCCAAGAGAAGGGGCGCCGCCCTCCCTGAAATGGGTCTCCTGGAGAAACGCAACAGATGCTCGTAAAGAATGCAATTCTTCCATCAACTTACGACGTTTTTCGGGTGTATTCAAGCCATGCACATTGTAAGAAAGTAATTTTAAGGGTGTTCGTGAATACATTTTAGGGTATGAAGTTGTGAGCTGAGCAGCAGGTATTAAATGAGGAGGGAGGTAGTACAAGGAGAGAGGAGAGAAAAAAAAAAAAAAAAAAAAAAAAAAAGCGTTTAGATCAAAGGTTTCAAGGGACGGAAAAAGGGGAAAAGAGGAGGAGGAGAAAAGACAGAACAAAAAGGTAAGACACAAGGCCGGAGAGAAAACAGTAGATTGCAACAAGTCGCAGACCTAACTGTCCTCCGGAGAGAGTTTGTGTCAGTCCTCAGTGGGGAAGTGAAGAGGAAAGAGTACCTCGCACAAGACAAGAGTCAGCGAACCAATACATAAAAGTAAAACCACCACTAACCGCATAGCTATGGACAATATAATCCAGTCACATGGAATGTGAAAAAAAAAAGGGCTATATATATATGCACTCAAAACAAGGGGAAATAGAGTCGAAAATAGATGACAACCTCGATAGGGAGCAATCAAAACAACAATAAGAAAACAAAATAATAAATTAATAAACCCCCCCCCTCCCCCCAACAAAAACCAGCAAGGAGGGGGAGAGCTACTCAGGGACTATGTGTCACAAGGAAAACAAATGTCAGACATATTGAGAGACATAGTCCAGAATCGGGGAGCTTCAGCATCATATCCAGGATGACTTGGGGACAGAAGGGTACAGGGCAACGGGCCTCCAGTGGTTGGGCTACAGACATATATAGGTAGCAAAGATGGTAAATATAATAGGGACGGTATTCCAATGAATCAAACATATTGAGTGGGTATATCAGGTCATTATAATATTTCAATAATCCACAAGAAAATGCATTTATACGGTCAGATATGCTAGTGTTCCACCCCCCTTTCCTTTTTTTTTTTTTTTCCTTCTCCCTCTTTTTTTTCCTTTTTTTTTTTTTTTTGTCCCCCCTTTTTTTCTATTTTTTCCCCCCCCTCTCTTTGCCTATCCGTTTCCTTTTTCTTTTCTTTTCTCTCCCCCCTCCCTCCTGCCCTTCCCCCCCGATTCTTCCCCTTCTCTTTTTCCTACCACCCGTCCCCCTCCCTCCACCCACCCCACCTAGTCAACCATCAAGTAGCGACATAGAAAAACATGTCCCTCCTGTCCCCGCTCTAATAAGGCGTATGAAACCACAGTCTCTCCCTCTTCCAAAATTGTTCCCGGTCCAAGTGTGACCAAACCATTTTTAGTATAGGGTCCCATTAATCACAGAAATGCAGTTCTTCATCAAGGAGGCGCAAGATTGAGAATTCAACCGGGACACTCCAAAATTTCCGGACCTCGTGTCTCAGGTTCCGCGCTACCATATCCCTAGCTGGGAGTTGTCACCTACAAGCTAGAGTCCCCCCGGATAGTCTGCAACGATATCAGTCCCCATATAAGGGAATGACATTGCAGGAGGTTCAGTAGGGTCCCAGGGAGTAGTGAATAATGAAGAAGAGAAAAAAAAAAAAAAAAAAAATTGAAAGTCCCAAAAAAAAAGGGTGTCATGAAGCGAGATTTATTGCGGAGCTGGGGTAACCCTCTCTGGGTCATGAGCCTGTCGTACCCGGGTGTTTTGAGGCCGAGGTAGATTTTGGCGAGGGCCTGCACGACGTGCGGCTCCTCGCGCCAGCACAGGCTTCTCCCAATCCTCGATCTCCAGTGGAGGTATGTCCAGAGCTGCCAGGAAATCAGGGACATCCGAATAATAGTTGAGAGCATGTAGAATCGGACCTCTACGAACCACCAAAGCAAATGGGTGACCCCATCGGTACGGGATCCCCGCTTCCCTGAGGGACGACGTCACCGGGCGTAGAGCTCGCCTAGCCGCGAGAGTGAAGGCCGAGAGGTCTTGATATAATTCCACATCCATATCTAAGTAGCGCCATGGGGAGGCATTTCTGGCCGTATTCAGCACTTCTTCTTTCAATAAGAAATCCGTTATGTGGCAAATAATGTCCCGAGGGGGGGAGGAGGGTGTCTGGGGCCGCGGCCTAAACACGCGGTGAGCCCTGTCTATATGAAGGCGCGTGATCTTATCCGTCTCCAAAATTGAATTAAATAAACCCAGCAAATACGAAGGGATGTCAGTCACCTCCTCACTCACCCCTCTGATCCTGATATTCTGCCGGCGCGACCTATTCTCCAGATCGTCCAGTCTGCGGCGAAAATCTGGAAGTTGCCCCGCTTCCCCCGCGGCAGAGACTTTGTCCAAGCGGCGCTCCACCCGGGTGACCCGTGACCCGACCTCTGCAAGCTCGGTGTGAACAACAGCCAATTCCGCCTTGAATGTGTCCTGAACAGAGGTGATCAGGCGGTCAATGTCTGCCCGGGTAGGGAGCGATGAAATCAGCGCCTCCACTCGTTGTAGGCCAGGTGTCTCATCCGAGGCATTTCCTGCCTGAGTGGATGCAGCCGCCATTTTGTGGATCGGCGGGAGCGGGGAGGTAGGCGCCGGGGTCGATAAAAAGGTGTCTAGGGTGCCTTTCTGAGTACCTCCAGGGTCTTTATGTGGTGTGGCAGACGTTCCCCTTGTTTTGTTGCGGACCATGTCCAAAAATAATGCGGTTCTGGGCTCTTATGTCAGCGGGTCAGCGGGAGCTCCAAGGTTAGGCTGCCATCTCGTGCGGGCTCCAAACCAAACCCCAATTCAATGTTCTTGAACCCAGGACATACTTGAAAACGAGAGAAATCTCAATGTATCCTTCCTGGTAAAATCCTCTATAAATAAATAAACTCCGCCACATTTTCTCTTCATTTTGGCTGTCTCTTACGTCTCAATACTCCATGTCCATTATCCTGTAGAAGCCGGACATTAAGGTGCTCATTGCAGTGACTGCTCAGCATGGAACTGTTATTCCTCAATGTTTTCTTCAAGGGATAACCGCAGATGACACTTTATTTCTTGTTACGTTTTATACATGTTGCTAGGCTGGATACATCTGGTAGTTGCAGCCGCCCTGGTGGGGATCAGACGTGACACCGTTTTTTCTGTATTATGCATATTTTGTTGTATTTCCAGGTCGTCTTTGCTGCTATTCCGTTCAATTGTTTTGTTTTTGATCCCATGGTGGATTTGTTTCAGGGAGGGTATAAATGAAAACCCACCAGTCTTCCTCTTGACTGAGGAAGCAGCATGAACGTATGTGGTTTGCTAGAAAGCAGCCTGTAGCTTCATTAGGCAGGACTCACCTTTACTAGAGGTGCCTTGATGTGGCAGGTGAGCTTAAAACTTTAAGGGCCATTCAAGTAAACTAAAACCTCTAATTGTGTTTCCCACGGTGTTATAGGGATAACTGCAGATGACACTTTTTTTTTCTTATTGCGGATAATATAATCACAATATAATGAGCTCAGCGCTCCTTGCTGGCCGTCTCTTATGT
This sequence comes from Leptobrachium leishanense, assembly GCA_009667805.1. Classification (NCBI taxonomy): domain Eukaryota; kingdom Metazoa; phylum Chordata; class Amphibia; order Anura; family Megophryidae; genus Leptobrachium; species Leptobrachium leishanense. The sequence continues at coordinate 18,277,330 of CM019063.1, read as the reverse complement.
CTCAAAACTCATTGTCCATTATCCTGTAGGAGCCAGACATTAACCTCCCTGGCAGTCTGATTTTCTTAAAATTTTGTGTCCAAAAGCTGTCTATTAATTATTTGGCCCCCTAGCGGTATTCCTGAGTATAGCTCAGGGTTAAATTCCTATGCTGGAAGCGGTAATCCCGAGCAAAACTCGGGATGCCGCTGGATACATCACCTCTCCCTGTGCTCCCACGATGTCCCCGCAGTCTCCTCCGGCGACCGCAACCTCATACTTCCTGGTTCCTCCCTCGCGAAAAGGAATCCAGGAAGTAAACCGCCGCGATCACTGAGGAGACTGCGGGGTCAGCGAGGGAGTGCAGAGAGAGGTGATGTATACAGCCCGAGTGTGGCTCGGGACTACCGCTTTCAGCGGTGAAATTTAACCCTGAGCCACACTCAGGAAAACTGCCAGGGGGGTTAAGGTGCTCATTGCGGTGACTGCTCAGCATGGAAACTGTTGTTTCTCAATGTTTTCCTATGCGAAGAATCTCATTGGACCGTGAGTGGTGGCCAACCGTGATGTAATGCGTACTGAGAAAAGGGGAGGGACTGTCATAACACGGGAGTGAGACTATACAGCGAATATAATGTAATTTTTACTACAGAATGGCAGAGGGGGCTCTATGTACTGTACTAGCGCTGGTTGATTCCCTTGATTTAATCGAGTTTGAGGTTCACCAAGATATTACTTTTGGAAAAATCGTGAATCTGAATTTTTAACTGAAGGTGCGTCCGTGTGAGCACCGGCAGAGGAGAGCCACCTGCTCCAGCATGCTGAACCTGGGCCAGACAACAGCCGGGGCTTTAACGATGAGGTGTAGATGGGAAAAAGCTGCACAAGCCTTTTCCCCTTTGCAGCTCATCCTTAATGTCCTTGTTACGGCAAAGCCGCTGTATCAGCAGCTCGAGACAGATTATATTTTGCCATTTCCCAATACCAATAAAGAGCACCGCGAAACCCTGCGCAAGCTCTCTGTGAGCTTGTCTGAGCAGGCACGCAGGGGAGCCGCAGAAAGAGCAGTGGAGGGACTACGGGAACTATTTGTTCTCAGTCTGCCATTGCTCCTGGCCAGAGGAAACAGCACGTTGCGCCACCCTCTGCACTTTGGGGATGAGAGCTGAGTATGAGAGTTAAGCAAGTGTATTAAATCACTTAACAAAAGCTTGTAGGAGTCTGTATTTCTCAGTGAAGTACTGTCTCACGGATAGAAGTTCAAGCTACCATGAAATCTCTCCGCTTCCACTCGTAGGTGCAAATTAATGCCTCCTATACCAAGTACAGGAGACGTTAACTTACATTGAGGCACAAGGACTCGCTACACTTGAGTCACAAGGCCAATTTGCAGAAAGAGAGGACTAGCGACTCCCAGCTATAAGAGAACTACAGGATATATTATGTATAGTGTGAAATAGGGCCTTATAATGGCTCTGGTAAGGTTGCCACAGCTCTGGTTAAGTTTACACCAAGGTTGGAATAGGGGCTCCAGAGTCCTCAACTTTTGCAAAACTAAACTTGAGGTCAACCTGAAACTTGATAAAATCGTGCAAAATCAAGGAATTCGCCCAGTTGTACCATATAGATTATAGAATTAAATTCTGTAGAAACCCAAAATGTTGCATTGAGAAACAATGGAAAAACATTAGTTGTTTGGCTTCCCTGAGTGTCACGTCATACGATCTGCCACAGAATATACACAGTAAACATTCAAATTATTCTTACCGTCCAAAAGTTCTCCTTGACAAACGTGGCTTGAGATTTGGATATTCCTCTCCACCAGGCTTGTGTTTTAGCCCATGTCAGTAGAATGGGATTCAGTTCATATCCCCTGCTCTGAAAACTCATGGAAACTGCAGCAAAGACCTGCAAGTGCGTAAACCATCATAGTGCAAAACTGAATAAAGGTAATGACAAAAGCGAATGTGACAACATTAAAAATACTCATCAGGCAATTAATAAACACACAGTATTGATTTTTCTTTTATGTACAGCTTGTGTGAGAGCTGCTGATAAATTAATAAATCAAGTTTTGAAGTATAAGCATTTGCAAATGCCCATATCATTAGCAGCCGTCAGAGGCTCGCCAACCTCAGCGCTCTAAGGCTGGTGTCAGACGAGCGTAGTGTTCACGTCCGTGATTGCGCCTAAAAGTACGTCCGTGATAGCATGAAAGAAAGTCCATTGGAGCCCGACACATGAAGTACGTCCGCACTGAACTGCGGACGCACAACGGCCTCGGCAAACGGACGCAGGTTAGGCAAGAACGTAATACTGCTAGAACGGACGTGCGGAGTGCGCTACGTCCATAACGTCCGCATAGCTTTGTGTGTGAGTGATGGAGCATGGTCAGACGGACTGCATTTATACGTCCAGCATTTTTGACGGACAGAATGTTTTTTCATTGTAATTTATTTTTCCCTCCTACATCCGTCAAAAATAACTTCAGTGGAGGGGGGCGTGGCCGGCTGCTGAAGGGGGAAGCCGCATTTTCTTGGAGCTCCGCTCTAACCTGCTTGATTTTGGGGTTTATTGAGTCCTTTACCGCTGAGTTTCTACCCCAGAGATCCCCAAGTGGCTGGCCATCAGGTGAGAGTTGTCCGGTGCCTGCTTCGTTCCCCCCACCGGACCAGAGACACGCATTTGCGGGCCGTTTCCCTGCATGGAGGTGCTGCTGTCGGCCATTTTGTGAGTACGGATGTCTCCTCGTGGTGCCTTATCTGAAGCTAGATCCGGGCGGAGGGCGGCGGAGATGGAGGCCCCCGTTTCCCTGCCACTGCACGGACTGGAGCGGAGACTGTACCAGGTGGACCTGCTGCGGACCAGCGGGGTGGATTTCCTCCTTTAACTAGAGGGATTGACGCCTTTCTCTCGGGCCTAGAGGCCTGTCTGCGGCTATTGGAGTGTGTGGACTCAGATGGCCCGCTCACTAAGGGTGTCTGGCGCCAGGTGATGTCGGCGCTACAAGACGGCAGAGAGGTGAGGTCTCAGGGACCGGACGGGATCGGGATGGCCCTGGAGCGACACTCTGGTGAAGTCTGCTCCCCTGATGCTACAGAGGACCACAGCGAGAAAGGCGCCCCGGCTGAGGCGCTGGAACCTAAGATCCCGAGCCTGCTCTTACACCCGCAGGATACGGGGGTGTTGCTTCCCTGTGTGCCCCAGAGTCGGAGGATCTGGCTGACCCAGCGGTGGTAGATGGGATGCCCGGGTTCGTTGGCCAATCGATAGATCTATGGGGACCTCGACCCTGTGTTGCGGAAGGAGAGGGGCAGGCGGCCTTTGCACGAGATATAGGTGATGGCTCTGATGGTACAGAGGGGCGCCTGATTGTCTTGCTATTTTTGTTCCCCTGCATTGACTTTGGCGGTGAAGTTTGCGGAGCCGCTAGGGCCTTACTGGGATTTGAAGACCTCCTCGGTGGCTGCAGGCTACTGGCGACTGGACGCTCCGGCTTCATGGGTGATACGTTACCTGTCCGATGTCCCCTACCGTTTGTCGACGCCGGCTGAGAACTTTGGCCTATGCACTGCTGTGATTCCCCAGTTATTATTTTTTCTTTACTTTTCTCCCGCTGATTTTTTTTTTTTTTTTTTTTCTTTTCTTCCGCCACTGTTTTGGCATATGTGGTTCTCTTGGTGTACCACCGAGGCTTGGTGCCCGGTGTGGCCCCCAAGGACCCAGACCTGGTGCCATTTGTCTCCCTCGGTCTCCCACTGTCATTGGACAATCGGGAAGGTGCCAGGGACGGCACATTTTTGGTCATTTGCCGATATCTCTATATATGAATATGTAACTTTTTTTTTTTTTTTTTTTTTTTTTTTTTTTCCTCTTTCTCTCCTCCTCCCTCCCTTCCCCTGTTTTGCTGACATACAGCTGTAGTCAGATGACCTTATATATGCAAGTTCTAGATGAGACCCCCTTATTGGGGATGATTTTGCTGACATACAACTGTAATCTGATGACCTTATATAAGCATGTTTAGATGAGACCCCCCCCTACTGGGGACGATTCGGCTGACATACAGCTGTAACCTGATGACCCTATATATACATGTTCTAGATGAGACCCCCTCTATTGGGGATGGTTTTGCTGACATACAGCTATAATCTGATGACCTTATATATGCATGTTCTAGATGAGACCCCCTTTTGGGGATGATTCTGCTGATATATTACTGTTTGCTGTGCCCATGCTGACTGTTTTGAATGTTCTACTTCCTATGACATTATGGTCCTGCGAGGCCATTTTATTTGCTTGTTTTGCTGACTTTATTTCAAAATAAAAACCTTGAATACAAAAAAAAAAAAAAAAAAAAATAACTTCAGTGAAAAAACGGACTGTGTGACCACTACTGCGTCATCCGTACTGACGATGTCCGTACTGCACGGACGTACAGCCCGTAGAAATCACGCTCGTCTGACCCCAGCCTTAATCGTATCGTCTTTATTTATAGCAGGGGAGATCAAGAGCGTGTGGTGTGTGTGGCCAGGAGGTGGTGAAATAGACTGAGATCATGTTCCAGAGGGATAGAGGAATACAAACGTTAAAATAGAGGGGGAAAAAAGATCAACTACACCTTATTCAACTATACAAAAGGTATAAAAATCCAATGTTTGGGAAGACTTTGCAAAATACAAAAGGATAATCACAAAGCAGTTTGATCGCAGATCTTAATCCTTATTGTAAAACAAGCAGAAATGAGAGCCCTGACCCTAAAAGTAACCTTAATAATAGTAACCCTAATAAGAGTAACCCTAATACTATCCCTGATAAAAGTAACCCTAATAATAGTAACCCTAATACTAACCCTAATAAAAGTAACCCCAATACTAACCCTAATACTAACGCTAACAAAAGTAACCCTAACCCTAAAAGTAACCCTAGGTCATGGCGGCACCAGGCTTGAACCATGGTGGGGCCCTTGTTCAGGAAGAAAGCCCAAAGTGCAGGAGATACTATTGCAGACAACAGGTATATGCAGGGCCGCCATCAGGGCATTACGCCCAATACTGCCGTAAGGGGCCCGGGCCCGGGCCGCCGGGTCCCGGGGGCAGGATCCCGGGCCCCCGACGGCAGCGGCGTCGCCCTTTAACAGCTCCGGTATCGGACTCGATGAGTCCGAATCCGGAGCTGTGTCCCTGCTGCTGCTGCAGGAGCCGGAGGAGACTGAGACACTGTGTCTCCTCCGGCTCCTGGCAGCTTCACTTCCTGGCTGGGCGGGGCCAAGCAGTGTGTGAGGGGCCTCCCAAGCACGTTGCTTTGGCTCCGCCCCTCCACTCAGTGAAGCTGCGCGCCGGAGCTGGAGGGACCAGGAAGATCAGAAGAAAAGAAGAGAAGAAGATTGAAGAAAAGGTGAAGAAAAGAAGAGCAGAAGAAAAGAAGATAGAAGACAGCGAGTGGTGAGCCAGGCCCAGACCCTAAGACCCAGAGCCCAGACCCCAAGGCCCAGGACCCAGACCCCAAGGCCCAGACCCTAGGCCCAAACCTCTAGGCTCAGACCCAGGGCCCAGACCCCGGGCCCAGACCCCTAGGCCCAGACCTCTAGGCTCAGACCCAGGACCCAGACCCCTAGCCCAGACCCCTAGGCCAGACCCAGGGCCAGACCCAGACCTCTAGGCCCAGGGCCCAGACCCCAAGGCCCAGACCCCAGGGCCAGACCCCAAGGCCCAGGGCCCAGACCCTAGGGCCCAGGGTCCAGACCCCTAGGCCAGGGCCCAGACCCCAAGACCCAAACCCAGGGCCCAGACCCTAGGGCCCAGACCCCTAGGCCCAGACCCCTAGGCCCAGACCCCAAGGCCCAGACCACAAGCCCAGACCCTAGGGCCCAGGGTCCAGACCCCTAGGCCCAGGGCCCAGACCCCAAGACCCAAACCCAGGCCCAGACCCTATGGCCCAGACCCCAAGCCCAGACCCCAGGGCCAGACCCTAGGGCCCAGACCCTGAGCCCAGACCCCTAGGCCCAGACCCCAAGGCCCAGGGCCCAGACCCTAGGGCCCAGGGTCCAGACCCCTAGGCCCAGACCCCCAGACCCAAACCCAGGGCCCAGACCCTATGGCCCAAACCCATGGCCCAGACCCCAAGGCCCAGACCCTAGGGCCCAGGGCCCAGACCTTAGGCCCAGACCCCTAGGCCCAACCCATGGCCCAGACCCCTAGCCCAAACCCATGGCCCAGACCCTAGGGCCCAGACCCCTAGGCCCAGACCCCTAGGCCCAGGGTCCAGACCCCTAGGCCCAGACCCCAAGACCCAAACCCAGGGCCCAGACCCTATGGCCCAAACCCATGGCCCAGACCCCAGGGCCCAGACCCCAAGGCCCAGGGCCCAGACCCTAGGGCCCAGGGTCCAGACCCCTAGGCCCAGACCCCAAGACCCAAACCCAGGGCCCAGACCCTATGGCCCAAACCCATGGCCCAGACCCCAAGGCCCAGACCCTAGGGCCAGGGCCCAGACCCTTAGGCCCAGACCCCTAGCCCAGACCCAGACCCTAGGGCCCAGGGTCCAGACCCCTAGGCCCAGACCCTAGGGCCCAGGGTCCAGACCCCTAGGCCCAGGGCCAAGGCCCAGACCCAGGGCAAATGCCCAGGGCCCAGACCCCCAGACCCAAACCCAGGGCCCAGACCCTATGGCCCAAACCCATGGCCCAGACCCCAAGGCCCAGACCCCAAGGCCCAGACCCTAGGGCCCAGACCCCAAGGCCCAGGGCCCAGACCCTAGGGCCCAGGGTCCAGACCCCTAGGCCAGACCCCAAGACCCAAACCCAGGGCCCAGACCCTATGGCCCAAACCCATGGCCCAGACCCCAGGGCCCAGACCCCAGGGCCCAGACCCTTAGGCCCAGACCCCTAGGCCCAAACCCATGGCCCAGACCCTAGGGCCCAGACCCCTAGGCCCAGACCCCAAGGCCCAGACCCCAAGGCCCAGACCCTAGGGCCAGGGTCCAGACCCCTAGGCCCAGGGCCCAGACCCCAAGACCCAACCCAGGGCCCAGACCCTATGGCCCAAACCCATGGCCAGACCCTAGGGCCCAGACCCCTAGGCCCAGACCCCTAGGCCCAGACCCCAGGGCCCAGCCCTAGGGCCCAGGGTCCAGACCCCTAGGCCCAGACCCCAGAGACCAAACCCAGGGCCCAGACCCTATGGCCCAACCCATGGCCCAGACCCCAAGGCCCAGACCCTAGGGCCCAGGGCCAGACCCTTAGGCCCAGACCCCTAGGCCCAGACCCCTAGGCCCAGACCCCAAGGCCCAGACCCAGACCCTAGGGCCCAGGGTCCAGACCCCTAGGCCCAGACCCTAGGGCCCAGGGTCCAGACCGCTAGCCCAGGGCCAAGGCCCAGACCCAGGGCAAATGCCCAGGGCCCAGACCCCAAGACCCAAACCCAGGGCCCAGACCCTATGGCCCAGACCCAGGGCAAAGGCCCAGGCCCAGACCCAGGGTCCAGACCCCTAGGCCCAAACCCATGGCCCAGACCCAAGGCCCAGGACCCAGACCTAGGGCCCAGACCCAGGGCCCAGACCCCAAGGCCCAGACCCAGGGCCCAGACCCCTAAGCCCAAACCCAGGGCCAGACCCCAAGGCCCAGGACCCAGACCCCAAGGCCCAGACACTAGGGCCCAGACCCCTAGGCCCATACCCCAAAGCCCAGACCCCAAGGCCCAGACCCAGGGCCCAGGGTCCAGACCCCTAGGCCAAGGCCCAGACCCAGGGCCCAGACCCAGGGCCCAGACCCTAGGGCCCAGACCCAGGGCCCAGACCCTATGGCCCAGACCCAGGGCAAAGGCCCAGGGCCAGACCCAGGGTCCAGACCCCTAGGCCCAAACCCATGGCCCAGACCCCAAGGCCAGGACCCAGACCCAGGGCCCAGACCCCCTAGACCCAAACCCAGGCCCAGACCCAGGGCCCAGACCCCTAAGCCCAGACCCAAGGCCCAAACCCAGGGCCCAGACCCCAAGGCCCAGGACCCAGACCCAAGGCCCAGACACTAGGGCCCAGACCCTGGGCCCAGACCCCCTAGGCCCAAACCAGGGCCCAGACCCCCTAGCCCAAACCCAGGGCCCAGACCCCTAGGCCCAAACCAGGACCCAGACCCTGGGCCCAGACCCCCTGGGCCCAGACCCAGGCCCAGACCCAGGGCCCAGACCCAAGGCCCAGACCCAAGGCCCAAACCCTAAAACCCAGACCCCTAGGCCCAAACCCAGGGCCCAGACCCCAAGGCCCAGACCCAGGGCCCAGACCCCTAGGCCCAGACCCTAGGGCCCAGACCCCTAGGCCCAGACCCTAGGGCCCAGACCCCCTAGGCCCAAACCCAGGGCCCAGACCCCAAGGCCCAGGCACTAGGGCCCAGACCCCAAGGCCCAGACCCCTAGGCCCAAACCCAGGCCCAGACCCCTAGGCCCAACCCAGGACCCAAGGCCCAGACCCCCTAGGCCCAGACCCCCTAGGCCAGACCCAGGGCCCAGACCCCTAGGCCCAAACCCAGGCCCAGACCCCAAAGCCCAAATACAGACCCAGGGCCCAGACCCTAGGGTCCAGACCCCAAACCCAGGGCCCAGACCCCAAATACAGACCCAGGGCCCAGACCCTAGGGTCCAGACCCCATACCCAGGGCCCAGACCCCAAGGCCCAGACCCAGGGCCAGACCCCAGGGCCCAGACCCTAGGCCCAGACCCTAGGACCCAGACCCCAGAGACCAGGGCCCAGGCTAGACCCCAGGGACCAGACCTCAGGACCAGACCCCAGGGCCCAGACCCCAAGGCCCAGACCCCAAAGCCCAGGGACCAGACCCAGAGACCAGGGCCCAGGTTAGACCCCAGGGACCAGACCCAAGGCCCAGTCCCAGGGACCAGACCCCAGGGCCCAGGCCCAGACCCAGACCCAAAGGCCATCATACACAGCCCATTTCTGTGAGATTTATTGCTGTGGATTCTGTGATATGTTCAGACACACCGCTCATTACTGTGAGTTTTATTGCTGTGGATACTGTGATAAGCTAATACACACTGCACATTACTGGAGTTTTATTGCTGTGGTGCTATTTATGTCTTTTTTTTTTTTTTTGAAGGGGGAGAAAAGCTCTTAGAGGTTGAGGGGGGGCCCTGGGGGCCCCATCGTGAGGTTTAGTAAGGGGCCCCATCATTTCTGATGGCTGCCCTGGGTATATGGACAGGAGGTAAGAACACCACAGGGTTAGACAGAGACTCCTGCATGGCAATGCGAAAAGAAACCCTAACACGAATAGGCCGGCCTTTAGGGCAGCCAAATCTAAGCTAAATAGAAAATACCACAGGGCTGTGCAGAGTCTCAGAATGAACACAGAATACTAGGAACCAAGGAATCACTATACATTGGGATAATACATACTCAGTCATAGAAGAAAGCCAGGAGTTAGAAAGCCGGAGAGAGTACATAAACCAGATGCCAGGGTTCTAGAGCTGGGAGGGTAGTCAAACAAGCCAGATCAGTACACAGGATATCAGCATGAAATAGTAAACCAGAAAACAAAAACACAGCAAGTGAAAACCACAAACTGGATCACACAAGAAACAGGATGACAAATAGAACAAAGGAATATCCAGAAATAAACAAGGAACAGGGTGACCAGACAGGGAAACAGAACCAATAATATACTAGAACAAAATATACAAAACAGATCAGGAACTAGAAGCAGGAAACACCAAAAAGGCAAAACTCAGAATGACTCAGGAAGACTGAAAGTCATGGAGCAATGCACTGTGGGAGCAGTGCTCCTATATTGGGAGTGGAACTGGACATGACAGACAGGTATGCTGAGTGCAACAAGTGACCCCTGGGCTGGAACCCAGGAATGGCAGCATGAACCAAGACCTGAACTGGATCAGCTCACATACAGGGGACAAGGCTGGAAATGTGTGGAACGTGACACCCTAATACTAACCCTAATAAAAATAACCCTAATAAACATAACCATAATAGTAACCCTAACTTACATATGGTATTGAGGGAGTAGTATAGAGGCAGTATAGAGAAAGTAAAGATGTAGGTATAAAAGGGGGTAGGGGTATTGAGGAATATCTACTAGTGGGCGAACAGGAGGTATTAGGTGGGAGGAATATGTGTGCCTCTGAAATTTACAAAACAAATCAATATTAGATCAGTCAAATATTTTCAGATCGGTCCAAGTAGGACCTTTCCGAATCTGGAATATCTGGCTGCGCACATGTTTTTAGAATATAATTGAAGAGAAGAATATGTCTTTAAGGCTGAGCTCTAAACAGCTGGACCTTACACTAAAATCCAGGAAAAGGTCCCCATTCGGTGCAAACCAGTGCACTCTGCAATGACAGATCACTACCTCATGTATATGATTCTGAGATTCAGAAACGAGCACTGCATGTACTGACAATAGACATGTGGAAAAAACAGTCCAGTTTAACAGATCCAAACAGAGGGCATTGCTGGAAGATTGATGATCCATGGGATTATGAAATTTTAGGGCTGATTTAAAAACAGGTTATATACACTGGAATAATGTGTAAATTGTTACGTTTTAGAAAACACGTCCATGCTATCTCCAAGGGGGGACAACTAACAATGGTCAGCTGTAATTCTTACCAGTCTGCCATCTCCTGACCCGAGGTCAACAAGTCTCCCTTCCCGTCCTTTCAAAAGTTTAACAACATTAGCTGTCTGACACTTACTGGAAGGCAAAAAAGGCACCTGTAAAACAGTCACACAAGATAATAAAACACTTTGTCCACATATTTGTCCATATAGACATGAATCAGTAACTTAAGTGGATTTACAGGAAAATCCCAGCAGTGGACAAGAAGGGAATGTGACCAAAAACGGTTACTACCTAATTTTTTACCTTCTCTACAAACAGATATATGCAACAAAGTATTTTTTCCCCCCACCCCAGGGTTAATTAGTAAATTAATTAGTAAGTACGTGGGGTTTCCCAGCCTGTACTGTTCTTCCCATTGTTTGCTATTGGAATGCAACTCACCATTCATAGATGCGTGATCACACGTACAAAAATTCAATGATCATTTGAATAACCTTTAATTAATCATTAACAATTATGTAATACAATTTGTCCTAGCACACAGAATTTTCTTTTTATATTCAAATACTCAAAATAATTAGTACCATGAGTTGTAGGCATCCAATGACAGTTGAAAAAAAATGATGATACACTAAACTTCGCCAAAGGAATAACGAATACAAGCCTCTCTAGGAAAACTGATCAGCTCCTTTGAATTTCAGTACCACCTATACGCTGATGACACTGAAATTTACCTCTCCTCCCCTGACCTCTCTCCAGGTCTCCTGGATCGAGTCACTGACTGTCTCTCCACGGTCTCAAATTGGATGGCTTCCCGCTTCCTTAAACTCAATCTTGCCAAAACTGAAATTCTCGTCATTCCTCCCTCCAAGAAGAACCCAATACCACCTATCTCTCTACAAGTAAATGGAACACCCATTAGCCCAACGCCTCAAGCTCGCTGCCTTGGTGTCACTTTTGACTCTGACCTAACATTCTCTCCCCACATCCAGACAGTGATCAAATCTTGTTATTTTCAACTGAAAAATATTGCCCATGTCTGCCCCTTTCTGACACAAGATACCGCAAAAGTGCTGGTTCATCTTGTCATTTCACGACTTGACTACTGCAACTCGCTCCTTATTGGCCTCCCCAACTCCCATATCACCCCTTTGCAATCTGTAATGAATGCAGGGGCCAGGATTATCTTTCTCACTAAACGCACCTCCCGTACTTCCCCCCCTCTGCCAGTCCCTCCATTGACTTCCTGTACATTTCAGGATACAGTTTAAAATACTGATGCTCACGTCCAAATCACTCATTAACTCAACCCCACCCCCTTCGTGTCTCGGTTACTCCGCAAGCACGTCCCATCTAGAAAACTCCGTTCAGCAGGTGATCTTCTCCACCTGTCATTGGTCTACACACGCACAGCCAACTCTCGCCTCCAAGACTTCTCAAGGGCAGCACCAGTCCTGTGGAATGACTTGCCTCGCCCTATCAAACTCTCCCCTGACCTTCAGGCCTTCAAGAAATCCCTCAAAACCCATCTCTTCAGATTGGCGTACCTCATCACTGATGCAACTCATCCCTCTGCTCACCTACTCACACTTGATTGAAGCCGCTTCTTTGGCCCCACCATTCCCAAACCACTGGCACTAATGATCCTGCTATCTAGTGCATTCCTCTTGTCTTTCTCAACCCCAATCCCTCTAGACTGTAAGCTCCTCTGAGCAGGGCCCTCTACATCTCTTGTTTCCATCCTATGTCCGTTTATATGTATTTCGTTCTCTTTGGTTATTGTCAAGCGATGCGGAAACTGTTGGCGCTATATAAATGACAACAATAATAATAATAATAACAGTAAAAATTTGTAAAACAATCTATACTAAGGTGGAGGGTATTACAATAATCTTGGCAGCAAAGTGTATTTCCTCTGATTCTTAAAGAAAAAAAAATAGTAATCTTGCTGTAGAATGTAGACACACAGCCCACCTTCAGTTTCCAGGGTACTTTGCGAAAGCCCGGCAAAACAAACATCGCCCACAAGGCGTATACACTCGCAGTAGTACCGGTGGCAAACCACGTCAAGCGGTAGTTTGACTTGTCGCCAAAACTAAATTTTGTGCTCTTATTCAGTAAGATTGTATCAATATTGTCTTCCATCGCTCAGGAGATCTGTAAAAAAAAAAAAGTTAAAAAAAGTACAAGTAAAAGTGATACTATTTCTTGTAGGTGCAAGTTCAAACACACAGGATAACGCATCAGTGAGAAAATATGTCAGACAAAATGAGGTGTTATACAGCCTCCAGCCCTTTAAATACCAAGACACATAGAAACTGATTTTACCGGCAGATATAAGTCAGTTCAGTCTGCTGCCCGATCCATGGTGTCTACTGTCCGATCCATGGAGTCTACTGTTAGGCTAGGGTCAGACTGAGGCAGTGCGAACGCGCGTTCTGGCGCACTTAATCACGGCCGTGCTAGCAGCAGATGCCGGGCAATGACGGCCAATATACGAAGTACGGTCGCACAAAAGTCCGGCTGCGCAACGCAAGTGGAAAATGAACGCATTTTTTCGAGAACGTGAAACCGCTAGTACTGACGTACAGAGTGCGCTGCGTCCGCTAGCGGTGTGTGTGCGTGAATTGGAGATGTCAGACGCTGCTAATGTCCGGCCAACATAACGTCCAGATGCACAAAGTGTTTTATTGATGATCCGTACAAAATCACGGATGAAACTGCGCATAGTATGACCGCTATTGCGTATTCCGTGAAAAAATACGTCCATTCTTCGAACGCACATTTTCACGGACAACGTGAAAAATGCGTTAGTCTGACACTAGCCTTAGAATAACAAATATGGGTGGCCACGTGCCGACTGATCACTAGATACGGTGACTTCATACAGCAGGCGTTAGATCATCAAAGAGACTTGTTGGGTCATTCTCATCTGTGTCTGCATCAGGTATGAGAACATGTAACAAAAAAAGGGAGAATTTCCCTTTTTATTTCATAAATTGTAATCTGCTCAATAATCTCATATGATCATGGACTGAATTAAATAGGACTGTATTCCATGCCTGGTGTAAGCGTAACCAGAGCAGTTGTAAACTTCGGCTCATCACTACCTGTGAAGTGTCTAACACCCCCGTGTTCGGTTACCATTCGAACTCGAACAATTTTAAAAGTTCGAATTCGAACACGATTCGAACTCAATGCAAGTCAATGGGACTTGAACTCGAATTTTAAAGTGCCCTCCAAGAGGGCATATATGCAAGATATTTGCCATAAAAGGTGTATGGGGGTCCGGGTAGAGCCCTGGTGGACAGGAAGCAAGGACAAAAAGTTTAAAAAAAAGTTTTTAAAAGGAACAGTGAGTTTTCCATGAAATAAAGGTTAAGAAAAACAAAAAATTCCTTCAAATATCGTGCCTAGGAGGTCCCCATAACCTGCCCGTGAAGTGGCGGATTTGTAGGATGTATAGAAACATTTAAAAACAAAAAAATGACATTTCAAATGATGGTAAATGTTTATCCTTTAATCTATTCATAAACAATGGCTTGGGGCGGCAGCCTGCATGAAAAGAGGAGACGTTTTAGGACACGCAGAACAAGTTTAGTGATTTTTTGGCTAAATTATGGTGAAACTTATACAGGCTTTGGATGAATGTAACAACAGGTGCATTAAAATTGGGCCTTTGGTGGCAGCTAGTGCCTTCACAACGTAACCCCTCTAAGGTATTGTGGAAGAGTGCAGGGGTGGAGATTTTGGTAATGCAGAAGAGATCCCCGATCTATTCAGTTACGTCAGCATCAGGGGATTGATAGCTGCTGATCCATTTTTATAAATGTCAGCCGGTCTACAGAGTCGGTGGACAGACGTACTCTTTCGTTTGTGACAAAACCTCCAGCGGCACTGAACGTCCTTTCAGAAAGCACGCTGGATGAAGGGCAACCTAGTAGCTGCATAGCATATTGGCTAAGTTCTGGCCAGTGATCCAATCTCAACACCAGTAAGCCAGTGGATCATCTGCTGTAAAGGTATCCAGGTCTGCCCTTGCCCCTAGGTAGTCCTGCACCATACGGTGAAGACGCTGGCAATGGGTGCCTACATTTGATGTCCCTGGGCTTCGTCGACTTAAAAAATTTAAAAAGGCATCAGTCAAGCGGCCCCGGCCTTCACCACTATTCCTCTGATCATCTGCAGCCTCAGAAGCACCTGTGTCATCACTTGGTAACCTACCAGTGCCTGGAAAGGTGTTACACAAGTGTCGCTTTAGAGCGAACTCAAGTGGTTTCATCCTGTGCTCCCTCTGTGTGGGCAGGATGAGCTCTGCAACTTTACCCTTGTATCGTGGATCAAGAAGGCTTGCCAACCAGTAATGATCCCTCTACTTGATAGCACGAATCCTGGGGTCCTTTAGCAGGCTTTGCAGGTTAAGGGAGCCCATGCAGCATAGGTTGGAGGTGGCATTAGCTTCCGAGTCTTCCTGGTCAATGAGGATGACCCCATCATGCACTTCCTCCTCCCAGCCACGTACTAGTCCTTGGGTTTCTGGGCACACAAAACCCTCCCTTGAGGAATCCCCACCTTCAATGCCCCAACTACTTAAATATTCCTTCTCCTTCTGTCTGATCTGAGGATCCGCAGGAATGCTGTCTGTGTAAATACTGGGGCCTTGAGAGCTAGGGAAGGCCTCCTCTTCCTCCTGCTGCTCTGCCTCTAGTGCCACATCTATAATTCCCCGCAGAGTGCGCTCCAGCAGGAACATTAAAGGAATTGTGTCATTGATGCATGCACTGTCCCTGCTCACCATCCTCGTTGCCTCCTCTAATGGTGACAGTACAGTGCATGCATCCTTGATCATCAGCCACTGCGGGGGGGGAACCAAGTTGACCTGAACCTGTCCTTGTGCCATACTCACACAGGTACTCATTGAAGGCCCTCTGCTGGTTGTGCAGACGCTGCAGCATTGCTAATGTCGAGTTCCAACTGGTGGGCATGTCACAGATCAGACGGTTTGTGGGAAGGTGGAATTCTCTTTGAATTTCTGCCAGGCGAACACTTGCTGGGAATGACCGTCTGAAGTGGCTGCAGACTTTTCTGGCCTGGATGAGAAGCTGTGCCAGTCCTGGATACCTGGTTAGGAAACGCTGTACCACCAGATTTAGGACGTGTGCTAGGCATGGTACATGCATCAACTTACCCTGGCGTAGGGCGGAGAGAAGGTTGCTGCCATTATCACAGACGACCATTCCCAGCTGAAGCTGGCGAGGTGTTAACCATCTCTGCACCTGCTCCTGCAGAGCTG
The DNA here is from genome assembly GCA_009667805.1 of Leptobrachium leishanense. Taxonomy (NCBI): domain Eukaryota; kingdom Metazoa; phylum Chordata; class Amphibia; order Anura; family Megophryidae; genus Leptobrachium; species Leptobrachium leishanense. The sequence continues at coordinate 18,261,473 of CM019063.1, read as the reverse complement.
ACAGAATTTCTGGCCCGGTGTGGCTCCTGTCCCCTAAACAAACCAGCTCAAGCACAGTATGGCATCTTTTTGCTTGAGCCATTGCGTAGCCCTTGTCAGGAGTCGGTTTAACTGCCACTTCGCCAGAGACACAGAAGGAGGAGGAGGAGGAGGAAGAGGGAGAGGTGGTGGTGGAGCAGACAGACCTCATACAAGCAGCTTTCTGGAGGCGTGGTGGATGAACAAGCTGTAGCATTGAGCCCCGTCCTGGATCCCTCCCAGCTGCAATCAGTTACCCAGTGTGCCATGAAGGAAATGTAACGGCCCTGTCCATGCGTGCTGGACCACGTGTCTAAAGTAATGTGCACCTTGCTTCTGACTGCCTTTCCCAATGACTCCATAACATGGTCTTCCACGTGCTGGTATAGTGCTGGAATGGCCTTCCGTGAAAAGAAATGGCGTTTTGGAACCTGCCACTGTGGTACAGCACATTCAGCAAATTCACGGAAGGGAGCAGAGTCCACCAGCTGGAAAGGCAGTAGCTGCAATGCAAGTAATTTTGCCAAGCTGGCATTTAGACGCTGTGCTTGGGGATGGTTGGGACTATATTTTTTCTTACTCTGCAGCAGCTGGGGCAACGTAATCTGAGTAAATCTTCAACTGATGGGATGCGGTCACATTCTGAGGAAGGACCTGGTACACCCATTACTGTAGCATCATCCCTGTCAGTGGAGGTTGTAGGCAATGACATGGCAGGACATACAGTGGGGGTAGAGACAGATGATGAGGAGGAGGACCTATGCAAAGTGTTGTGCCAACGGGATGCGTGGCAGGTGGTCATATGTTGCCTCAAGCACGTGGTACCCAAGCGTGGGATGTCTTTCCCACGCTTGATCCTCTCTGACATAGATTACAAATAGCAACGGTGCGGTCTGCTGCACATTTCTTAAAGAACTCCAAGACAGCAGACTTCCTGTACATGTGCTTTGAGACAACAGCACTCTGCACCTGAGCAGCTGTGACTTCTGATGCCTTGGACTGGCTATGGTTGGTCATAGAGGACGTTGTGCCTCATGTTTGTTGTGCCTCCTCCTCCTCACTTGACTCCTCTGTTCGATCAGGCACCCAGCTGGCAGTGACAAGACACAAATTACAATTCCCAGGAACCTCCTATAAATCAGTGAGACTCCCTGATGGGTGGCAGTGACAAGACACAGATTAAGATTCCCAGATTTCTGCTAGAAGTGAGACCCCCCAATAGCTGATGACACTGAGAAGACACAGATTACAACAATTCCCAGATATCTGCTAGAAGTGAGACCCCCCCAATAGCTGCTGGCACTGAGAAGACACACTAACAGAACAATCTCCTCTCAAAAGACACGTGCTGGGGCCTGCGAGGGATGCCTTATATAGTGTGCTGCGGGACTTAGCTGTGTGAGCCCATGATTGGGCAAAATTTGCCCAATCAGGACTCTGAGCCGTGATTGGCATAGTCTTGCACCTGAGCTGTGGTCAGGTGCAAGGCTGTAGCCAATTACAAGCTTCAGGCCAGTGGAAAAGTGCATTGTGGTCCATTGTGGTGCATTGTGTGCGAACATGCGGCGAACACGCGGAAATGTTCGGAGTTCGCCGAACAGCCGAACGGGCGATGTTCAAATCGAACACCGAACAGATCGAACCGAACAGCTCATACCTATTCACAGGGCCCAATTCCAGATCTGGCTTTAAGATAACTACTTTATACATAACTGGTCACTAGGGATGAGCTGTTCGGTTCGAGGTGTTCGGAGTTCGTTTCGAACATCGCCAGTTCGCATGTTTGCTAACTACGAACATTTCCGCGTGTTCGCCCACAATGGACCACAATGCACTTTTCCACTGGCCTGAAGCTTGTAATTGGCTACAGCCTGCACCTGACCACAGTTTAGGTGCAAGACAGGTGCAAGACTATGCCAATCATGGCTCAGAGTCCTGATTGGGCAAATTTTGACCAATCATGGGCTCACTGAGCTAAGTCCGCAGCACACTATATAAGGCTTGAACCCAGCCCGGCCAGCACGTGTTTTTCTGCAGGAGTGAGAGGAGATTGTTCTGTCAGTGTGTCTGCTCACTGCCAGTGATAGCTATTGGGGGGGTCTCACTTGTTGCAGATATCTGGGAATTGTGGAAAGTGTGTCTTCTCAGTCAGTGACAGGAGCAATTGGGGGGGGGGCTCACTTGTTGCAGATATCTGGGAATTGGTGATAAAAAGTGTGTCTTCTCACGCTCAGTCACTGACAGTCCGCTATCAGGGGGGTGTCACATACTTCCATAAAATTTCTGTGAATTGTAATCCGTGTCTTCTCAGTCACTGGCAGTCAGCTATCAGGGGGTGTCACATACTTCTAGCAGATTTCTGCAAATTGTAATCTGTGTCTTGTCACTGCCACCCATCAGGGGGCTCACAGATTTATAGGAGGTTTCTGGGAATTGTAATCTGTGTCTTGTCACTGGCTGCCAGCTATCAGGGTGTCTCGCTGAGTTATACCAGAGTTCTGGAAATCTTTAACCCTTTCGCTGCTGAGGCTTTTCACACCTCTGTGCTGAGGTCATTTTTACCGGTTTTGCTCATCATGTTTAAACGTGTTTTTAAGGCTTATTTTAGTATATGACCCAGACATATTATATATCGTTCTTTCCGTCAGACTCGGTAGATTCATAATATGCCATTATTATATGTATACATTATGTCATGTCTGTATATTATAACAAAAAATGCAATAATATATGTATTTTCAATAATTTACAACGTGTAAAGTGTTTTTTTTCACATTTTAACATGCGAGCAATTGCGGTTATATTTTGTATGGGGTGCGCTTGTTAAAAAAATTAGAGATGGGGTCTCGTTACATTTTTTTTTGTGGAAAATTACACGATTTTTAACAAACCGCATACAAAAATCGTTAGTGCAGCATCATTGTTCATATTATAATTGAAATGGGAACAATATTGCTGCATTAACGAACCAACAAAAAGAATTTTTTTTTTTTTTTTCTATAATTTTTTTTAAATAGATTTTTATTTTTATTTTTAATTTTTATTTTTTTTAAAAAACTTTTTTCACAGTAGTGTTTGGTATCGTTGGAACGGCCATGCTCTGGCCGATCCAACCATACCAAACTTTAACCCCTAGCTGCCACGGATCGGGAGATAGGGAGTTCCAATGAACTCCCTATCTCCACCGTTTGTGGCAGTTAGGGGTTAACTCTAGGATTGGCGTCATCGTGCTATGCACGATGACGCCAGTCCTCAGGGGGAGTTCCCGGAGGCTTGGCCGACATCCAAGATGTCGGCCAGCTCCGGGAAAGGATCGCGAACCGGCGCTTTTCAGCGCCGATTCGCGATCCAGCTCCCCAGGGGTTAATGCCAGGCACCATTTGGAAGGGCAGGCTGTGCCCTTCCAAATGGTGCCTGGGTTAACCCCCGCAACGCCACCGATCGGGAGGGAGAGAGGTCCGAAGGACCTCCCCCCCTCCCTTTCAGGCGCCTCCTCCGCACATGCGGGGGGGGGGGCCTAAATTAGGTGTCATCGCGCTGCCGCGATGACACCTAATTTCAGCGGCTGCGGTTCCGGATGCTGGGCTGACATCGAGGATGTCAGCCCGCACCGGGGGGGCCAGCGATCGGTCGGAACCCGGCCGAACGCTGACCCCAAAGGGAGGACGCGCTCAGCGCGTCCTCCGCATACCAGCAGTAATGCGGAGGACGCGCTCAGCGCGTCCTCCGCATTGAAGAAGTGGTTAATATTTATACCAGAGTTGAATCAGAGTTCTGTATATCTTTAATCTATGTATCACTTACCATGTCAGAAAGACCAAAAAGGAAAGGCAGACGCTACCAGACACAGATAAGAGGGCAAGCAGCCTCTGTGTCGGGAGGCTGTGCCTCTGGTCGTCGTAGACGTGGTGCATCCTCTGCAGGGGCACGCTTGTCCTTTCTAACTGGTGCTGGCCGTTTTAAGCAGCAGCAACATACAGAGGATTTGGTGGATTGGCTAACCAGGCCATCCTCATCCTCCGAGTCCTCTGCCAGCCAGGCTTGTAGTGCTTTACAGTCCACCTCAGCTGCCAAAGCATCTAATGCAGCCTCCATGTCTACAGCTACTCCTGCCGTAGCCTCACTATCACACACGGAGGAGTCAGCTGAATTGTTTGACTACAATGACAGTGACATGCTGCTTGAGGATGCGCAGCAACTACAGTGCTCTAATTCAAACTCTGAGGTTGAGGAAGGGAGTATAGTCAACCTAGAGGAAGGGCGTGCCAGTGATGACACACAAATAACTGGCACTCATGTTGCCCCAGCAGCTGCAGCATACTGCCAAGTTGGCTCCAGTGACGAGGAGATAGGGGTGATGACAATGATGATGAGGTCACTGACTCCACCTGGGTGCCTGATCGAACAGAGGAGTCAAGTGAGGAGGAGGAGGCACAACAAACATGAGGCACAACGTCCTCTATGACCAACTGTAGCCAGTCCAAGGCATCACATGTCAGAGCTGCTCAGGTGCAGAGCGCTGTTGTCTCAAACCACACATCCAGGAACTCTGCTGTCTGGTAGTTCTTTAAGAAATGTGCAGCAGACTGCACCGTTGCTATTTGTAATCAATGTCAGATGAGGATCAAGCGTGGGAAAGACACCAGACGCTTGGGTACCACATGCTTGAGGCGACATATGACCACCTGCCACACATCCCGTTGGCGCAACACTTTGCGTAGGTCCTCCTCCTCCTCACCTGTCTCTACCCCCACTATATGTCATGCCATGTCATTGACTCCAACCTCCACTGACAGGGATGATGCTACAGTAATGGATGTACCCGCAGGTCCTTCCTCACAATGTGACATCATCCCATCAGCTGAAGATTTACGCAGTCAGATTACGTTGCCCCAGCTGCTGCAGCGTAAGAAAAAATATAGTCCCAACCATCCCCAAGCACAGCGTCTAAATGCCAGCTTAGCAAAATTACTCGCATTGCAGTTGCTGCCTTTCCAGCTGGTGGACTCTGCTTCCTTCCGTGAATTTGCTGAATGTGCTGTACCACAGTGGCAGGTTCCAAAACGCCATATCTTTTCACGGAAGGCCATTCCAGCACTATACCAGCACGTGGAACACAATGTTGTGGAGTCATTGGGAAAGGCAGTCAGCAGCAAGGTGCACATGACTTTAGGCACGTGGTCCAGCAAGCATGGACAGGGCCGTTACATTTCCTTCATGGCACACTGGGTAACTCGGATTGCAGCTGGGAGGGATCCAAGACGGGGCTCTGTGCTGGAGCTTATTCATCCACCACGCCTCCAGAAAGCTGCTTGTATGAGGTCTGTCTGCTACACCTCCACCTCCTCCTCTTTCTCTGTCTCTTGGTGAAGTGGCAGTTAAACCAACGCGTGACAGGGGCTACGCAATGGCTCCAGCAAAAAGATGCCATAGTGTGCTTGAGCTGGTTTGTTTAGGGGACAGGAGCCACACCGGGCCAGAAATTCTGCCAGCTCTGCAGGGGCAGGTGCAGAGATGGTTAACACCACGCCAGCTTGAGCTGGGAATGGTCATCTGTGATAATGGCAGCAACCTTCTCTCCGCCCTATGCCAGGGTAAGTTGACGCATGTACCATGCCTAGCACACGTCTTAAATCTGGTGGTACAGCGTTTCCTAACCAGGTACCCAGGGCTGGTACAGCTTCTCAGCCAGGCCAGAAAAGTCTGCAGCCACTTCAGACGGTCATTCCCAGCAAGTGTTCGCCTGGCAGACATTCAAAGAGAATTCCACCTTCCCACAAACCATCTGATCTGTGACATGCCCACCAGGTGGAACTCGACATTAGCAATGCTGCAGCATCTGCACAACCAGCAGAGGGCCATCAACGAGTACCTGTGTGAGTATGGCACAAGGACAGGTTCAGGACAACTTGTTCCCCTCCCCCGCAGTGGCTGATGATCAAGGATGCATGCACTGTACTGTCACCATTTGAGGAGGCAACGAGGATGGTGAGCAGGGACAGTGCATGCATCAGTGACACAATTCCTTTAGTGTTCCTGCTGGAGCGCACTCTGAGAGAATTCTAGACGTGGCACCAGAGGCAGAGCAGAAGGAGGAAGAGGAGCCCTTCCCTAGCTCTCAAGGCCCCAGTATTTCCACAGACAGCATTCCTGCGGGTCCTCAGATCGGACAGGAGGAGGATGAGGAGGAATATTTAAGTAGTGGGGGCATTGAAGGTGGGGATTCCTCAAGGGAGGGTTTTGTGTGCCCAGAAACCCAAGGACAAGTACATGGCTGGGAGGAGGAAGTGCACGATGGGGTCATCCTCATTGACCAGGAAGACTCGGAAGCTAATGCCACCTCCAACCTACGCTGCATGGGCTCCCTTAACCTGCAAAGCCTGCTAAAGGACCCCAGGATTCGTGCTATCAAGGAGAGGGATTATTACTGGTTGGCAAGTCTTCTTGATCCACGATACAAGGGTAAAGTTACAGAGCTCATCCTGCCCGCACAGAGGGAGCACAGGATGAAAAAACTTGAGGACACTCTAAAGCGACACTTGTGTAACACCTTTCCAGGCACTGGTAGGTTACCAAGTGATGACACAGGTGCTTCTGAGACTGCGGTTGATCAGAGGAAGAGCGGTGAAAGGGGCCGCTTGACTGTTGCCTTTTCCACTTTTTTTAGTAAACGACACCCAGGGACATCAAATGTAGGCACCTGTTGCTGGCGTCTTCACCGTATGGTGCAGCACTACCTAGGGGCAATGGCAGACCTGGATACCTTACCAGCAGATGATCCACTGGCTTACTGATGTTGAGATTGGATCACTGGCCAGAACTTAGCCAATATGCTATGCAGCTACTAGGTTACCCTTCATCCGGCGTGCTTTCTGAAAGGACGTTCAGTGCCGCTGGAGGTTTTGTCACAGACAAAAGAGTACGTCTGTCCACCGACTCTGTAGACCGGCTGACATTTATAAAAATGAATCAGTCCTGGATCAGCAGCTATCAATCCCCTGATGGTGACGTAACGGAATAGATCGGGGATCTCTTCTGCATTCACAAAACCTCCACCCCTGAACTCTTCCACAATACCACAAAAGGGTTACGGTGTGAAGGCACTTGCTGCCACCAAAAGGCACAATATTGGCTGCACTGACACTGACGCCTATATTACCAGATTTATATCATTTCAATATTTGACTGCATGGTCCAACCCTGCACTCTTCCACAATACCTCAGAGGGGTTACGGTGTGACGGCACAGTTGCCGACACTAAAGGCTCAATTTTAAAGCACCTAATGTTACTTTCAACCAAAGCCTGCATAAGTTTCACCATAATTTAGCCAAACAATCACTAAACTTGTTCTGCGTGTCCTAAAACGTCTCTTTTCATACAGACTGCCGCCCCAAGCAGTTGTTTACAAATAATTAACCCCTTAGTGACCGCGGACGTACCATGTACGTCACGGCCGCGGGTCTCTTTTAGACCCACTGACGTACATGGTACGTCCTGCGGTCTTTTGATCGGTCTTAAGATCGGATCGCTTCCAGCAGCTCCAGGGCCATTGCACGCTGCCTGGGAGTCCAGGCATCCGTGCAATGGCGGAAAGAAGTGCCGGGGCCCCTTGTGATCGCTCCCCGGGAGCGATCAACATCCGGTTTGACCGGAAAGGTGCCCCGCACTTCTACAGAGCGCTGGGAGCGATCGGTATCGCTTCCAGCTGCTCTGAGTATGTTGCAGGGATGCCTCGACATCGAGGCATCCTTGCAATATGGTTACCTGCCGCCGGTCCGTCTGTGATCGCTCCCACCGAGCGATCACTTCCGGTAGCGGCAGGAAGTACTGAGTGCCACGAGGTATCGTGGCACTCAGTACAAAAATGATCACATGAGTGATCAGGTGTTCTGCTGGGTGCCTCGAGGGATCAAGGCACCCAGCAGACTAAAAAAAGTGTAAATAAAGGTGTAAAAAAAGAAAAAGAAATAAATAAAAATGAATAAAATAAAATAAAAGTGACAGCCAAGATGGCGCTGCCCTTCTAAGGGCAGGGTCATCTTGGGGCTGTGTGGGATGTTCCTAGCCTGCCTCTTCAGAGAGGCAGGCTAGCAACATCCAATCAAAAGTTATAAAAAAAATCAAAATAATATTTCTAATTTGTCAGGTCAGGTCAATATTTTGTAAATATTGGCTCTGACCTCTGTGATTCTCCCTCCCTCTCCTCACTTGTGTTTTGGTGAGCGAGAGAGAGAGATCAGATTTGACAGGTTAGAGATTTTAGGCAGATTTAGAGAGATTTTAGGGAGATTTAGAACAATTGAGGCAGGTTTAGAGGGATTTAGAAAGATTTAGGTGTTTATTCATATTTTCTTGTGAAACCCAACGGTTCTTTTGAGAACCAATAATCCGCTTATGTATATATATATATATAATAAATATAAAATTTTATAATCTTTTATATATAATGTCTGAGAGGGTGTACAGCGCCGAGGAGGCATATGCCATCCTGGCGTCAGAATCTGAGGCATCTGCGTCGGACTCCGACCCAGATTTTGACCCGCTAACTGCTCAGAGACATCGCTAGATACATCATCTACGCTGGCTGATGTATCTCCTAGTGATGTTTCTGACGCAGATCCTGGGCCACCACCTGCCAGCAGGAGACGCACAGCTCCAGCTGAGGAGTGGGTAGTGCCTCATCGCCAGAAGCCAGATATCCCTCCTTTCACGGCAAATCCTGGCATCAATATTGATGTTGCAAGATTTACCGCCACACAGTTTTTGCAGGTGTTTATGGGGGATGATTTGTTGGGCCACATTGTTGCCCAATCAAATCTGTATGCCCATCAGCATTGTGCTGCGAAGCCAGACTCCTACTTGGCAAGGCAGCAATGGACCCCGCTAGATGTGCCAGAATTTCTGAAATTCTGGGCACTTACTATGCTGATGGGCATCATAAAGAAGCCCTCAATTCGGTCCTACTGGAGCAGTAGCCCCATCTGCTCTACCCCCATTTACCCCCAATCAATGTCACGTAGAAGGTATGAAAACATTTTGCGTTTCATGCACTTCAGTGACAACAGCCTGTGCCCTCCTAGAGAGCATCCCCAGTTTGACAGGCTGTATAAAATCCGCCCCCTGATTACCCACTTCGCCGCCAGGTTTGCAGAGGCTTATACACCTGGAATGAATATCTGCGTGGATGAATCCCTAATGAAATACAAGGGAAGGCTGGGATTCAAGCAGTATATTCCTTCCAAACGCTCCAGGTATGGAGTGAAGGTGTATAAGCTCTGTGACAGCGAGAGTGGGTATACTCAGGCCTTCCGGGTGTACGAGGGAAAGGATAGTAGCCTTGACCCTCCAGGTTGCCCAGAACACATGGGAACCAGTGGCAAGATTGTGTGGGACCTACTTTTTCCCCTGATGAACAAAGGGTACCACTTGTATGTTGATAATTTTATACGAGTGTCCCTTTGTTCAAGGTGCTGTATTGTTTTGATACAGCAGCATGCGGTACTGTTCGCAAGAACCGCGTAGGTTTCCCAGCACAGCTTGTCCGCACCCGGTTAAAAAGGGGGGAGACCTCAGCTCTGCGCCAAGAGGAGCTGTTGGCGGTCAAGTACAGAGACAAGAAGGATGTATACCTTCTATCCACCATCCACACTGAGAGGTCTGTGGAGGTCTCTGTACGTGGCAGAGCTGAGCGCATCAGGAAGCCAGTGTGCATCAAAGCCTATAACCGGCATATGGGTGGGGTTGATCTGGCAGATCAGCTGCTCCAGCCCTACCAGATTATGCGGAAGTCAAGGGCCTGGTACAAAAAGGTTGCAATTTACCTGATGCAAATTGCAACCCACAATGCCTTTTTGCTCTGCAAAAAGGCAAACCCCGGAGTGACGCTGTCCTTTTTACAGTTTCAGCTCCAGATCATTTCGGGGTTTTTGTACCAGGATGCACCTGCTCCCCGGGCGGTGATGGGGGACAGAGTTGGGGCTACACATTTTATTTTTAAAATCCCCCCTACTGAGGGCAAACAGAAACCCCAAAAAAGATGCAGGGTGTGTTTCAAGAGGGGGCAGAGGAGAGACACAATCTTTTACTGTCCAGAATGCCCTGGACAACCCGGTCTGTGTCTTGGGGACTGTTTCAAGATGTATCACACTGTGCGTGATCTGTGATTTTTTTTTCTTACAGTCTAGTTAGTTAGTTCAGTTTATATTTTTTTTTTCTTTTACTGCACCAGACTTTTACATTTTATTCCTACATTTTTATGTTCTACAATTGGTGCTGTATTTTGCCAAAATCTTTGCACACCTATGCATGGGGGGCATGGGTGTACTCCGGAGACCTTGCAGAAAACAACCTGGAGAGTTTTCATGCAGTAACAAACAACAGTGTCTCCTAAATCACAGTCCAAATCTAATGTGGGTGCGAAAATAAAAAATTGAAAAATTACCGCCACACACCTTCTCAAATGTTTTGGGCTAAAACCGTTGCATCCATGGCATCAAAGCACTCCATATGCAATACCTTGGGGTGTCAACATAACAAATATAAACAATTTTCGGGCAATAATTCAAACTGGGGTATGCGGTAGACCCAAAACCAAAGATAGGCCTAGCTGAAGAAATAATCTCAATTTCAACTCCAATGACAAAGTCATAAAAATTGTATTTGAACTTTCCCAAAATCCTGGCAAACCTATGCATGGGGGGTATGGGTGTACTCAGGAGACCTTGCAGAAAACAACCTGGAGAGTTTTCATGCAGTAACCGACAACGGTGTCTCCTAAATCACAGTCCAAAACTGATGTGGGTGTGAAAATGAAAAATGACCACCAAACAGTATCCAATTTGTTTGGAGCAAATGGTTGCATCAATGGCATAAAACCACTCCATTTACAATACTTTGGGGTGTTAGCTTACCAAATATATGCACGTTCATAAAATTGGGGTATGTAAAAAGGCCCCTAAAAAGAAGATAAGCAAAGAAGATATGTCAAATTAGAAAAATGACAAGCACGTGTCAAAAGATTGGCGTAGCACCCCAAAAACAACAGAACAAATCTATATATGGGTGGTATCACTTTACTCAGAAGATGTTGCTGAACATATTTTGGGGTGTTTTTTGGCAGTACCCATAACTGGATTTGACAATTCATGCCTAAAGTACAATGTGTGTGAAAAAATAACACAAAAAGTGACTACCTGAAAGTTTGGCAAAGAGCTAGTGCATGGAAAGTGTTAAAATACAACTCTTTGAAGTACCCTAGGGTGTGCCCTTTCTAAAAATATATGGTTTGATGGGGGTAAATTACTTTGGCCGGCTTCAAAAATGTCCCAAATAGGACATGGGTGCATGATGACGAAATGTGAAAATTCCAAGTTGGAAAACTGAAATGCGCACCCCCCAAATAAGGCCTATTAGCCCCCAAATAACCTGACATACCTATACATGGGTGGTATCAATTTACTCAGAAGATGCTGCTGAACATATTTTGGGGTATTTTTTGGCAGTAACCCATAACTGGATTTGACAATTCATGCCTAAAGTACAATGTGTGTGAAAAAATAACACAAAAAGTGACTACCTGAAAGTTTGACAAAGAGCTAGTGCATGGAAAGTGTTAAAATACAACTCTTTGAAGTACCCTAGGGTGTGCCCTTTCTAAAAATATATGGTTTGATGGGGGTAAATTACTTTGGCCGTCTACAAAAATGTCCCAAATAGGACATGGGTGCATGATGACGAAATGTGAAAATTCCAAGTTGGAAAACTGAAATGCGCACCCCCCAAATAAGGCCTATTAGCCCCCAAATGACCTGACATACCTATACATTGGTGGTATAAATTTACTCAGAAGATGTTGCTGAACATATTTTGGGGTGCTTTTTGGCAGTAAACCTTAAAGTTCACGGTACATGTATTCTTAAATTGCATTAAAAAAAAAAAAAAAAATTTTTTTTTTTCTTAAACTTTGACATAGATTTGTGGTAAAATGGTTTGCATGGAAAGAGTCAAAATACCCCAAGTTTAATACCTTGATTTGTGTACTTTAAAAAAATATGTATATGTGGAGGGTTATCCAGGAATTAGTGACAGATATCAGTGTTACAATGTTACTATGACTACTTTTAAAAGTAAACCCTTTGTAAATGGCAAAGTGCTACTTTCACTTATTGTTGCATAAGATAAGGAGCAAAGCGAGGAATATGTAAACATTGAGTATTGCTAAACTCAGAACTAAATTTAGAAACTACTAAGGAATTAAATTTTTTTGACGGTTGTTGATACATAAGAAATTTTGGGGGTCAAAGTTCGAAAAGTGGTGTTTTTTATTTTTTTTGTCATATTTCACAATGTTTTTTATAGTAAATTATATGAAATGATGAAAAAAAATGGTATCTTTATAAAGTCCATTTAATGACGAGAAAAACAGTGTAAAATATGTGTGGGTTGCATAAACGAGTAAGAGGAAAATTTGACGTGAACACAAACAGCACAGAAACGTAAAAACAGCAGCGGTCACTTAAGGACGGATTTGTGTAAAACCGCCCGGTCACTAAGGCTAGGGTCAGACGAACGCATTTTTCCCCGCGAATGTGAAAAAGTGCGGTCGAACGAACGAACGTATTTTTTTTCACGGAATGCGCGAAAGCGGTCATACGATGCGCATTTTCGTACGTTTTGTTTCACGGAGCTGGAAGAAGAGAGATATGATCAACCAAATCAATTGCAGAATGAATCAAATAAAGGGAAAGGGTATAAAAAGGCATTTTGGGAATGGTGGCATTTTTCCAAGATGGATGCAGTCCAAGTGTTTCTTATTGCTGCACTGGGATACCTGTACCTGAAGAAGAAAAGACAACGGCGAACATGGGTCCATCCAATCAACACTGCCAGACACACGCATGGCCACTTTGTGACACTGTACAGGCCACTGCGAGAGAGGGACCCCGTGAAGTTCTTCAACTACCTGCGGATGTCCATCCACACCTTTGATGAACTGTTGATGAAGGTGCGTGAGCCGCTGACCAAGAGGGACACCAACATGAGGGCTGCCATACCACCGGAGGAGATGCTGGTCCTCACTTTGCGGTAAGTACTATCAAACACCTGCATTCATGACATCGCTGCCAGTCATCAGACATGTGCTCGGTGTGCAGAGGCTCTATTGTAGGTCAGTAGTTATATGGCCACACACACACGCATGCATCACCTTGCACAACACGTAACGAAAGAGTAATGACACTGACAACGATGTGAAACAAATAAAATATTTAGTCCCGAAATAATATGACAGAAGATAACAATAACATATTAAAACACATATATTATTGCATGTCCAATGAAGGTAATAAAATAAAAATAGTAGAACAACATGAATAAACTGTGACAAACATAAACGAACAGACGATACACCTCACATGGTATGATACCGAGGAGCATCTGGGTCATGAGGACCGTGCATATGGCTGCAGTGGTACTCTGGCTCCGGGGGTGGCCCAGCAACAGGGGACATGGGTGGGCGGGTAGGCAACGCCTGGCAGTGGTGGGAATAACCATGGGGGTATTGTGGCACGACACTGTGATATACAGGTGCCTGTTGTGGATGGGACAGTATCTCATGTATCAGGTCCAGGCTTCGGCGGCGATAATCCACCTTCTGCGCTGGGGTCATCATGTTGAGCAGGGAGAGACATGAATTAAAAAAGGACATGTCCTCGGAATCAGCGACCATGCAGCGTGGATGTGTATGGTGCGCATCCATGAATGCGACCATGACCTGCTCGACATCAGCTGATGGTGGCTTCTTCCTCCTGGGAGCCGTACTGGTGCTGTCTGTGGGTGCTGTACCCGGCACCTGTTGGGACTCCACATCCTCCACCTGGGACTCCGCACCACCCTGCTCGACCTCCACCTGGCAGCTGCCAGATCCTGCGGGCTGCAGGTCTTGCCCTTGTGAGCTAGAGGTGGATGGCCGGTCAATACTGCTCACGGTCTTGCGCGGCTCCTGGCTCTTCCTCAGGAAGGACAGTTGGTCAGCATACAAATAGCTGCGCCTCTTCTTTGCACCAGCTCCAGAGCGAGCAGCTTCAGCCTCCTTTTTCAGGACCCGGGTATGATTGTCCTCACCGTGCGCCATTTTGATTGCTTCATGTGCTGCAAAACATGATGAGAGTGACATAAGGTTAGGTTTATATGATGTGATCATAACACAGCTTCTTTCATGTTCTAGGTATCTTGCTAGTGGATGCAGTTTGAAGGATCTGCATTACAACTTCCGCATTGGCAGATCGACAGCTGGTGAGATCGTCCGCAAGGTCTGCCAAACAATATGGGAAACCATGAAGGACCAATGTTTGCCAACACCACAGGCGAGACATTGCTGGCAATTGCAGCAGGATTCTGGGAGAGAGCGAACTATCCAACTGCCTGGGAGCGGTGGACGGCAAACATGTCCGCATTGTGAAGCCACTGCACAGTGGCTCACTGTATCAAAATTATAAACATTATTTTTCAATTGGCCTACTGGCGGTGGCAGATGCCAACAATAATTTTGTGTATGTGGATGTCGGATCATACGGCAAGGACTCGGACTCAACACTGTTTGGAACTCAACACTGTGGAATGAGATTGAGGGTGGGAACCTGAACATCCCCAGACCCGCACCTTTGCCTGGCAGCGACGTGTCAGTCCCCTATGCCTTCGTGGGTGACGAGGCATTCGGCCTATCCACACATCTCCTGCGGCCATACTTGGGGACACACCTGACTGTGAAGAAGCGGGTGTTTAATTACAGGCTGTCGCGGGCGAGACGGTATGTCGAGTGTAGCTTTGGCATACTGAGCAACAAGTGGAGGATTTTTCATCGGCCACTTGATGTAAATGTGGATTTCTGTGTGGATATAGTGAAATGCTGTTGCATCCTACATAACTATGTTCGTGCAAGGGATGGGGTTAATTTCGAGGATACCCTCACAGTAACGGGTCTGGATGAGTATGCTAACGATGACATAATACCTGTGAATAGACACACCAACAGGTTTCGCGATGCTCTGTCTAATTATTTCACTAGCAATGCAGGGCAGGTGCCATGGCAGATGGACATCATTTGACATGTGACACCTAGGCTTGTGCACCGATTATTTTTTCTGTTCGATTTTTCGGATGTTTAAAGTTTTCGATTCGGCTCGTTTCGAACGATCCCTGTTTTGATTCGATTCGGTTCGACTCGTTTTTCAGGGATATGTCATCGGAATATGGACCATTTTTCGTTTTTTGTGTCACTTTGCTCGTTTTTTGGATATACCTTTAGTGATTTCGGACATTTTTCGTTTTTCGCAACGTCTGTTCTTGTTTCAAAGCAATAAATTTCGATTTGACACAATTCAAGTCCAATCGAATATTCGTACAATATTTAGTTTCGGCTCGGAAACATTTCGGATCTGACATTTTCGGATCGAAAAATTATCTGGGAATCGCCCGCATCAGAATACACGAATCGGGAAAATGTCGTTTAAATTCCGAAATTCTGAAAGCCGAAACGCACATCCGTAGTGACAACGATAATTCGTTATGCCATTTTGTTTGATATTATATTCAAGTTCAATGCAATTGAATTCTATGCAATAAAATGATCATTTACTCACTCTGAAGCTTCTGCTCTTTATCAGACCACGTCTCGTACTCTGGGTACACCACCCTGGACACTGTGACCCATGCACTGGCCTTCTTCTGCCGGTCTTTGTAGCCGTCGCAGGCCGTGTCCCACAGCTCGGGATGCTCTGCCACTGCATTGATCAGCCTCTCCACGTTGATCTCAGTCCCAGCCACTGTCTAACGCAACTTGCAGCTACCCCCAGACAAGACAGGAAGTGTTTGGTCTGTGCACGTTATGTAGGCCGGACGTGTGCAGCGTCTGACGTCTCCCAATCACGCAAACACGCCGCTATGCAGCCGCAGCGCACTCTGTACGTCAGTAGTAGCGGTTTGACGTTCTCGAAAAAATGCGTTCGTTTGCAACTTGTGTTGCGCGGACGAACTTTCGTGCGGCCGTACTTCGTATGTTCCCCGGCATTGGACGTCATTTGCTGCTAGTACGGCCGTGATTTCGTGCGGCTAAACACACGTTAAAAGTGCGCTAGTCTGACCCTAGCCTAAGGGGTTAAAGGAAAACCGTTTACTGTCATTTGAAATCTAATTTTTTTGTTTTTAAATGTTTCTATACATTCTACAAATCCGCCACTTCACGGGCAGGTTATGGGGACCTCCTAGGCAAGATATTTGAAGGAATTTTTCGATTTTATTTTTAACCCTGATTTCATGGAAAACTCACTGTTCCTTTAAAAAAAAAATTTTTAAACTTTTTTCCTTGTTTCCTGTCCCCCAGGGCACTACCCGGACCCCCATACACCTTTTATGACAAATATCTTGCATATATGCACTCTTGGATAGGGATGAGCCGAACACCCCCGAGTTCGGTTCACATTCGAACTCGAACTTTCCAAATGTTCGAATTCGAACTCAATACAAGTCAATGGGACTCAAAATTCGATTTTTAGAGTGCCCTCCAAGAGGGCATATATGCTAGATATTTGTCATAAAAGGTGTATGGGGGTCCGGGTAGTGCCCTGGGGGACAGGAAACAAGGACAAAAAGTAAAAAAAAAAACCCTTTTTAAAAAGACAGTGAGTTTTCCATGAAATAAGGGTTAAAAATAAAAAAACAAAAAATTCCTTCAAATATCGTGCCTAGGAGGTCTCCATAACCTGCCCGTGAAGTGGCGGATTTCTAGGATATATAGAAACATTTAAAAACAAAAAATGACGTTTCAAACGACGGTAAATGCTTTTCCTTTAATCTATTCATAAACAACTGCTTCGGGCGGCAGCCTGTATGAAAAGACATTTTAGGACGCACAGAAAAAGTTTAGTGATTTTTTGGCTAAATTATGGTGAAACTTATGCAGGCTTTGGATGAAAGTAACAATAGGTGCTTTAAAATTGGGCTTTTAGCGTCGGCAACAGTGCCGTCACACCGTAACCCCTCTCAGGATAT
This sequence comes from Leptobrachium leishanense, assembly GCA_009667805.1. Taxonomy (NCBI): domain Eukaryota; kingdom Metazoa; phylum Chordata; class Amphibia; order Anura; family Megophryidae; genus Leptobrachium; species Leptobrachium leishanense. The sequence continues at coordinate 18,244,408 of CM019063.1, read as the reverse complement.
AAATCTGGTACAGGCGTCAGTGGCAGTGCACCCAGATATTGTGCCTTTGGTGCCAGGCCAGCAAGTGCCATCATATAGTAACCCCTCTGTGGAAAGGAGGAGGAGTGGCCCTGTATGTGAAAAACAACATAAAAACGAACCAAATAAAAGTGAGCGAGGTGAACATAGAGTCAGTTTGGGTTACGCTAACATTTGGCAATCATACAGTAGCTCGTGTAGGTGTGATCTATAGACCCCTTGGACAAGTAGAAGAGCTAGATAATCTGCTGCTTGAGGAAATAGCCAAAATGGCAATGAAGGGGGAAGTTATTATCATGGGGGACTTTAATCTTCCTGATGTGAACTGGAAAACCAAAACAGATGGGTGCACCAGGAGTAGAAATATTCTAAACTCCCTACTGGGATTATCTCTAACACAAGTAGTTGAGGAGCCGACCCGTAAAGAGGCCATATTGGATTTAATACTCACAAATGGAGGTTTGGTATCGGACGTTGTTGTAGGTGAAAATTTGGGATCTAGTGATCACCAGTCAGTATGGTTTAATATAAGAACAGGGATGGAACCGCACCACACAAAAACAAAAGTTTTAGACTAGGGTCAGACGAAAGCAGTTTTAACGTGCGTTTAGACGCACGAAATCACGGCGTGCTAGCAGCAAATGACGTCCAATGCCGGGGAACACACGAAGTACGGCCGCATGAAAGTTCGTCCGCGCAACGCAAGTGGCAAACGAATGCATTTTTTCTAGAACGTCAAACCGCTAGTACGGACGTACAGAGTGCGCTGCGTCCGCTAGAGGCGTGTGTGCATGATTGGGAGACGTCAGACGCTGCTAATGTCCGGCCAACATAACGTCCAGACACAAAAAGTGTTTTATTGATGATCCGTACAAAATCACGGACGGAAAGGCGCATCGTATGACCGCTATCGCGTATTCCGTGAAAAAATGCGTCCATTCATTCGAACGCACTTTTTCACAGACAACGCGAAAAATGCATTAGTCTGACCCTAGCCTTAGACTTTAAAAAAACAGATTTTTCTAAAATGAGATTTTGTGTGAAGGAGTCATTATCAGACTGGAGGAGTTTAAAGGGAGTCCAGGAGAAATGGGATTATTTAAAGGAAGCATTATTGAAGGCCACAGGCAATTGCATTCGACTTGTTAGCAAAAACAAAAAGGGGAAGAAACCACTGTGGTACTCGGCAGAAGTGGCCAAAATAGTGAAGAACAAAAAGACCGCATTCAATAATTATAAAACAACTCAGAGTGAAGAAGATAGGAAAACCTATAAGATTAGGCAGAAAGAGGCAAAGGAATTTATAAGGGCTTCCAAAGCACACGCAGAAGAGAAAATAGCTCAGTCAGTAAAAAAGGGGGACAAAACATTTTTTAGATACATAAACGAGAAAAGAAAAGTAAAACAAGGCTTAGTTAGATTAAAAACAAAGGAAGGAAGGTATGTAGAAGAGGATAAAAGTCTCGCTGACTGCCTCAATGAATAATTTTGTTCAGTCTTTGCAGAAGAAAAGGAAGGAAAGGGACCTCAGTTAGGAGGAAACACTAACGAGACAATTACATGTCAGTTTACAGAGGAGGAGGTTCTACAACAGCTGTCTAAAGTAAAGACAAATAAGTCAATGGGGCCTGATGGGATCCACCCTAAATTATTAAAAGAGCTCAGTGATGTAATAGCAAAACCGTTAACAGATTTATTTAACCAATCCTTGCTAATGGGAGTCGTCCCAGAAGACTGGAAATTAGCAAATGTTGTGCCCATTCACAAGAAGGGTAGTAGGGAGAAATCTGAGAACTATAGGCCAGTTAGTCTTACGTCAGTAGTGGGGAAATTAATGGAAACCATGTTAAAGGAAAGGGTTGTTGAACATCTAAAAACACATAGATTACAGGATCAGAAACAACATGGGTTTACCTCAGGGAGATCATGCCAAACTAATCTTATTGATTTTTTTGATTGGGTAACAAAAATAATAGACACAGGTGGTGCAGTAGACATTGCTTATTTAGATTTCAGTAAGGCTTTTGATACTGTTCCGCATAGAAGGCTTATCAATAAATTGCAGTCTTTGAGCTTGGATTCCAATATTGTTGAATGGATTAGGCAGTGGCTGAGTGACAGGCAACAGAGGGTTGTGGTAAATGGAGTTTATTCGGCGCATGGTCTTGTTACCAGTGGGGTACCTCAGGGGTCAGTACTTGGACCCATTCTATTTAATATTTTTATTAGTGATATTGCAGAAGGTATTAATGGAAAAGTATGTCTTTTTGCTGATGACACAAAGATTTGCAACAGGGTTGACGTTCCTGGAGGGATCAGCCAAATGACAAATGATTTAGGTAAACTAAAAAAAATGGTCGGAGCTGTGGCAATTGAGTTTTAATGTGGATAAGTGCAAGATAATGCACCTGGGACGTAAAAACCCAAGGGCTGAATATAGAATATTTGATACAGTCCTAACCTCAACATCTGAGGAAAGGGATTTAGGGGTTATTATTTCAGAGGATCTAAGGGTAAGTAGTCAATGTAATAGAGCAGCAGGAAATGCTAGCAGAATGCTTGTTTGTGTAGGGAGAGATATTAGCAGTAGGAAAAGGGAAGTGCTCATGCCACTGTACAGAGCACTGGTGAGACCTCACTTGGAGTACTGTGTGCAGTACTGGAGACCGTATCTCCAGAAGGATATAGACATCTTACATAGAGTTCAGAGAAGGTCTACTAAAATGGTGTACGGCTTGAAGGAGAAAAGTTACCAGGAAAGGCTTAATGATCTTAACATGTACAGCTTGGAAAAAAGACGAGACAGAGGAGATATGATAGAAACATTTAAATACGTAAAGGGAATCCACAGGGTAGAGGAAGGGAGTATATTTAAAAGGAAACAAAGTAGCAAAACAAGAGGACATAGTCTTAGATTAGAGGGGCAAAGGTTTAAAAGTAACAGAAAGCATTATTTTACTGAGAGGGTGGTGGATACATGGAACAGTCTTCCAGTTGAAGTGGTAGAGGCCAAAACAGTAATTGAATTTAAGCAAGCATGGGATAGGCATAAGGCTATCCTAAACAAAAGATAAATCCAGGTAAAGTATCCATGTAATTGGGCAGACTAGATGGGCCGAAAGGTTCTTATCTGCCGACATTTTTCTATGTTTCTATGTATTGTGGAAGAGTGCAGGGGTGGACCATGCGGTCCTATATTAAAAAGATATGAATGTGGTAAAGGCGTCAGTGCAGCCAGATATTGTGCTTTTGGTGCCAGGCCAGCAAGTGCATTCATACAGTAACCCCTCTGTGGTATTGTGGAAGAGTGCAGGGGTGGACCATGCGGTCAGGGCCGGTGCTAGACTATTTTGCGCCCTAGGCAAGACCAGCTACTTGCACCCACCCCCAAAAAAAAACGACACATGAAACTGCTAAATTTCTTTTTATTTAAGAATAAAGTTTGAAAAGCACCAATAGTAAAGGTAAAATAAATATAAATAAACTGTTTTAAACCATTTTAAATTAACTCTATTAAACAAATTAAAATTAACTGTATTGAACAAATATAAATTACGGGAAAAAAAAATCAATAAGAGTTTTCACGTAAGTTTCAATTTCAGACACATCAAAATTTCACTTTGTGTGCCTTATCCTTTGCAAATTTTCATCATGCGTATATATATATTGCCCAGGCCAGCTCACATCATGCGTATATATATATATATATTGCCCAGGCTAGCTCACATCATGCGTATATATATTGCCCAGGCTAGCTCACATCATGCATATATATATTGCCCAGGCCAGCTCACATCATGCGTATATATATTGCCCAGGTCCAGGCCAGCTCACATCATGCGTATATATATTGCCCAGGCCAGGCCAGCTCACATCATGCGTATATTTATTGCCCAGGCTAGCTCACATCATGCGTATATATATTGCCCTGGCCACCTCACATCATGCGTATATATATTGCCCAGGCCCAGGCCAGCTCACATCATGCATATATATATTGCCCAGGCCAGCTCACATCATGCGTATATATATTGCCCAGGCCAGCTCACATCATATGTATATATATATTGCCCAAGCCAGCTCACATCATGCGTATATATATATATTTCCCAGGCCAGCTCACATCATGAGTATATATATATATATGGCCCAGGCCAGCTCACATCATGCGTGTATATATATGGCCCAGGCCAGCTCACATCATGCGTATATATATATATATAATTGCCCAGGCCAGCCCACATCATGCGTATATACAGTTGTGTTCAAAATTATTCAACCCCCAATGCTGTAAAGGGTTATAGGGAATTTAGTGTACATTTGTATTTGTATTCAGAATGAAATCCTACAAGGACTTTTTAACCGCTTAGTGACCGGGCGGTTTTACACAAATCCGTCCTTTAGTGACCGCTGCTGTTTTTATGTTTCTGCGCTGTTAGTGTTTAGGACAAATTTTCCTCTTACTCGTTTATGCAACCTACACATATTTTACACTGTTTTTCTCGTCATTAAATGGACTTTATAAAGATACCATTTTTTTCATCATTTCATATAATTTACTATAAAAAACATTGTGAAATATGAAAAAAAAAATTGAAAAAACACCACTTTTTTGAACTTTGACCCCCAAAATTTCTTATGTATCAACAACCGTCAAAAAAATTTAATTCCTTAATAGTTACTAAATTTAGTTCTGAGTTTAGCAATACCCAATGTTTACATATTCCTCGCTTTTTTCCTTATTTTATGCAACAATAAGTGCAAGTAGCACTTTGCCATTTCCAAAGAGTTTATTTTCAAAACTAGTGCTAGTGACATTGTAACACTGATATCTGTCACTAATTCCTGAATAACCCTCCACATATACATATTTTTTTAAAGTACACAAATCAAGGTGTTAAACTTGGGGTATTTTGACTCTTTCCATGCAAACCATTTTACCACAAATCTATGCCAAAGTTTGAGAAAAAAAAAAGTTTTGGTGATTTTTTTTTTTGAACGCAATTTAAGAATACATGTACTGTGAACTTTAAGGTTTACTGCCAAAAAGCACCCCAAAATATGTTCAGCAACATCTTCTGAGTAAATTGATACCACCCATGTATAGGTATGTCAGGTCATTTGGGGGCTAATAGGCCTTATTTGGGGGGTGCGCATTTCAGTTTTCCAACTTGGAATTTTCACATTTCGTCATCATGCACCCATGTCCTATTTGGGACATTTTTGAAGCCGGCCAAAGTAATTTACCCCCATCAAACCATATATTTTTAGAAAGGGCACACCCTAGGATGCTTCAAAGAGTTGTATTTTAACACTTTCCATGCACTAGCTCTATGTCAAACTTTCAGGTAGTCACTTTTTGTGTTATTTTTTCAAAACATATTGTACTTTAGGCGTGAATTGTCAAATCCAGTTATGGGTTACTGCCAAAAAACACCCCAAAATATGTTCAGCAACATCTTCTGAGTAAATTGATACCACCCATATATAGATTTGTTCTGTTGTTTTTTGGGTGCTACGCCAATCTTTAGACATGTGCTTGTCAATTTTCTAATTTGACATACAGTATCTTCTTTGCTTATCTTCTTTTTAGGGGCATTTTTACATACCCCAATTTTATTAACGTGCATATATTTGGTAAGCTAACACCCCAAAGTATTGTAAATGGAGTGTTTTTATGCCATGGATGCAACCGTTTGCTCCAAACAAATTGGATACTGTTTGGTGGTCATTTTTCATTTTCACACCCACATCAGTTTTGGACTGTGATTTAGGAGACACTGTTGTTTGTTACTGCATGAAAACTCTCCAGGTTGTTTTCTGCAAGGTCTCCTGAGTACACCCATGCCCCCATGCATAGGTTTGCCAGGATTTTGGGAAGGTCAAATACAATTTTTATGACTTTGTCATTGGAGTTGAAATTGAGATTATCTCTTCAGCTAGGCCTAGCTTTGGTTTTGGGTCTACCGCATACCCCAGTTTGAATTATTGCCAGAAAATTTTTATATTTGTTATATTGACACCCCAAGGTATTGCATATGGAGTGCTTTGATGCCATGGATGCAACGGTTTTAGCCCAAAACATTTGAGAAGGTATGTGGCGGTAATTTTTCAATTTTCAGATTTTTACGCCCACATTAGATTTGGACTGTGATTTAAGAGACACTGTTGTTTGTTACTGCATGAAAACTCTCCAGGTTGTTTTCTGCAAGGTCTCCTGAGTACACCCATGCCCCCATGCATAGGTGTGCAAAGATTTTGGAAAAATACAGCACCAATTGTAGAACATAAAAATGTACGAATAAAATGTAAAAGTCTGGTGCAGTAAAAGAAAAAAAAACTAAACTGAACTAACTAACTGGAGTGTGAGAAAAAATAGAAAGGAAAAAAAAAAATCACAGATCACGCACAGTGTGATATAGCTTGAAACAGTCCCCAAGACACAGACCGGGTTGTCCAGGGCATTCTGGGCAGTAAAAGATGGTGTCTCTCCTCTGCCCCCTCTTGAAACACACCCTGCATCTTTTTTGGGGTTTCTGTTTGCCCTCAGTAGGGGGGATTTTATAAATAAAATGTGTAGCCCCAACTCTGTCCCCCATCACCGCCCGGGGAGCATGTGCATCCTGGTACAAAAACCCCAAAATGACCTGGAGCTGAAACTGTAAAAAGGACAGCGTCACTTCGGGGTTTGCCTTTTTGCAGAGCAAAAAGGCATTGTGGGTTGCAATTTGCATCAGGTAAATTGCAACCTTTTTGTACCAGGCCCTTGACTTCCGCATAATCTGGTAGGGCTGGAACATCTGATCTGCCAGATCAACCCCACCCATATGCCGGTTATAGTCTTTGATGCACACTGGCTTCCTGATGCGCTCAGCTCTGCCACGTACAGAGACCTCCACAGACCTCTCAGTGTGGATGGTGGATAGAAGGTATACATCCTTCTTGTCTCTGTACTCTTGGCGCAGAGCTGAGGTCTCCCCCCTTTTTAGCCGGGTGCGGACAAGCTGTGCTGGGAAACCTACGCGGTTCTTGCGAACAGTACCGCATGCTGCTGTATCAAAACAATACAGCAGCTTGAACAAAGGGACACTCGTATAAAAATTATCAAGATACAAGTGGTACCCTTTGTTCATCAGGGGAAAAAGTAGGTCCCACACAATCTTGCCACTGGTTCCCATGTGTTCTGGGCAACCTGGAGGGTCAAGGCTACTATCCTTTCCCTCGTACACCCGGAAGGCCTGAGTATACCCACTCTCGCTGTCACAGAGCTTATACACCTTCACTCCATACCTGGTGCGTTTGGAAGGAATATACTGCTTGAATCCCAGCCTTCCCTTGTATTTCATTAGGGATTCATACACGCAGATATTCCTTCCAGGTGTATAAGCCTCTGCAAACCTGGCGGCGAAGTGGGTAATCAGGGGGCGGATTTTATACAGCCTGTCAAACTGGGGATGCTCTCTAGGAGGGCACAGGCTGTTGTCACTGAAGTGCATGAAACGCAAAATGTTTTCATACCTTCTACGTGACATTGATTGGGGGTAAATGGGGGTAGAGCAGATGGGGCTACTGCTCCAGTAGGAGCGAATTGAGGGCTTCTTTATGATGCCCATCAGCATAGTAAGTGCCCAGAATTTCAGAAATTCTGGCACATCTAGCGGGGTCCATTGCTGCCTTGCCAAGTAGGAGTCTGGCTTCGCAGCACAATGCTGATGGGCATACAGATTTGATTGGGCCACGATGTGGCCCAACAAATCATCCCCCATAAACACCTGCAAAAAACTGTGTGGCGGTAAATCCTGCAACATCAATATTGATGCCAGGATTTGCCTTGAAAGGAGGGATATCTGGCCTCTGGCGATGAGGCACTACCCACTCCTCAGCTGGAGCTGTGCGTCTCCTGCTGGCAGGTGGTGACCCAGGATCTGCATCAGAAACATCACTAGATACATCAGCCAGCGTAGATGATGTATCTAGCGACGTCTCTGAGCAGTTGGCGGGGTCAAAATCAGGGTCTGAGTCTGACGCAGATGCCTCAGATTCTGACGCCAGGATGGCATATGCCTCCTCGGCGCTGTACACCCTCTCAGACATTATATATATATAGATTATATATATAATAATTATAAAATTTTATAAACGGATTATTGGTTCTTAGAAGAACCGTTGGGTTTCACAAGAAAATACAAATAAACACCTAAATCTCTCTAAATCACTCTAAACCTGCCTCAATTCTTCTAAATCTCCCTAAATTCTCTCTAAATCTGCCTCAATTTTTCTAATCTCACTCAATCTACCTAAAATCTCTAACCTGTCAAATCTGATCTCTCTCTCTCGCTCACCAAAACACAAGTGAGGAGAGGGAGGGAGAATCACAGAGGTCAGAGCCAATATTTACAAAATATTGACCTGACCTGACAAATTAGAAATTTTATTTTGATTTTTTCTTACTTCTGATTGGATGTTGCTAGCCTGCCTCTCTGATGAGGCAGGCTAGGAACATCCCACTCAGCCCCAAGATGACCCTGCCCTTAGAAGGGCAGCGCCATCTTGGCGGTCACATTTATTTTATTTTATACCTTTTTATTCATTTATTTTTTCTTTTTTTTACACTTTTTTACTCTGCTGGGTGCCTTGATCCCTCGAGGCATCCAGCAGAGCACCTGATCACTCATGTGATCTTTTTTGTACTGAGTGCCACGATACCTCGTGGCACTCAGTACTTCCTGCCGCTACCGGAAGTGATCGCTCGGGGGGAGCGATCACTGAGCGGACCGGCGGCAGGTAAGCATATTGCAGGGATGCCTCGATGTCGAGGCATCCCTGCAATATACACAGAGCAGCTGGAAGCGATACCGATCGCTTCCAGCGCTCTCTAGAAGTGCCGGGCACCTCTCCGGTAAAACTGGATGTTGATCGCTCCCGGGGAGCGATCACAAGGTGCCCCGGCACTACTGTCCGCCATTGCACGGATGCCTGGACTCCCAGGCAGCGTGCAATGGCCCTGGAGCTGCTGGAAGCGATCGGATCGCTTCCAGCGCTCTCTACAAGTGCCGGGCACCTCTCCGGTAAAACCGGATGTTGATCGCTCCCGGAGAGCGATCACAAGGTGCCCCGGCACTTGTAACCGCCATTGCATGGATGCCTGGACTCCCAGGCATCCTGCAATGGCGTTTGAGCTGCTGGAAGCGATCCGATCGCTTCCAGCGCTCAAAACACCGCAGGACGTACCATGTACGTCAGCGGGTCTAAAAGAGACCCGCTGCCATGACGTACATGGTACGTCCAAGGTCCCTAAGGGGTTAAAGAACCATATGCAACTAAAATGACATCAATTGGTTTTGTAATACAGTAGTAAATGTTTCTTTTGTGAATTCTTCATTGACACAATTATTCAACCCCTTAAAAACTACCACTCTGAAGAACAGAGGTTCATTCAAGTGTTTTCAATCAGGTATTGAAAACACCTGTGGATGTCACGGAGCAGCAATAAAGCATAATAAGCACCAATTAGGTAGCTTTAAAATGACTGTGATACTCAGCTCCTTCTAGACATTTACTGGTGTGGTTACAAACATGGTGAAGTCAAGAGAATGGTCCAGGAAGACAAGAGAAGAGGTGATTACTCTTCACAGGAAGGGCAATGGCTATAAGAAGATTGCAAAGAGGTTAAACATACCAAGAGAGACCATAGGAAGCATCATTCGCAAATTCAAGGCAAAGGGCACTGTTGAAACGCTACCTGGTCGTGGCAGAAAGAAGATGCTGACTTCGACTGCTGTGCGCTACCTGAAGCGTAGAGTGGAGAAAAGTCCCCGTGTGACTGCTGAGGAACTGAGAAAAGATTTGTCAGATGTGGGTACTGAAGTTTCAGCTCAGACAATACGGCGCACACTGCGTAATGAAGGCCTCCATGCCAGAACTCCAGGCACACCCCCTTGCTGTCTCCAAAGAATAAGAAGAGTCGACTGCAGTATGCCAAAAGTCATGTGGACAAACCACAGAAGTTTTGGGATAGTGTTCTGTGGACTGATGAAACAAAATTAGAACTGTTTGGGCCCATGGATCAACGCTATGTTTGGAGGAGGAAGAACAAGGCCTAAGAAGAAAAGAACACCTTGCCTACTGTGAAGCATGGCGGGGGGGTCAATCATGCTTTGGGGCTGTTTTGCTTCTGCAGGTACAGGGAAGCTTCAGCGTGTGCAAGGTACCATGAATTCTCTTCAGTACCAGGAGATATTGGATGACAATGTGATGCAGTCCGTCACAAACCTGAGGCTTGGGAGACGTTGGACCTTTCAACAGGACAATGATCCCAAGCATACCTCCAAGTCCACTAGAGCATGGTTGCAGATTAAAGGCTGGAACATTTTGGAGTGGCCATCGCAGTCACCTGACTTAAATGCGATTGAGAACCTCTGGTGGGACTTAAAGAAAGCAGTTGCAGTGCGCAAGCCTAAGAATGTGACTGAACTGGAGGCTTTTGCCCATGACGAATGGGCGAAGATACCCGTAGATCGCTGCAAGACACTTGTGTATGCTTCACGTTTAAAAGCTAAGTACTAAGATTGAATGTCACTTGGAGGTTGAATAAAACAGATAATGATGTGAGCACAGAAAAGACATTTGTGGTTATTTCATTATAAATGTTATGTTATATTTGTCTCACCTACACGTGCCTCTTTGATTTAATTGTAAGCAAGATGACTGAATGATCAAAATCAATGTCAAACTGGCCAAAACACTCAATTTCAGTGGGGGTTGAATAATTTTGAACACAACTGTATATATATTGCCCAGGCCTGCCCACATCATGCTCACAGTCACAGATGCGCCATCATGCGTATATATATTGCCCAGGCCAGCTCACATCATGCATATATATATATTGCCCTTGCCAGCCCACATCATGCGTATATATATATTTCCCAGGCCAGCTCACATCATGCGTATATATATTGCCCATGCCAGCTCACATCATGCGTATATATATTGCCCATGCCAGCTCACATCATGCGTATATATATTGCCCAGGCCAGCTCACATCATGCGTATATATATATATATTGCCCAGGCCAGCCCACATCATGCGTATATATATATTGGCCAGGCCAGCTCACATCATGCGTATATATATATTGCCCAGGCCCAGGCCAGCTCACATCATGCATATATATATTGCCCAGGCCCAGGCCAGCTCACATCATGCGTATATATATTGCCCAGGCCAATCCCTGGTGGAGATAGGGGGTTCATTTGAACCCCAATATCTCCAGGCAGCTAGCGGGTCATGGAGGGTGTCAATCGAAAGGCCTGAGCATGGCCTTTCGAATGATACCCAACATGACCAGGTATAAAGTAAAAAAAAAGGAAAAAGAAAATAAAAACATGTATTTTTTTTGTGTGTTATTTTTATTAATGCAGCAATATTGTTCACATTTCAATTATAATGTGGACAATGATGCACTAATGATTTTTTTCTATGAGGTGCATTTGCTATAAATCACGTAATTCCCCCACAAAATGTAACAAGTCCCCATTTCTAATTTTTGTACAAGCGCACCCATAGAAAACATAACCGCAAACGCTCATGTGCTAAAATGTGAAAAAAAACACTTTACACACTGCAGATGATTAAAAATTCAATTTTTATTGCATTTTTTTTGCCATAATATACAGGCAGGACATGACATATACATATAAAAATGATATATTATGAATCTGCGGAGTCTGCCGGAAAGAACGATATCTAATATGTCTGGGTCATTTAATAAAATGTGGCTTTAAATCGCGTTTAAACATGATGAGCGAAAGCGGTAAAAATGAGCTGAGCACACAGCAGTGAAATGCAGCATATTAGAGGAAGATTAAGTAGAGAAATGAACACTTCTCAGAAGCAGACACCACACCCTCAGTATAGTCTACATACATACAATGTATCAAATTCATTAGACCAGACTAAAAACACCTGTTGTTTACCGTTTGAGAACACAGGTCATTTAGAGGTGAGAATCTTTGCACGTACACATTAGTTTTTAATTCAATATCTAATAAACCGTTGCTTATAATATTCTGCAGTAAAGAGTCTATTTCTAGATTTTTTTGTATTTTTTAAGCATTTTTTATACTTTTTTTAAAAAAAAAATTTTGCGAACTCGAACCGAACACGCCAAAAAGTTCGAAGTTCGCGAACTTGCGAACGGCCAAAGTTCGAATCGAACTCTGAACTGATCGAATCGAACAGCTCATCCCTACTCTTGGAGGGCACTCTAAAATTCGAACTTTCGAGTCCCATTGACTTGAATTGAGTTCGGTTCATGTTCGAGCTCGAACTTTTGAAATTGTTCGAGTTCGAATGTGAACCGAACACGGGGGTGTTCGACTCATCCCTACTGGTTACATCACCTACTCCCGGAACCCAAAACGCCTGTTCACAACCTTCAACTCCCTTCTCTGTCCTGCTGTGGCTGTTCCTCACACTGACCTCAAAGCCGAAGACCTAGCCTGCTTTTTCACAGCAAAAATTGAACAGATAAGAACTGAAATCTACACAATGCCATCTTCACCCATGCAGGAAGATGCTAACCAGGTCTATTCTCACATGTTTAACTCATTCCCTTCAGCTACTGAGCAAGAGGTCCTTAAACTACTACGATCCTCTCATCCCACTACCTGCCCCCTCGATCCCGTTCCCTCACATCTTGCCAAAACACTTGGTTTCTCTTGTACCATCCTTGACCCATACCTTTAATCAGTCTTTAACCTCTGGGGTCTTTCTTGCTCCCCTCAAACATGCCACAGTAGTCCCAATCCTAAAAAAAAACATCTCTGGCTCCCTCCAACTACAGCCCCGTTTCCCTGCTCCCTTTTGCCTCCAAACTCCTCAAAAAGCTTGTGTATGCCCGTCTGATTAACTACCTCAACACCCACTCTCTCCTTGACCCTCTGCAATCTGGCTTTCGCTCACTGCACTCAACAGAAACGGCTCTTGCAAAACTGACCAATGAACTTGCAACTGCTAAATCCAATGGGTGCTATTTACTGCTGATCCTTCTTGACCTCTCTGCCACCTTTGGTACAGTTGACCTAACGGCAGGGCCAGATTTGCACCTCAAGAGCCTGTAGGCACAGAAATGTGGATTGTCCCTACCACCCCCCCCCCAAAAAAAAAAAAAATAGGGATGCACCGATACTGGTATCGTGCCGATACTGCCGTTTGCACGTGAACTTAGTACTCGTGCAAATGGCCCGATACACCCCCCGATACCGGAAGCCAGCGCTGGGCCGGCTTGCCGTTATCCACGGGGCTGGGGAAGCTGGCCGCGTGCATATCCATGAGAGCTGGGGGCATATCCATGAGAGCTGGGGTCATATCCATAAGAGCTGGGGGCAAATCCATGAGAGCTGGGGGCAAATTCATGAGAGCTGGGGGCATATCCATGAGAGCTGGGGGCATATCCATGAGAGCTGGGGGCATATCCATGAGAGCTGGGGGCAAATCCATGAGAGCTGGGGGAAAATCCATGAGAGCTGGGGGCATATCCATGAGAGCTGGGGGAAAATCCATGAGAGCTGGGGGAAAATCCATGAGAGCTGGGAGCATTCTGTATATATATATATCTCGGGGGGATATATACATGTGAGCTGGGGGCATTTTTATATGAGGTCTGTTCTTATTGGAAAGCGTTCACATGACATAAAATAAAAGTATCGGTACTCGGTATCGGTGAGTACTTTTTAAAAAGTATCGGTACTTGTACTCAGTCTTAAAAAAGTGGTAAAGGTGCATCCCTAAAAAGAAACATGCCAAAATTACTATTTAAATTTTTGTTTTGAGGCTAAGAAAACTAAAACAATTTACATTTTAAAAATCAGAACAGTTTTTCTCGGCGCTCAAATCAAAACAGGCAGAATCTGTTGCGTTGGTTGACTGAGTTACAGTTACAAGTATTTATAAAGCGTCAACAAATTCCTTAATGCTGTAGAATGGTAGAAACAGGATAACAAATATAGATACACGGTACACAACCAGAACAGAAGGAATGAGGACCCTGCTCGAGAGCTCACGATCTAAGAGGAGAGGGATGACACACTAGGTGGGGGCAAATAGGGTATTTGAAGTAGCTGGTTGCATGAGGGCTGAGTGGGAAGATGGAGTAAGAAATGTGCAGTGGGGGATCATGAAGTCTTCTTTAAAGTAATGTGTTTTCAGAGACTTCTTGAAGGACTGGAGAGACGGGGAGAGTCTGATGTTGCAGGGGAGGGAGTAACATAGAAAGGGGGCAGCTCGAGAGAAGTCCTGAAGGCGAAAGTTGGGGGTGCGGGTTTGAGGAACTGATAGCAACAGATCAAAGGCAGAACAAAGTGGTCGGGAAGGGATATACCTGCTAATAAGGGAAGAGATGTAGTCAGGAGCGCGGTTATGGAGAGCTTTGTACGTGAGTCCCAATATAATGAATTGGATTGTAAAGGAAACAGGAAGCCAGTGTAGAGATTGACAGAGAGGTGAGGTTTGAGAAGTGCAGGAGGTGAGGTGTAGGAGTCTGGCACAGGTGTTCATAACAGACTGCAGAGGGAGAATATGGGATCTCTTAAGTCCAGAGAGAAGGGGGTTACAGTAGTCAAGGCGGGAGATAATAAGAGCTTGGATGAGTATTTTAGTAGAGTCTGGTTTAAGAAAGGGCCGGACGCGTGCAATGTTTTTTAGGTGGACGTACAAAGATTTGGTTAGAGACTGAATTTGAGGAGTAAAGGATAGAATGGAGTCCAAGGGGACCCTGAGGAGCCTGAGAGGTAGAAGTAATGGTGGCACCATTCACCTAAAGAGAAATGGGAGCAGGAATGGAGGTTTTAGAGGGAGGAAGATGATAAATTCAGTTTTCGAGAAGGTTGAGATTTAGGAAATGGGAAGTCATCCAGTCGGAAGAGTGGGCAGGCAGGCTGTAACACGGTCCAACACCGGAGGAGAGAGAGATTGAGAGAGGAAAGGTAGATTTGGGTGTCACCAGCATAGAGATGCTATTGGAATTCATAGGAAGAGATGAGGTTGCCCAAAGAAGTGGTATGGATTATTATTATTATTATTATTCTTTATTTATAAAGCGCCAGCATATTCCGCAGCGCTGTACAATAAGCACAGTATAGACAGGGTTACAATACATTGAACAACATTTGACAAACAGTACAGGAGGAGATGAGGGCCCTATTCCCGTAGGAACTCACAATCTGGGAGGGTTGGGGTTGGAAACAGGAGGAGAGGACTGTAAGGTGAGAGTGATTGATGGTTGCGTCAGTGAGTTGGGTGGTAGGCTTCCCTAAATAGGAATGTTTTAAGGGAGCGTTTGAAGGAAGAGAAGTTAGGGGAAAGTCTGACAGTACGAGGGAGAGCGTTCCAGAGAGTGGGGGCTGTGCGTGAGAAATCCTGCAGTCTATCATGGGAAGAGGTGATGCAGGGAGAAGCTAGGCGCAGGTCACTGTTTGACCTTAGGGAGCGGGCTGGGGTGTATTTGGTGATTAGTGAGGACAGGTAGTGGGGAGCTGAGTTAGTGAGGGTTTTGTAGGTAAGGATAAGGATTTTGAACTTAATTCTGCAGTGGATGGGGTGCCAGTGAAGGGACTCGCAGAGGAGAGCGGCAGAGACAGAGCGGCGGGTGAGGTGAATTAGCCTGGCGGAGGCGCTCAGGATGGATTGTAGGGGGGAGAGGCGGGACAGAGGGAGGCCAGATAAGAGATTATTGCAATAGTCGAGTCGGGAGATTTACCAGGGCGTGTATGAGTTGTTTTGTGGTGACAGCGGTAAGAAATGGCCGAATTCTGGAAATATTACGCAGTTGGTATCGGCAGGAGGTGGAAAGAGACTTGATGTGGGGGATGAAGGAAAGAGCAGAGTCAAGTGTAACTCCAAGGCAGCGAACTTGGTTTGATGGGGAGATGGTGATACCCTCCACCGTGATAGAGAAGTCAGGAGGTGGGGAGGCATTGGAGGGAGGAATAAGTAGGAGTTCAGTCTTTGACATGTCGATCTTTAGGTGGTGGGAGGCCATCCAGGAGGAGATGCCAGATAAACAGTCACTGACTTTTGAAAGGACAGGGGGAGAGAGATCAGGGGTAGAGAGGTAGATCTGAGTGTCATCAGCGTAGAGGTGGTAATTAAAGCCAAAGCTGTTGATGATTTTGCCCAGAGAGGAGGTGTAGATGGAAAAGAGCAGAGGACCAAGGAGAGAGCCTTGAGGTACACCAACAGATATAGGCAATGAGGAGGAGGAGTTACCAGCAAAGGACACACAGAAGGACCTGTTGGATAAATAGGAGTCAACCCAAGCAAGTGCAGTGTCACCGAGACCCATAGAGTTGAGGGTCTGTAGAAGGAGGGGGTGGTCAACAGTGTCAAAAGCAGCCGAGAGGTCAAGCAGGATGAGAATAGAATAGTGGCCGTGTTTTTTAGCAGTTAGGAGGTCGTTGGTGACTTTGGTGAGGGCAGTTTCAGTTGAGTGTAGGGGACGGAAGCCAGATTGCAGGGGGTCAAGTAGGGAATTGGAGGACAGGAAGAGGGAGAGGCGGTTGAAGACTAGTTTTTCTAAGAGCTTTGATGTGAAGGGAAGCAGGGATACAGGGCGGTAATTGGATGGAGAGTTGGGATCTAGGGATGGTTTCTTTAGTAAAGGGGTAACTAGCGTGTGTTTGAAGGCGGATGGAAAGGAGCCAGTGAAGAGAGATAGGTTGAAGATGTGTGTGAGAGCAGGGGTGAGGGAGGAGGAGAGGGGAGGAATTAGATGTGAGGGAATGGGGTCGAGCGGGCACGTGGTGAGATGTGAGGAGGACAATAAGGAATTGACTTCCTCCTCAGTGGCTGGGAGGAAGCGGCAGAGGGTGGCAGAGGGGACCTGTGGGAGTGGAGATGGCAGATAACTATCTTGTGTTGGGATGTTACTTCTGATAGTTAGAGTTTTACTGAGGAAGTAGTCTGCCAGGTCTTGAGCGCTGAAGGCAGCTGTGGGGGAGGTGCAGGTGGGTAGAGGAGGGTGTTGAAGGTGGACCAGAGCCGTTTAGGGTTGGAGGACAGCGTAGATATAAGAGATGAGAAGAAGGATTGTTTGGCCAAGTGGAGGGCAGAGGTGTATGACCGGAGAATAAACTTGAAGTGAACAAAATCAGCTTCAGAGCGGGATTTCCTCCAGGCACGCTCTGCGGTGCGGGAGCATCTTTGCAGGTAGCGAGTCTGGAGGGTGTGCCAGGGCTGAAGCTGGCGGCGTGGGGCCTTACAGAGTCGAAGAGGAGCAAGAGTGTCTAGAGCAGAGATAAGCGTCGTGTTGTAGTGATTAGTGGCAGCATCAGGACAGGTGAAGGATGAGGTATGAGGGAGGTGGTGAAGTAGGTTGGAGAATTGATGGGGGTCCACAGCATGTAGATTTCTGCGAGTGTGTGTGCGGGGTGGGGGAGCAGGGTGTTTAGGAAGTCCAGATAGGTTGAAAGAGAGAAGGTGGTGGTCAGAGATGGGGAAAGGGCGACAGTTGAACTCAGAAATGGAGCAGAGGTTGGAAAAGACAAGGTCAATAGCGTGACCATCGCGGTGGGTAGGGAGGAGGGAGGATTGTGTGAGTCCAAGGGAGGACGTGAGTGAAAGAAGTTTGGAGGCAGCAGGGGCAGAAGGATCATCAATGGGAATGATGAAGTCCCCGAGAATTAAGCATGGAAGATTAGAAGACAGGAAGTGAGAAAGCCAGGTAGCAAAGTGGTCAAAGAACTGGGAGGTTGGTCCCGGTGGGCGGTAGATGACTGCCACCCTGAGAGCCAGAGGAGAGAACAGGCGGATGCAGTGTGTCTCGAAGGAGGAGAAGGAGAGGGATGGGGGTGGAGGGAGATGCTGGTAGGTACAGGTGGGAGAGAGCAGGAGTCCGACCCCGCCACCATTTCTCTCACCCGGTCTGGGGGTATGACTCAAGTGTAGACCGCCATGTGAGAGAGCAGCAACGGAGCCCGTGTCAGAGGGAGTTAGCCAGGTTTCAGTTAAAGCTAGGAGGTTGAAGGAGTTTGAAAGGAAGAGGTCATGGATTGCTGTGAGTTTGTTGCACACAGAGCGAGCGTTCCAGAGGGCGCAGGAGAAAGAGGACAGGCGCTGAGGGATTATGGGAATGAGGTTGCTGGGCTTGCAGGGAGGTGATTTATGTGCGATGGAGATAGGATGAGAGGGAAGTATTGATGTGTTGTGGGGCCAGGGTTAGGGGATATGTCACCTGAATAGAGTAACAGCAGGAGGGTGAGAAAGAGAAGGTGGGAATGGGATTTGTGGGAGTGGGAGTGATTGGCAGCACGAGAGTTAGAGGGAGACCATGTTCTGAGGAAACAGAGGAGCTCATGTGAGGCCATCATGTGGGACGAGAGGAGGGAGGGGGAGATGCAGATAGTGTAGGGGTCGGTGGTAGAGGGGCAGGAGTTCCATTTAAGGAGAAAGGTAGAAGTAAAGAGTAGAAGCGTGAGAGAAAGCATGATATAGACGTGTGTTTACACGGAGTAAAAAGTGGGCCTTGCAGTTCCTTCCTCCAGTCCCGCAACTCCAGGAATCAACTCTGAACGTCCACTTAGGGATGCCACTGAACTCCAGGAATCAACTCTGAACGTCCACTTAGGGATGCCACTTGGGGATCTCAGTGGAGCCACTCTTAAATGTTATATAGGGCGGACTGATTACTTTTTAACTGCCTGAATGCAAACACCTGAAGCTGGGTGGGCTGTGTCAATAGGGTAGGAGATTCACATG
The DNA here is from genome assembly GCA_009667805.1 of Leptobrachium leishanense. Classification (NCBI taxonomy): domain Eukaryota; kingdom Metazoa; phylum Chordata; class Amphibia; order Anura; family Megophryidae; genus Leptobrachium; species Leptobrachium leishanense. The sequence continues at coordinate 18,225,633 of CM019063.1, read as the reverse complement.
CTAATTAGCAAAGCAAATGGTGGAGAAAAACAAAAATAAATTTAAAAAAATACAGAAAAAGACCAAGGTAACGTTACAATGTGGGTGCCTGCGAATACTGGGTGATGGGGGTCCTACCAGCAAAAGTATGCAGGGGATCAGTTGAGATGTGGGTGTCTGTGGATGATGGGTGATAATGACCTACCTGTGGAGAGAGGAGACACAGGAATTAGGGATCGTGATGGTGGATGGCATAGGGGATCTTGGATAAAACTCCAGGAATCAACTCTGAATGTCCACTTAGGGATGCCACTTGGGGATGTCACAAGATTGAGAAGAATAGGGGACCCAGAACAGAGCCTTGAGGTACCCCAAATGAAAGACGAATTGGTGGTGAGGAGACACCAGCGAAGGAGACACTGAAGGAGCGAAGAGAACCAGGAGAGAGCGATGTCACTGAAGAAAAGTTGACAGCGTGATTAACAGGAGAGGGTGATCAACAGTGTTGAATGCAGCAGAAAGGTCAAGAAGAATAAGGAGGAAGAAGTGACCTTTGTTTTTAGAGGCAGCTAAATCATTAGTCACCTTGGTCAGAGCAGGCTCAGTAGATAGTTGGGAGCGAAAGCCGGACTGGTGCAGATCGAGTAGAGTTAGCAGCAAGAAAACTGGTGATCTGGTTATAGACCAGACGTTCTAGGATTTTGGAGGCAAAGGGTAGAAGAGAGATGGGACAGTAGTTCAAGAGGGAGGTAGGATCAAGAGATGGCTTTTTTAGAATGGGGGTGATCAAAGCACATTTGAATACAGAGGGGAAGATTCCATATGAGAGGGAGAGGTTTAAAATAGGAGCCAATGCAGGGACAGTAACTGGTACGTCTGGCCGAATAAGGTGTGAAGGGATGGGATCAAGTGGACAGGTGGTCGGGGCAGGAGGACATGAGAAGTTCTGAGACCTCCTCCTCTGAGACCGGAGAAAAGGAAGACATAGTAGAAGAGGGGGAAGGCAGTGAGGGAGTCAGTGGGGTAGAATGGTTAAAGGAGGAGGGCAGTGAATGCAGCAGAATTGTTTGTTTGATATGTAAAAGCATATATTGCCTCTGCTGTACAACAGAAAACAATTATTTTGCATTTACTTTTTTCCATTTTTTATTTTTACATATTACATGGTCATGTTTGGTATCATTGTAAAGACCAGACTCTGACCTTTCCAATGACACCTTACATAACCTTGTGCGTTGTACAATTCAGGGATGCAGGTTCCAAAGTCCCCCTGTCTCTCCTCACTGCAGCACCACGGTCTAGGTTGTGTATGAAACAATGCGTTGCTTCACCAGATACCTCATTTCCCACAATGTCAGCAAGTGTGTTAGTGCAGCATCACTGTTTACTTTATAGTTGTAAACTGAGTGATAGTGCCGTGCTATAAAAATTTTAAAAAAGGGATATTATTATATATATTTTATTTTTACTTAAATCTAACCTGGTTATATTTGGTATCACTGACTGGAAAGGCTAGAAGCTGACCTTTCCAATGATATCATATGTCCCTCTAGCCCTTGGGGCTCCAGAGATAGTGGTCTTAATTATTGCATATATATAAGGCTAGGGTCAGACTGAGGCAGTGCGAACGCGCGTGCAGCCGCACTTAATCACGGCCGTGCTAGCAGCAGATGCCGGGCAATGACGGCCAATATAGGAAGTACGGTCGCACAAAAGTCCGGCTGCGCAACGCAAGTGGAAAATGAACGCATTTTTTCGAGAACGTGAAACCGCAGGTACTGACGTACAGAGTGCGCTGCGTCTGCTAGCGGCGTGTGTGTGTGATTAGGAGACGTCAGACGCTGCTAATGTCCGGCCAACATAACGTCCAGACGCAAAAAGAGTTTTATTGATGATCCGTACAAAATCACGGACGAAAATGCGCATAGTATGACCACTATCACGTATTCTGTGAAAAAATGCGTCCATTCGTTCGAACGCACTTTTTCACAGACAACATAAAAATGCGTTCGTCTGACCCTAGCCTTAGGGATGCACCGATACCACTTTTTTAAGTACAAGTACCGATACTTTTTAAAAGTACTCACCGCTACCGAGTACCAATACGAACAGACCTCATATAAAAATGCCCCCAGCTCACATGTATATATCCCCCCGATATATATATATATATATATATATAGTGTGTGTATATACAGGGCTCAAAATTTCAAGTCCCAATCTACTAGCCAGGCCTTAAGAGTTACTCGCCACCAGTTGCCCCACCTAACCCCTACCCTGCCATTAACTCAACCCCTAAATACACAATTTTAAATTATCAGATACATGTATACCCAGACATCAGACCCTAGTGTGAGCAGAGCCACTGGTGTCGTAACGTGGGGGCGGGGGGTGCGGCCCACACCAGGTGACACCCGCCTTTAGGGTGACACCGTCACCCTAAGGGCGGGTGTCTCACCCTCCGCCACGTATTCGCTCCCTGCGAGCGTCAGAAGCATGCAGCTTCGGCGCTCGCCTGGAGGAGACACGTCACCAGCCAATCGCGGCTGGTCACGTGGCTCCCCCTGGCGAGCGCCCAAGCTGCGCGCCGCCGGACGCTCTGAGGGAGCGAAAAATGCGGCGGAGGTGAGCTGGGGCATATCCATGAGGAGCTGGGCCAGTATCCATCTGCTGGGGCATATCCATGAAGAGCTGGGACAAATCCATGAGGTGCTGCGGCAAATCCATGCGGTGCTGGGGCAGTATCCATGAGCTGCTGGGGCAGTATCCATGAGCTGCTGGGGCAGTATCCATGAGCTGCTGGGGCAGTATCCATGAGCTGCTGGGGCAGTATCCATGAGGTGCAGGGGCAGTATCCATGAGGTGCAGGGGCAGTATCCATGAGGTGCAGGGGCAAATCCATGAGGTGCAGGGGCAAATCCATGAGGTGCTGGGGCATATCCATGAGGTGCTGGGGCATATCCATGAGGTGCTGGGGCAAATCCATGAGGTGATGGGGCATATCCATGAGGTGATGGGGCATATCCATGAGGTGATGGGGCATATCCATGAGGTGCTGGGGCATATCCATGAGGTGCTGGGGCATATCCATGAGGTGCTGGGGCATATCCATGAGCTGCTGGGGCAGTATCCATGAGCTGCTGGGGCAGTATCCATGAGCTGCTGGGGCAGTATCCATGAGCTGCTGGGGCAGTATCCATCTGCTGGGGCATATCCATGAGGAGCTGGGGCAGTATCCATGAGGTGCTGGGGCAAATCCATGAGGTGCTGGGGCATATCCATGAGGTGCTGGGGCAGTATCCATGAGGTGCTGGGGCAGTATCCATGAGGTGCTGGGGCAGTATCCATGAGGTGCTGGGGCATATCCATGAGCTGGGGCAATATCCATGAGCTGGGGCAATATCCATGAGCTGGGGCAATATCCATGAGCTGGGGCAGTATCCCTGAACTGGGGCAGTATCCATGAACTGGGGCAGTATCCATGAACTGGGGCAGTATCCATGAGCCGGGGCAAAATCCATGAGAGCAGCTGGGGCATTATCAATTAGAGCAGTTGGGGCAGTATATCCATGAGCTGGGGCAGTATATCCTTGAGCTGGGGCAGTATATCCTTGAGCTGGGGCAGTATATCCTTGAGCTGGGGCAGTATATCCTTGAGCTGGGGCAGTATACAAGCTGCATGCTTCGGACGCTCGCAGGGAGCGAATACGCGGCGGAGGTGAGCTGGGGCATATCCATGAGGAGCTGGGGCAGTATCCATCTGGTGCTGGGGTATTATCCATGAGGTGCTGGGACATATCCATTTGCTGGGGCAGTAATCCATCTGCTGGGACATATCCATGAGCTGCTGGGGCATATCATGAGCTGCTGGGGCATATCATGAGCTGCTGGGGCAGCATCCATGAGCTGCTGGGCAAGCATCCATGAGCTGCTGGGGCAGCATCCATGAGCTGCTGGGGCAGCATCCATGAGCTGCTGGGGCATATCCATGAGCTGCTGGGGCAGTATCCATGAGGTACTGGGGCAAATCCATGAGGTGCTGGGGCAAAATCCATGAGGTGCTGGGGCATACCCACGAGCTGCTGGGGCAAATCCATGAGCTGCTGGGGCAAATCCATGAGCTGCTGGGGCAAATCCATGAGCTGCTGGGGCAGTATCCATGAGCTGCTGGGGCAGTATCCATGAGCTGCTGGGGCAGTATCCATGAGCTGCTGGCAGTATCCATGAGCTGCTGGGGCAGTATCCATGAGCTGCTGGGGCAGTATCCATGAGCTGCTGGGGCAGTATCCATGAGCTGCTGGGGCAGTATCCATGAGGTGCAGGGGCAAATCCATGAGGTGCTGGGGCATATCCATGAGGTGCTGGGGCATATCCATGAGGTGATGGGGCATATCCATGAGGTGCTGGGGCATATCCATGAGCTGCTGGGGCAGTATCCATGAGCTGCTGGGGCAGTATCCATGAGCTGCTGGGGCAGTATCCATGAGCTGCTGGGCAGTATCCATCTGCTGGGGCATATCCATGAGGAGCTGGGGCAGTATCCATGAGGTGCTGGGGCAAATCCATGAGGTGCTGGGGCATATCCATGAGGTGCTGGGGCATATCCATGAGGTGCTGGGGCAGTATCCATGAGGTGCTGGGGCAGTATCCATGAGGTGCTGGGGCAGTATCCATGAGGTGCTGGGGCAGTATCCATGAGGTGCTGGGGCAGTATCCATCTGGTGCTGGGGCAGTATCCATGAGCTACTGGGGCATATCCATGAGGTTCTGGGGCATATCCATGAGGTTCTGGGGCATATCCACGAGCTGCTGGGGCAAATCCATGAGGTGCTGGGGCATATCCATGAGCTGCTGGGGCATATCCATGAGCTGGGGCAATATCCATGAGCTGGGGCAATATCCATGAGCTGGGGCAATATCCATGAGCTGGGGCAGTATCCCTGAACTGGGGCAGTATCCATGAACTGGGGCAGTATCCATGAACTGGGGCAGTATCCATGAGCCGGGGCAAAATCCATGAGAGCAGCTGGGGCATTATCAATTAGAGCAGTTGGGGCAGTATATCCATGAGCTGGGGCAGTATATCCTTGAGCTGGGGCAGTATATCCTTGAGCTGGGGCAGTATACAAGCTGCATGCTTCGGACACTCGCAGGGAGCGAATACGTGGCGGAGGTGAGCTGGGGCATATCCATGAGGAGCTGGGGCAGTATCCATCTGGTGCTGGGGTATTATCCATGAGGTGCTGGGACATATCCATTTGCTGGGGCAGTAATCCATCTGCTGGGACATATCCATGAGCTGCTGGGGCATATCCATGAGCTGCTGGGGCATATCCATGAGCTGCTGGGGCAGCATCCATGAGCTGCTGGGGCATATCCATGAGCTGCTGGGGCAGTATCCATGAGGTACTGGGGCAAATCCATGAGGTGCTGGGGCATACCCACGAGCTGCTGGGGCAAATCCATGAGCTGCTGGGGCAAATCCACGAGCTGCTGGGGCAAATCCATGAGCTGCTGGGGCAAATCCATGAGCTGCTGGGGCAAATCCATGAGCTGCTGGGGCAAATCCATGAGCTGCTGGGGCAGTATCCATGAGCTGCTGGGCAGTATCCATGAGCTGCTGGGGCAGTATCCATGAGCTGCTGGGGCAGTATCCATGAGCTGCTGGGGCAGTATCCATGAGCTGCTGGGGCAGTATACATGGAGGTGCTGGGGAAAATCCATGAGGTGCTGGGGCATATCCATGAGCTGCTGGGGCAAATCCATGAGGTGCTGGGGCATATCCATGAGGTGCTGGGGCATATCCATGAGCTGCTGGGGCATATCCATGAGCTGCTGGGGCATATCCATGAGCTGCTGGGGCATATCCATGAGCTGCTGGCTGGGGCATATCCATGAGCTGCTGGGGCATATCCATGAGGTGCTGGGGCAGTATGCATGAGCTGCTGGGGCATATCCATGAGCTGCTGGGGCATATCCATGAGCTGCTGGGGCAGTTCCATGAGCTGCTGGGGCAGTATCCATCTGGTGTTGGGGCAGTATCCATCTGGTGCTGGGGCAGTATCCATCTGGTGCTGGGGCAGTATCCATCTGGTGCTGGGGCAGTATCCATCTGGTGCTGGGGCAATATCCATGAGCTGCTGGGGCAAATCCATGAGGTGCTGGGGCAGTATCCATGTGGTGCTGGGGCAGTATCCATGAGGTGCTGGGGCAGTATCCATGAGGTGCTGGGGCAGTATCCATGAGGTGCTGGGGCAGTATCCATGAGGTGCTGGGGCAGTATCCATGAGGTGCTGGGGCAGTATCCATGAGGTGCTGGGGCATATCCATGAGCTGCTGGGGCATATCCATGAGCTGGGGCAGTATCCATGAGCTGGGGCAATATCCATGAACTGGGGCAGTATCCAGGAGCTGGGGCAGTATATCCATGTGCTGGGGCATATCCATGAGCTGGGGCATATCCATGAGCTGGGGCATATCCATGAGCTGGGGCATTCCATGAGCTGGGGCAGTATATCCTTGAGCTGGGGCAGTATACAAGCTGCATGCTTCGGACACTCGCAGGGAGCGAATACGTGGCGGAGGTGAGCTGGGGCATATCCATGAGGAGCTGGGGCAGTATCCATCTGGTGCTGGGGTATTATCCATGAGGTGCTGGGACATATCCATTTGCTGGGGCAGTAATCCATCTGCTGGGACATATCCATGAGCTGCTGGGGCATATCCATGAGCTGCTGGGGCATATCCATGAGCTGCTGGGGCAGCATCCATGAGCTGCTGGGGCATATCCATGAGCTGCTGGGGCAGTATCCATGGGTACTGGGGCAAATCCATGAGGTGCTTGGGCCATACCCACGAGCTGCTGGGGCAAATCCATGAGCTGCTGGGGCAAATCCACGAGCTGCTGGGGCAAAATCCATTGAGCTGCTGGGGCAAATCCATGAGCTGCTGGGGCAAATCCATGAGCTGCTGGGGCAAATCCATGAGCTGCTGGGGCAGTATCCATGAGCTGCTGGGGCAGTATCCATGAGCTGCTGGGGCAGTATCCATGAGCTGCTGGGGCAGTATCCATGAGCTGCTGGGCAGTATCCATGAGCTGCTGGGGCAGTATATACATGGAGGTGCTGGGGAAAATCCATGAGGTGCTGGGCATATCCATGAGCTGCTGGGGCAAATCCATGAGGTGCTGGGGCATATCCATGAGGTGCTGGGGCATATCCATGAGCTGCTGGGGCATATCCATGAGCTGCTGGGGCATATCCATGAGCTGCTGGGGCATATCCATGAGCTGCTGGCTGGGGCATATCCATGAGCTGCTGGGGCATATCCATGAGGTGCTGGGGCAGTATGCATGAGCTGCTGGGGCATATCCATGAGCTGCGGGGGCATATCCATGAGCTGCTGGGGCAGTTCCATGAGCTGCTGGGGCAGTATCCATCTGGTGTTGGGGCAGTATCCATCTGGTGCTGGGGCAGTATCCATCTGGTGCTGGGGCAGTATCCATCTGGTGCTGGGGCAGTATCCATCTGGTGCTGGGTGCATATATCCATGAGCTGCTGGGGCAAATCCATGAAGGTGCTGGGGCAGTATCCATGTGGTGCTGGGGCAGTATTCATGAGGTAGCTGGGGGCAGTATCCATGAGGTGCTGGGGCAGTATCCATGAGGTGCTGGGGCAGTATCCATGAGGTGCTGGGGCAGTATCCATGAGGTGCTGGGGCAGTATCCATGAGGTTGGGGCATATCCATGAGCTGCTGGGGCATATCCATGAGCTGAGGGCAGTATCCATGAGCTGGGGCAATATCCATGAACTGGGGCAGTATCCAGGAGCTGGGGCAGTATATCCATGTGCTGGGGCATATCCATGAGCTGGGGCATATCCATGAGCTGGGGCATATCCATGAGCTGGGGCATATCCATGAGCTGGGGCAGTATATCCATGAGCTGGGGCAAAATCCATGAGAGCAGCTGGGGCATTATCAATTAGAGCAGCTGGGGCAGTATATCCTTGAGCTGGGGCAGTATATCCATGAGCTGGGGCAGTATACAAGCTGCATGCTTCGGACGCTCGCAGGGAGCGAATACGCAGCGGAGGTGAGCTGGGGCATTATCCATGAGGAGCTGGGGCAGTATCCATGAGGTGCTGGAACATATCCATTTGCTGGGGCAGTATCCATGAGCTGCTGGGGCATATCCATGAGCTGCTGGGGCATATCCATGAGCTGCTGGGGCATATCCATGAGCTGCTGGGGCATATCCATGAGCTGCTGGGGCATATCCATGAGGTGCTGGGGCATATCCATGAGGTGCTGGGGCATATCCATGAGGTGCTGGGGCATATCAATGAGGTGCTGGGGCATATCAATGAGGTGCTGGGGCATATCAATGAGGTGCTGGGGCATATCAATGAGGTGCTGGGGCAGCATCCATGAGCTGCTGGGGCATATCCATGAGGTGCTGGGGCAGTATCCATCTGGTGCTGGGGCATATCCATGAGCTGCTGGGGCAGTATCCATGAGGTGCTGGGGAAAATCCATGAGCTGCTGGGGCATATCCATGAGTTGCTGGGGCAAATCCATGAGCTGCTGGGGCAAATCCATGAGCTGCTGGGGCATATCCATGAGCTGCTGGCTGGGGCATATCCATGAGCTGCTGGCTGGGGCATATCCATGAGCTGCTGGCTGGGGCATATCCATGAGCTGCTGGCTGGGCATATCCATGAGCTGCTGGCTGGGGCATATCCATGAGCTGCTGGCTGGGGCATATCCATGAGCTGCTGGCTGGGGCATATCCATGAGCTGCTGGCTGGGGCATATCCATGAGCTGCTGGCTGGGGCATATCCATGAGCTGCTGGCTGGGGAATATCCATGAGCTGCTGGCTGGGGCATATCCATGAGCTGCTGGCTGGGGCATATCCATGAGCTGCTGGCTGGGGCATATCCATGAGCTGCTGGGGCATATCCATGAGGTGCTGGGGCAGTATCCATGAGCTGCTGGGGCATATCCATGAGCTGCTGGGGCATTATCCATCTGCTGGGGCATTATCCATCTGCTGGGGCATATCCATGAGGAGCTGGGGCATTATCCATCTGGTGTTGGGGCAGTATCCATCTGGTGTTGGGGCAGTATCCATCTGGTGCTGGGGCAGTATCCATCTGGTGCTGGGGCAGTATCCATCTGGTGCTGGGGCAATATCCATGAGGTGCTGGGGCAGTATCCATGAGGTGCTGGGGCAGTATCCATGAGGTGCTGGGGCAGTATCCATGAGGTGCTGGGGCATATCCATGAGCTGCTGGGGCATATCCATAAGCTGGGGCAGTATCCATGAGCTGGGGCAATATCCATGAGCTGGGGCAGTATCCAGGAGCTGGGGCAGTATATCCATGTGCTGGGGCATATCCATGAGCTGGGGCATATCCATGAGCTGGGGCATATCCATGAGCTGGGGCAGTATATCCATGAGCTGGGGCAAAATCCATGAGAGCAGCTGGGGCATTATCAATTAGAGCAGCTGGGGCAGTATATCCTTGAGCTGGGGCAGTATATCCATGAGCTGGGGCAGTATACAAGCTGCATGCTTCGGACGCTCGCAGGGAGCGAATACGCAGCGGAGGTGAGCTGGGGCATTATCCATGAGGAGCTGGGGCAGTATCCATGAGGTGCTGGAACATATCCATTTGCTGGGGCAGTATCCATGAGCTGCTGGGGCATATCCATGAGCTGCTGGGGCATATCCATGAGCTGCTGGGGCATATCCATGAGCTGCTGGGGCATATCCATGAGGTGCTGGGGCATATCCATGAGGTGCTGGGGCATATCCATGAGGTGCTGGGGCATATCAATGAGGTGCTGGGGCATATCAATGAGGTGCTGGGGCATATCAATGAGGTGCTGGGGCATATCAATGAGGTGCTGGGGCAGCATCCATGAGCTGCTGGGGCATATCCATGAGGTGCTGGGGCAGTATCCATCTGGTGCTGGGGCATATCCATGAGCTGCTGGGGCAGTATCCATGAGGTGCTGGGGAAAATCCATGAGCTGCTGGGGCATATCCATGAGTTGCTGGGGCAAATCCATGAGCTGCTGGGGCAAATCCATGAGCTGCTGGGGCAAATCCATGAGCTGCTGGCTGGGCATATCCATGAGCTGCTGGCTGGGGCATATCCATGAGCTGCTGGCTGGGGCATATCCATGAGCTGCTGGCTGGGGCATATCCATGAGCTGCTGGCTGGGCATATCCATGAGCTGCTGGCTGGGCATATCCATGAGCTGCTGGCTGGGGCATATCCATGAGCTGCTGGCTGGGGCATATCCATGAGCTGCTGGCTGGGGCATATCCATGAGCTGCTGGCTGGGGCATATCCATGAGCTGCTGGCTGGGGCATATCCATGAGCTGCTGGCTGGGGCATATCCATGAGCTGCTGGCTGGGGCATATCCATGAGCTGCTGGCTGGGGCATATCCATGAGCTGCTGGCTGGGGCATATCCATGAGCTGCTGGCTGGGGCATATCCATGAGCTGCTGGGGCATATCCATGAGGTGCTGGGGCAGTATCCATGAGCTGCTGGGGCATATCCATGAGCAGCTGGGGCAGTATCCATCTGCTGGGGCATATCCATGAGGAGCTGGGGCAGTATCCATCTGGTGTTGGGGCAGTATCCATCTGGTGCTGGGGCAGTATCCATCTGGTGCTGGGGCAGTATCCATCTGGTGCTGGGGCAGTATCCATCTGGTGCTGGGGCAATATCCATGAGGTGCTGGGGCAGTATCCATGAGGTGCTGGGGCAGTATCCATGAGGTGCTGGGGCAGTATCCATGAGGTGCTGGGGCAGTATCCATCTGCTGGGGCATATCCATTGAGAATCTGGGGCAGTATCCATCTGGGCTGGGCAGTATCCATGAGGTGCTGGGGCAGTATCCATGAGGTGCTGGGGCAGTATCCATCTGCTGGGGCATATCCATGAGGATCTGGGGCAGTATCCATCTGGTGCTGGGGCAGTATCCATGAGGTGCTGGGGCATATCCACGAGCTGCTGGGGCAAATCCACGAGGTGCTGGGGCATATCCATGAGCTGCTGGGGCATATCCATGAGCTGCTGGGGCATATCCATGAGCTGCTGGGGCATATCCATGAGGTGCTGGGGCAAATCAATGAGGTGCTGGGGCAGCATCCATGAGCTGCTGGGGCATATCCATGAGCTGCTGGGGCAGTATCCATGAGGTACTGGGGCAAATCCATGAGGTGCTGGGGCATACCCACGAGCTGCTGGGGCAAATCCATGAGCTGCTGGGGCAATCCATGAGCTGCTGGGGCAAATCCATGAGCTGCTGGGGCAAATCCATGAGCTGCTGGGGCAAATCCATGAGCTGCTGGGGCAGTATCCATGAGCTGCTGGGGCAGTATCCATGAGCTGCTGGGGCAGTATCCATGAGCTGCTGGGGCAGTATCCATGAGCTGCTGGGGCAGTATCCATGAGCGCTGGGGGGCAGTATACATGGAGGTGCTGGGGAAAATCCATGAGGTGCTGGGGCATATCCATGAGCTGCTGGGGCAAATCCATGAGGTGCTGGGGCATAATCCATGAGGTGCTGGGGCATATCCATGAGCTGCTGGGCATATCCATGAGCTGCTGGCTGGGGCATATCCATGAGCTGCTGGGGCATATCCATGAGGTGCTGGGGCAGTATGCATGAGCTGCTGGGGCATATCCATGAGCTGCTGGGGCATATCCATGAGCTGCTGGGGCAGTTCCATGAGCTGCTGGGGCAGTATCCATCTGGTGTTGGGGCAGTATCCATCTGGTGTTGGGGCAGTATCCATCTGGTGCTGGGGCAGTATCCATCTGGTGCTGGGGCAGTATCCATCTGGTGCTGGGGCAGTATCCATCTGGTGCTGGGGCAGTATCCATCTGGTGCTGGGGCAATATCCATGAGGTGCTGGGGCAAATCCATGAGGTGCTGGGGCAAATCCATGAGGTGCTGGGGCAGTATCCATGAGGTGCTGGGGCAGTATCCATGAGGTGCTGGGGCAGTATCCATGAGGTGCTGGGGCAGTATCCATGAGGTGCTGGGGCATATCCATGAGGTGCTGGGGCATATCCATGAGCTGCTGGGGCATATCCATGAGCTGGGGCAGTATCCATGAGCTGGGGCAATATCCATGAACCGGGGCAGTATCCAGGAGCTGGGGCAGTATATCCATGTGCTGGGGCATATCCATGTGCTGGGGCATATCCATGAGCTGGGGCAAAATCCATGAGAGCAGCTGGGGCATCATCAATTAGAGCAGCTGGGGCAGTATATCCTTGAGCTGGGGCAGTATATCCATGAGCTGGGGCAGTATACAAGCTGCATGCTTCGGACGCTCGCAGGGAGCGAATACGCGGCGGAGGTGAGCTGGGGCATTATCCATGAGGAGCTGGGGCAGTATCCATGAGGTGCTGGAACATATCCATTTGCTGGGGCAGTATCCATGAGCTGCTGGGGCATATCCATGAGCTGCTGGGGCATATCCATGAGCTGCTGGGGCATATCCATGAGCTGCTGGGGCATATCCATGAGGTGCTGGGGCATATCAATGAGGTGCTGGGGCATATCAATGAGGTGCTGGGGCAGCATCCATCTGGTGCTGGGGCGTATCCATGAGCTGCTGGGGCAGTATCCATGAGGTACTGGGGCAAATCCATGAGGTGCTGGGGCATATCCATGAGGTGCTGGGGCATATCCATGAGCTGCTGGGGCAAATGCATGAGCTGCTGGGGCAGTATCCATGAGGTGCTGGGGAAAATCCATGAGCTGCTGGGGCATATCCATGAGTTGCTGGGGCAAATCCATGAGCTGCTGGGGCAAATCCATGAGCTGCTGGCTGGGGCATATCCATGAGCTGCTGGCTGGGGCATATCCATGATGCTGGCTGGGGCATATCCATGAGCTGCTGGCTGGGGCATATCCATGAGCTGCTGGCTGGGGCATATCCATGAGCTGCTGGCTGGGGCATATCCATGAGCTGCTGGCTGGGGCATATCCATGAGCTGCTGGCTGGGGCATATCCATGAGCTGCTGGCTGGGGCATATCCATGAGCTGCTGGCTGGGGCATATCCATGAGCTGCTGGCTGGGGCATATCCATGAGCTGCTGGCTGGGGCATATGCCATGAGCTGCTGCTGGCTGGGGCATATCCATGAGCTGCTGGCTGGGCATATCCATGAGCTGCTGGCTGGGGCATATCCATGAGCTGCTGGGGCATATCCATGAGGTGCTGGGGCAGTATCCATGAGCTGCTGGGGCATATCCATGAGCTGCTGGGGCATATCCATGAGCAGCTGGGGCAGTATCCATCTGCTGGGGCATATCCATGAGGAGCTGGGGCAGTATCCATCTGGTGCTGGGGCAGTATCCATCTGGTGCTGGGGCAGTATCCATCCTGGTGCTGGGGCAATATCCATGAGGTGCTGGGGCAGTATCCATGAGGTGCTGGGCAGTATCCATGAGGTGCTGGGGCAGTATCCATGAGGTGCTGGGGCAGTATCCATCTGCTGGGGCATATTCCATGAGGATCTGGGGCAGTATCCATCTGGTGCTGGGGCAGTATCCATGAGGTGCTGGGGCAGTATCCATGAGGTGCTGGGGCAGTATCCATCTGCTGGGGCATATCCATGAGGATCTGGGGCAGTATCCATCTGGTGCTGGGGCAGTATCCATGAGGTGCTGGGGCATATCCACGAGCTGCTGGGGCAAATCCACGAGGTGCTGGGGCATATCCATGAGCTGCTGGGGCATATCCATGAGCTGCTGGGGCATATCCATGAGCTGCTGGGGCATATCCATGAGCTGCTGGGGCATATCCATGAGCTGCTGCGGCATATCCATGAGCTGCTGGGGCATATCCATGAGCTGCTGGGGCATATCCATGAGCTGCTGGCTGGGGCATATCCATGAGCTGCTGGGGCATATCCATGAGGTGCTGGGGCAGTATCCATGAGCTGCTGGGGCATATCCATGAGCTGCTGGGGCATATCCATGAGCTGCTGGGGCAGTTCCATGAGCTGCTGGGGCAGTATCCATCTGGTGCTGGGGCAGTATCCATCTGGTGCTGGGGCAGTATCCATCTGGTGCTGGGGCAGTATCCATGAGGTGCTGGGGGAAAATCCATGAGGTGCTGGGGCAAAATCCATGAGGTGCTGGGGCAAATCCATGAGGTGCTGGGGCAGTATCCATGAGGTGCTGGGGCAGTATCCATGAGGTGCTGGGGCAGTATCCATGAGGTGCTGGGGCATATCCATGAGCTGCTGGGGCATATCCATGAGCTGGGGCAGTATCCATGAGCTGGGGCAATATCCATGAACTGGGGCAGTATCCAGGAGCTGGGGCAGTATATCCATGTGCTGGGGCATATCCATGTGCTGGGGCATATCCATGAGCTGGGGCATATCCATGAGCTGGGGCATATCCATGAGCTGGGGCAGTATATCCATGTGCTGGGGCATATCCATGAGCTGGGGCAAAATCCATGAGAGCAGCTGGGGCATTATCAATTAGAGCAGCTGGGGCAGTATATCCTTGAGCTGGGGCAGTATATCCATGAGCTGGAGCAGTATACAAGCTGCATGCTTCGGACGCTCGCAGGGAGCGAATACGCGGCGGAGGTGAGCTGGGGCATTATCCATGAGGAGCTGGGGCAGTATCCATGAGGTGCTGGAACATATCCATTTGCTGGGGCAGTATCCATGAGCTGCTGGGGCATATCCATGAGCTGCTGGGGCATATCCATGAGCTGCTGGGGCATATCCATGAGGTGCTGGGGCATATCCATGAGGTGCTGGGGCATATCCATGAGGTGCTGGGGCATATCCATGAGGTGCTGGGGCATATCCATGAGGTGCTGGGGCATATCAATGAGGTGCTGGGGCATATCAATGAGGTGCTGGGGCATATCAATGAGGTGCTGGGGCATATCCATGAGGTGCTGGGGCAGTATCCATCTGGTGCTGGGGCATATCCATGAGCTGCTGGGGCAGTATCCATGAGGTACTGGGGCAAATCCATGAGGTGCTGGGACATATCCATGAGGTGCTGGGGCATATCCATGAGCTGCTGGGGCATATCCATGAGCTGCTGGGGCATATCCATGAGCTGCTGGCTGGGGCATATCCATGAGCTGCTGGGGCATATCCATGAGGTGCTGGGGCAGTATCCATGAGCTGCTGGGGCATATCCATGAGCTGCTGGGGCATATCCATGAGCTGCTGGGGCAGTTCCATGAGCTGCTGGGGCAGTATCCATCTGGTGCTGGGGCAGTATCCATCTGGTGCTGGGGCAAATCCATGAGGTGCTGGGGCAAATCCATGAGGTGCTGGGGCAGTATCCATGAGGTGCTGGGGCAGTATCCATGAGGTGCTGGGGCATATCCATGAGCTGCTGGGGCATATCCATGAGCTGGGGCAGTATCCATGAGCTGGGGCAATATCCAGGAGCTGGGGCAGTATATCCATGTGCTGGGGCATATCCATGAGCTGGGGCATATCATGAGCTGGGGCATATCCATGAGCTGGGGCATATCCATGAGCTGGGGCAGTATATCCATGTGCTGGGGCATATCCATGAGCTGGGGCAAAATCCATGAGAGCAGCTGGGGCAGTATATCCTTGAGCTGGGGCAGTATATCCATGAGCTGGGGCAGTATACAAGCTGCATGCTTCGGACGCTCGCAGGGAGCGAATACGCAGCGGAGGTGAGCTGGGGCATTATCCATGAGGAGCTGGGGCAGTATCCATGAGGTGCTGGAACATATCCATTTGCTGGGGCAGTATCCATGAGCTGCTGGGGCATATCCATGAGCTGCTGGGGCATATCCATGAGGTGCTGGGGCATATCCATGAGGTGCTGGGGCATATCCATGAGGTGCTGGGGCATATCCATGAGGTGCTGGGGCATATCAATGAGGTGCTGGGGCATATTCATGAGGTGCTGGGGCAGTATCCATCTGGTGCTGGGGCATATCCATGAGCTGCTGGGGCAGTATCCATGAGGTACTGGGGCAAATCCATGAGGTGCTGGGGCATATCCATGAGCTGCTGGCTGGGGCATATCCATGAGCTGCTGGCTGGGGCATATCCATGAGCTGCTGGCTGGGGCATATCCATGAGCTGCTGGCTGGGGAATATCCATGAGCTGCTGGCTGGGGCATATCCATGAGCTGCTGGCTGGGGCATATCCATGAGCTGCTGGCTGGGCATATCCATGAGCTGCTGGCTGGGGCATATCCATGAGCTGCTGCTGGGGCATATCCATGAGCTGCTGGGGCATATCCATGAGGTGCTGGGGCAGTATCCATGAGCTGCTGGGGCATATCCATGAGCTGCTGGGGCATATCCATGAGCAGCTGGGGCAGTATCCATCTGCTGGGGCATATCCATGAGGAGCTGGGGCAGTATCCATCTGGTGTTGGGGCAGTATCCATGGTGCTGGGGCAGTATCCATCTGGTGCTGGGGCAGTATCCATCTGGTGCTGGGGCAGTATCCATCTGGTGCTGGGGCAGTATCCATCTGGTGCTGGGGCAGTATCCATCTGGTGCTGGGGCAGTATCCATCTGGTGCTGGGGCAGTATCCATGAGGTGCTGGGGCAGTATCCATGAGGTGCTGGGGCAGTATCCATGAGGTGCTGGGGCAGTATCCATGAGGTGCTGGGGCAGTATCCATCTGCTGGGGCATATCCATGAGGATCTGGGGCAGTATCCATCTGGTGCTGGGGCAGTATCCATGAGGTGCTGGGGCATATCCACGAGCTGCTGGGGCAAATCCATTGAGGTGCTGGGGCATATCCATGAGCTGCTGGGGCATATCCATGAGCTGCTGGGGCATATCCATGAGCTGCTGGGGCATAATCCATGAGCTGCTGCGGGCAATATCCATGAGCTGCTGGGGCATATCCATGAGCTGCTGGGGCATATCCATGGAGCTGCTTGGCTGGGGCAGTATCCATGAGCTGCTGGGGCATATCCATGAGGTGCTGGGGCAGTATCCATGGCTGCTGGGGCATATCCATGAGCTGCTGGGCATATCCATGAGCTGCTGGGGCAGTTTCATGAGCTGCTGGGGCAGTATCCATCTGGTGCTGGGGCAAGTAATCCATCTGGTGCTGGGGCAATATCCATGAGGTGCTGGGGCAAATCCATGAGGTGCTGGGGCATATCCATGAGCTGCTGGGGCATATCCATGAGCTGGGGCAGTATCCATGAGGAGCTGGGGCAATATCCTGAAACTGGGGCAGTATCCAGGAGCTGGGGCAGTATATCCATGTGCTGGGGCATATCCATGAGCTGGGGCATATCCATGAGCTGGGGCAGTATATCCATGTGCTGGGGCATATCCATGAGCTGGGGCAAAATCCATGAGAGCAGCTGGGGCATTATCAATTAGAGCAGCTGGGGCAGTATATCCTTGAGCTGGGGCAGTATATCCATGAGCTGGGGCAGTAATACAAGCTGCATGCTTCGGACGCTCGCAGGGAGCGAATACGCGGCGGAGGTGAGCTGGGGCATTATCCATGAGGAGCTGGGGCAGTATCCATGAGGTGCTGGAACATATCCATTTGCTGGGGCAGTATCCATGAGCTTGCTGGGGCATATCCATGAGCTGCTGGGGCATATCCATGAGCTGCTGGGGCATATCCATGAGCTGCTGGGGCATATCCATGAGCTGCTGGGGCAATATCCATGAGCTGCTGGGGCATATCCATGAGGTGCTGGGGCATATCCATGAGGTGCTGGGGCATATCCATGAGGTGCTGGGGCATAATCCAATGAGGTGCTGGGGCATATCAATGAGGTGCTGGGGCAGCATCCATGAGCTGCTGGGGGCATATTCCATGAGGTGCTGGGGCAGTATCCATCTGGTGCTGGGGCATATCCATGAGCTGCTGGGGCAGTATCCATGAGGTACTGGGGCAAATCCATGAGGTGCTGGGGCATATCCATGAGGTGCTGGGGCATATCCATGAGCTGCTGGGGTATATCCATTGAGCTGCTGCTGGGCATATCCATGAGCTGCTGGGGCATATCCATGAGGTGCTGGGGCAGTATCCATGAGCTGCTGGGGCATATCCATGAGCTGCTGGGGCATATCCATGAGCTGCTGGGGCAGTTCCATGAGCTGCTGGGGCAGTATCCATCTGGTGCTGGGGCAGTATCCATCTGGTGCAAATCCATGAGGTGCTGGGGCAAATCCATGAGGTGCTGGGGCAAATCCATGAGGTGCTGGGGCAGTATCCATGAGGTGCTGGGGCAGTATCCATGAGGTGCTGGGGCATATCCATGAGGTGCTGGGGCATATCCATGAGCTGCTGGGGCATATCCATGAGCTGGGGCAGTATCCATGAGCTGGGGCAATATCCATGAACTGGGGCAATATCCAGGAGCTGGGGCAGTATATCCATGTGCTGGGGCATATCCATGTGCTGGGGCATATCCATGAGCTGGGGCATATCCATGAGCTGGGGCAGTATATCCATGTGCTGGGGCATATCCATGAGCTGGGGCAAAATCCATGAGAGCAGCTGGGGCATTATCAATTAGAGCAGCTGGGGCAGTATATCCTTGAGCTGGGGCAGTATATCCATGAGCTGGGGCAGTATACAAGCTGCATGCTTCGGATGCTCGCAGGGAGCGAATACGCGGCGGAGGTGAGCTGGGGCATTATCCATGAGGAGCTGGGGCAGTATCCATGAGGTGCTGGAACATATCCATTGGCTGGGGCAGTATCCATGAGCTGCTGGGGCATATCCATGAGCTGCTGGGGCATATCCATGAGGTGCTGGGGCATATCCATGAGGTGCTGGGGCATATCAATGAGGTGCTGGGGCATATCAATGAGGTGCTGGGGCAGCATCCATGAGCTGCTGGGGCATATCCATGAGGTGCTGGGGCAGTATCCATCTGGTGCTGGGGCATATCCATGAGCTGCTGGGGCAGTATCCATGAGGTACTGGGGCAAATCCATGAGGTGCTTGGGCATATCCATGAGGTGCTGGGGCATATCCATGAGGTGCTGGGGCAAATCCATGAGCTGCTGGGGCAAATCCATGAGCTGCTGGGGCAAATCCATGAGCTGCTGGGGCAGTATCCATGAGGTGCTGGGGAAAATCCATGAGCTGCTAGGGCATATCCATGAGCTGCTGGGGCAAATCCATGAGCTGCTGGGGCATATCCATGAGCTGCTGGGGCATATCCATGAGCTGCTGGCTGGGGCATATCCATGAGCTGCTGGCTGGGGCATATCCATGAGCTGCTGGCTGGGGCATATCCATGAGCTGCTGGCTGGGGCATATCCATGAGCTGCTGGCTGGGGCATATCCATGAGCTGCTGGCTGGGGCATATCCATGAGCTGCTGGCTGGGGCATATCCATGAGCTGCTGGGGCATATCCATGAGGTGCTGGGGCAGTATCCATGAGCTGCTGGGGCATATCCATGAGCTGCTGGGGCATATCCATGAGCAGCTGGGGCAGTATCCATCTGCTGGGGCATATCCATGAGGAGCTGGGGCAGTATCCATCTGGTGTTGGGGCAGTATCCATCTGGTGCTGGGGTAGTATCCATCCGGTGCTGGGGCAGTATCCATCTGGTGCTGGGGCAAATCCATGAGGTGCTGGGGCAGTATCCATGAGGTGCTGGGGCAGTATCCATGAGGTGCTGGGGCAGTATCCATGAGGTGCTGGGGCAGTATCCATCTGCTGGGGCATATCCATGAGGAGCTGGGGCAGTATCCATCTGGTGCTGGGGCAGTATCCATGAGGTTCTGGGGCATATCCACGAGCTGCTGGGGCAAATCCATGAGGTGCTGGGGCATATCCATGAGCTGCTGGGGCATATCCATGAGCAGCTGGGGCAGTATCCATGAGCTGGGGCAGTATCCATGAGCTGGGGCAGTATATCCATGTGCTGGGGCAGTATATCCATGTGCTGGGGCAGTATATCCATGTGCTGGGGCAGTATATCCATGTGCTGGGGCAGGAATTTCCATGAGCTGGGGCATATCCATGAGCTGGGGCAAATCCATGAGAGCAGCTGGGGCATTATCAATTAGAGCAGCTGGGGCAGTATATCCTTGAGCTGGGGCAGTATATCCTTGAGCTGGGGCAGTATACAAGCTGCATGCTTTGGACGCTCGCAGGGAGCGAATACGCGGCGGAGGTGAGCTGGGGCATATCCATGAGGAGCTGGGGCAGTATCCATTTGCTGGGGCAGTAATCCATCTGCTGGGGCATATCCATTTGCTGGGGCAGTATCCATCTGGTGCTGGGGCATTATCCATGAGGTGCTGGGACATATCTATTTGCTGGGGCAGTAATCCATCTGCTGGGGCATATCCATCTGCTGGGGCATATCCATTTGCTGGGGCAGTATCCATGAGCTGCTGGGGCATATCCATGAGCTGCTGGGGCATATCCATGAGCTGCTGGGGCATAGCCATGAGCTGCTGGGGCATAGCCATGAGCTGCTGGGGCATAGCCATGAGGTGCTGGGGCATATCCATAAGGTGCTGGGGCATATCCATGAGCTGCTGGGGCATATCCATGAGCTGCTGGGGCATATCCATGAGCTGCTGGGGCATATCCATGAGGTGCTGGGGCATATCCATGAGCTGCTGGGGCATATCCATGAGCTGCTGGGGCATATCCATGAGGTGCTGTGGCAAATCCATGAGGTGCTGGGGCATATCCATGAGGTGCTGGGGCAGTATCCATGAGCTGGGGCAATATCCATGAGCTGGGGCAATATCCATGTGCTGGGGCAGTATATCCATGAGAGGAGCTGGGGCAGTATCCATGAGAGCAGCTGGGGCAGTATATCCATGAGAGGAGCTGGGGCAATATCCATGAGAGGAGCTGGGGCATATCCATGTGTGCTGGGGGCAGTATCCATGAGAGCTGGGGCAATATCCATGTGTGAGCTGGTCTGGGGCAATATATCCATGTGTGAGCTGAGGCGCAATATATCCATATGTGAGCTGAGGCGCAATATATCCATATGTGAGCTGAGGCGCAATATATCCATATGTGAGCTGAGGCGCAATATATCCATATGTGAGCTGAGGCGCAATATATCCATATGTGAGCTGAGGCGCAATATATCCATATGTGAGCTGAGGCGCAATATATCCATATGTGAGCTGAGGCGCAATATATCCATATGTGAGCTGGGGCAATATATATCCATGGGTGAGCTGCTGGGGGCAATATATAACTGTGAACTGGGGCAATATATCCATATGTGAGCTGGGGGCAATATATATCCATGGGTGAGCTGCTGGGGGCAATATATATCCAGAGCTGCTGAGGGCAATATATCCAGAGCTGCTGGGGGCAATATATATCCATTTGCTTTCACGGTCTTCGAACAGGCAACGTACTTGCTGGCAGCTGGCAAAAAGTTATGTGAGCATATGAGAGAGCTCCACAGCTATAAACCTCACAGTAATGTGCACCGTGTGTATGAGCATTCAGTGTTATATGGGAGTACTGATTTAGGAGTAAGAGTAGTTAAAAAAAATCTGTAAAACTCGGGGGGGGGGGGGTGACACCATAAGTTACCGCACCGGGTGACACCAACCCTAGTGACGCCACTGAGCAGAGCGAGGAGGCAGCAAAGCTCCTCTACACCCCCTGCCAGTGACAGAATTGCTGGGCCAGGGAAGGCAGCTGCTCCCTGCCACCGTGCAGACTGGGGGAAAATGTCAACTCATTGCAGGAGGCACAAGAGTCTGTGGACCGCTGTATCTCCGCTCCTCTTCACCCCCTGCCAGTGACAGAGATGCTGGGAGTAGGTGCCTTCCCTGACCCAGCACGTCTCTGTGCTGCCTGGATCCAAGGAAGAAATTCTGCCTCCCAAAACGGCACCAACCAAAACAGTCAGGGTGTGTTTGAGGTTCCGCCATATATTCAGGGTGTGCGAGTTTCAGGGCTATATATATACCCCTGTATATATCTTTACAGACTCGTTAGTGTGGAGGTTATTTAGAAAGCTGTAGCTGCATCATCAGCAAATTTCATCGTTTTAACAAAAGGCAAGTTCATACAGTGGCAGGAGAAGCTTACAATCTAAGAGGAGAGGGGACCTTGCTCCAGAGTTTACAATCTAAGAGGAGAGGGGACCCTGCTCCAGAGCTTACAATCTAAGAGGAGAGGGGACCCTGCCCCAGAGCTTACAATCTAAGAGGAGAGGGGACCCTCCTCCAGAGTTTACAATCTAAGAGGAGAGGGGACCCTGCTCCAGAGTTTACAATCCAAGAGGAGAGAGGACCCTGCCCCAGAGCTTACAATCTAAGCGGAGAGGGGACCCTGCCCCAGAGCTTACAATCCAAGAGGAGAGGGGACCTTGCTCCAGAGCTTACAATCTAAGAGGAGAGGGGACCCTGCTCCAGAGCTTACAATCTAAGAGGAGAGGGGACCCTGCTCCAGAGTTTACAATCTAAGAGGAGAGGGGACCTTGCTCCAGAGTTTACAATCTAAGAGGAGAGGGGACCCTGCTCCAGAGCTTACAATCCAAGAGGAGAGAGGACCCTGCCCCAGAGTTTACAATCTAAGAGGAGAGGGGACCCTGCTCCAGAGCTTACAATCTAAGAGGAGAGGGGAACCTGCTCCAGAGCTTACAATCCAAGAGGAGAGAGGACCCTGCCCCAGAGCTTACAATCTAAGAGGAGAGGGGACCTTGCTCCAGAGCTTACAATCCAAGAGGAGAGAGGACCCTGCCCCAGAGCTTACAATCCAAGAGGAGAGAGGACCCTGCCCCAGAGCTTACAATCTAAGAGGAGAGGGGACACTGCCCCAGAGTGCCCCAGAGCTTACAATCTAAGAGGAGAGGGGACCTTGCTCCAGAGCTTACAATCCAAGAGGAGAGAGGACCCTGCCCCAGAGCTTACAATCTAAGAGGAGAGGGGACCTTGCTCCAGAGCTTACAATCCAAGAGGAGAGAGGACCCTGCCCCAGAGCTTACAATCTAAGAGGAGAGGGGACACTGCCCCAGAGTGCCCCAGAGCTTACAATCTAAGAGGAGAGGGGACCTTGCTCCAGAGTTTACAATCTAAGAGGAGAGGGGACCCTCCTCCAGAGTTTACAATCTAAGGGGAGAGGGGACCCTGCTCCAGAGCTTACAATCTAAGAGGAGAGGGGACCCTCCTCCAGAGCTTACAATCTAAGGGGAGAGGGGACCCTGCCCCAGAGTTTACAATCTAAGAGGAGAGGGGACCCTGCTCCAGAGTTTACAATCTAAGAGGAGAGGGGACCCTGCTCCAGAGCTTACAATCTAAGAGGAGAGGGGACCCTGCCCCAGAGCTTACAATCTAAGAGGAGAGGGGACCCTGCTCCAGAGCTTACAATCTACACAGGGGTCAGCAACCTTGGCTCCCTGATGTTTTTGGGAACTACATCTCCCATGATGCTCAGTCACCCATTAGGCTGACTGAGCCACATGGGAAATGTAGTTCCCAGAACATCAGGGAGTCAAGGTTGCTGACCCCTGATCTAAGAGGAGAGGGTACCCTGCTCCAGAGCTCACAATCTACTCTGGCACTTCCTGAGTAACTCTGACTTAATTACTTTCAGCTGATTTATAGATCCACAAACAAATATTTTGGGAAATTATAAAAAAATAAAAACAGTCCTTAGTGAATAGGGACACATGGAAGCTGAATAAAAGGAGCAGATGAGAGTGATAGGAGTTGTGGGAAAGCCCATTTAAAAGACAGGGGGATATTGGTTTTATTTAATGAATGTGACATTTGTTAGAATGGTAATATGGGTTTCTCTTGGTTTAATTGCAATTAAAGTATCACCATCTGCTGCTCCTCTACCCCCCTCTTCCCTAATCAGTGCGTGTGCAGGGACTCTGGGCCGTCTTCCCCCCTCCCCTTCCCCTTGAGTTTCTGTGCAGAGGCTTCCGGACAGCGGCTCGGGCCATTCAGTGACCCGTAGCAGCAGGGCCGGACTGGCCTACCGGGATACCGGGAGGAATCCCGGTAGGCTGGTTACACTTTGGGCTGTTTTTATTATTTTTTGCAGCTGCGGGTTGATAGCGGGCCGGCCTGGGTATAAATAGCATGGCCGCGGCGGCAGACTTCTTAATGCTCAGCTCCGGTATCGGACTCTGAGTCCGAATCCGGAGCTGATCAGTCTGCTGTCACCCTCTGTGCGTGTGCCGTGTGAGGGGCCGGGCTGACTTGCCGCGTGATTGGCTGGGATGACTTGCCGCGTGATTGGCTGGGATGACTTGCCGCGTGATTGGCTGGGATGACTTGCCGCGTGATTGGCTGGGCTGACTTGCCCTGTGAGGGGCCGGGCTGACTTGCACCGTGAGGGGCCGGGCTGACTTGCACCGTGAGGGGCCGGGCTGACAGCCCCTGCAGCATGCGTGTCTTGCCCAGATACTGAAGACTGGGAATGGCACACACGCTGTATTGGTGCCGCCCCTTCACTCACCACGTGATGCGCGTAGACACGCAGGCGCCGAACATCTCCGCACAGCGTGTCTCACACGCTAGTGCCTGCTACTAATGGAAGAGACCAGCCAACACCGGTTGAAGGTTCCTGGGCTGGCGCTGCGCCCTCCACCCAGTCGGCTGCAAATTTCTTTTTTCACCCACTCCCGGTGGTGGCAGGCGGATAGAGGCTGGAGCACGACTCGGGAGGAGAGACACAGGACCACAGGGAGGCAGCAGCACTCACTGACTGTAGAGGTGACTAGAGTTGGGTGAGTGACTGTGACACACAATTTTTTTTCTTTGCTGGATGGTCACTGAAGTTGATGGTTAGATCCCCCAGAATGCAGGCCTCTCTCAATGTTTTTACCCACCCCAGCCAGAAGACCACTCAAATTCTTTTGACCCCCAGGAGGTCCCTCACATTCTCCCCCCCCGAGTTGGCATATCCCATTCTTTATTAGCCCCCAGCAGCTCCCTCAATTTCGTGTACACCGCCCAGGACCCACATCATCAGATGAATGAAAGGGGGGTAGAAGTGAGGGAGCTGCTGGGGGGGGTGTCAAAATAATTTGAGGGGGCTGCTGGCTGGGGGGGTGTAAAGATTGAGAGGGGACTGGTGGTGTAAATAGGTTATACAGCTCTGCGATACTCTCAAACACACCGCACATTACTGTACAGCTCAGTGATACCTTCAAACACACAGCACATTACTGTACAGCTCAGTGATACCTTCAAACACACAGCACATTACTGTATAGCTCTGCAATACTCTCAATTTCAAACACACCGCATGTTACTGGGGCTGGTATGAAATTATTTCCAGGGCTGGTTTTTATCCCCAGTCCGGCCCTGCGTAGCAGACAGAGGAATGAGCTCAGGTGCCTGTTGTCTTTCACACTTGGAGGCAGAGCTGGGTGCTGTGCTTTGCCTGCCTGCTCTGAGAGTCTGTTCACTGGCAGTGGACTGTGCAGGCATGGGAGGCAGACGTTCGGCACGCCCTCTCTGATGTCATCAGAGGGGCGTGCCAGGAAAAAAAAAAACGGCCGCTGCTGGAATACGCAGCACAACATTGATTTATGCTGCCTGTGTCTGCATTCCAACTCGCACTTATGTAATTTCCACTCGCAAAATGCGAGCTGGCGAGTGGAAATTTTGAGGTCTGATTATATATATATATATATGATTGCCCCCAGCTCACATGGACATTGCCCGGCTCCGAACGCTCTTCCTCCTTCACCGACGGAGGAAGAGCACTTGGAGGGAACATCTGCCCCACGTATGCCGGTCGCAGGGCTGTGATGCGGCCGCCGGGCCGTGGAGGCCTTGACTCTGCCTCCAGCCGAGATCTCGCCGGAGGCTCCCGGAACAGCGTCACAGCCTCCACGGCCCGGCGGCCACGTCACAGCCCTGCAACCGGACCCACCGCAGGGTAAGTATTGCGGCCCGCCAGAGGGGACCGCTAGCCAAATGCTTTTAATGCATGCGCCCAGCTTCCCCAGCCCCGCGGTATCGGCAAGCCTCCATAATATATATATATTTTTTATACACACTTGTGCCCCCTTGTGGCAGGCGCCTGTAAGCACATGCCTATTCTGCCTAATTATAAATCTGGCCCTGCGAACAGGGAATTTCCCCATACGGTGTCATTTCAGGGCCATTCGGCTATTCAGAGAGCAGGCAGTTCACCAAATGTTGGCGAATTGCCAGCAAGTACAGTGCTGTTTTGAAGGCAGTGAAATCCCCATAGAGAAGCAATGGTTAATCTATTCAGAGAACACCGAACAGCAGTGAAAAGTTGCCGAAGTGCCTTGCTGTTTGGTGGTTTCATTCGGCAGGTTTAATCAGGCGAATCCCATAGGCTTCAATGTTAAAAATATTCCCGTTTTAATTCAATATCTAATAAACCATTTATTATTTTATGTGCAAAGAGAGGTCTTCTGCGGCACATCAATAGTGGGGTCAGTAGAAAATGTGTGTCTCGCTTTAGTTTTGGACACAGTATGTACAAATGCATGCGTGAAAAGTGAACAGTTTTTCTTATTCAATTGACATTGATAAGTTATACGCGTGAATTATTTTAATCTGCAGTATAAAGACTATTGATTATTTTTTAATCTTTTTAGGCATTTTTCGTCAAATTTATTTTTTTAAAGGGTTTTTTTCTTTTCTGTAACAAACCTTTTCATTATCATTCATGGGATCTTATATGTTAATTTCAGACATTTTCGTTCAGTAGTTTTTTTGCAAACAGCGTTTAAATTTTGACACTTTCAACCGTATTTTTTTCCCCCCGTTCGTCAGCTTGTCGGCTTTTTCCGGCAGCTGGTCTGCGCTGTGTTCAGTGCCTCGTCTGCTTTTTCCGACATGTTCGGTGGGTTTTCCCTGCACTCCGGGCCGGGTGGGGAAATTTGATTCCCTGAAGTGTGGGGAATGAGAGAGCAGCAAAATATCAGCACATTTTGCTGCTCTCTGAATAACTAATATATATATATATATATATAATAAATAATCTCTGTATTTTGTACCTGAGGAGAGGCGATAAGGATAAAAAAAAAAAAAGAGGTAGAACGTGGAAAAGTATATGTGGAGTACCACACAAGAGGATGAAAAGAATGATACCATAAGACAATGGTGTCAAAGACAAGGCCCGCGGGCCAAATCCGGCCCGCCAGACCTCGTCATGTGGCCCGCCAGCCTTAAACTGGCCCGGGGGTTGAGGGGACCCAGATGCCGGGCAGGCAGGAGTGCCTGCCCGGTGACCTGAACAGTCCGTCCTGTTAAAGGGGATGCGGCTGTGTGCAGGCGCAGCCGGTCACGTGGTCCAGCTAATCAGGTGGTACTGAGTCTCTGTACCACCTGACTGGCCGGACCGCGTGACCTGCGCGCGCACGCACGCAGCCGCATCCCCTTCAACAGGACGGACTGTTCAGGTCACCGGGCAGGCACTCCTGCCTGCCCGGCATCTGGGTCCCCTCAACCCCTGCCGGAGCTGGGGCAAGTATCCAGGTGAGAGCTGGCTGCCTCTGGGGCAAATCCAGGTGAGAGCTGGGGCAAATCCATGTGTAAGCTGGGGCAAATCCATGAGCTGGGGGCAAATCCATGAGCTGGGGCAAATCCATGTGTGAGCTGGGGAAAATTCATGTGTGAGCTGGGGGCAAATCCATGAGCTGGGGGCAAATCCATGTGAGAGGTGGGGCAAATCCATGAGCTGGGGGCAAATCCATGAGGTGGGGCAAATCCATGTGAGAGGTGGGGCAAATCCATGAGCTGGGGGCAAATCCATGAGAGAGGTGGGGCAAATCCATGAGCTGGGGCAAATCCATGAGCTGGGGGCAAATCCATGTGAGAGGTGGGGCAAATCCATGAGCTGGGGGCAAATCCATGAGCTGGGGGCAAATCCATGTGTGAGCTGGGGCGAATCCATGAGCTGGGGGCAAATCCATGAGCTGGGGCAAATCCATGTGTGAGCTGGGGGCAAATCCATGAGCTGGGGCAAATCCATGAGCTGGGGCAAACCCATGAGCTGGGGGCAAATCCATGTGTGAGCTGGGGCAAATCCATGTGTGAGCTGGGGCAAATCCATGTGTGAGCTGGGGCAAATCCATGAGCTGGGGCAAATCCATGAGCTGGGGGCAAATCCATGAGCTGGGGGCAAATCCATGAGCTGGGGGCAAATCCATGTGTGAGCTGGGGCAAATCCATGTGTGAACAAAAAACAGTAATAATTGAATGCAGTGACAATAATTTATGATAATAAAGAGTGGACACATAGTCCTACAGATACAACTGGCCCTTTGAGGGTGACCAAACTGCTGATGCGGCCCCGATGACATTTGAGTTTGACACCCCTGCCATAAGATGTAAGCCCAGTGTTGACAAGCCCAAATTTCACGTTCCTAGGTTAAACGGTTTCAGCTGGGCGTTGATGAGTCAGTCAGGACTTTCGCGTATGTATGTATGTATGTATATATATATATATATATATAGAAAGTTCACACGATTCAGCACTTGTCCATATCGTACATAAATACTTATCTTCTGCCTCGGTACTATATCCCAAGAGGTGCATATAGAATTGCCAGAGAGAAGGGCGCACTCAAGGTCTTCATTTAAAAATAAAAACCTTTTATTCCAAGATGCATTAAAAACCGACGTTTCGGCCTAAACATAGGCCTTTTTCAAGGTTAAAAGCAAAACCGCATCATATATACAATATGATACGATTTATACTCTATTAAATCATTACAATAATTACAAACTTACCGAGTCAGTATTGCGCCGGCTTCGAAAACGCCCTTTCGGGACCCGGAAGTGACGTATCGTATTGTAAGCCGCGCACGTAACGTCTAACTAAGGACGTGTATATTATGGAAGCAGCGACGTGAATTGTCATAGCAACCTTCTGCCTAGACAGGGATAAGGTGCCAAACTGACACCAATAGGGGGGGGAACCCAATGAGAGAAGGGGGTTATCATACATTATCTACATGGTTTACACAATGTTATATATCATCAAAACATTTAATAATCCTATTAAAGTAGAATAAAGAGTGTATGCTATAAAAACAGCAACGTGAGTTGTCATAGCAACCTTCTATCAAAGCTGCTACGGTGCCAAAATATACCAATAAAAAAAAGGGGAGAACCCAATAGAAAAGAAGGGTATTAGAATCATACATTATTTAAATGGTTTGCACAGTGTTATATATCCTTAATAAGCCTATAAAGGTAGTATGAAGTGTGTGTAAGGCTGGGGTCAGACCAGCGCACTTTTAACCCTTTCGCTGCTGAGGCTTTTCCCGCCCCTGTGCTGAGGTCATTTTTACCGGTTTTGCTCATCATGTTTAAACGTGTTTTTAAGGCTTATTTTAGTATATTACCCAGACATATTATATATCGTTCTTTCCGTCAGACTCGGTAGATTCATAATATGTCATTATTATATGTATACGTTATGTCATGTCTGTATATTATAACAAAAAATGCAATAAAATATGTATTTTCAATAATTTACAACGTGTAAAGTGTTTTTTTTTCACATTTTAACATGCGAGCAATTGCGGTTATATTTTGTATGGGGTGCGCTTGTTAAAAAAATTAGAGATGGGGTCTCGTTACATTTTTTTTTGGGGAAAATTACGTGATTTTTATCAAACGCACCGCATACAAAAATCGTTAGTGCAGCATCATTGTTCACATTATAATTGAAAAGGGAACAATATTGCTGCATTAACGAACCAAAAAAAAAGAAAAAAAAAATATTTATTTTTTTTATAATTTTTTTTTTAAATATATTTTTATTTTTAATTTTAATTTTTTTTAAAAACTTTTTCACTTTCGTGTTTGGTATCGTTGGAACGGCCATGCACTGGCCGATCCAACATACCAAATATTAACCCCTAACTGCCACAGATCGGGAGATAGGGAGTTCATTGGAACTCCCTATCTCCACCGTTGGTGCAGTTAGGGGTTAACTCTAGGACTGGCGTCATCGTGCTACGCACGATGACGCCAGTCCTCAGGGGGAGTTCCCGGAGGCTTGGCCGACATCCAAGATGTCGGCCAGCTCCGGGAAAGGATCGCGAACCGGCGCTTTTCAGCGCCGATTCGCGATCCAGCTCCCCAGGGGTTAATGCCAGGCACCATTTGGAAGGGCAGGCTGTGCCCTTCCAAATGGTGCCTGGGTTAACCCCCGCAACGCCGCCGATCGGGAGGGAGGTCCGAAGGACCTCCCCCCCTCCCTTTCAGGCGCCTCCTCCGCACATGCGGGGGGGGGCGCCTGAATTAGGTGTCATCGCGCTGCCGCGATGACACCTAATTCCGGCGGCTGCGGTTCCGGATGCCAGGCTGACATCGAGGATGTCAGCCTGCACCGGAGGGGCCAGCGATCGGCCGGAACCCGGCCGAACGCTGACCCCAATGGGAGGACGCGCACAGCGCGTCCTCTGCATACCAGCAGTAATGCGGAGGACGCGCTGAGCGCGTCCTCCGCATTGAAGTGGTTAACGTGTGTTCTGGCGCACATAATCACGGCCGCACTAGCAGCAAATGACGGGCAATGACAGCCAATATACGAAGTACGGTCGCACGAAAGTCCGGCCGCGCAACGCAAGTGAAAAATGAACGCATTTTTTCGAGAACGCAGAACCGCTAGTACGGACATACAGAGTGCGCTGCAGTGGCATAGCAGTGTGTGTGTGTGATTTGGAGACGTCAGACCCTGCTCGTGTCCGGCCAACATAACGTCCAGACACCCAAAGTTTCCTGGTTTGGATCTGTAAAAAATCACGCACAAAAATGCGCATCGTATGACCGTTTTCGCGTATTCCATGAAAAAATACGTCAATGCGTTCGGACGCACTTCTTTACGTTCGCTTGTAAAAATGCTTTCGTTTGACCCTAGCCTAAATGTGGTTAAGTGTTAAAAAAAACAAAATATAAAAAAATTAAAAATATAAAAAAATATTGTGAAAATTATATAACAAAACATGAGGTATGTGTATATGTGCTAAGAAATATATGTATAAAGGTGTAAGAGGTATTAAGTGATTCTAATGTATCAATATACGTATATATAAAAAATATATAAAGTAGTAATAGAAAAAAACATATAGGCATGTATGAATTATCAGCGATTATAAAGAAAAGGTGTAAAGGACACATACGGAACAAGCGTATTGAGTGTTCTTATCCAATAGGTCTCCCTTTGCAATAAAAGTTGAGATCGATCACCCCCCCCTATGGAGCGGTGGGACATGATCGATCCCAATAAATTTTAAAGTTGGCAAACTATGATGGTATTCCAAAAAATGCTTTGCTACTGGCTTATCAGAAAAGCCGTCTCGAAAAGCAGTATTAATTGTGGATCTATGGCCACGAATACGGTCCCTCAAAGTCAAGTCTGTCTTCCCAATGTAGGCTAGGCCACACGGGCAGTGGATCATATATATAACGAACTAAGTGAGACATGTAATTCTAAATCGGATTTTATATCTTTGGCCTGATGTTGGATGAGCAAAAGAGTTCCCTGGCAACATGTGTCGGCATGTAACGCAGTCAAGGCAGCGAAAACATCCCATTTTCTGAAAATTGGATTTATTCTCATGATTGTATTGGGTCTGCCCGTACTAATATGTCACGTAGATTTTTAGTTCTACGGAAACTTATTAGAGGGAAGAGTGAAATTGTTTGGGCAATGTCTGGTCATATTGGAATAAATTCCAATGTTTACGGATTTGTGACGCGACTTGGTCACCTGCAGTATGATACATCAAGGGTAAAACTATTCTGGATGATGTAGATGGAGCCGTATATATCTTTTTGTCAATTTTCAATTTTGCCTTATGAAGGGCCATCTGTAAAATAGAGGTAGAATAACCCCTACATTTAAATTTCTCAGTCATCTCATCAATTTGGATTTTGGCACATTCACTGTCAGAATTATATCTCAGTACCCTCAAGTACTGGGAGATAGGTAAAGAAGATTTAAGGTGTCTAGGGTGATGGCTCGTTGCTAATAGCAAAGAATTCCTATCGGTTTCTTTCCGAAATAGTGTATAACCCAACTTAACACCCTCACGGAATACAGTAACGTCCAAAAGGTTAACACTTTGTGTATCAATATTGCTAGTTAATTTGACTGATGTTGGCAAATTATTAATATATTCTATCATTGCTTCCAAAGTTGTTATCGAACCCCTCCAAATAAGGAAAATGTCATCCAATAACCGTGTATAAAAAATTAGGTTTTCTCCAAATTTTGAAAGAATACAGTCTTGTTCAAATTGAAACATGAAAATGTTGGCATATGCTGGCGCCATTGATGCTCCCATCGCCATTCCCGCTATCTGTAAGTAGAATTGCTTTTCGAACCGAAAATAGTTATATTCCAAAGTTTCCTTATTTGGAGGGGTTCGATAACAACTTTGGAAGCAATGATTGAATATATTAATAATTTGCCAACATCAGTCAAATTAACTAGCAATATTGATACACAAAGTGTTAACTTTTTGGACGTTACTGTATTCCGTGAGGGTGTTAAGTTGGGTTATACACTATTTCGGAAAGAAACCGATAGGAATTCTTTGCTATTAGCAACGAGCCATCACCCTAGACACCTTAAATCTTCTTTACCTATCTCCCAGTACTTGAGGGTACTGAGATATAATTCTGACAGTGAACGTGCCAAAATCCAAATTGATGAGATGACTGAGAAATTTAAATGTAGGGGTTATTCTACCTCTATTTTACAGATGGCCCTTCATAAGGCAAAATTTAAATTTGACAAAAAGATATATACGGCTCCATCTACATCGTCCAGAATAGTTTTACCCTTGACGTATCATACTGCAGGTGACCAAGTCGTGTCACAAATCCGTAAACATTGGAATTTATTCCAATATGACCAGACATTGCCCAAACAATTTCACTCTTCCCTCTAATAAGTTTCCGTAGAACTAAAAATCTACGTGACATATTAGTACGGGCAGACCCAATACAATCATATGAGAATAAATCCAATTTTCAGAAAATGGGATGTTTTCGCTGCCTTGACTGCGTTACATGCCGACACATGTTGCCAGGGAACTCTTTTGCTCATCCAACATCAGGCCAAAGATATAAAATCCGATTTAGAATTACATGTCTCACTTAGTTCGTTATATATATGATCCACTGCCCGTGTGGCCTAGCCTACATTGGGAAGACAGACTTGACTTTGAGGGACCGTATTCGTGGCCATAGATCCACAATTAATACTGCTTTTCGAGACGGCTTTTCTGATAAGCCAGTAGCAAAGCATTTTTTGGAATACCATCATAGTTTGCCAACTTTAAAATTTATTGGGATCGATCATGTCCCACCGCTCCATAGGGGGGGGTGATCGATCTCAACTTTTATTGCAAAGGGAGACCTATTGGATAAGAACACTCAATACGCTTGTTCTGTATGGACTTAATGAGTATGTGTCCTTTACACCTTTTCTTTATAATCGCTGATAATTCATACATGCCTATATGGTTTTTTCTATTACTACTTTATATATTTTTTATATATACGTATATTGATACATTAGAATCACTTAATACCTCTTACACCTTTATACATATATTTCTTAGCACATATATAACAAAACATGAGGTATGTGTATATTTTTCACAATATTTTTTTATATTTTGGTTTTTTTAACACTTAACCACATTTACACACACTTCATACTACCTTTATAGGCTTATTAAGGATATATAACACTGTGCAAACCATTTAAATAATGTATGATTCTAATACCGTTCTTTTCTATTGGGTTCTCCCCTTTTTTTTATTGGTATATTTTGGCACCGTAGCAGCTTTGATAGAAGGTTGCTATGACAACTCACGTTGCTGTTTTTATAGCATACACTCTTTATTCTACTTTAATAGGATTATTAAATGTTTTGATGATATATAACATTGTGTAAACCATGTAGATAATGTATGATAACCCCCTTCTCTCATTGGGTTTCCCCCTCTATTGGTGTCAGTTTGGCACCTTATCCCTGTCTAGGCAGAAGGTTGCTATGACAATTCACGTCGCTGCTTCCATAATATACACGTCCTTAGTTAGACGTTACGTGCGCGGCTTACAATACGATACGTCACTTCCGGGTCCCAAAAGGGCGTTTTCGAAGCCGGCGCAATACTGACTCGGTAAGTTTGTAATTATTGTAATGATTTAATAGAGTATAAATATACAATATGATGCGGTTTTGCTTTTAACCTTGAAAAAGGCCTATGTTTAGGCCGAAACGTCGGTTTTTAATGCATCTTTGAATAAAAGTTTTTTATTTTTAACTGAAGACCTTGAGTGCGCCCTTCTCTCTGGCAATTATATATATATATATATATATATACACACACACAAAAAATCAACAAGTGAGACGGGCACTCATGTCCTGTAAAGATGTGCTGCGGACCAAAGGTTCCTGCAGTCGTTTGGAGATTGCCTCTGTGTTTAACTCCCGGTAGAAAATATGGAGTTCACGATGGAGGAGGCACAAGAGGACTTTGTTAAAAGTAAATATTTATTGGTCACATTAAAAAAACGACGTTTCGGCCCACCGAGGGCCTTTTTCAAGGCCCTCGGTGGGCCGAAACGTCGGTTTTTTAATGTGACCACTAAATATTTACTTTTAACAAAGTCCTCGTGTGCCTCCTCCTCCACCGTGAACTCATATATATATATTATATATATTAGAAATATATGGACAGCCTGGCCTCTAGTGGTAAAATAAACAGCTGCACAGACTAAAGAATTCAGAATAATTTTTTTTATCATTTTACTCCGTAAAGAATTATAGCTGGTAAATCTGGTCTTGGTCTCTAAAGAAACTCCAGTCTTTCAGAAACAGAAATTGAAAATCCAGGACAATATGGAAAATTATCTTAGCTGGAGATTTATTTTCTAACCTGGCACTTTTGGCATTCGTTTTACAATGAAGAATAATTAACTCAATTTAAATTTTAATAAAAAATGTAATTTGTTGACGTGATTTTTAGCTAAAACTGAACAAAAAAAACCCTTTGTGCAGCATCATAGTTCACATTATAATTGAAACGTGAACAATAGTGCTACATTAATAAAAACGGAAAAAATATTGACATTATTGTCGAAACATGGGCATGTTTGGTATCATTTGAAAGGCCATGCTCTAGCGTTTGTAATGATCTGGCTGCCTATCTCCACCATAGAGATTTCCATAGGAAATCCCTTGGCTGATCGGGGTTAATTCCAACTGACGTCATCGCGTTTAGACTGTGACCTTTCCAGTGATGCCTCTCTTCAAGCTGGATCTCTCACACATCCCCCTTTGTCAATCTCTGCACTGGCTTCCTGTCTCCTATAAAATTCAATTCAAAACATTGGTGTTCACATACAAAGCTCTGCACAACGCGCCCCTGCCTACATCTCCTCCCTTATTAACAGGTACATCCCATCCCGACCACTTCGCACTGCCAATGATCTGATGCTATCAGCTCCTTGTATCCTCAACTCCCGCCTTCAGGACTTCTCCCAAGCTGCCCCTTTTCTATGGAACTCCCTCCCCCACAACATCAGACTCTCCGTCTCTCCAGTCCTTCGAGAAGTCTCTGAAAACACATTACTTTAGAGAAGCCTATCATCTCACTCCCTAATGCCCCTCTGTTCATTTTCTGTTGCATCTTCGCACATAGCCCACATGCACTCTATTTTCACATTCTCAATTAACCCTCACCTAGTGTGTCACCCCTATCCTCTTAGATTGTAAGCTCTTGAGCAGGGTCCTCTCACCTACTGTACTGTGAGTGTAACCTGTATGTTTTTGTTGTTCGGCCTCACGCTACGGAACTTGTTAGTGCTTTATAAAAACTGGTAACTAACTGGATCTCCGTCCAATCAGTCCAAAGACTCCCCCTTTTCAGGTGCTCTTCCGGCTTTGTCGGGGGTGGCACCTGAAACGGATGGTATCGCTCCCGCTGCAATGACATCAGTGTGCCAGGAGGGGGTATAAAATCGGGGACCCCAGAAAGAGAAGGGAGTATTCGGAAGAATACCCCTTTCTCCGGACGACGTGTGGGGAACATCCTGTGCATATAGCGGGAGACCACCGTGACGTTCCCCACACGTCGTCCACATCCATGGGGTTAAATATTTGGGCAGATGCTACAGACAGCATCTTCCCAGTTATTTTGTTTTAAATTCTAGCTTATATCCTCACCTTTTCTCCCTTGGCGCCAAGCTGTTCCTCCTCTTCATCTCGGGACTCCTGAAACGTGGAAGTCCTTGCAGCTTCTTCTGCGTTTGCGTAGCGTATGAAAATTGTGTATCACGCAGAAGTAGTGTACATTTGTACGCAAATTACACAGGGCTTGCATAGAATGATGGATTGGTGCCGCATGCATGCACACGACCTCCTCTGCCGTCTCCAGCGAGCGATTGGAGAGGAAACTCCTCTGCTTCATGCAGCAATATCTGCCAAATCAGGTTGGAAGGAGGGAGGGGGGCACTCCATGCAGCCTGACCAATTTAATAAGCTAGGAGTGTAAAACAAAAAAAACGGTGATAAAGGGTCAGCAGCGATAGGGTTGAGCAGAACTTTTTTCTTAGGATTTTAAGATGGTTGTGGGTTAAAATT
The DNA here is from genome assembly GCA_009667805.1 of Leptobrachium leishanense. NCBI lineage: Eukaryota > Metazoa > Chordata > Amphibia > Anura > Megophryidae > Leptobrachium > Leptobrachium leishanense. The sequence goes on along the minus strand of CM019063.1, from coordinate 18,189,030 downwards.
ATGATTGCCAGATCAGACATGATTTCCTGGACACATGATTTACTGATGCTGATGGGCATTGCATGGAAACCGCAACCCCGTACTATGTAGAATCCATACACTGCAGGGAAGAAATCAAAAAGTTATCCCATGTGACCTGCATTGATTTCCTTCCAGCTGCGTATGAATTATACATGTTGCAGGGCAGTACTTTTCCCTGTGGCTCCCCAAATCAGGAAATAGTAATGTGCTCAGGAAAACATGTCTGATCTGGCAGCGCTACATAACCAATTCTCTATTCACCAACCAGTTTCCTGCAGAATCCCACAGCTGCTCAGATGCAAATCACCTTTTCCTTTTGAACTCACAGACAGACAATTCTACAAAATCAGCACCGTGCATATTATCCCGAGATCTTTCATTTCCATGAATAATCTCATGTTTATTTCCACTGGTATTATTTAATATATGTATTTTAATGCTACAAATCCCTCAAGGAGTCTGTGTGTGTCACCTCCCAGGCTGCTGTATCTCTGCACGGGTTAATGTGCAGCCCCAGGTTACAGGGGGTTGGGGGGTGATTGGGCTTTATTGTGTGATTATCATGTGATCTGGGCCTGATGCAATGCCTGTGCCACACACTTACCTGCAGCTTGGGTATTTAGCTGACAGATCACAAAAATGCCACCATGTAGTCACTAAAGTGCACGTTTAGCTCATAACAAGCACAGACACAGCCTGAGGAGGGCAAAAGTTCAGCAGCTGCCCCGTGTGTACCATTACTTGTGTGTACAGGGCAGTATACGACATCTTTGAATGGGGCAAAGCGCGGGTCTCTGAAGAAACAAAGCTACGTCGCTGTCACTAGCAACCAATCAGCAAGGGCAGCCGTCAGAATCGCTATTTAAGACGCGCTTTTATTATTCTGTGACAGTTGTCAAATATGGAAACGTGAAACTAAGGTAAACATTTGCCCTTATCAAAGATGGCGTGCTTAGCCAGGCCGTAGTCATTCGGTAGCTGCCTGCCAATTAGATCTTTTAAAGAGAACGAGGCTTGAAAGCTCTCGGTATGAAAACGAATATGTGATGTTCAGACGCCAGAGGGCGCTGTCAGCCTGTATTAGGCTTCTCAAAAAAGCGTTAGCCACGTTCAATACCTCAGCAGCTGCTGAATTGCTGCAGCGCAGCAATTCCGTTTGCTGCAGCAGCGTCATTGAACGCTTTGGATGCGAATTTCAAAGTAAAATGGCCGACGATTTCTTAATGAAAGATTCAGATTATTTTTCGTATGACTCGGACAACAGTTGAGGTACATATAATAAAGAAAAGCAGTCAGCACAATTCCGTTTTGTACGCACACACCACAAATGATAGTTTTTATTGAATAAACGTAATGGTTACTTCTGAAACAAAATATAATTGAACTATAATATATGTCTATGTGCAGGGGTAAATAATAAATAAATATTTTGTGCTTTGGTGAACAAAAACCTCAAAATTAACATTGCCGTACGGAATTGTTACTTGCTTCATGGCGGCGGCAATCTTTACTACGTCACACTCAGCACTCGCAGCGATCCGGAGAGGTGCTGCGAGTAGCTAAGTTAGCAGTGCTGAGCGCTGAGCGGCAGAACGGCGTTAAATGGCAAGTTGCTAACTTAGCACTTGCACCAGCTGAGGTATTCATTGCGCCTGTTGTTGATGTTTGGGGAGGATTTGTCGTGTAAACGACGTCATGAACTCAGTGGCGGTCATTCACAGACACCTGCTTCTTTTCTTTTTATTCTCTTTATATTTTCTCCATTATTTTTGTTTTTCCTTTAACCAAAGTTCCTTTACGCCGCATCTGCCCCCTCTTTTATTAGTCTGGAAATCACTGTTCCCTCCTCCTGTGGCTCAGTGCGCCCCAACCCAAGTCCTGTTGACCCCCAAAGTCCCCCACTATTGGCAATATTACGTTGCTAACAGGGAAAACCTGCGCCGTCAGGTTTCTCCGCTGCGTCCCCATTTTAGCGTTAGATTTTGGGGCAGGCGCTACCTCGCACTTTGCCCCAGAATGCAGTGATACTCTCAGTAGCCCTTCCGCTCTCAGGACTCCACGAAGGGGTGTGCTGCCAGGGTGTGCCCTCACCATGGAGGGACATTGGGGACTATTTGTGTCCAGTCTCACTCTGCTCCCAGCAGCCAGAAGCAGCGAATCAGGCCACTGTTCTCGCCGCGGGATGAGAGGTGAGTATCAGATTTATTGGGGGGGAGGGGTTTAGGTGGTGCTAAATGATTCTGCAAAACTGGAATCAGTACCAGCTTTTAGCAGGCTGTAAAAAAAATTTAGCCCATCGGTGCGGTAATTAGCGCTAGGACTTTGTAATACCTTACTTAACCTCAGTGGCGTCGTAACGTGGGGCGGGGGGTGCGGCCCGCACCAGGTGACACCCGCCTTTAGGGTGACACCCAGTGGGGTATCTAGTGGGACCCGCCGCCCCCATGTTCCGAAAAAACCCCGCAGCCAAGCGTTCACGCGCAGCTATTACTGTCTGCGCTGGGAGGAAGTGATATAACGTCACTTCCCCCCAAGCACTCCGTCTCCACCACGCAGATGTCGCTGAGGAGAGAGGTGGCGCGATGTGGCTGATCCTTCCGTGCCACCCTGACAGCCCTGTCGCCTCACACGCCTGAGCTTGCAAGAGGAGGAGCTGGGCTATGACCGTGGAGCAAGCAGCAACCCTCCCAGATGGTAAGCAGCGGCACCCCTTCCCCCGGGAGCTCCGGGGAATGTCACATACACCCGACCATTCCCTGCCTCCTGTCCTCGTTACCCGCCAGGCCCGGTCCCTCTCTGCCCATCATCGGAAGGAGTATGCTGGGAGTCCCTGGGCCCCCCTTCCCCTGCTGGCCGCTTGCTCTACTTGAGCCCCCCCCCTGTCTCCAAAAACTGACAGGGGGGTTGAAACAAAAAGAGTGGGGGGTTTGAATGAAATCAGGAGAGAGTGGGGGGGTTGGAATTTAATAAAGATAGGTGGGGGGCTTTGAATTTTTAATATAGAGAGGGTGGGGGTTGTAATGAAATGGAGAGGGTGGGGCTTTGAATTTAATATGGAGAGGGTGGGGGGCTTTGAATTTAATATGGAGAGGGTGGGGGCTTTGAATTTAACATGGAGAGGGTGGGGGGCTTTGCATTTATCATGGAGAGGGTGGGGGGCTTTGCATTTATTATGGAGAGGGTGGGGGGCTTTGCATTTATTATGGAGAGGGTGGGGGGTTGGAATTTAATATGGAGAGGGTGGGGGGCTTTGAATTTAATATGGAGAGGGTGGGGGGCTTTGAATTTAATATGGAGAGGTGGGGGGCTTTGAATTTAATATGGAGAGGGTGGGGGGCTTTGAATTTAATATGGAGAGGGTGGGGGGCTTTGAATTTAATATGGAGAGGGTGGGGCTTTGAATTTAATATGGAGAGGGTGGGGGGCTTTGAATTTAATATGGAGAGGGTGGGAGGTTGGAATGAAATGGAGAGGGTGGGGGGTTGGAATTTAATAAGGGGAGGGTGGGGGTTGTAATGAAACGAAGAGGGTGGGGGTTGTAATGAAACGAAGAGGGTGGGGGGTTGGAATTTAATAAGGAGAGGTGGGGGTTGGAATGAAATGAAGAGAGTGGGGGTGAGATGAAAAGAGGGGTCCGTTTGGAATGAAAAGATCTAGTCTCCCAATTACATGGATACTTTACCTGGATTTATCTTTTGTTTAGGATAGCCCCAGTATATCCATGAGAGGAGCTGGGGCAGTATATCCATGAGAGGAGCTGGGGCAGTATATCCATGAGAGGAGCTGGGGCAGTATATCCATGAGAGGAGCTGGGGCAGTATATCCATGAGAGGAGCTGGGGCAGTATATCCATGTGTGCTGGGGGCAGTATCCATGAGAGCTGGGGCAATATCCATGTGTGAGCTGGTCTGGGGCAGTATATCCATGTGTGAGCTGAGGCGCAATATATCCATATGTGAGCTGAGGCGCAATATATCCATATGTGAGCTGAGGCGCAATATATATCCATGGGTGAGCTGCTGGGGGCAATATATAACTGTGAACTGGGGCAATATATCCATATGTGAGCTGGGGACAATATATATCCAGAGCTGCTGGGGGCAATATATATCCATGTGTGCTTTCACTGCCTTCGAACAGGCAACGTACTTGCTGGCAGTTGAAAAAAGTTCTGTGAGCATATGAGAGAGCTCCACAGCAATAAACCTCACAGTAATGTGCGCTGTGTGTATGAGCATTCAGTGTTATATGGGAGTACTGATTTTAGGAGTAAGAGTAGTTAAAAAAAAAAATCTTTAAAACTCGGGGGGGGGGGGGTGACACCATAAGTTACCGCACCGGGTGACACCAACCCTAGTGACGCCACTGCTTAACCTAATGCTAATTACTAATTGCGCTCCTCATGTTACGTATATAATGTGCAAAGTACAGTAAGCAGCGCAATCACCGATGCGCTAATGGATTTTTACCATGTTTAGCGTTAGGAATATAATATGGGGGCATACGTTAAAGTTACTTAACCTGCACTCAACTTCTTTGATCGACCATGATGAGGCCTGTTCTGAGTGTAACCTGTCCTGTTAAACTGCTGTATGGTCTTGGCCACCATGCTGCAGCTCAGTTTCAGGGTCTTGGCAATCTTCTTAGGGTCTAGGCCATCTTTATGTAGAGCAACAATTCTTTTTTTCAGATTGTCAGAGAGTTCTATGCCATGAGGTGCCATGTTACATAGTTACATAGGCTGAAAAAAGACATGCGTCCATCGGGTTCAGCCTCTCACACATCACCTACTGCTGTTGATCCAAAAGAAGGCAAAAAACCAAGTCTGAAATGCTCGCCAATATGCAACACACTGGGAAAATATTCCTTCTTGACCCCAGAATGGCAGTCAGGTTTCTCCTTAGATCAAGAAGCTTATCCACATATTAAATATTATAACCCTTAATATTCTGTGTCTGCAGGAAGTCATCCAGTTGTTTTTTAAAAGTCTCTACAGTCTCTGATCCAACCACCTCAACAGGCAGAGAATTCCATAGCTTTATTGTTCTCACCGTAAAATAACCCTTCCTATGCTTTAGGCTGAATTTCCTTTAGTCCAGTCTAAATGGGTGACCTCGTGTCCTGAGTATAGTCCTGTTATCGAATAGGTTTCCAGACAATGGTTTATAATGGCCCCATATATATTTATATAAGGTTATCAGATCCCCTCTAAGGCGCTGTTTCTCTAAACTAAACAGGTTTAAGCTTGTTAGTCTTTCCTCATAACGTAAACCTTCCATTCCCCTTATTAATTTAGTCGCCCGTCTCTGCACTTTTTCTAGCACTATAATATCCTTTCTTAAGACAGGTGCCCAAAAATGCACAGCATATTCAAGGTGCTGACTTACCATTGATATATCCAGAAGCAAAATTATGTTTTCATCCCTAGAGTGAACTCCCCTTTTAATACATGCCTAAACCTTGCTGGCCTTGGCGGCTGCTGTTTGACATTGCACATTGTTACTTAGTTTGAAGTCTATGATTATTCCCAAATCCTTCTCCTTTTTGGATTTCCCTAACTCCGTACCATTTAGGGTATACGATGCTTGTGTGTTCTTCACTCCAAAGTGCATAACTTTGCATTTATCTACATTAAATTTCATCTGCCATTTAAGTGCCCAGTCCCCCAATCTATCTAAATCCCTCTGCAGCGAAGTAACATCCTGTTCACATTGTATTACTTTTCCTAGTTTTGTGTCATCTGCAAACACTGATACATGACTTTCAATGCCTATTTCAAGGTAATTTCTAAATAAATTTAATAGAATTGGTCCTATAACAGACCCCTGAGGGACACCACTTACCACTGATGTCCATCTTGAAAATGTACCATTTATGACCACTCTCTGTACCCTATCTTTTAGCCAGTTTCCTATCCAAGAACAAGTATTTTCATCTAGACCAATTTTTCTTAGTTTAAATAGTCACCTCTTGTGTAGAACGGTGTCGAAAGCTTTGGCAAAATCTAAGTAAATCACATCCACTGCAACCCCCTGATCTATACCTCTACTTACTTCCTCATAGAACGTAATTAGGTTAGTCTGACATGATCTGTGTTTCATAAAACCATGCTGATTTTTGCCAATTACATTATACCTCCCAATAAATTCCTGAATATTATCCCTTAGTAACCCCTCAAATACTTTCCAGCCATAGATGTTAAGCTCACAGGTCTATAATTCCCAGGCACAAATTTTAAACCTTTCTTAAATATAGGGACCACGTCAGCTTTTCTGCAATCCTCTGGTACGATACCTGAAAGAAAAGAATCTTGAAAGATTAAGAACAGAAGTTTACATATTTCCACACATAGCTCCCTCAGTACTCGTGGGTAAATTCCATCTGGCCCTGGGGCTTTATTCACATTCACATTGTTTAATTGCTGCAAAACCTTGTCCTGAGTCAACCAGTCACTTTGTATTAGTAAGTTTTTATTAATGAATTGCATGTCTCCTGTTATAGGTTTCTCTTTGATAAATACTGAAGAAAAATATTCATTCAAAATTTCTGCCTTATCTTGATTTTCAGTTAACAATATCCCTGGCTGAGATATTCGTGAACCTACATTTTCACTCTTGGTTCTTTTAGAATTTGTGTACCTAAAGAATCTTTTAGGCTAGGGTCAGACGAATGCATTTTTCGCATCGTCTGTAAAAAAGTGCGTCCAAACGCATGGACGTACTTTTTCACGGAATACGTGATAGCGGTCATACGATGCGCAATTACACCCGTGATTTTTTACAGATCCATACCAGGAAACTTTGGGTGTCTGGACGTTATGTTGGCCGGACATGAGCAGTGTCTGACGTCTCCTAATCACGCACACACACCGCTATGCGGACGCAGCGCACTCTGTACGACAGTACTAGCAGTTCAACGTTCTTGCAAAAATGTGTTCATTTGCCGCTTGCGTTGCACGGCCGAACTTTCGTGCGACCGTACTTCGTGTGTGGGCCTGCGTTGGACGTCATTTGCTGCTACCACGGCCGTAATAAAGTGCGGCTAAACGCACGTCCGCACTGTGTTCGTCTGACCCCAGCCTTAGGGTTGGTCTTGCTCTCTTAGGCTAAACTAGAAAATGAAAAAGAAATAGCCAATCTAATCACTTTTGTACATGCTTTATTGGCTGCCCTATATGCTTTATAGGATGCCTCAGATTTATCAGATTTAAAAGCTTTAAATGCCTTTTTATTTTTCATTTCCTTGGTTACCTTCCTACTAAGCCACATTGGTTTCAGTCTGTTTCTTTTATATTTATTAACCAGTGGAATATATTGTGACGTGTACTTTTCTAGTGTTAGTTTAAAGATATTCCACTTATCCTCAGTATTTTTCCCATAAAAGAGTTTCTGCCAGTCAATAACATTGAGAGCTTCCTGTATTTTAATAAAGTTGGCCTTTTTAAAATTATATGTTTTAGCATGCCCCCTATGAATGTGTTTTTTTGCGTTTATTTCAAAAGACCCCATATTATGGTCACTGTTTCCCTAACTGTTCCCTTACATGAATATTTGAGAAAAGATCCACATTATTTGTTATAACCAGATAAAGACAGTTATCCTCTCTAGTTGGTGTTTCTACCTGTTGCGTCATGAAGGTATCATTTAAAAGGTTCAGAAACCAGATTCCCTTCGCTGAATTACTAGTCCCACCATCCCAATTAATGTCCGGGTAATTAAAATCTCCAATAATTAAAGTGCTACCATGATGTGCAGCCTTTTTAATTTGTTCTTCCTCATCATTATCTATATTAGGTGGTTTATAGCATATGCCAACCAATAGTTGACTTCCAGTGACCAGTATGAGTGAGAGCAATAACACCAAATTTAATACACCTACTCCCCATTCACACCTGAGACCTTCTAACACTAATGAGTCACATGACAGCAGAGAGGGAAAATGGCTAATTGGGCCCAATTTGGACATTTTCACTTAGGGGTGTAGTCACTTTCGTTGCCAGCGGTTTAGACATTAATGGCTGTGTGTTGAGTTATTTTGAGGGGACAGCAAATTTACACTGTTATACAAGCTGTACACTCACTGCTTTACATTGTAGCAAAGTGTAATTTCTTCAGTGTTGTCACATGAAAAGATATAATAAATATTTACTAAAATGTGAGGGGTGTACTCAGTTCTGTGAGATACTGTGGGCACTCTTACATTCCTAATGTTAGCGCTCACCTGTGTCCTGTCCTGCTGTGGTTAACTGAAACGTTAACCACAGCTAGGACCTGGTGCTAACTGATTCCACTTCTACAGAATCAGTCAGCACCAGATGAAACCACGCCCCCAAAAAAATCACATACTCACCTCCCATCCCACGGCATGAACGACTGCTCCATCTGCCTCTTCTTGCCGCCGGGAGCAGAGAGACTGGGGTGAAAAGTCCCTCAGTCTTCCTCTGTGAATCATTATGCCGACCTGCCAGATCTCAAGAGGCAAGATCCTGCAGGTCATGTGAATGGAAGCAGAAGCCTCAATGGAGTCCTATGGACTCCATGGAGGGGATGCTCGTGGCGGCGCTTAGCGCTGCCGGGAGCATCCCGAGGCTTAGCGCCATGTTACGGTGCAGGCTGCAGGATAAGCGCCTGCATTGTAATATCACGCTACAGGGACACGAAGGAGAAACCTGCAGGAGCAGGTTTTTCTCCTTAGCGTCCCTGTTTTAGCGGAATCATTGTAATAGTGCCCTGTATGTCTACAAATATTCACAAGCTGCAAGGGCCACATTCACATTGATAATGCAGTCCTTGTTTCTAGAGCAGGGTTCGGCAACCTTGGCCCTCCTGATGTTTTGAAACTACATCTCGCATGACGATCAGCAACTCAACATTGGTGAAGTGTGGATGCTGGCCTCCTGCCAAGGCACCACAGCTCAATGTCGCAATTCCATCTCTAACAGACAGTGGACGTAAGTGGGCATAATTATTGTTGTTAGTGTTGTTAGAAGTATTGGTGTCTTAAAACTGCTTTGGAGTTTTCTTTAAGTAATCCTAGTTAGAGCTATTGTTAGTGCTGTTTATCCCAATCTGATTGTTTGATCTATTATTGATTTGTTGTTGATACTGTGCTAATCGTGTCTGCTGTAACTGATCGGGCCTCTGTATCTCCTGAAATGATTTTCATCCTCTCATGTAGACACTGCGCTGTGTTGATTGTGTAATTTTACCACCTCCTTGTTTCCCATGTAAACTGGTCCCCATTTCACATTAAAGTTCGTTATTCTTCCCTGCACTAAGCTGTGTCTGGTGTTTGGGGAGAACTAGCGGGGGGGGGGGTTATACCTTGCAGACCATCAGATAGACTCTGGATCCTTTGGAGGACTGCAGACCCTTGCAACAAAGGACTATGGAACTGTTACCATAATTGCTACAGACAATGGAAAGGTTAACCTATTCAGCTTCCAAACCCATAAACATGTTTAGTGACGACTATGTATAGTTTGTTTTGTTTTTTACTGCAACACTACATGTATAATGTGATGGCCAGGGAACATTTGGGATATGGGATAAGTGTGCATGACCCATGTGACAGTATCTTGGAGACACACAAAGGAGTCAGGGGAGAGAGGAGACAGACACACAAAGGAGTAAGTGGCGATTTGGGAGAGACTCACAAAGCAACAAGGGGAGATTTAAGCTAGACATTCAAAGCATTGAGGGGAGATAAGAGAGACACACACAAAGGAGTGTGAAGTGACAGAAAAGAGAGGCGTAGTCTCCGTCCACATTATTTGGTGCAGTGGGTCCTAGATTTACCTAGCTGTTCCTATCTGTGCACATTCCAGAGGTCATATCCATGATGACGCACACTCCAGAGCCTACAACAATTCATCTGCACGCCTCTTTGGGTTCATCAATTTTGATGCATGTCCTATCAGCAGGAGAACTGACACATCACTACCAGGAGCAATGAGCAGTGTAGATGAGACTTGGCCATTCTAGTCTGGGCAACAGGAAGGTCAATATTTTAATCTATTTGAAAAAAGTCTCTGAACAGGGCTGAAACATTGTGTTAGATGTGTCCTCCATAAAAAAAATCCATGACTCTCTCCCAGAGTGCCAGTTCGTCTTTCTGTACAACATTCTAAAGCTAAACCCAAAGATCCTCCAGATAGATGCTACGTGAGTTGTACAAACCACCAAAAACTCGTGTTTAGAACACACTTTTTTCCCCACACATACTGCTCATTCCCAACCCGTCAGACGCTGATTGTTCTTGATTTATAAAATCAAAAAAATATTGTTGGTGCACGATTCAAAGCTGTGTAATGTTTGTGTTACAGCATCTCTATTCCCGCTGTGGTTTTGCCTTTGCTCCAGCAAAAATAATTTTGTGCCATTTCTTTGCACAAGGTGATGGTCAATCATGTGTAGTTTCCCTTCACCTGATATTCAGAGCCAAAGGAGAAGTTGGGTCATTCTACAGACTATCCCATTCCATTTGAGAACATCAGAATACCCAGAGTAGTGGAGAGGAGTGTATATGTTATGGTTAAATTCCGAAGTGCGGTTAATGTTAGGATTACCCAGGTAATCCAGACATTACCCAGGCGTCATTAGCAAAAGTCCGAAGTGAAATTTCAGACTTTATCCGGGTAATTTGCAAAGTATCCAGAGGCCTCTGGGTACTCCGGTTTTCTGCTGTGTTTTACCCGGGTAAAACAGACATACCCTAGTGTTGCTGGATAAAGTGTGATGTGCAATGAAACATGGGACTTTATCCGGTAAACTGCAAAGTATCCAAACGCCTCTGGGTACTCCGGTTTTCTTTGGTTTTCAGCAGGTTACAGTTGACTGAATTCCGAGGATTACCAGGGTAAAGCTGCGAACTGTTATCTGACTGATAACCAAAATTGTGTTTTTTGTTATTTTTAATGAAATTGTAAATAACCGTCATGTAACTCTGTGCATTAATTGTCTGAAAATTTGTTTATGAAGATAATGATATTATATAAAGAGTAACCTAATGGTAATAATGTTTTATAAATGATACATAAGCACATATGACACATAATAAAGATCATGTAACTCTTTAACATTCATATAAGAAACATATCCTGTTACTCTGTATATTCATTATATCATTAATACATTTTAATATTTGTCTTTTGCCATATTCATTGATAATATCCATACTGTAGATAATAGCAAAATTCACTGTTACCCAAGCGGGGTTGGATGCTCTGCAGATTAACCAAGTGAAGCTGTGGATAGTCCTCTGATTACCCGGGTAAAGTTTCAGACTTTTATCTGAACGATAACAAAATTAGATTTTAACCACACGGGGTTGGATAGTCTGCAGATCATCCGGGTAAAGTGTGAATTTTTGAGCTCTTCCAGACTGTTACCCAAGGGCGGTTGGTTAGTTATAAGATTACCTGGGTAGATTCCGAATTTTTCTTTTTTTTTTTTGCAACTTTAGCCAGCGGTTTTGGGTAATGTCAGGATTACCCGGGTAATCTTAACCCCTTCGCTGCTGAGCCATTTCGCATCTGTGTGCTGAGCTAATTTTTTTTACCGCTTGTGCCCATCATGTTTAAACACGATTTGAAGCCACATTTTATTATATGACCCAGACATATTATATATCGTTCTTTCCAGTACACTCAGCAGATTTATAATATATCATTATTATATGTATACGTCATGCCCTGTCTGTATATTATAACAAAAAATGCAATAAAATTAGAATTTTTAATCATCTACAGCGTGTAAAGTGTTTTTTTCACATTTTATAATGCAAGCCTTTGCGGTTATATTTTCTATGGGGTGTGTTTGTTAAAAAAATTAGAAATGGGGACTCATTAAATTTTTTTGGGGGGAATTAGGTGATTTTTAGCAAACGCTCCCCATAGAAAAAAATCATTAGTGCAGCATCATTGTTCACATTATAATTGAAATGGGAACAATATTACTGCATTGATAAAAACAATACACAAAAAAAAAGAGTTTTTTTTTTTTTTAAAAAAATGTTTACATTTTTTTAAAATTATTATTATTTTTTTACTTTTAACATGGTCATGCCATGCTCTGCCCTTTCGAATGATACCCTCCATGACCCCCTATCTGCCACCGTTCTTGAGATAGGGGGGTTCAAAGGAACCCCCTATCTCCACCAGGTGATTTCCTTGGGAAATCCCTGGGAAGCTAGGTTTTCCCCGGCTAACTGACGTCATCGGGCCATGCGCGATGATGTCAGGAGGCGAGGGGGGACCCAGAGGTGGAGCCGCCATCCCCCACCAGAGCTAGGCCGCGATCCGGCGCCGGATGGCGGCCCGGTGCCTGAGGGGTTAAAGCAAGGCACCACTTAAAAAGGGAGACTCTCCCCTTTTAAGCGGTGCCTGGCTTGGAGCGCTGGTACCTCCCGATCGGGACGGAGTGGGATTCGAAAGGATCTCCCCCTCCCTTTCAGGCAATCTCCCGGCATTGCTGGGGGGTCATCTGAAAATGATGACATCGCGCATGGCACGATGATGTTATTGACGTTGGGAGGGGTTTAAATTTGGCATCTGACTTCCCTGAAATCAGAACCACGAGAGAAATTATAAAAATTAAGCAAAGGTAGCAATCTGGTGACTTTGAGTTTGGTTAAATTTAATTAAACTTTAAAATTAATTATCCAGCTCTTGTTTCTGCAAGGTACCGGCTGGGTGGAGTAGAGGTAGGAGTCATGGGTTCGATCCTGACGAGAAACCTCTCCAGTAAGTGTCCTTGGGCAAGACACCTAACGGTACATACTCGCCACCCAGGACATATTTGAAAACGAGAGAAATCTCAATGTATCCTTCCTGGTAAAATCCTTTCTCAAAAAAAAAAAAAAGCCTAGGACCTAATGAGAGAGCACGTGACCATGTTCTTGTTTGTGCACACGTGGTGCCCCTTTCGCTACCTTGTACGAATGCTTACCTCAGGCATAAAGACGTGACAGTTTGGCAGAGTAAATAATGTTGTATGAAATCTGTTTTATGGCTTTTTTATCTATGAAATTTATTCTATAATAATGACATTTTGCACACCGCTGAATATAATCTCTTTATTACGTTTTTTTTTTTTTTAATTCAAAACAAACTCACTATTTTTACATAATCCACAAACAAACAATAATAAACAATCTAATACATTGTGTACAGGAAATCCTTCAATACAAGTTTGTCCGTATAGTAACAATCATTTAAATCCAGGCAAGAGCAGCTGTAGATAATATATTGAAGGGAAACAGAAAGTATAACTTGGGTAATCATATGATAAAAGCACAATTACTTTAAAAACAGGCTGTAAAGAGCTTCAATGTAACCATTTAACATTGGTGCCATACACATGTATCACGAGGGTGCTAAAAACGGCAATTAAACAGAGGCATTTTGGTGTAACAGCTTACTATGTGTGCAAAGCCTGGATATTTCTGCAGAACTATGCTGTGACACCATCACAGATCTTGATTACTATAAATATATAACAGGGTGCAGATACTGTAAACGTGTTCACATGTTAAACCTATGATTGGGGATTTAATCTCATGACATGAAAATATCCGTAACGGTCCATAGTTAGGTATGAGCTGCAAGCATATATGTAGGAACAAAAAAAACTGACTGAGATAACATACACCATGTCAATCCTTAGTCACCCTAGATCTCATTTCAGCCCCCTTATACCAACTAGACCCCACATCAGTCACTTTACACCCTCAGACCCCAACTCCAGAACCCAATGTGAGTACCACACACACCACAGACCCCTTTTCAGTCCCAAACACAGCTCCGACCCTTTTTCAGTCCCCATACACCCCTCACACCCCATGTCAGTCCCCATACACACCTCAGACCCCATTTTAGTCCCCATACATCATCACACACCCATTCATAATACCATGTCAGTCCCCATACCCAAATTCAGTCCCTATATACCTTCAGACCCAATGTCCGTCCACATCCACCAGTCAAACCCTCATTTCAGTCTACATACACCCCTCATGTCAGTCCCCATACACCCCGCAGACCCCGTGTTAGTCCCCATACATCCCTCGCACATCCATCACACACCCATTCACAATCCCATGTCAGTCCCCATACATATTAATAGATTTCATAAACTGTTGGAATTTATGGGTGTTGTATTTCTACAACAATGGGATGCACGTCATGGTATAGAATGTGAATAGCAAAATGCAGCTTTCATGCAGGGGAGAATGGACGCTTCTCAGATTATGTCACCTTGGTTTGGTGCCCATTTCTCCAAGCCCGAAGACCGAATACAACAATGTTGTACAACAAAAGGACCAGCCATGTTTAAGTCATGCTAAGATTTTCCTGGTCTTATTTTACATCCGAATGACGATAACGTGCACACCATAATGATATGGATTTAAAAAGGAGACTTGAAAAAAACTTGGTCACAATGAACACAAAGAAAACAAAGGTTCATTTTGCTGCAATGCTGAGAGTAAATTTTCCTTGTGTATTGGTTTATATCATGCCTGAGGTTATACGTCACACCAGCAAACGGAGAATAAGGAACCAGAATGGCCGTACTAGGCACAGAAAATTGTCATCATGATATATCATTAAACACAAACAATTTGCCAGTACGGGACAAACCATTGGGAATCCCTCACCATGCAATATAATGAGTCCCCTCTTCAAACACCCCCTTATTGGAATTGTATCCTAGTTAGTTGGCACACACATAAACAGAGAAGCACAAGAATGGAGGAACCATAAATGTTCCCCTTAACCTGAGGGATATGTGAGGGTCCACTACAGGGGTCAGCAACCGTACCCCCCCACACAGATATTTTGAATCTACAACTCCCACAATGCTCAGCTACTGATTAGGTTGGCAGAGTCTCATGGGAAATGTAGTTATAAAGCATCTGAACGGCCAAGGTCGCCAACCCCTGGTCTACTGTCAAAATGGAGCCCTGACAACAGATTGAGCAATAAAAAAAGAATATATCTATACCAAATGTGGGTTTATTACTTTATATTCTGGATTTATAAAATGTTGAAATCAACCTTTGCAGGTTATTGGCTGTATTTTACCAAACGCTATAAAAATATACAGCTTGAAAGTTGCGTTAAGGTATTAACGTTAATTCTGAGTGTGCTCATTATTATAAAACCAGCCATTACTTCAAGTACAGCTTGAACATAGTCCTTTATTTTGGGGTTGGTAAAATGTATCAGGTTTCAGACTCACTCTCGGGTTTGTTTGTGTTGGTTGAGACTCAGCAGATGGACAATTGGTTCTTATTTGCTGTGATAATAAATGACAATATTAATAGGTTAAACCCTGATACACGTAGAGACAGCAAATCATTGCAGGGACATCTTCTCATGAATACAGTCAATAATCTATAATCATATATGATTCCTTTCATCTGTTTCTAGACAATTTCAACTGGGATCTAGATCTTACTTCAAACCAGTGGTAATCACTAAGGATGGCAGCAGGTGGGACCTTTGGGAATTGTAAGGAGTAAGGCTAGGATCAGACGTGTGTTTTTAAGAGCGGAAGGAACGTCCGTGAGAGTGGACGTTCCTTCCACTCTGCTGCCTGTCTGACGCCTGTCTGGCCACCTCACTGAGCGCAGTTAGTGGTTAAAGGAACACGCTACTCATCCCGACCACTTTATATTTTTTAAATGGTCAGGATGTGTGGAGTGCCCCCCCCCCTCTCAGCCCCCCTGTTTTTCCTACATGGCGGGGATGAAGTGGAAGAGTTTACAACATCACCAGCAGCCAAGAAATTAGAATTTCCCAGCTGCCGTCTACTATTCAGTTACTAGTAATGTCAGCGCACAGGGAGAGCGCCAACATCACTATCTCCGAGACCAATCATGTTAGAAAGGCCGTGATGGATCGGAACTGTGAGTCTATCGTTCTGCGCAGGTGCTACGGAACTTGCGTACCGAAAGTTCGCAAGTCCCGTTGCGTCGTGTGATTTGCGTTTCCTACGCTACGCAACATGCGCAGAAAAGCTACAGGGACTTCCGGTTTCATGAGACCCTGAGCCAAAAAGGAAGAGCTGTGCTTGACGAGGGACATAAGCTGCGTAAAGTGGGGCAAAAAAAAATTGCCAACCTCTGCCCAATTATTTAGGAGCATAAAAAGGGACAAAGGGACCTCCACTTTTCAGTTGAGTGTTCCTTTAATGTTTGTTCTTTATGTAACCTTCATGCTCCCTACATCAGGGGTCGGCAGCCTTGGAGCTCCAGAGTTCTGAAACTACATTTCCACTCATTAGATTGGCTGAGCCTCATGGGTAGTGTAGTTTCAAAAAATCTGGAGGGTTATGGTTGCTGACCCCTGCTCTACATCCTTCTTCATCGTTGCAAATTGAGTATGCCTTACGAAATTCCTAATCCAGAATTTTTTTGTGAGCAACAAAACACCAAAAAACAAAAAACATTTCTGAATCCAAGGATTGTGGATAAGGGATTCTCAGCCTGTATACATCAACTGGATGTATAACAGGCACCTGCATGTAAAATGATTCTTTTGCCACCCTGTGCACTGTAAATAATTATTATATCCGACTGAATCTATATCTTTTGGATCCTGGGTGCAGGTTCCAGCCAGGTAAATACATTGTATTAGAACAATTTAGTAATTGGGTCCTTCTTTAATCAGAGAAAATAATGTTCTGGAGAAATACGATGTTGTTTAATCGCCGTTTTCTTTTTTTTTAACCAATATATTACTTATATTGGCTACTTCGCACGGTCACTGCAAGCAAACAACAGTAAATTAGCTGTTTTGGTGGCAGCTCTTTTCCCCTCCTTCTGAAGAGAAACACATTATTTTCCATAACTGCCAACATTTGAGGGCGAAAGAAATGTTGGCTCACACACAGATTGTATATATAACAAATATTTTGAGAATGTAATTGTATTAAATAAAATGGCGAAGAAATACAGAAATTACACAGCACATCCAAATGTGAAGGTGAATAACAAAATGGGTGAGGACAAGAAATTAAAACATAACGGGCCACATTACATTCCTGATGTTAACGCTCACTTGCCTGAGCATTAACGTTAACTGCGGTGTCTACCGCATATTACGATCCAAACGCAAACGGGTTTAGTAACCCGTTTGCGTTTGGTACCTTGCGCTCTTCAGGGCGAGGTTACTGTACTTTGTGGTCCCTATACTTAACATGGGGAGCACAATCTACTAGCACTGATTAACATCCGGCTGTGGTTATCAAAAAGTCAACCACAGCCAAGACTTGGTGTTAACGGATTCCGCTTCTGCAGAATCCGTTAACACCAGCCTAAAAAAACAAAAAAAGACTCCGATACTCACCTCCTGTCCTGCGGTGAAGACCGCGGCTCCAACTGCCTCCTCCGTCTGGCGGGAGCAGGGAAAAACTGGGGGAAAAGTCCCCCCAGTCTCTCCCTGCGTATCACTACGCCGATCAGCGGAGGAGGAGGAGATCATGTGACCGGCAGGGGGAAACTCAATGGAGTCCTATGGACGCCATCGAGTGGATGCTTGCGGCTGCGCTCAATAAATGTTGGGCTCAGCCCGGGGGTTGACGCCCGCAAACAATGCAGGCAGCATTTTTTTGCGCCTGCATTGTAATCCTGTGTTAAAACGCGGGCGCAAGGGGGAAGACTGTGGGCGCAGTTTTTCCTCCCTTGTGCCCGCGTTTTAACGCTAGGATTGTAATATAGCCCAACATTTATTGTGTACTTAAAAAAATCGAGCTAGACATACATATACACATATCTGTGTCTCACACAACCCGGAGTAGTAAAAATGACAAGGTTTTAAGTGGAGCCTCCACATAGGTTGCAAACCCGGGGTACGAGTGTATGAGACACTGGTAACCAATGAGGCAGGATTAGTCTATTCCCTATAAAGAAGGTGCATATAGAAGCCAAATATCAATTTAGTAAGCCATTGAAAAGCGGAAAGAATTAGCCCAAATGAATGAACCAATTTCAAGGATAATCAAGAAAAAGCTAATATAGAGATCCTTAGAATGGTCTCATAGAAGGTACATCTGGCAACAAAAAATCATGAAAGGGTTTCTCCTTGTAAAAAAGAGGTAAAGGTAAAACCTTCATTGAGTTCTTTAGGATGCAAGGTTTTAAGAGTGAAAATCCAATAAGCTTCTAGCTGTAGGAGTTTTTAATCGAGGTTCTCACCTCTTTCTTCACTTAATCTTTTCAAGCCCCATGAAGCGTATGCCATCCAAGCTGTTCTCATGGTGTATTCTCAGGTGGCGGGAGACCGATGTCTCTCTAGGATATCTTACTGACCTCACATGTTCCAAAATTCTTTGTTTACATTTTAGAATTGTTTTGCCAACATAAACTACCGTGCCGACATCGCTGACTCCCGTATAGCATATTGGTTCCCGTCTGTTAGAGCCTGAGGCAGGAGACATTCATGAATTTTTGTCCTCTCGCCTTGGGGGTCCGTTCTGTGTACTACAAAATGGACATCGTATGATCGTTTCTTCCAAATGCATTGTTTAAATCGACTTTGCTGAACGGCGTAATATGGGCCATAACAAAATGCCGTCCCCATGGTTACCAAATCACATGGTTTCGTCCTACGGACATAGAGATGTCTACAGAGATTCCGATACATGGGGAAATTTTGATTGCAACTCGAATCATATGGGTTGTGGGCTCTGATGCGTCTGACGGACTGCATAGCGATCCAACGAGCGAAGCCCTTTCCGTTCAGTCTACTTTGTTCTTCATGCCCCCCCTCCTTATTGAGATACACTCAACAATAGGCTTGGACATCCCCTTAGGAGGCGGGACAAACTATCTACAGCACCTGAGTTTCATTGACATCTACCCTCCACTATTTAAGAAGTCAAATGAGCGGCAGTCTGTACTTGACATGCTCCCAAACAACATCTATTTTTTGCTCCTGAGGACGCCCTAGTGGCGAAACACGTCGAGCATCTGAGTATGGGATAAATTTGTGTTTGTTTTAATTTGTAGTTACCAGTGGCAGGAGTAACCCTTTCATGATTTTTTGTTGCCAGATACTTCTATATGAGAACATTCTAAGGATCTCTATATTAGCTTTTTCTTGATTATCCTTGAAATTGGTTCATTCATTTGTACTAACTACTTCTTTCTGCTTTTCAATGGCTTACTAAATTGATATTTGGCTTCTATATGCACCTTCTTTATAGGGAATAGACTAATCCTGCCTCATTGGTTACCAGTCTCTCATACACCCGTATGCCGGGTTTGCTCCCGATGTGGAGGCTCCACTTTTTACTACTCCAGGTTGTGTGAGACACAGATGTGTGTATATGTATGTCTGGCTCGATTTTTTTTTTTACGTACACAATAAATGTTATGTTTTAATTTCTTGTCCTCACCCATTTTGTTATTGATGAATTAGGGTTACCCCCATTACATTGAGGATTGTCAATTCGGTCTATCCATGGATAGCTAGCTTGTTGTAGTATCCACCTATACACAGCTATTTTTTTAAATGTTAAAGTGACGCTGTAATGAAAATAAAAATATATGATATTACTTTAAAATATAGATCCATTTTAAAAGCCTTTCTTTTACGAACGACCCAGCACTTTTATAAAATAATTGAATGGGATGTGTTTCGCTCTGGATTATTATTCCTCTGAGATGCATACTTCCGTAGTGGTTGAGGAAACTGATTAAAATGCCCATATCATTATTATCATCATCCGGTATTAACCTCTTCACTACCGATATCAATATATCTCGGGCTTCAAAAGCTCCATCTGGTACCCAATATCGAGATACCTCAGTATGCTGATCTGCAGCCCAAAAGCAAATGCAATTTGTTTGCTTTTGGGCTGCAGAAGGTGCCCCCAAAGTTTTAGCCCTGTGGGCATAATGATTAAAGAGCTAAAACTGTAAAATCAGCTGCTCAACGCTCTGAAATGTCAGGCTTTCAGCAGCCGATGCAGAAGAAATAGAGGTTTGAGCGGATGGTCTATTTTCTTCTAACTCAATTTCGCAGTAGATGGCACCATCTACTGGCCAAAAATAGGTTATTTACAGTAAGAAATACAATGGGTATAAACTCAAATATTTCTTTAAAATTAATTAAAAATGATTTTACAAAAAAAACACCACTGGTTTCTGAAAATGTTTTTTGGAAAAACACTTGGTAGTGAAGGGGTTAATGATAATTATTATCGTTCGCTTTATTTTTTTTTCTAATTGCAGTTTATTCCTAACCTCTTCATTACCATTTGGTTTTCCACAAAACACTGGGATGAACCAGTGGCTTATGGAAAACCACTTTACCGCTTAACTCTATCACTACCATACACAAATCTACCTCACCCCCATTCCCACACAGTCTACATAAGTGTTTCCCACACCTGTCCTCGGTGGGCACTAAAAGGACAGGGTTTAAGGTAGGGTTGCACCGATACCGATACTAGTATCGATATCGGTGCCGATACCGGGGAGTACTTGGTACTCCTGCAGTACCCCCGATATTTTTTTCCGATACCGGAAGCCGGCATTGAGCCAGCTTGCCGGCATCCGAGGGGCTGGGGCGGCTGTCCGAATGCTCTATCGGCATTCGGACAGGCCCTGCAGCTGCTCTCCGCATTGTTTAATACTTACCTTCCTGGGCACCGCTGGGAAAGTCTTTGCGCGCGCGCACTCCTTGGAAGGTCCCCAGCCGGGACCACGTGGGACCATGTGATTGCGACTGGGGTCCTTCCAACGAGCGCACGCGCGGGAACTTTCCCGGCGTCACTAAGGAAGGTAAGTATAAACAAAGTGAGGAGAGCAGCTGCAGGGCCTGTCCGAATGCCGATAGAGCATTCGGACAGGCCCTGCAGCTGCTCTCCGCTCATACTTACCTTCCTGAGCGACGCCGGGAAAGTTCCCGCGCATGCGCTCGTTGGAAGGACCCCAGCCGCGATCACATGGTCCCACGTGGTCGCGGCTGGGGACCTTCCAAGGAGCGCGCGCGAAGACTTTCCCGGCGTCGCTAAAGGAAGGTAAGTATGAGCGGAGGGGGGCAAATCCATGTGCTGGGGGGCAGTATCCACAAGCTGGGGGCATTATCCACGTGCTGGGGGGCATTATCCACGAGCTGGGGGGCATTATCCAGGAGCTGGGGCAGATCCAGGAGCTGGGGCAGATCCAGGAGCTGGGGGCATTATCCATGAGCTGGGGGGCATTATCCATGAGCTGGGGGGCAATATCCATGAGCTGGGGGGCAAATCCATGAGCTGGGGGGCAAATCCATGAGCTGGGGCAATATCCATGAGCTGGGGCCGTATCCATGAGCTGGGGGGCAAATCCATGAGCTGGGGCAATATCCATGAGCTGGGGGGCAATATCCATGAGCTGGGGGGCAATATCCATGAGCTGGGGGGCATATCCATGAGCTGGGGGGGGCATATCTATGAGACCTGGGGCTTTATATGAGGTCTGTTCTTATTGGAAAGCGTCACGTGACATAAAATAAAAGTATCGGTACTTGGTATCGGTGAGTACTTGAACAAAAGTATCGGTACTCGTACTCGGTCTTAAAAAAGTGGTATTGGTGCATCCCTAGTTTAAGGATCACCTCGGGGAAATGCAGACTGAATCCTGCAATCACTGAGCAGCAAATTATGTCACCTGTACTGTGCTTCAGATTTCTGAAAACCTGGCCTGTTAGGGGGGCCTGAGGACAGGTTTGGGAAACACTGGTATAAATGCATTGTAAAATCATTACAGTGCAGTCAGAGCCTGTATGCATCATTTGACAGACAACTCTCCCGCAGCAGAGGAAATGCAGTCCGGACTGTTATGAGACTCCGTAGACCCAGCACCTCAAAGAGCGTCCTGTCTGATTTACTGGAATTTTAGAGACATATCGTGGAGCTCAGCAAAATTCCAGAATTATTCCAGTATCAGCCCAGATCAATTAACTCTTTCTCAGGCACCTGAAAACAACATGATATGTACTGAAATGTCTCATTTGCATGAGATAAATGTTATGATAATTTAAAATGAATATTTTTGTTTTTTTTACCACATGAGGTACCGGAACACAGACAGTCAAAAACTGAGAGGTCCTAGATCCTGTTCCCCCACAAATTAAGCCCTGGTAACACCTCTAGAAAAATAAAGAATTCCTATCCCTCTCTCTATTCTCTTTGAGCCAAATAGTGGTATGTAATTCAGGACACCAAAACCAAAGGAGACCAGGGACTTGTTTTAATTATTCTTTTAAGATATAAATTTTAAAAAATGTAGAATAAAGTATTACTGTGTAGTAACGGATGTGTCTACGTATCAAGCTATTACTAGACACATTTTACTAAAACATGTATCTTGGGAACCAGAGAGGGAAGTTAAGATTTTAGGGCATAACAGAGACTTTTGGAATAATTCCACAGTTCTGCCAGTTTTCGGCTCTGCTACATTGAATGAAAATTCGCAATCCGCTAGTGATTTCCTGCTTTAGCGAATATCCCTGATAAGGAGAGGAGATATGGAAAGCCATTACCCTGACTGCTCTACCTTATAAACGGAACAGAATTACGACCCAGTAATCCAGAACGGTTTCAGACACTCTATATATTAATATGCCCCGCTATAAATAAGCCCCATATATTGTTGAATAGGAAAATATTTGTATATAGTATAACTGCTACTCATTGTAGGCTAAAATCTATTCTTTTATTGCAATATGTAAAATTTTCCATCACAAAGAACAACATTTTACTTTTCTATAGCTATAACATTATAACATACAGGTCTAACGATATAGTTTAACATTTTTTTTTAAATTTTTTATCTTGCATTGATGCACAAGTTTATTATCCTAGTTATTAAAATAGATTCAATCATTCCGCTTATCCACTCCTTACTGAAATCTCATAAGCACATTTTTTTAAACTAATAATTAATGACATGGAACTTAAGACTTAATAGTGACTTGCTGTTTTGGTGACAAACGAGACTGAAAATTTAGAGCCAAAAAAGTGCCAAATTTGCTATATATTTTTCTCCTTGATCCAGTTAAATTGCGTATCCTCAGATTTTTCCGATTAGTGTTCCAGTGGTGATGTTGTAAGACAAGGAGGAATCTCTAAAAATCATTGTCATTGTGGTAAATTGTTTTACTCAAGGTCTAGTGTTATTTTGTAGAACTCAGCATGTATCACTGTTAAGGTGAGTAAGCCCCGACATGAATCACATTTTTACACACACTTACTACACATCCACACATTGAGTAGGTCATCAAATATTGCACTTAGTGGCCCAAGAACTCTCAGACGAGAGGTAATAATAATAAAAAAAGATATATATACTGTATTTATATATATATTAATTTAACCATGCAATGCTAAACACATTTCATCTCAACAGAAGCACAGATTTACACAGCACGGTAGACATTTATTTCAATATATATTTTTTTATTGACTTTATTTACGTAGTCGGACACAGCTAGCACACAATGCTAATGTGGAACAAACCTGGGAAACTGAGCTTTGATTCTTTCTTATTTTTATTTATTTTTTGGCTCGGGGGTTTAGTTGTAGCTTTGCGAAAATGGAATTGAAGAACATGCCCAGTAATATATTTGTCATATATTAATAGAAGAAGTGTGTACAGGACATGAAATGCTGTGTTACAATAATTGGGATTTATGGCGCATAAATATTCCTTCATGTCGTTGTAAGTATGAGATAACTTTCGTACGGAAATTAGATTTCTTCTGTGGAAAGAAACCGTTCTTTAATATGCATACGCTTTTCTGTGTGGTAGATTTTGGCCGTCTTTATACACAGTCCGGAGCTCGTGTAAATGTCCGTTCAGGCTATCGTATTCCTGAAATGGTATAAATTCACATGCTTTAAAGAAATGACCTCACCAATACGCTCACGTGAAGTTTCTGTTCGTCTGATCTTGAGTAAATAGGGCGGACTAATGCTCGAAGAGTCCTACCACGAACGCTAAGCAAAAGGTCAACCCGGACGTCAGGAACTGAAGGGACACAGAGTCCCAAGTCTGCAGCTAGGAGACAGTGTGAAGGTTTCTACTGTAATACAAGGCAGTAAAACACATGAATAATAAGTCAGTCGTGCCATGGGCTGTGTGATTAATGGTATGGTTCTCCAGCTTAAAGCAACTAGTCCTTGACCATGGCCATCCATTGCTTCTACTTAAAAGGGAAATATAATGGCTATTGATGGTCAACACATTTAAGTATTCATCCCCCTGGTATTAGTCTGGAGCAGAGGTTCTCAACCCTGGTCCTCAAGTACAGGATAGGTTTTAAGGATCACCTTGGGGAAATGCAGACTGAATCCTGCAATCACTGAGCAGCAAATCATATCACCTGTGCTGTGCTTCAGATATATGGCAAACCTGGCCTGGTAGGGGGACTTGATTACCAGGGTTGGGAAACACTGGCCTAGGATAAGTAAGAATTATTTGTTTTCCTGCTAGATGGCACCTGTTGCATGGTGCCGTTCCACTTTACGATTCGCACCTGAACAACAAACACAAACGCCGACAATCAGATGCCTCTCAATGCACCATGCTGTGGTGGATCCTCTTGGTTCGAGACACAATCTGATCGAAAACCTGGAAGGCTGTCCAGCAGGAGTTGATTGACAGCCTTCAGGTCGAGGAAGAGGGGACACTCAGCAAATCATGTACATTTAATTAGCTTAACCTCCCTGACGGTTTTGCTGAGTGTGGCTCGGGGTTAACTTTTTGTACCGAAAGCAGTATCCCCGAACCACACTCGGGCTGGATACTTACATGTCCTGTGCTCCCTCGCTGATCCCGCAGTCTCCTCCAGCCGCTCGCAAAGTCACACTTCCTGGATCTCTTCTCACGAGGAAACCAGGAAGTGTGACTTTGCGATCGGCTGCAGTGTGACTGTGGGGACAGCGAGGGAGCGCAGGACATGTAAGTATCGGCCCAAGTTTGGCTTGGGGATACCACTTTCAGTATTGAAAGTTAACCCCCCGAGCCAAACTTATACCGCTAGGGGGCCAGAATAAATAGGACCGATTCTGACATATAAATTATGTCAGAATCGGTCCACCAGGGAGGTTAATGTAAACACGGTGGCTACAATATCCCTTTAATGAGTACACCCATTTTGGATAAGATGTATTATCCATCAAAAAAAATTATTCAGCCAAACACCTGCAGAATTGTTTCTACGTCACACATTAAACAGTTGATGTGTCTTATAATCAGGTTAGACCTGTGAAATACTGGGTGAGCCTGAAAATGAACTCCCTATGATCTCCTTCTCTGCACTGAACATCTGGAAGGTGTTTCCTCGTCCTTTTGTCACACAAAGGACTAAATCACTCACATTGAATTTCGCATCAAGACAAAAGGGGTGCTACTCGGGAGCTCACAGTAAAATTATCCATGGGAGCATCAAGCAGTATTTATCGGAATTTGGCGGGTACTGCAACAGCATACGTCTGCTTCACATCTTTGAAACCAATTCTGGCATAGAACCAAGCCATGGCATAAACCATGCCGAGCGCCAGAACAAAATAGCATGTAAACACATCGGTAGGTGATGTAAATCGATAGAGGTTGTAAGCAGACAATATAAAATTAACAGATGGGATAAATAGCTGGTAAAAACAATGTCAACAGATGGGAGATAAATCGTGCATGTGACCCAAGATGATACATATTATAATGATAATGTACTTCAATAAAATAAAAATATATATAATGCAACATAAAATAAGACTGAGGCCCTGAGCAAGCTCTGTCTGAGTCAGGAAGTGGCTCAGCCAATCAGGAGCCGCACATACTGTTGGAATGGAATCAATGAAATCTGCAAACCTTTGTCCGGCATCCGTTGCGTTGTATGGCACTAATGCCAAAATTGATGGACAAACAAATTACAACACACTACAACGTCCTGTGCAACAAAAAGCAAATATCTAAAGCTATCTGCCAATATCTGCTGTTAAATAATATTTTAAGACCATGGAAATTATTGTCTTTGTTATTTTTGTCTCCTGCCTTCCATTTTTTTTAAGTGTCCAGCACCCTTTATGCCTCCCAGCTTCCCAACCGTCCCATCTGCAACACGATGTGGCCGTGTCACTAATATCGTTTTATTAATAAATGTGATTATGTGTTTATATAACGGAAAAACACATTTTCTCTAGTACTGAATCTTTCTTCTGCAACATTTTTATTGAAATTTTAGATTTTGATGTTAGCCGAAGTTTTAAAAGTTGTGCTGATTCATCACAACTCATCGTATATCATATAAATCCAATGGCCCTAATAAACAATAACTGGATACCTTTACCATGGTTACGCTCCCACATAAAAGTATATATATATATATATATATATATACATACATAGACACACTTTTTATTCTCTCAGCTCTGTGTACATTTTGACCCCCATGGATTGAGCATTTGCGCTCTGGCAGATATATTCTGATTAATGGTTCCTCTCTCTCCATCCTAATTAGGAAGGTGTTTAAATGAGCATTTTCCAATTAGAGGAAATGGAACACCTTATTTATATTATGTCATAGCACCGTGCACGTAATGTCAGCGGCCTAATCACTCATAATGATGTATACATTTACAATGAACACTTCTGTTATTGCAGCATCTGTTGTTCGTGGAGCCTCTGGGCTTTGTGCTTTGCCAAAAAATTAAAAATAAATTTAAATAAAGAATACAAGAAAATACACACACCTAAGCCTTGTATTCTTTCTTTTTGCAGCATGCATTGGGTGGTCTCGGCTCCTATCGCTAAGGAGCACACGTACGGACGCCTGAGCAGTCGTGAAATTTGGCAGTTCTCGTAAAGAACATTGGATAAAGCCCTTTGTAGACTTGCCTGGACAATGAACGTTTACGGATATAACAAGAAAAACCTCCAAAACAATACAATATTTGGACGATACCAATACACTCAAAGTCCAGATAGAGGTAATGCTAAATATTTTATAGGGGAGGAAATCATAACAAATCCTTTGAGTCATTCTGGGAAGGAACGAAAAGACCTGAGGGAGAAGGATAAAAATAACTAATAATAATTGGGTGAACTTTAAACACGTCAACGATCTGCAGCTATCAACTGGCTCACGTTATGCGATGTGAACATAAGGGTTGGGAGACATCTCACTAATTATTAGAGCGTACACAGCCAGTTTAAATTGCAAACAGCAGGAACATTTATAGTGATGTCTCAGCCTCCAGGCCATCATCAGCTTACTATATAAAAGAAGATCTATTCCTTTCTTTAATTCTGTTTTTTTTTTCTTCTTTTTTTAACATTTTTGAAATATATTTATATATATATTAAACAGTGGAGAAACAAAAAAAATTTAAAAAAATAAATAAAAGCATATGAACCGGTGTTATTCATTTTTAAATACTTGTTGGCAATAGAACGCACTGAAGATGCCTGGATCAAGTTATTAACAGCCACAGTTGGGTTGCTGTGGAGGCGGTTTGTCCGTCAGTCTCGTGGTCTGTTTGGCGGTGGCGACAGCTGGGTCTGTCTCCAGGTTTTCTGACATTTTGTCGCAGATGATGTCCACCAGCCGCTCAAATGTCTGCTTGACGTTGACGTTGTCTTTAGCGCTCGCTTCGAAGAACTCAAACCCTGAAAAGGGAAGATGAATGTTTGAAACAGGCTCTCAGAGGGAGAACGCGTATCTACATTATTTACTTATTATTATGTCTTAGATTTCGTTATTATGTTCATATGTTGCACAAAATTGCAGCACACATACAGGTAGGCACCTATTTCCACGTAGACGGTAACAGGAGCCTGTGAAGGTAAATCACATCGCAAGCCAACATCCCTTAGCAACTCCCTGCTAATGGCTCTCTTACGGCTGAGATTCTGTGTTAGTGACTCAAGTTGTAATAGCTGGGAGCTGCGATCAAAAACTGTAAGCACCGCCATCACTGGTACCGTTGCCTGGAGCCAGGGGCTTATTAACCATTAAGCAGATTAAGCACAAGTTTAGGACACCAGGCTCAAAGAGGGTACCACAGAGTTGAGACAAGGGTGAAAAGAGAAAAAACGAATGAAGCTTTGTAATTTTTTTTTATAGTGTAGCGCTCACTCCCGGCGGAGCCGCTGAAATTGAACCTCGGATCAGTCTCCCCACACTAGGGAATAAATATACTCCAGCACCGTTGTGGATTTTATAAATTATATAGTTTACTAGAATAAATGGCATATAATGAATAACACGGTGTTCGTAGATATATTTACAGTACTTCGTAATGCGGGAAACGCGCAGCGGAAAAGAAATACGATGTTTCGTATTTCAAGGAAACGCGCAGCGGAAAAGAATACAAGGTTTCGTAATTCGAGAAACGCGCAGCGGAAAATAAATATGATATTTCGTAATTCGAGAAACGCGCAGCGGAAAATAAACGGAAAATTATCTTTAACCCCTTTCTTGATTGGGGAGTGAGTCCCGCACAGGTTGTGTCCCGGAATGTAAGTGTGTGTGTGTGTTATGGTACCCGGGTACACTATTCCACTGGCCAGTGAATTGCTTAAGAGGTATCTTCGACTAGTCAAGTTGGGGCCCTGTGGGTTTTGGAAACAAACAGCAGCGTGCTTTCTTGGTTTTGCAACGGCCTAGAAGGCCTCTCACCCATCCGCCAGATACTTGAGGCTCCGCTGGACCCAGGACGTCTCTCTGCTCGATGTTGACTGGGCTCTCTTGGCTTCTGGATCCGATGTCTGGCTTTCTGCTCCTGCCGCGACTTGTCCAGCTTACCACCTGCTCTCCCAGTCCGATAGACCTGCGGTACTCCTTACTCGGGGGTCCTCTGGCTTCCTCAATAGAAGCTTGGGTAATCTTGTGGATCACTGGGTCTCCCTTTGGTAAGGCTGAGTAACCCGATCTGCAACTCCGTTAGGTCGCACCTGCGCTCCGGCCTGGACGCTGTTACGTTCTGCAGCACTGTGTCTTGTCTCTCTCACTCCCTGGCGCGCTCTGCCAGCTCTCTCCACGAGGCTCAGGATGTAAGTCTCTCTGTCCCACCCACTTCCTGTGTCCGTTCCCAAAGCATGCCGGGAAATGTAGTCCCAATTTAATATTCAGTGTCTCACATTGCGCTTGTCTCCCTCCGGTGGCCAAAAATAGGTACTGCCACAATAAATAATTAACCACAGCGCTACAATAGAATTAGTGAAAATTGATCATAATCAGTGGTGGAACTATAGGGGGTGCAGGAGGGGCCACAGCAGCCGGGTCCATGAAGCTGGGTGGGCCTCAAGCCAAAACAAAGCTTTCTGGCTTGCAGAGAACAGCTGAAGCCGTCACCCAACAGATGCTGGCTTCAGCTGTGACAGGTGACTGCTAGGCAGCCAATGGCAGCAAGCAGCATAATCACATGGGAAACTCTGACTCCTCACCACCCTCCCCCCACCCAGTCCACTCAGTGCACGTGGAACAGCCTGCACTGGGGGGGGGGGAATGAAGAGACTGGAAGCAGCAACCTCTTCTCACCAGACCTGACATAAGCCAGAGGTGAGTATTACACAGACGCACTCAAAGCATTTTTTTAGTATAGTTTTATCTTTTAATAAGAAATTCGAAATTCAGGGTGTGTGGGTATCTTTTAGTGCCCCTTTCAGGTATTCTGTGTGTGCGGGTGTCTTTTTAGGGGCCCCTCCAGCTAATCAGGGTGTGTGGGTGTCTTTAAGGGCCCCCTCCAGGTATTCAGGGTGTGTGTGTGTATTTTTAGGGCCCCTCCAGGTAATCAGGGTGTGTGGGTGTTTTGTTAGGGACCCCTCCAGGTATTCTGGGTGTGTGTGTCTTTTTTGGGCCCACCCAGGTAATCAGGGTGTGTGGGTGTCTTTTTAGGGCCCCTCCAGGTATGGGTGTCTTTTTAGGGGCCCTACAGGTATTCAGGGTGTGTGGGTGTCTATTTAGGGCCCCTTCAGGTATTCAGGTTGTGTGGGTGTTTTTTAGGGACCCCTCCAGGTATTCAGGGTGTGTGGGTGTCTTTTTAGGGGCTCCTTAAAATAGATGTTGTATTAGATATTTGTAGAACTTTATGTAGCCTAAGCTTGGCTTAGATTGTACAGTATTTTGAGTTGTCATACAAATAATTTTTTGTACTGCTGCAACCTGCATTGTATATCGAGTCAGACAGATCAACAACTAAAATGGACTGGGTCAGCGTGGAAAGGAGGGGGGCACCAAGATTTGTCAGTGCTTAGGGCACCAGTGAGCCTTAATCTGCCCCTGCCTGGAGCCCATCTGTGCAAGCGGAGTCGTACTGGGGCTGTGGAAGAATAATAGGAACTATTTGTTACTAGACATGTGCATTCGTTTTAGTACTAAAACGATTTAGTCCGAATTTTGGGATAATTTAGTTTTAGTATGACTCAAGAGATACGAAACTGCTCAGTACAAAAAACAAGAGAAACTAAAATAAAATGCACTACATTTTAGTTTCAGTCCCTTTTGTGATATTACATTTGATGAGTGAAGGAGACCAGTAATGAAGCGCAACATCGTAAAGCTACAGAAAAGGTTTGTATGCTTAATCCTTCCCGACCCCTACCTGAAAATCTGACAGTGATAGAGCTCCAGAATACTCACTGGCAGCACAGACAGCCAGCACAGAAGAGGAAACCTTTACTTAACCCTTGCATGTCTATGAGACAGAGAAGATGATAAAAGCAGCTGGAGAAGGAAAACATTCAAATAAATCACACTAAAAGCTAATGACAGAGGAGGGATTGATAGTAAAAACCCCTTTATAACAAGCAGCGCTGGGAGAAGAGAGGGACTTTATAAAACGTGTGTTCTCTCCCCTCCTGCTCTACATAATAGGGGCTTAGGTCTGATACATTTTATATTATCCAGGAGCACTATCCCCCTTTCCTCATCTATAATACACGTTTTATATAAAGTCCCTCTCCTCTCCCAGTGCTGCTTGTTATAAAGTTTTTTTTACGTCTGATACATTTATTATCCAGCTCTCACAGTTACTCTGTCATGAGCCTTCAGTGTGATTTATTTGAATGTTTTCCCTAGGTTTAAAGTGCTTTATTTTATTATAAAAATCTATTTGCACCAGTCATTTCTTCTCTGAGCTTTCAGACCGATTTACGTTAATATTTTCCCTCTCCCCTGCTTTTATATTCCTGTGTCTCCCCCACAGAGATACAAAGTTTAAGTAAAAGTTCCCTCTCCTGTGCTGGATAAGCATTGCACTCCGAAGTTCTGCACCCTCCACATGCCAATGCAGTAGGATGTTCTATACAGAGAGGGGCATTAATTAATGCAGGTGGATGTTGTATACATTATACAGAGAGGGGTATTAATTAATGCAGGAGGATGTTATCTACATTATACAGAGAGGGGTATTAATTAATGCAGGAGGATGTTCTATACATTATACAGAGAGGAGCCTTTTTTTTAGCCCTTTAAATCCAGTGGCTGTGAGTGCTGAGATCGGCTGCTTGTTATATTATCTCTCTGTACAATGTATCAGGCTCAGCTAATACAGTAACTGACTGTAACAGCGCTCATAGTTTCAGTAAAACAAGGAAATAATATTGTTCTAACCTCTTATATATAAAAATATTATTTACTAGTTTTACTGAAACTGAGTGCTGTGATGAGCAGCAGTCAGTTACTATAACAGCTTTGCCTGTCACATTGTACTGAGAGTGAGAGATACTGTAACAAGCAGCGATCTCAGCCCTCTGAGAAGCCACTACAATAGTAATTGTATCCACCTGGTTTTCGGATGAATGAAATTAGTTTTCATACTAAAGAACTGAAAACAAATTTCTTTAGCAACTAAATAAATTGCATTTTAGGACTAATCCATTAGTTCAAAACGAAATTTTGTGCTGTGCACATGTCTATTTGTTACCAGTGTTGCTCTGCATACGGCCAGAAGTGGCTGTGGATCGCACCACCCTGTGCACTGTGGGACCAGAGGCAAGTGAGCATTTTTTGTATGTATTTACTGTTAATCGTTATGGTAATATACAAAAGGTATATTGGTGTTTCACTTTGGTTTAACCCCTATCAGTGCTGGACAGGTCTGAAGCAGCACTTTACAAGTATGCATACATGCAGAGCAGGTTCTTGCGCACATACAGGTACTGATCCCTGACACCATGGCAATGTAGCTAATCTCTCTGGGCATGGACAGAAGAGAAAAATTTATTGCAATGCAGGATAGTCCGGATGGTAGATAAGCAGCCCCAAACAAGTTCCAAAGAAATTCAAGCTGTCCTGCAGGCTCAGGGAGCATCAGTGTCAGCGCAAACTATCAGTCGACATTTAAATGAAATAAAACGCTATGGCAGGAGACCCAGGAGGACCCCACTGCTGACACAGACATAAAAAAGCAAGACTACAGTTTGCCAAAATGTACTTGAGTAAGCCAAAATCCTTCTGGAAAACGTCTTGTGGACAGATGAGACCAAGATAGAGCTTTTTGGTAAAGCACATCATTCTACTGTTTACCGAAAATGGAATGAGGCCTACAAAGAAAAGAACACAGTACCTACAGTGAAATATGGTGGAGGTTCAATGATGTTTTGGGGTTGTTTTGCTGCCTCTGGCACTGGGTGCCTTGAATGTGTGCAAGGCATCATGAAATCTGAGGATTAGATGCTCAGTCTGTGCCCAGAAAATCCAAGCTATTCCATTTCACAGAAAATACATTGAGGGGCATGTCCGGACCGCTGAGCTCAATGGCCGCTTGTTAGCTGGGCTCTCCAGGGAATCTCACCTTTAAGCAGCACAGCTTCATTTGCCATCGACATGGGTAAGCAGAAGAAAAGGCTCACCCAGGCCCCTGGAACTCCAGAGGAACGCCACAGCCCACCCCACAGCGGGATTCGCGGCTATTTTCCGCCGCAATCGGGAGCACAGGCTCCGCAGGGGGAATCCAAGATGGCGGCCGGGTCGGCTACACATGAGGGGCCTAAGATGGCGGCCGCTTGTACACCGATGGCGCCACACTCCCCAGCTTCACCCGGCGGTGGCTGGGAACCACCGCCAGATATCCTGCAGATTATGCGGGCCCTGCCAACCAGAGATGATCTCACGGCGGCCACCAGAGACCTGCGCCAATCCCTCCCAGGGGAAATACAGCAGGTGAGACAGGATGTACTAGGCCTCACCCAGCGTATAGTAGCGGTGGAGGGAGTACACCAGGCACATGCGGACGCTATCCAGGCCCACTCCACACAGTTAACCCTGCATCACACTTTACTTCAAACCCTTACCAGACAACTTGAAGACCTCGAAAACAGGGGCAGGCGCAATAACATTAGAATACGAGGCTTGCCTGAAAACGAACACGATTCGGATGATCTACACCGCATCCTCACCAACCTATTTAATTTTCTGCTGCAAAAATCACCGGAGGCTGCAGTGGAAATGGAGCGCTGGCATCGCGCCCTAAGATCCCGGGGCCCCCCAGGCAGCCCCCCTCGTGACATCATCTGTTGTCTCTGAAGGTTTAGCGTCAAGGAGGCCATCATGGCTGGGGCCAGGAATAAGTCGGCCTTATGATTTGAAGGAGCAAAAGTGGAACTCTTTCAAGATGTATCCTTACTCACTTTACACTCTAGGAGGGCACTTAAACCCCTAACATCGGCCCTACAACAAGCGGGATTACAATATCGGTGGATATACCCGGCAGGACTACAAGTACGCACTCCTCAAGGCCCGGTCACGGTGTGAGGTGGTGACGAACTGCCTGAATTTCTCTCTACGCTGAACCTCCCACCCGACACTATCATGGAATGGCCTGACCCAATACGGTTTATCACTTCCGCTACGCCGAGGCCTCAACGGGTCCCCCGACAGCGCAGATCGCCACGTGGAGCTGATGGAAGGTTCACACAGTTCGATTCACAGGAGGCTTGAGAACCACACATCGTCCTTCTGCTACATGGCACAATCGTGGCAGGTTCAATTACCCCGCGCTATTATCTGTACAGCTCTGGTGGAGCGAGGTACATTATGTAGACACTACGTGTGGTGTCCTTTGCCGCCTCTTGCTGCCATTGTAACATTGACTGCGGTTTCGGGGTTGGATGGCTCCCCCTCTACGCATACTCTGCATACAAGTTTTGTTACGGAGATGACACCATATGACGGCCCCAGCGGACCTGCGTTGTTGTCGCTGCAATTATGGTGAACGTCATACGCTGGTTACATGCCGAATGTATTTCTGCTCCTTTGCTTTCCTTTTCCCGCATTTTTCACCTGGAACGGCTATGTGGTTTTTATAGCACCATTAATAGTAGTTATCAACAAGACATAATAATTATGGTCGTTCGACAGTGGGTGAGATTCGCCTGGAGACTCTGGTTTTGTATTTTGTAAAAGTACAGGTTATTGTTGCATTTATCTTAATCTCACGTCGGGATACGTTCTCCTGGGGTATTAGCCCACTCCGAAAGGAGTTGTTTAGGCGGGGCATCTCTCCGCTTCGCTCTGAGCGTCGCCTGGGATTTACACCCCGCTTTGGGCACACGCTCGCGGTATTTTGTTCAGGTTTAACTGTTTTCTTTTTGTATTCACCCTCCTCCTTTTATTACCCCTTTCTTACCTTGGTACACCCACCTCAGGTTCTTGTATAAGGGTTAGATAACATGGCATACCAGCACAGACCATTGCTCATACGATCTATTAATGCTGGAGGATTGAACATACCTGCTAAGAGGCATATTGCCTTACGGGATTTTGCTAAGGCTCAGGTCTCGGTGGCTCTTATTCAGGAGACACATTTTCTCTGCGACAAGGCACCGGCATTCCGGAGTGCCTCATACCCTCTGGGGTTTCATAGCAACTACAGGGAGGGTAAATCTCGAGGGGTGGCTGTTCTATTTGCTAAGCATGTACCATTCCAATTGTTGGCCCACAAGGCGGATGATGAAGGCAGATATGTCATGGTCAAAGGCACTATTGGAGAACAGCTATACACCTTCGTCTCTATTTATCTCCCCAACCGCAGACAACACATAGCCCTTAAGACGATCATGTCTGTGGTCACTGACTTCCAGGAAGGCACTCTGGTGGTGGGAGGTGATTTCAACCTTCCCCTGGATCCTAAGCTTGATACCTCACGCGGGTCTACCTGTGTTCCCTTATCGGTCATCCGCTTGACACGACTAACATTATTAGGCTCCACCTTGACGGATTGCTGGAGGGCGCTGCATCCCTCCACCAGGGACTATACGCACTACAGCTCTCTACACAAATCATACTCTCGCATTGACCACATCTTTCTCCCATTTGCACAATCACATCTCATTAGATACGCCGCAATTCGCTCGCAGACATGGTCTGACCACTGCCCAGTAGATGTAGAACTCGACTCATGCTTATACAGACCTAAGGCGTCCCACTGGCGGCTGAACGAAACTCTGTTGTCTGACCAGATGATACTCTCAGGCCTAAAGGAAGCGATATCTCAGTACTTTACAGACAACTCAGTTCCTGACGTCACCCCTACCTTGCTGTGGGAAGCCCATAAAGCCACAGCAAGGGGATATCTCATTAAACAAGGGACTCGCCTTAAGAGGGAGCGCATAGCACGACAGGAGGATTTGATGGCCCAGATCCGCATATTGGAAGCCTCTCATAAAGCCACTAGCTCTGAGGAGGACTATGTGCGGCTCTCGGCCCTTAGAGCGGATTTAAACTCACTGCTAAATATTAAAGCTCAGAGATCCTTTACATACTATAAACATTTATTTTTTGAACACGGCAACAGGTGCGGCAGACTGCTAGCCAGAGTTCTACGTAAAAAACGCAGTTCGGCTTACATTTCTAAAATCACGGACAGTTCGGGGGGGAAACTCTCTCTGCCTTCCTCAATGCTGGAGGTATTTCGTTCCCATTTTCATTCACTATATAATCTAGACAAGACGACACCGCCTACATTCACCTTGACACATAAGATTGAGACGTATCTACAAACTCATGTTAAACGCAAATTGTCGATAGCAAACAGACAACTTATAGAAGCCCCCATTACGGATGAGGAACTTCGCATAGCCATCACTGACACCCCTACGGGTAAGGCTCCGGGTCCTGATGGCCTGTCGCTTTTGTATTACAAAAAACTTCTAGAAACACTGATACCACAATGGTTATCCGCATTCAACTCCCTCACGCAGGGTGGGTGCCTCCATCCCGCCACGCTTACAGCCACGGTCAATCTGCTCCCAAAACCAGGAAAGGACTTGGATCAATGCAGTGATTACAGACCTATATCGCTGCTTAACCAGGATGTCAAGCTATTTGCCAAGGTGCTGGCCACCCGACTTAAGCCGTTCATCCCTGGTTTGGTACATGTGGATCAGACGGGCTTCATTCCTGGGAGAGAGGCGAAGGATAGTACTGTCAGGGCAGTGAACTTAATACACGGTTCACCACGTCTAACCACTGCTCCTTTTCTGCTCCTGTCCACTGACTGTGACAAAGCTTTCGACTGGGTACGTTGGGATTTCTTATTTCGAACTCTGTCACATATGGGACTGGGGGAGAATATGATTCTCTGGATACGGGCATTATACACGCACCCTTCAGCCCGCATTAATGTCAATGGGGTCCTGTCTGACTCATTCCCCATTTCTAATGGCACCAGACAGGGCTGTCCCCTCTCGCCTCTCCTGTTTGCATTATCTCTTGAACCCTTTTTACAAGCAGTCAGGGACGCCCCGGATATAGCCGGATTGAGGGTGGGTAATACAGAACATCGGCTGGCTGCATATGCTGATGATTTATTATTTTTTGTGCGATCCCCTAAGGTCACCCTGCCTACTTTGCTGCATATGTTTGCCGACTATGGAACCCTGAGTAACTTAAAATTGAATATGGATAAGTCCGAAATCATGCCTGTTCTCATTCCCCCTAGAGAGGCGCTAGCTCTGCAATCTTCGTTCCCCTTTAAATGGTGCCAGGGTCAACTTAAATATCTTGGCACGTTTCTGACACCGGACACTAATGACCTTTACCGAGCTAACTTCTTACCACTTTTAGCCTCCCTTGAACTAGATTTGCGCAGGTGGGCCCTCCCGCATATATCGTGGTTTGGTCGCATTAATACTATAAAAATGTCAGTTCTGCCCAGGATATTGTATCTGTTTCAGACGCTGCCTATTAGCTTGCCACGCCTCTTTTTTAAACTACTAAATTCCATGTTCCGCACTTTTGTGTGGAATGGTAAAGCACCTCGAGTTAAGCTTAATCTGCTGACTACACCTCGCTCCATGGGCGGCATGTCCATGCCACACATTTGGCATTACTACCGTGTGATTCATATGCAACGCCTGGTAGAATGGGGCAACAACACATCACCTAAATTGTGGGTGGGAATTGAAAAATGGTTTGCGGGCGATAACGTAGCTGTCTTGCCATGGATGCCTCGGAATTTGGCAAGCCCCCTACACAATGCACTCCCAACTACATTGGCCACGCTTTCCTTATGGCGCTCCCTGCAGACTAAGCTACCGGTGGCTCCTTATCCCTCCCCATTGATGCCACTGCAACATCTACCGGTATTCTCTAGGCACCTCATCCCTACGGCACCTACAGATGACCCTCCCTCTCCGCTCCCGCGTCATTTCTTAACAGCTGGCGCTCAGGTGGCGGAAGATCGACTACCATATAGCAGCCCTTTAGGATTTCTGGGTAAATTCCACCTCCATCAGCTCATATCCTACCTGGGATCATTGGCACCGCTAGATAAATATTGCAGACCCCCTCACGATATTTGAATCCATCTCGCATCGAGGGACAACCCCCCCACACAGTATATCACTCCTCTATGGCCTCCTCCAATCACTTTCTACACCTCCGACTCAGTTCTGTGATAAATGGGGAGTCTCCTTTCGCATAACTTTAAAGGATGAGGACTGGTCTAAGATCTACACCCTTGCCCACTGTTGCACTCCCTCCACTAGGATACAGGAAGTCAATTATAAAATATTGTATAGATGGTACCGCACACCGGACAGATTAAGTCACTTCTCGGGGGGGGGGGTGGAGATCTGTGCTGGAGATGTAGGGCACCACATGCGGACCATCTACACATCTGGTGGTCGTGTCCGAAAGTGCAGACATTCTGGGAACGTATACATGAATACGTGTGCAAGCTGGTGGAGCCCTCTCCTCCATTCACGCCGGAATTTTATTTGTTACACCACACACCTTACAGCATCTCAGGCTATAAAAAATCTATCATTCCGTGTTTGTTACATGCAGCACGGCTCACGATCCCCAGATTTTGGAAACAAGATATCTCCCCTCCACTTTCAGTATGGTTTGATGAAATGGAGTTCATTCGTGGGGTGGATGAACTCACTTTCCGTGCCCGAGATCGCTACGCGGAATATTCTGCAAAATGGTATTACTGGTTATCATATACGCAGAATCTCATGACCACCCTCTACACTTGTGTCATCAGCCTTGGGTACTCTGTTTTGTGTTTATACCCTGAGTCCTCATGGCTCTCCTTCCCTGTATTATTGTCTACCCCTCCTTAAAGTTATAACTTTCATATGTCTCATTACTTTTGAACTGGGCTCCTTTGGCCCTCTTTTATTGTTGGCTTGCTATTTGTCATATGCCTGGTAACGTGATGCTCAATGTTTGTTTCCCTTGCATTTCTGTAATGTGCCTTATTTTGAATAAACTTGAATATGTAAAAAAAAAAGAAATCTGAGGATTACCAAAGGATTTTGGGTCGCACTGTAAAGCCCAGTGTCAGAAAGCTGGGTTTGCGTCCGAGATCTTGGGTCTTCTAGCAGGACAATGACCCCAAACAAAAGTCAAAAAGGACCCAGAAATGGATGGCAAAAAAGCACTGGAGAGTTCTGAAGCGGCCAGCAATGAGTCCAGATCTAAATCCCATTGAACACCTGTAGAGAGATCTTAAAAATGCTGTTGGGAAAAGGCGCCCTTCCAATAAGAGAGACCTGGAGCAGTTTGCAAAGGAAGAGTGGTCCAAAATTCCGGGTGAGAGGTGTAAGAAGCTTATTGATGGTTATAGGAAGCGACGGATTTCAGTTATTTTTTCCAAAGGGTGTGCAATCAAATATTAAGTTAAGGGGGGGCGTGGCCTGAACGCCGATGCAGCCGGCAGCATTGGCCTGAACCGCGCTCATAAAGGGAGACCAGCACTAATTTGAGGTACCATGGCCACTAAAAAGAGGGCACAAACTGCCCCAACACCGAAGGGACCCTCTAACACACAAAAACGCGGCGATATCGTCCAGTATTTCGCGGACACGCCACCCGCAAGCAAGCCGCCAAATGGTCCCAAAATGGCGCC
Organism: Leptobrachium leishanense; assembly: GCA_009667805.1. Classification (NCBI taxonomy): domain Eukaryota; kingdom Metazoa; phylum Chordata; class Amphibia; order Anura; family Megophryidae; genus Leptobrachium; species Leptobrachium leishanense. Next base: position 18,149,659 of record CM019063.1, on the reverse strand, counting down.
GATTTCTCCAGCTTCCCACACGCCTTCCCCGGCTGACAGCCCTGCACCGTCGGTGGACTCAGAGGTGTCAGTGAAGGACATCCTACGCACACTACCAACAAGGGAAGATTTAGAGAACATGCTGCAAAAGTTAGAAACATCTTTTACAATGCGGCTAGAATCTGTAGGAGCGGATATAAAGCATGTGGGGTCCAGAGTGCAGGTCCTGGAAGAGGAACGAGAGCTGCTGGAGGATCGTCTATTACATTTGGAAACAGGTATGATGTGGCTACAAACTTCAAAGACTACACCGTACCCTTGACGATCAAGACAACTGGGGCGCCGCAACAATCTGCGTATTAGAGGTTTACCTGAACCCCACGACGCTCGGGAGATACTCTCTGACACCTTGCGACCCATTTTTAATGCCTTACTGAGACGCTCTCCTGAGGCCCCAATACATTTTGATAGGGCTCACAGATCCCTGAAACCTCGAGGGGCCCCCACTGCTGCACCCAGAGATGTCATCTGTAGATTCCATTATTATCGTCAGAAAGAAGACGTACTGGACGCGGCCCGTAATCGAGAGGTACTGGACATGGAGGGAAACATCTTACAAGTTTATCCGGACCTCTCCTGGACCACGTTACAAGCTAGACGGATTAAAACCGATAACGGATATCCTGAGGGAACGACAAGTAAAGTACAGATGGGGGTACCCGTTTACCCTACAGACGACGCTGGGATGGTTCCCACTTTGTGATTTCTGGAGCAGGGACCTACCACCCTTATTATCTGCACTGGGCCTGGAAGGGTGTCTATTCCGGAGTGGTATGGAGGCACGAGCCTAGATCTGGCGCCCCCACTCCCCCAACCCCAACGTCCGCGATGGCAAACACCACAGAAGAGGAGCCGTGGACCTACTAGATCTCAACCGTCTATTCCTTCACAAAAAGCTCCAGATTGAGTATCGATAGCTTCTGCAGACTTCCCCTCACCTCTAAACACGTAGTCTGCCCTTTCCTCGTCATAGATGCCATATTGAATTCTATCATGACTACCCTCACAATATATACTAACCATGGACCTTGTCATTACCATCTACTTGTCAGGATCTTTGTCTAGATTGGCAGTCCCTATTAAGCACTCAGTGCGATGGTTCTTCCTTGCTTGCTCCAGATATTGGATATGGTTCCAGGCCCTGTGACACCTCTATTGTTGCAAACCCCCCTTGGTTTTTTGACCGCCTTATGACACCCCCCCCCCAGCTGCAGTGGTATTTTCTTTTTATTACCTCCATTTTTTGGAAAAGACAATGTTTTTAAAACCTGGACGATACTTTTTTAGGTCGCGGGTTTTACACCGTCACCCGGTACGAACCTGTTCTTCTTTGTTAACATATATGTTTCTACGTTTAAGATGCAATATTCACCAATCCTTTCTCACGATGATTATTATTATTATCGTTGTTCTCACGCAATTCCCCCAACACACGGTTTTAGATTACTTTTATAATCTTATAGATACGTCTGATGCAGATATGCTGTTTTTCACACACAAGATTTATTTAAATGGTTAACCCTTTCGCTGCTGAGGCGTTTCACTCCTCTGTGCTGAGGTCATATTTACCGGTTTTGCTCATCATGTTTAAACGTGTTTTGAAGGCTTATTTAGTATATGACCCAGACATATTATATATTGTTCTTTCCATCAGACTCGGTAGATTATAAAATGTTATGCATATTATATGTATACGTTATGTCATGTCTGTATATTATAACAAAAATGCAATAAAATATTTATTTTCAATAATTTACAATGTGTAAAGTGTTTTTTTTTCACATTTTAACATGCGAGCAATTGCGGTTATATTTTGTATGGGGTGCGCTTGTTAAAAAAATTAGAGATGGGGTCTCGTTACATTTTTTTTTGGGGAAAATTACACGATTTTTAACAAACGCACCGCATACAAAAATCGTTAGTGCAGCATCATTGTTCACATTATAATTGAAATGGGAACAATATTGCTGCATTAACGAACCAAAAAAAAGAAAAAAAATGTTTATTTTTTTTTTATAATTTTTTTTAATATGTATATTTTGTTTTTAAACTTTTTCACTGTAGTGTTTGGTATCGTTGGAACGGCCATGCTCTGGCCGATCCAACCATACCAGACTTTAACCCCTAGCTGCCACGGATCGGGAGATAGGGAGTTCCAATGAACTCCTATCTCCACCGTTGGTGGCAGTTAGGGGTTAACTCTAGGACTGGCGTCATCGTGCTATGCATGATGACGCCAGTCCTCAGGGGGAGTTCCCGGAGGCTTGGCCGACATCCAAGATGTCGGCCAGCTCCGGGAAAGGATCACGAACCAGCGCTTTTCAGCGCCGATTCGCGATCCAGCTTCCCAGGGGTTAATGCCAGGCACCATTTGGAAGGGCAGGCTGTGCCCTTCCAAATGGTGCCTGGGTTAACCCCCGCAACGCCGCCGATCGGGAGGGAGAGAGGTCCGAAGGACCTTCCCCCCTCCCTTTCAGGCGCCTCCTCCTGTCAGGATCCAGGTTCCGGGGCAGCAAGGTCAAGCCAATATGCAATGAATGGGATCTTACAAGGCAGATTGTTTATATAAACAGATTTATTGAACAAGGAGAAATATATGATATATGCAGATTGCAGGTATAGGCAGAGAGTCCTGGGAAATGCAGAGGGTTCTGTATCTGTAGAACAGCGGGTTGATGATTCTGCAGGATAGCGGGTTAAGGATTCTGCAGGATGCAGGGCAGCGGGTTGATGATTCAGGAACTGTGGCAAAAGGTCTTTACCGGGAACTGTGGCAAAAGGTCTTTACCGGGAACTGTGGCAGAAGGTCTTTAACAAGGTCTGCAGCAGAAAGTCTTTAAACAGGTCTGCAGCAGAAGGTCTTTGAACAGGTCTGGACAATACAGGTTTAGCTCCTTCCAGCTTGGAGATTCCAAGGTAATGAAAAAGCATTGAGCTTCAGGTGTGGCTGGGTTTTAAGCATGGAGCATTAAGGTGATTAAAGCAACACCTGAGCACTGCACAGGCAGAGGGGAGTATTGCGAATACTAGTGAATGTCCCATCACTACGAGCCGGCGCTGGATATAGACTTTTTATTACGCCGGCGGCGACGCTCCTTACACCTCCGCACATGCGGGGGGGCGCCTGAATTAGGTGTCATCGCGCTGTCGCGATGACACCTAATTTCAGCGGCGGCGGTTCCGGATGCTGGGCTGACATCGAGGATGTCAGCCCGCACCGGGGGGGCCAGCGATCGGCCGGAACCCGGCCGAACGCTGACCCCAAAGGGAGGACGCGCTCAGCGCGTCCTCCGCGCACCAGCAGACATGCGGAGGACGCGCTGAGCGCGTCCTCCGCATCGAAGTGGTTAAAGTACGTTTTTTGTCATGGAATGTACAAGGGTTGAACATTCCACAGAAAAGACGCATGGCGTTGACTGATTTCCACAGACAGAAAGGGGACGTATTGTTTCTTCAGGAGACCCACTTCAGGGACGATGCGGCACCTTCGTTGACATCACGCCACTACCCCCAAGGTTTTTACAGTAACTACATAGAATCTAAATCTAGGGGAGTAGCTATCCTTATTGCCCGACATATTCCATTCACTTGTACGCACCAGCTTAATGACCCTAACGGTCGCTACTTATTTATCAAGGGTACCCTGGGTGACCAATGTATCACTATGGCTAATATATATCTCCCGAATAAGGGACAATGTGGAGCATTACGATCTATCTTGGCGAAACTTGATGGCTTTACGGAGGGCATTTTAATCTGTGGAGGCGACTTTAATATCCCCCTCGATTCTTCTAGAGAGGGAATTCCTATCTCCCCACATGTAGACCCCTCACTGCGCCGCAGATTTTTACAAATACTCCATCAGCACCAATTGGTGGATGGGTGGAAGACTCTTCACCCATTCACCAAAGATTAAACGTTTTATTCTCCAGTGGCAAAATCGTATTCTCGACTTGACACCTTCCTCCTTTCCCATCACCACCTGCAATGTTTACAAACTGCGACGATTGCCCCCATTACCTGGTCTGACCACGCCTCGGTCTCAATTAGTATTGATATTGATTCCATTCCTTCTCCGCAATGCTCTTGGCGCTTAAATGAATCGTTATTACGCGATGTTCTAATACGTCAGGAGATCCAAGACACCATCACCCAATGTTTTATAGATAATAACACGCCGGAGATAACACCACCATTGCTCTGGGAGGCACAGAAATGTGTACTTAGAGGTAAACTCATTCAAATAGGGGCGCAGTGTAAGAGGGAGAGGAGGGCGGCGGTGGGGGACCTGGTTCACAGCGTCCACACTCTGGAAACTTTACATAAATCGTCGCATTCTCTTGACTTTTTAAAGAACTAACGGAACAGCAAGCGAAACTGACCTCTCTCCTTTCACAACAATCAATGCGCTCGCTACTACTGACCAAACGACTCTGCTACTCACAGGGTAATAAATGCGGGCGACTATTGGCCAACGCTCTGAAACAGAGACACCAGACCACGTACATTCCAAAAATACAAGGAGAGGAAGGTAAAATGCACCATCTCACTAGCGATATCACAGCTGCATTCCATAAATATTTTTCCTGACCTCACTGCTTGAGAGATTCACCTCCTCGTAAAGTAGACATATGCGCCTACTTAAAGGAGTCCCTACACTCATCTTTGACATCAGAGGTGGCTGAAACCCTTGATGCACCTTTCACACCAAAAGAACTTTTTGAGGCATTACGGTCCACTGCCACTGGTAAAAGCCCGGGACCAGACGGTTTTACCGTAGCCTATTATAAAATGTTTCTTCCCTTTCTGAGTCCTCATCTCCTTTAATATGATTAATTCCCTCGACGACAATATCAGTTTAGATCCCTCTACATTAAGAGCTCATCCCCAAACCCGATAAAGACCACACCCAGGTCACGAACTACAGGCCGATCTCTTTATTGAATGCAGATGTGAAACTAATGGCTAAAATGATGGCAGCCCGTCTTAATCCATTGATTACTAACCTTGTACGCCCAGATCAGACGGGATTTATCCCTTCCAGAGAGGCAAGGGACAACACACAGAGGGCTATAGCTCTGATACATATGGCATGCAATACTAATACCATATGGCATGCAATACTAATACCCCTACCCTCTTTCTCTCCATCGATGCAGAAAAAGCCTTCGACCGAGTGGATTGGTCGTTTCTTATTGAAACAATGTCCTTCTTACCACGGTGGTTAATGTGGATCAGGTCCCTCTACAGTAACCCGAGGGCTTCCCTGACAGTAAATGGAACATACTCACAGGATTTGCTTATTCGTAACGGTACACGACAGGGTTGCCCATTGTCGCCCCTACTATTTGTGTTAACCTTGGAACCTCTCCTTCAACGAATTAGGGATCACCCTCTAATTACGGGCTTTCCTTTGCCATTCCACCATTATAAAGTGGCGGCGTTTGCCGATGACATTCTCCTTACCCTTACGGACCCGATGATGTCGTTAAGACATCTTATGGGTGAACGTGACGTCTACGGTAGACTCTCTAATTTCCAGATCAATCGAGCTAAATGTGAGGTGATGGGAGTGGGGGTGCCGGAAGAAGTGCGAGAGGAGGTGACGAAGAGATTCCCCTTTAAATGGAGAGCTGACTCACTCCGGTACTTGGGGGTTACCCTCCCAAAAGATTTAACCAAATTATATAATGCCAACTATGAGCCGCTATTGCGGAAAGTAGAACAAGACCTAAAACGATGGCGCCTTCCTAATGTCTCCTGGCTGGGAAGGATTAACATCTTAAAAATGAATATCCTCCCACGGTTCTTGTATATTTTCCAATCAGTGCCGATAGGGGTACCACCTGCATTCCATCGTCAGCTTAAATCCACTTTTCTTAAATATATATGGAACGATATACATCCCCGTATACCTTATACTGTTATGACACGACATCGCAATAGAGGGGGTTTAGGATTACCAGACCTGGAACTATACCATACGGGTGCACTTTTTCTGAAATTAGCCGACTGGTCTAAGTCTCCTCCCCATAAACTATGGGTACACTTAGAACAGAGAACCCTGAAAGTTCCCATAACCACCCTGCCGTGGCAGTCAGTTCCCCTAAAATTTCTTCTGCACTCCTACCATCCTTTAGTGACACCTACCCTCCTTAAATGGCGGAGACTAAGGAAGACATTGGCCCTTTCCCCTCATCCCTCCCCATTCATGCCAGTCACACACAACCCGCTCTTTCCAGAGGGAATGCATCATGGCTTCCTACCACAGACAATCGAAGGCCCTTATCTACCACTGACTGACTGCATTGATGACTCCGGATTATTACATATAGATGTGCTATTGAAAGGAGACAAACATACACCTCTAGAATGCTTTCGATATAGCCAGATAAAACACTTCCTGCAGTCAATAGGGGAGTTGAGTGGATTACGGAGAGACGAATGTCCGTTTGAAACTCTTTGTGTCACAGATCCACCCCTTCCACACACACTCTCTACGATATATGGCACATTATTAGATGCTTCCACCCCAACATTGCCGACCTATGCCAAGAAATGGAATACTGAACTTATAGAACCCATATCGGAGGATGACTGGGGTAACATTTTTCAGACTGCGGCACATGCCTCTAGAAGTTTGCACATACAACAGTCCCATTATAAGTTCCTATCCAGGTGGTACCTAACACCGACTAGGCTACATAAAATATTTCCAACTACCACTGACCGATGTTGGAGATGTACCCTGTCACCAGGTACTCTCTTACACATCTGGTGGACTTGCCTGCTTATTAAAACCTATTTGGAATCCATCTTCCGAATAATAAATGAAATCACTGATTTGGCACTTCTACCATCCCCCCAAGTGGCACTTTTTCACTTGGTCCCCCTATCATCCCTTACTTATAGAAAATCGTTAGCAATCCAACTATTCAATGTGGCAAAAGCCCAAATCCCTAAAAAATGGCGATCTACGGATCCACCTACTATTACAGAATGGATACAGGCGGTGGAGGGGGTCCGGGAGATGGAAGAACAGTGTTTATCTCTAGAAAACAAATATGATAAATATTTCGCTTTATGGTATTGGTGGTCAGATTTTTTAGCCAAAAGGAAATCAAAACCATCAGACATCCCGCAGAATCACCAGTGAAAATTTGTTGTAGACATGATATCTAAATGCCATATACTTTATAGTACTATATTAGAAATGCAAAGACGTAGGTCTCCCATTGAATCGTGTGTTTCGCTGCTTCGACTTCTATGCTCTAAAACCGAGATATCAGTATTGTGAGATGGGCGTTTATTGCATCGTTTTATCCCCTGTTATACCCCCTTTTACCTTAGAGTCCCAATTTCGTACACATCCCTAACGACCCTTTTCTAATTTAGGATTTTAACAAGTTAAGATGCATGGTCGTGTTAAATGTTTATTGTATATGTATGCACCGTAATATGTTGATAACTGTACGGTCTTGTATAACTTTGGCGTACAGTGAATTCCTATGCCTGGAAAGTATTCTTATGTAAACAAAATAAAAATATATTAAACAAAAAAATAAAATATTAAGTTAAGGGTGCCAAGAATTTTGTCCAGCCCATTTTTGGAGTTTTGTGTGAAATTATGTCCAATTTGCTTTTTTCCCTCCCTTTTTTTGTTTTGTTCCAATACACACAAAAGGAATAAACATGTGTATAGCAAAACATGTGTTACTGCAATACTTTTCTGAGGGAAATACTTGATTTTCTGGAAAAATGTCTGGGGTGCCAACAATTTCAGCCATGACTGTATATATCAGTTTTTTGGGCATATTTAGCCTTATATTCTTACCAAGTTGCTCAGCCAGGTGTTTGCCCCTTTCTGTCGAGATCACTCTTTCATCCTCCATGTCACACTTGTTCCCAACTAGTATAACTTGCGCATTGTCCCAGGAGTAAGTTTTAATCTGGGTTGACCTGAAAAAAGATAGAAAGGCTTGCTTAAGTTACCAATATAATGCTTATAATGTAATTACCGTATATATTATTCATGTATTCTTTTGTGATGAAGAACTGTAATATGTGAATATATCATGGGTAAATGGTTGTCTAAGATGCTAATAAATAGGGTCCCGGCTATCTCATTAACCCCTTACGGGGCATAGGTTTTTGAATATGGAGCGGGTGAGCTGTTCTTCAGGTTAATCACCCTCCATATTAACCATTCATTCACTGGTTTAGGATTGGCAAAGGGGAACCATGGGTCCTCCATATGCCATCAACAACACGACACGCTAGTATTTCCGGACAGGGAAATGTTTAGCAACCCGGCCTTAAGGTTAGGAAGATCCTGGCTGTCACGGAACACTCTTTGCCCCAGTTGGGTACTTCCGATTAAAACGGTGCTCCTTCAGCCCGAGATGGCACTCAGGAACTCCACCAACCAAGAACAGCAGATTAACAGCTGAAGATAGGTGTTGAGTCTAGCGGGCTGCCCCAAGAACTAGACAAAACCAGTGTTGAGATAAAACAGGATGTCTTTCTTCTGGGATTTTTGGTCTGCTTATGTTCACTTCCAGTGTTTACTTTTCCTCCCCAGGGATTCGGGAACAATAGCAGTCATGCCACCCGGATGCCGCTGAGGGAATTTTATGATGGAAGTGAACAGCAATATAATCAGAAAGAAAATACACAACAGTAAATATACATACAAAACACGGAACATAACAACCCACACAATGCCCTCTGTAGCCCCGCTCCCACGACAGTCATGAAAAACAGTCTTTCAATAAAATGCTGCAGATGTCCCCAGAACCCCCTCCTTCAACAGCTTTCCCATCACACTTGCTTTCCAGGATGGAAAGCCCCACTACGATGCATTTAGATCGCTCTGTGCCTGCACCACGATCCAAATGCATTGTCAATGCAGTGAGCAGTAACATCAACATCGAGCACAACGCGCCCAGTGAATCCTACCCAAAAGACCTCGAAAACACATCAAAGTTCGAAGAAAGGAGATGCTCCATTATTGCCAAGGGTGGTAAATCATAAGAACCGTGAAAGGCTAGTTATATGGCCAAAATATCATGGGAGCACTACATAATCTCATTGCATCTGTAGCTCCAGACCTGGAACAAACTGGGGCTATACTCAAATAAAATCAAAATAAGCTTTATTGGCAGGACCAAATACATTTTAGCATTGTCAAAGCATATGGGGAGGTTATATGGGGTTGGACATATATGGGGGGAATGGGCAAGTCCATGGACATTATCAGGAGTAAGGAATAATGTGAAGTCGGATGGGGCGAGTCCGTGTTGGGGATTTATAAGTCCGGGATCTCTCATGTTCCTCTCAGTCTGTTACATTCTGTGACGTATTGGGCAGATATTTTCACCGCCAGCTCCTCTTCTCCCAGTATGATGTGGAGTTTCCTCATCTCTTCTATAGAGGTGAAGTCCGGGATGAGAGCGGAGAGTCTCTGGAAGTGAGTTTTCCTCAGTGCTGAGTACTTGGGGCACTGTAGGAGGAAGTGGACCTCATCTTCCAGGGCCCCCTGGTCACAATGCTGGCACAGTCTATTCTCCCTGGGCTTGTAGGTCTGTCTATGCCTCCCTGATTCGATTTCCAGGCTGTGGGCGCTCAGTCTGTACCGGCTCAGGATCTGTCTGTCCTTGGGGTCTTGTAGTACCTCCAGGTATGGGGCTAGTTTGTATTCCCTCTGTAAGGATTGGTAAATGGTGAGTTTCTGAGAGTTTGCTATATCATGTCTCCATTCTCTGATATAGTTTTCCCCGGAATCGTTAATTAGGGCCTGTATTTGATATTTTGTCAGGTTGCATTCATGGGGGCTTTGGATGATCAGGGTGGATATGAGTTGTTGCAGCCCACATGGTTTGGTTTGGTCCTTGTTGGCCAGTAGGGCTTTATGGTGGTATGAGTTGAGGCTGCTGATGTTTAGGTGATCCCAGTATGATAGCGCCCTCTTCTGTACTGCAAGAAGTAAGGGGAGTCTGCCCAGCTCGGCCTGGCAAGCATTGTTAGAGGTGCTCCAATGGACTTGGAGGAGGTGCTTGCAGAATTCCAGATGGAATATTTCTGTTGGGCTGGTGTCCCATTTGGGTTGGTCAGGGTAGGTGATGGGGCCCCATACTTCACTGCCATAAAGGAGCATTGGAGTGATGACGCTATCAAAGATTTTAAGACAGACTCTTACAGGCGGTTTTAGTTTGTAGAGTTTTCTTCTGATGGCATAGAAGGTTCTACACGCCTTGTCTCTTAGGGCCTCTATGGCTGGTTTGAAACTTCCCGATCGGTTTGTTTCTAGGCCGAGGTTTGTGTAGCTGTTGGCTTCATCAAGAGTACAGTCATTAAGTGTGAAAGAGGAACTCTTGTTTTTGCGTTCTTCCTTTGGAAAACCATGACCTTTGTTTTCTTTTGGTTGATGGGTAGTGCCCATGCCGCAGTGTATTTTTCCAGCACTTCCAGGCTGTCTTGTAGACCTCCCTCTGTTGGTGACAGTAATAGGAGGTCATCCGCATACAACAGGAACTTCACCTCGGTGTCATGTAGAGTTAGTCCAGGTGCTGAGGAGGATACTAGAGCTTCAGCCAGTCCATACTTATACATTATTACTGCACCAAGCATGTTTACATCAGTTAGCATCTCTCACTGGATCGTTTGTGTGGTTTACTATTGTGGTCCTTGCTAGTCCAACACTGTGTTATCTTCTTTGGTTTTTACTTAGTTGGCTTATCTAACAATATGCTCATTTCTGGAACTCTGAACCCAGATGTGCTTCAATTATTATTAATTCTGAACTCTAATGTTAGCAATAAACTGGACTATTCAAAAGACATGGTAAAATGATCTTTTAATTTTAGTGCTGTGGAACTTTGTGATACGCTCATACAAACCACACATTGCTGTTTGTTTTATTGCTGTGGAACTCTGTGATACATTGTTAAATATACACACCATACTTTACTGTGAGTTTTATTGATGTGGAGGTCTGTGATACGCTCATACACACTGCACATTACTGGGAGTTTTATTGTTGCAGAGCTCTGGGATATGCTCATACACTCTGCTCATACCCTTACTGTGGTACAATACCACTCCAAGGAAAATATCAAAGCAGTCAGAAGCCTTTCTAGCCTCAGTTGCTAATCTCAGTATATTTGACAGTAATTGATTTTTCCAAAATGGAATTATTGGAAGAACTGCCACGAAGAGCTCATTTCAAATTTTCCAAGAAGTGCATTGATGATCCCAAAATCTCTTCGGATGATGTCAGGTGTTTGAGATAATGTTCTTGTATTGTTTGGATATTATGGATTTAGAAATTTTGTGTTGGAATATGTGATCTTACATCACCTCTAATCAAAATGGACAGGGCCCTGTGTGTCTGATTGCTTTTAAAACATTAAATAATTGTCAGGCAAACAATTGAGTCCCCTCATGCTCATAAAGAGGCCTAGTACATTGCAGTGAATCATACTGGCACTGGAACAAGTTAAATTATAGATGGGAGAGACGTTAGGTATATTTTACACAGTGGGTGTCGTTAACACATACAATTTTCAGTTTCTGTTTCATGGTTTTAAATTAAAAATAATAATAGAGGTTAAAAATGTGATTAAAAATATACAATATGGATCACAGTGGTCTGATCGGCAATGGTTAGGCTGGAGGTCAAATGTCCACGGACAGCTGTGAATTCATTTATTGTACTCTTTAGATTTAAATGCTGGCAGATGCTTGTCATTTATATATATTAAATATCCCGCGCTAATGACCTGCCATATAAAATCCTGCATTAAATGCAATAATCCTTTCCAGGTGCCCTAAACCACTGATACTTGCTGTGTCTGTGTATATCAAAATATGGCAGCCGTCAAGACGTCGCGTGCCAGCAGCATTTTGACAGAGCTTCAAGTCTCCAAGTGAATCCAACATCGAAGGTTGCTCATCCTAGCACCCAAATACCACAGAGGTCAGCAACCTTGGCTTCCCTGATGTTTTAGAACTACATACTACATATTCCATGAGGAGGGAGTTTTGGTCTTTCATCTCACCCCACGGGTTATCCCCGATATTGAGAATGTTTGTAGAGATATCGTGTTACAGACTTTTTCGATTCCATTTGTTAACACCCCCCTTTGGATATCAAACTTTGTTTTACATATGCCATGATCCCTAGTCCGCTCAAAGAGTGACTGAACATTATGGGAAATGTAGGCCAAGGTTGCTGATCCATGGGATTGAGTATCATAGGCCCTGCCATTTGAGAGGTGTACTGTACTGATCCGCGCAGGCATCACCGAGTTCGAGCACTTTCTTGCTGTTGTCGCCATCTTGGATAGTGACCCAGCCACGATAGAAACTACAACGCTAATCCTATGGTTTGCTACACTTAAATTTAAACATCTCCACTGACACATAATGAGCCCCTATGTCATAAGGTCAGTGTGATGGATCCTGCTACCCCGACTGAGTAAGTCCGTCACTGGAATATTCCATGCTCCGGAGACACTTGAGGAAAAGTGCAAATCAGCTCCCAGCCCACCCAGTCAGGGAGTCACCTCGAGACACCGTGTAGGGTGAAAAGAACATTGATCTTTTTAAAGGTAAACTGGACAGTCTTTTATACAACAGAGAATCAGATAAACCCGCAATTCCTGCCCGCACATCCTGCCCTCCCCAGACATCCTGCCGCCACAAGCCGGACACTAATCTGGTGTCGCTGCCCTTAGCCATAGCCCAATCTGATGCCACAGCCCCCAGACATAGCTCATTCTGGTGCGGTTCCACTACTTGGTGGGGATAGACGGCTGTTTGTGGATGATCCCGTGGGGGCTCCCACACAATAATCACCCAAGGCCAGGCTCCACTACTGATGAGCCAAAGCCCCAAAGAGCGGAATGGAGGGGCCGCGAGCTGCTGAAGCGACCACGTAGATAAGCAGTGGGGGTCTGCTGGGTCATTGGCCGCCAAGAGCTTCAGGACTTTCAATGTTTGAGGCCAGACTGATCAACATTAGAATTTCAACAGATCACGGTATTAAATGTTTTGTTGCAGCAGTAGTCTTAAAGTCTGGAATAACCACAGGCATGGGATTAGAAATCTTCATAATGCAGGGCTTGACAAAGCCAGGAGCCTGATAGCCACTGGCTCCTAGAATGTTACTCCTAGGGATGTGCGTTTCGGGTTTCGGAATTTCGGAATTTTCACGAAATTTCCCGATTCGTGTCTTCGGATGCGGCCGATTTTCCGAAATTTTTTAGATCCGAAAACGGCAGATCCGAAAAGTTTTCCGAGCCGAATCGAAATTTTTTCGGATTTTTCGAATGGACTTGAAATGTGTCAAATCGAAATTTATTTTCCCTCTATTCATGATTTCGGTTCCATTCGGGATTTCGGTTCCATTTCGGTAATTCTGGACATCATATATTTAACTATTATCGGTTATATCGCTGATTCTGTAAATTTTGTATTTGTAAATGCGTATCACTTTTTTTTTTGTTTCCAAAGATCCGATAAGAATTTTCGTAATTGGGTCGGATCCGATTCGTCCGCGGGTCGCACATGCGCGCGCGCGGATGTCGTAACTTTATTGAGCCAGTTTTTTGACAACTTTTTGGACAAAATATTGTTTTTATTATTCCTCATCATGGCCGCTGCAAGAGACGAGTGCCGTTCAGAGGACACCTCCTCATCGTCTTGCAATGAACCACCACCACCTAGAAAGAAGCGGGCCAGCAACATGGCATTTGAGGAGATGCTCGAGCTGGTCCGGATCTTTGATCGTAAGGATTACGATTGCCGTAGGGGCCTTACGGCAGAAAGACTAACGCTAGAAAGGATCGTATCCTAGATAAGCTACGCACCACCATCCTTGAGCTGTTCGGAAGGACCGGACGAAGGACCAGCTCCGGAAACGCTGGTCTGATCTGAAGGCACGCGAGGAGGAGCAGCTGAGACACATCCGTCGTGTCATAGCGAAATGTAAGTGTCATGTTATATTGTAAAGCGCTGCGCAAACTGTTGGCGCTATATAAATCCTGTATAATAATAATAATGTGCTTGCATGTGCTAATGTGCACAGAAATACGTTGATTTATCTAGTCCTTTTTTCATGCAATGTGATTGTGTATAGCTTTGCGTTTTCACGACTCGTCATACATGCATTTTTGCCATAGCTCTTCTTTTTTGTGATTTTATGTATTCGTGAAAATTGTGACATTTGATGTATGTAGATGAAGTTACAATGCTGGATTTCTTTTGGCACTGTGTGTATAGTCTGTAGTGTGCTGGGGGGGGAGGATGTTGTGATTGAGTGATGCATACGAGATGACCCGCAGCTTGCCCAATATTGGCTCCCATCTGCGCATCAACAAAAATCTCTGCGTCTCTGCTAAGTGGTAGGATGGGACATGTAGTTCTTCTGAAAGTGCATCCAAACAGAGCCGCGTTCAATACATCCTCAGCAGCTGCTGCAGCAGTGTCATTGAATGCTTTAGATGCAAATTTCAAAACAAAATGGCGGATTTCTGTTGTTTCTGCAATAACCAGTTTTATTCGCAGAAACTGAAAGTGAAACTGAGGCTGAGGCCTTCTATAAAATAAATAAAAGCAGTCGCACAATGCGTTTTGTACGCACACAACACAAATAATAGTTTTTATTGAATAAACGTAATGTTTACTTCTGAAAAAAATATATAATTGAACGGTAATAAATGTCTGTGCAGAGGAAATAAATAAATATTTTGTGACTTTAGAACAATGAGATGGGAGTAGTGGTGGGTCAAGCTGGTAGTGGGGTAGTGGAGGGGTGTCGCAATACTTTCGGCAATATATTGTATAGATATACCATTTTTTCCAGTCTGCATTATTTACGTGTTATTTTTTGGATTTGGCAGAAGACAGGGAGAAGGCAGCATCTGCCCCGGCGGGCACCAGTGCCCCAGTGGAGGAGGAGGAGGAGCCACGGGCGTCCACCAGCGCTGGTATATACTGTTTTATTTTGCAACGACTTTTGGTCAAAAACAGAAACATTTTTTGTTTACTGTATTTTAATTAAATTTTTTTATGTATAGCACAAGAGGAGCAGGAGGAGGAGGAGCAGGAGGAGGGCGATGAAGAGAGGGAGCCGGAGCAGCAGGAGGCCGCCAGTCCAGGTTTTTTTTTTTTACTGTTGTATTTTGCATCGACTTTTGTTCAAAAATAAATCAGTTTTGTTGTTTACTGTATTTTTTATTTCTTTAATTTCTTAGATATAGCACCGGATATGCTGACGGTGGTGGTGGGGGAGGAGTCGGAGGAGGAGTCGGAGCCTCAGGAGGCCGCCAGCACTGGTATATACTACTGTTATATTTTTTCAAGACTTTCAGTCAAAAATAGAAACCTGCTTTACTTACTGTATTTTCCTTCTTTCATTTATTGGATATATAGAAGGAGAAGCCAGACCAACCAATCGGGAGGCGATTGGCGAGCTACGCCTGGCAGTTTCAACACTTGATGCCATCCAGGAACTGCTCCAGCAATTGCGGGAGCACCTAAACAATACCGCGGACATCCTGGAGCGGCAGTGAGACAGACCAGTGGCAGCCTCCTCCCGAAATCTGCAGGTTCACTGAAGATGAGGCCGGACCGGACACGAGCAAGGAGTACTGTGATATCACGGATGTGCCTCAGCTGCTCCTGCTCGCCTGCTTTGAGGTCGGACCAGCGTTTTCGGATCTGGTCCTTCGTCCGGTCTTTCCCAAACACCTCCAGGATGGTGGTGCGTAGCTTGTCAACGATACGATCCTTTCTAGAATTATTCTTCCTGCCGTAAGGGCCCTTACGGCAGTCATAATCTTTGTAATCAAAGATGCGGACCAGCTCCAACATCTCCTCAAATGCCAGTAATTCTCAAGTGAACCAATATTCTGAAAAGATGTTCGCCTGGCTTACAATGGCGGCCATCTTCCAGTCTATGTTTGTTTGTGTTGTTTGTGCCCCTGTTGGGCAGTTTGCCATCCTTGGCATGTTCCCTTCCCTTCCCCATGTTGTAAATAAATTTTCTATTTTTTCTATATTTTCCTGTTTGTGTGCATTGCTTTTCCTTACTTAATAAGTTAATATGTATTGCTTGGTTTCCACACTGTTAAAATTATATGTACATAAATTTATTGACATTTCTATGGACCCTTTGTCATAAATTTGTCAACATATTTGTGGCCATGAATGTGACTGTGCACATTCTACACTGCCTGCCTGGCCAAAAAATGTCACACACTAACACAACCTTGTTGTACTGCCTTGAGATTTGATTACCGATGTGGCCTGGTTTTGATAAGCTTAGGCGATGTCACAACAACACGGATTTTTGTCCACAGTCACATTCATTGTATAACCAAGAATTTATCAAAAAATATTGATGGCAGCACTGCGTGAAGTCTTCTCCAACACAACCCAAAGATCCTCAGTGCGGCTCAGGTCTAGTTTATTTGTCCCTGTTTGCAGCTTCACGCAACACCTCCTCCCAGCTATGAGCTCTCTCTCTCCCACCGCTGCCCGCTAAGACGCTGCCTGCCAACATGGTCACGTCTTTGCAGAATCAACAGCGTGGGGGAACGGCAGCTGCCGACAGTCCCAAGACCTCGTCACAATGACGTCAGTTCTGGAGTTAACCCCTAACTGCGACCAATGGTGGAGATAGGGGGTTCCAATGAACCCCCTATCTCCCGATCCGTGGCAGCTAGGGGTTAAAGTTTGGTATTGTTGGATCGGCCAGAGCATGGCCGTTCCAATGATACCAAACACGAATGTGAAAAGTTTGTAAAAAAAAAAAAAAATTAAAAATAAAAATAAAAAAATATTTTAAAAAATTTATAAAAAAAAAATAAACAAGTTTTTTTTCTTTTTTTGGTTTGTTAATGCAGCAATATTGTTCCCATTTCAATTATAATGTGAACAATGATGCTGCACTAACGATTTTTGTATGCGGTGCGTTTGTTAAAAATCATGTAATTTTCCCCAAAAAAAAATGTAACGAGACCCCATCTCTAATTTTTTTAACAAGCACACCCCATACAAAATACAACCGCAATTGTTCGCATTTTAAAATGTGAAAAAAACACTTTACACATTGTAAATTATTGAAAAATCATATTTTATTGCATTTTTTTGTTATAACATACAGACAGGTCATGACGTATACATATAATAATGACATATTATGAATCTGCCGAGTCTGACGGAAAGAACGATATATAATATGTCTGGGTCATATACTAAAATAAGCTTCAAAACACGTTTAAACAAGATGAGCGAAACAGGTAAAAATGACCTCAGTATCAGCACAGGGGCGGGAAAAGCCTCAGCAGCGAAAGGGTTAATTGAAAAAAAAAAACACGATAGAATCGCCAGAATTATCGTATCAACAGAATGAATTATCGGATCCGAAAAACAAACCAAAATTGTTTTTTTAAAAAAATATATAAAGTATAAAAAAGTAAACCATAGTAGTTTACATCAAAACGAATAGTTTTGTTAGACAGCTTTTGAAACGAGGAGAACAGACGTTCCCGAAAAAATGAAAATTTCTGAAATCACGAAAAGCCGATACAAAAAACGAGCAAAGTGACACGAAAATACGAAAAATGGTCGATATTCCGAAAAATAAATGTACCCGAAAAACGAGTCGAGCCGAACCGAATCGAAACAGAAATCGGTCGAAACGAGCCGAATCGAAAATTTTTAAGATCCGAAAAATCGAACCAAATCGAATCGAAAAAAAATCAGTGCACAAGCCATTACTCCTGGCTCCTAAATTTCCAGTTTATTTTACACCAATCTAAAAGCAGTCATTGGCATCTAAAAACATCTAGTTGCGTTTGCGCATCGTATGACCGCTATCACGTCTTCTGTGAAAAAATGCGTTCGGACGCATCAATGTACTTTTTGACGGTAGACGTGAAAAATGCGTTCGTCTGACCGTAGCCTTAGGATCTTTTAAACATTTTTCAGGATTTTTTTGGCAAATATTTTTTTTCCGTTTCTTTTTTTTTAAATCGTTTTTTCTTTTTTCTCTAACAGCCCTTTCTATTATCATTCATTGGATCTTATATGTAAATTCCAGACATTTTCCGTTCAGTAGTTTTTTTGCAAACAGCGTTTCAATTTTGAAACTTTCGAAAGTACTGTTTTTTTTTTATTCCCCGTTTGTAAGCTTGTCAGCTTTTTTCAGCAGCTGGTCTGCACTGTGATTGTCAGCTCGTCGGCTTTTTCCAGCGTGTTCGGCGTGGTTTTTGCAGCTGTTTCTGCAGGCTTTCAGTCAGTGTTCGGCGGGTTTGCGGCAGGTTTTCCCTGCACTTCAGGGACGCTGCGGTTGTACTTGAATACACCGCAGAGTCGGCGGACTAGAATTGCCGAATTCCCCCGAAGTGCGGGCGTGAAAGGACACCGAAATGTCGGCAACATTTCGGTGCTCTCTGAATATCCCCTAGAGTCTGTTTCTCTCTTTTAACATGAGCAGCAACACAAATATGTGCACTGGCCAAATACATGATATAAACATACATTTCATTGTCTCAGTGTCACAAATTAGTATTGTGTCATAACACAAATAGTATAAAGAATTCTCTTCCTCGAATAGAATACACATTCTAATGGGTAATTTCTGGACAGAGTTGATGTTTGATTTCAGTTCACTATTTCTGTCTTTATTTCTGCCAAATTATGTATTTTTTTTGTCAAAATGTCTGCCTGAAACCTCTCACTCTTTAGGTTCTTGCTATGACTGATTGTATTTCTCCCTGTGCATCATCTGTCTTATGAATAGGAAGGTGTCACATGAAGCGCTGTCCCTGTAAAATATAATGGCTGCGTGTGAAGAATGTATCACAAGGAGGCGATTCGCTCCCCATCAAAAGTAATTCTCTAAGAAAAAAAACAACATTCACAGCCCAAAATCTTCTATTAATACTATAAAGACATGATGTGATAAGGACCTCCAATAACCATTATCTTGTAGGCCAAACATGCAGCAGAGGATTCTCACAAAGCATTCCAAACAATAGCAATAGTGGCAAAACACAATGTACATTGATGTCCTTGGTGCCACAAGCAGTTACAAGACAAAGCAGGAGCTCCATGCTTTCACTTCCATTCAGTAATTCCTCAAAACCAGCAACAAAACATTTCAAATATCCAGTATCGCTCAGCTGCTGGCTTTCTGTCTGGATAAATATATCTGACTGGCCTTATGAAACACCTTTCTTACATTTTGTGTCCAATCGTTAAGCACCTAGCCCTTAAAGTATACTCAATTCAGGGCCGACCCAAGCCACTGTGCTGTTTAGAGCCAAGGATGAATTGCTGCCCTTCCCCCAAAAAAAACATGTGGTGTGTATAAGTGAATCACAGAGCGTCACAGCAATAAAGTTCACGATAATGTGCGGTGTGTGTATAAGTGTATCACAGAGCGCCACAGCTATAAAACACAATAGCGTGTGGTGTGTATGAGCGTATGTGTCGAGGTCCGGGCTGGGTGCTCCATGCCGCACCCTTTGACAGGGCGGCAAAATGCCGCCCCTGACAAAGTGCCGCCTGGAGCAGCTTGCACCACCCAGCTCCATGGACGAGCTCGCCCTTACTCTATTGAAAAACAAAATTCCCTTTTTTGCGATTAAATAATGTGGCAGGTGCTGCTGACAGCCTCTGGACAATTATTTTTCTTTTCTTTTTATGATTTTACTCAACCTTCGTCCCTCGTGGCACACAGCTCCTCCTCTTCAGCTCAGGGTAGGGTTGACACGATGGCCATGATTTCCAGGACATATGTAATTTATTCATTGTGATGGGCAGTGCATGAAAAAAGCCACCCCGTAGCATGTAGAATACATACGCTGCAAGTAGGAAAGGAATCCCAGGTGACCTGCCTTGACTCCCTTCCTGTAGTATATGAATTATACATGATACAGGGCAGCACTTTGCCCTCTGAACGAAACAGTAATATGTGTCCAGGAAACCATGGCCGATCTGGAAACCCTAGGTGAGGGGGGACTAACCATAGGAAGGAATTAGCGTTTTATAATGCTTAGAGTTATGGTGGTGGGAAAGCATGAGGAAAAGAAAAAGAGGGAAATTTCAAAATATAATAGCAGATCCCATGCAGTGAAATAAACTGTGATCAAGCTTCAGCCACAAACAGAACAGAGTAGGCGTCGGAGGATTTGGAATGGTTTTGCTTTGAAAGTATTCTGGCAGCATGTTATACTTTGAATTTCTAACCTCTGTAAATTTATATTAAATATTGTTATTATTAAAGATTAAAATAACAATAGAAATCTGTTTGAAAGTGGATTTTCTGTTATTATGTTTTTAACATTCTTTCTTCAGAAATTGTAGAATGGAAGATTTACCAACAGGAATATGGGAGGAATGAAGTTAGCCAGCTCGCTCCTTTCACTGTAAATCTGCAGAAGTAAGTGCGGGGCGTATCTCTGCTTATGAAAGGTGCTGTAATTAATATAATGATGTATTCAGCGCAAAATGAAATGAAATTTAAAAAAATAAACCCATTTTGTCAGCTAAACCATCAGAAAATTATTTTATGTTTTTTTTCACCGAATTTCTAAAGTAGGGATGCACCGATATCAATTTCTTTAACACCGTGTACGAGTACCAATACTTTTTCAGGTACTCACCGATACTGAGTACTGATACTTTTATTTAATGTGACTGCTTTCCAATAAATAATTTAGGATTTTGCTCAAAGCCTGTCTACTTTATTTTAATATTGAAATGCATGGCCAGACACCCCATTTACCCACTGCACAGCCTGCACACACCCTGACCACGCACACACCCTGACCACACATACCAGATATATATACTGAAATCCACTGCATACAGCACTCTCCATATTACCGTTCATTGCCTGGTGCAATCCAGTTGAAGTATATAGAATTAGGCAATAGAGGATGCACTCACGGTCTTCCAAACAAATATAAAGAATTTATTTTACAAAACTCACATGGACATCAACGTTCTTGAAAAAGGCTCTGCGAGCCGAAACGTTGATGTCCATGTGAGTTTTGTAAAATAAATTCTTTATATTTGTTTGGAAGACCGTGAGTGCATCCTCTATTGCCTAATTAGATATATATACTGTATATACCATATATACAGACACCAGACCTCAAAGACATGTATACCCTACAGACCTCAGATAAATGTATACCCCATATATAGAGTAAATGTATAGGGGATCTCTACAAGATTAAAAGAAAACACTTCATAGCGATGATATTCAGATCAAAAGGTATCGGTGAATGCCCCCTTTAGATTGCACTCACAGGATATATAAACTTCAAAGCACATCAACAACAACAGTTGTTACCCCACATCTGCCTGGTCCCAAAGCCACAACCTGGTGAAACTTGCCGCCGCAGGGAACACCAAGGAGTCCATCGGTAGATTCAAAGCAGAATTTATTTAATAGGTATAACAGCGATATCCAACACATTTGTCTATATCAGTGTTTCTCAAACCTCTCCTCGGCAGGGCCGGATTTGCACCTCAGGAACCTGTAGGCACAGAAATGCGGAGCGCCCCTACCCCCCCAAAACAAAAAAAAAAACATGCCAAAATTACTATTTAAATTTTTGTTTTGAGGCAAAAAACCTAAAAAAATACATTTTAAAAAACTGAAACAATTTTTTCTCCCTGCTCAAATCAAAAGAAGGGGGGCAGAATCTGTTGCCTTAGTTGAATTGGTTACAAGTATTTATAAAGCGCCAACAAATTCCTTAGCAATGTACAATGGGAGAAACAGAACAAATATACATATACTGTATGTTATACACACGGAACAGAAGGAGGGAGGACCCTGCTCAAGAGCTTACAATATAAGAGGAGAGGGATGACACATTAGGGGAGGATGAATAGGGTATTTGAAGTAGCGGGTTGCATGAGGACTGAATGGGAAGATGGAGCTGGAAATGACAGTGGGGGATCATGGAGTGAGCTGATAGGCTTCTCTATAGTAATGCGTTTTCAGAGACTTCTTGAAGGACTGGAGAGACGGGCGAGTCTGATGTTGCGGGGAGGCAGTTCCATAGAAAGGGTGCAGCTCGAGTGAAGTCCTGAAGGTAAAAGTTGGAGGGTGTGGGTACGAGGAACTGATAGCATCAGATCATTGGTCGAACGAAGTGGTGGGGATGGGATGTTGAAGTGGTGGGGATGGGATGTACCTGCTAATAAGGGAGGAGATGTAGTCGGGGTGCGGTTATGGAGAGCTTTGTATGTGAGCATCTGTAATTTGAATTGGATTCTAAAGGAAACAGGAGCCAGTGTAGAGATTGACAGAGGTGAGGTGTGAGAGGTGCGGGAGGTGAGGTGTATGAGTCGGGCACAGGTGTTCTTTACAGACTGCAGAGGGAGAATCTGGGATCTCTTAAGGCCAGAGAGGAGGTTACAGTAGTCAAGACAGGTGATAATAAGAGCTTGGACGAGCATTTTAGCAGAGTCTGGATTAAGAAAGGGATGGATGCGTGCAATATTTTTTAGGTGGAAGTAGCAAGATTTGGTTAGAGACTGAATGTGAGGAGTAAAGAATGGATTGGAGTCCAAGAGGACCCTGAGGCAATGGAACTTGAGAAGTAGAAGTAATGGTGGCACCATTCAGCAAGAGAAATTGGCACAGGAATGGAGGTTTTAGAGGGAGGGAAGAGGAGAAGTTCAGTTTTAGAGAGGTTGACCTTTAGGAAAAGGGAAGTCATCCAGTCGAAGACAGGCGATAGGCAGGCTGTAACACGGTCCAACTTCGGAGGAGAGAGATCGAGAGGAAAAGGTAGATTTGGGTGTCATCAGCATAGAGGTGATATTGGAATCCATAGGAAGAGATGAGGTTGTCCAAAGAGGCGGTACAGATCAAGAAGCGTAGGGGACCCAGAACAGAGCCTTAAGGTACCCCAACTGAAAGAGGAACTGGTGGTGAAGAGACACCAGCGAAGGAGACAATGAAGAAGCGAAAAGAGAGACAGGAAGAGGACCAGGAGAGCGTGATGTCACTGAGGCCAAGTTGACGCAGCGTGAGGAGCAGGAGAGTGTGATCACCAGTGTCGAATGCAGCGGAAAGGTCAAGAAGAATAAGGAGGGAGAAGTGACCTTCCGTTTCAGTGGCAGCTAAATCATTAGTCACCTTGATCAGAGACGTCTCAGTGGACGCTGGGAGTGAAAGCTAGACTGGTGCGGATCAAGTAGAGAGTTAGCAGCAAGAAAACTGGTGAGCTGGTTATAGACCAGACGTTCTACGATGGGATAGAGGTAGGATCAAGAGACGGCTTTTTTGGAATAGGGGTGATTAAAGCATGTTTGAATACAGAGGAGAAGATTCCAGAGGAGAGGGAGAGGTTAAAAATATGAGTCAAAGCAGGGACGGTAACTGGTAGGACAGGCTGAATAAGGTGTGATGGGATAGGATCAAGTGGACAGGTGGTCGGGTAGGAGGACATAAGAAGTTCTGTTACATCCTCCTCCGAGACTGTAGAAAAGGAAGACATAGTAGAAGAGGGGGCGGGGAGTGAGGGAGTCAGTGGGGTAGAATGGTTAAAGGAGGAGGGCAGTGAATGCAGCAGCATTGTTTGTTTTATATGTAAAAGCATACAGTTGTGTTCAAAATTATTCAACCCCCAATGCTGTAAAGGGTTTTAGGGAATTTAGTGTACATTTGTAATTGTATTCAGAATGAAATCCTACAAGGACTTTTTAAAGAACCATATGCAACTAAAATGACATCAATTGGTTTTGTAATACAGTAGTAAATGTTTCTTTTGTGAATTCTTCATTGACACAATTATTCAACCCCTTAAAGACTACCACTCTGAAGAACAGAGGTTCATTCAAGTGTTTTCAATCAGGTATTGAAAACACCTGTGGATGTCACGGAGCAGCAATAAAGCATAATAAGCACCAATTAGGCAGCTTTAAAATGACTGTGATACTCAGCTCCTTCTAGACATTTACTGGTGTGGTTACAAACATGGTGAAGTCAAGAGAATGGTCCAGGAAGACAAGAGAAGAGGTGATTACTCTTCACAGGAAGGGCAATGGCTATAAGAAGATTGCAAAGATGTTAAACATACCAAGAGAGACCATAGGAAGCATCATTCGTAAATTCAAGGCAAAGGGCACTGTTGAAACGCTACCTGGTCGTGGCAGAAAGAAGATGCTGACTTCGACTGCTGTGCGCTACCTGAAGCGTAGAGTGGAGAAAAGTCCCCGTGTGACTGCTGAGGAACTGAGAAAAGATTTGTCAGATGTGGGTACTGAAGTTTCAGCTCAGACAATACGGCGCACACTGCGTAATGAAGGCCTCCATGCCAGAACTCCCAGGTGCACCCTCTTGCTGTCTCCAAAGAATAAGAAGAGTCAACTGCAGTATGCCAAAAGTCATGTGGACAAACCACAGAAGTTTTGGGATAGTGTTCTGTGGACTGATGAAACAAAATTAGAACTGTTTGGGCCCATGGATCAACGCTATGTTTGGAGGAGGAAGAACAAGGCCTATGAAGAAAAGAACACCTTGCCTACTGTGAAGCATGGCGGGGGGTCAATCATGCTTTGGGGCTGTTTTGCTTCTGCAGGTACAGGGAAGCTTCAGCGTGTGCAAGGTACCATGAATTCTCTTCAGTACCAGGAGATATTGGATGACAATGTGATGCAGTCCGTCACAAACCTGAGGCTTGGGAGACGTTGGACCTTTCAAAAGGACAAGATCCCAAGCATACCTCCAAGTCCACTAGAGCATGGTTGCAGATTAAAGGCTGGAACATTTTGGAGTTGCCATCGCAGTCACCTGACTTAAATCCAATTGAGAACCTCTGGTGGGACTTAAAGAAAGCAGTTGCAGTGCGCAAGCCTAAGAATGTGACTGAACTGGAGGCTTTTGCCCATGACGAATGGGCGAAGATACCCGTAGATCGCTGCAAGACACTTGTGTCAAGCTATGCTTCACGTTAAAAGCTGTTATAACTGTAAAAGGATGTTGTACTAAGTACTAAGATTGAATGTCACTTGGGGGTTGAATAAAACTGATAATGATGTGAGCACAGAAAAGACATTTGTGGTTATTTCATTATAAATGTTATGTTATATTTGTCTGACCTACACGTGCCTCTTTGATTTAATTGTAAGCAAGATGACTGAATGATCAAAATCAATGTCAAACTGGCCAAAACACTCAATTTCAGTGGGGGTTGAATAATTTTGAACACAACTGTATATTGCCTCTGCTGAACAACAGAATTTTTTTTTATTTTTACACATTACATGGTCTTGTTTGGTATCATAGTAAAGACTAGACTCTGACCTCTCCAATGACACCTCACTTAACCTTGTGCGGTGTACAATTCAGGGATGCAGGTTCCAAAGTCCTCCCGTCCTGACCCCCCTCACTGCAGCGCCACGGTCTAGGTTATGAATTAAACAATGCGTTGCTTCACAAAATACACACCTGCTGGCAGTATGGTAAATGAGGCGAGTTAGTGCAGTATCACTGCTCAATTATAATTGTATACTGAATAATAGTGCCGTGTTAGAAAAAAATGAGAATATAATTTTAATAGATATTTTATTTTTACTTAAAGCTAACCTGGTTATATTTGGCATCACTGGAAAGGCTATAAGCTGACCTTTCCAATGATACCTCAAATGTCCCTGTAGCTCTTAGGGCTCCAGAGATACAGTGGTCTAAATTATTGCAAATTGTAAAAAAAAAAGACAGAGCAAGGCGCCCCCTTTTGGCAGGCGCCTGTAGGCACATGCCTACTCAGCCAAATGTTAAATCCGGCCCTGCTCCTCGGGACCCCCTATCAGACCAGATTTTAAGAATCACCTTGGGGAAATGCAGACTAAATCCTGCAATCACTGAGCAGAAAATTATATCACCTGTGCTGTGCTTCAGATATCTGGCAAACGTGGTATGTCAGCGGGTCCTGAGGACAGGTTTGAGAAACACTGGTTTTAGACAATGATTATAGACTTCAGCACGGATCTCCGATACATGGATAACTCACACAGACTTCATGTATACCCCACACAGACCTCACACCTACCACACACAGACCTCACACCTACCACACACAGACCTCATGTATACCCCACACAGATCTCACTGCTAGCAGAATGCATTAACAGCATTCCGCTAGCATGCTCATATGGCTGGTCGCGTGGTCCTCCAAGCACCGGCTGACCGTGTGTTGCTCTGAGCGGCCGTCGTCTTGTGCTCTCATGAGAGCTTGCGATCCACGCGAGATCATGGCTGGAAGCCGCGTCACAGCCCGAAGTTAATGTAATGTTAGTGCATTCTGCTAGCAGCCCCAGCCCCTCGGATACCGGCAAGCCAGCCCAGCGCTGTCTTCCTGGTATCGGTGGAGGTATCGAGGCATTTGCACTATTAACAAGTACTCGTTCAAATGCCGTTATTGGCAATTTGGCACCAATACCGATACTAGTACCTGTACATCCCTATTCTAAAGTATGCGATACAATCTCATATCACCATGAAATGATCTCAATCAGTTCATCAACGGTTTCATGTTTGTGAAATAATGATGTTAACGGAACATTTACTGTAATTCATGCCTTTTACAAGCAATTTCAGGTTAAAGTGGGAAGCTGAAATAACAAGAAACTCTGCATAATCCCTTCATTACTAATAAAGCCTATATTAATAAATATATTGCTATAATACATTTTACACATTTAATAAAGCACTGTAAATTCTGCTCTCTTCAGACTAAATGTAACACGAAATGACTTTTATTTCTTAGGGGTTATTCAGGGAGAGCCGATCTGGCCCCGAAATGTAACCGGACACTGAAATTCAGCGAACGGGGACATTTCGGGGCCATTCAGAGAGCAGGCAATTTGCCAAATTGTGGCGAACTGCCAGCAAGTACGGTGCTTGTTCGACGGCAGTGAAATCCCCCATAGAGAAGCAATGATTAATCTATTCAGAGAACACTGAACAGCAGAGAAATGCCAGTGAAATGCGCTGCTGTTCGGTGGTTTCATTCGGCAGGTTTAATCAGGCGAATCCCATAGACTTCAATGTTAAAAATATTCCCGTTTTAATCCATTAAACTGTTTATGATTTTATTCTGCAGTAAAAAGTCTATTTATAGACTTTTTAGGATCTTTTAGGCATTTTTCGAAAATGCAGAGTGCGCAGAGTCAGAGCTTCCCAGTGAGTGCGGAGGATGCGGAGCTGCAGTATCCTTATTCAGGTGAATCCCGAAGAAGTCGCTTGAAGGTTTTATGGGCACCCAACATAAAGTCCCTGCTCGCCTTATTCCTGGGAGCCGGTTGTGGGCTCCACAGAATGTGAGTTGAAAATTGATACATAATACTCTCACTTTGGGTACTGTCCTACTGCGCAATTTTGGTCCCTTGTTTTTGTGTTTCCTCCCTACAGTATATACCTCATCGGCATTGCTTTGAGAAGATCTACTCTTAAAGACAACGATTTCAGTTTATGGACATATTGAGTGTCTACCCCACTGTCTTTTGTTGGACTTTGGTCTTTTGAAGCGCTGTGTTGTTTTTCTGCTTACATAATTGTCACTCGGGTATTTAGAGGAACCCCCTATACAGCATTCAGCGAGTGGGATAGACACCATTCCGGTGGGCGCTTCACCCCTTTTTCCTTTCTAGTGATAATATAGGCCCTAGAAGGTATCCTATGGAAAGACGCCACCTTGTGGACATTGATAAAAATGGCCTGATGATTAAGTACCCAAGTAAAAAAACACACTGGAATCCGGACACTAGGTACAAAAGTAAAAAAAAAAAAAAAAAGCAGCAGAGAATATGAAAGCGTTTGAATAACAAAATATGCTTGTTTTAGGCTAGGGTCAGACGAACGCATTTTTCGCGTCGTCCATGAAAAAGTGCGTTCGAACAAATGGACGTATTTTTTCACGGAATACGCGATAGCGGTCATTCGATGCGCATTTTCGTCCGTGATTTTGTACGGTTATCAATAAAACACTTTTTGTGTCTGGACGTGAGGTTGGCCGGACATTAGCAGCGTCTGATGTCTCCTAATCACGCACACATGCCGCTAGCGGACGCAGCGCACTCTGTACGTCAGTACTAGCGGTTGACGTTCTCGAAAAAATGCATTTGTTTGCCACTTGCCACTTTCGTGCGGCCGTTCTTTGTATACTGCCCGGCATTGGACGTCATTTGCTGCTAGCACGGCGGTAATTAAGTGCAGCTAAACGCACGTTAATACTGCGTTCGTCTGACCCTAGCCTTATTGTTAGTTAGTTTTAGGTTTGTTAGGGTAAGGTTACTGTTTGTGCTTGTTCTTGGGTTAGGATTACTTTCAAGATTTGTGATAGGATTGGAGACTAGGGTTAACACTAACATTCTGCTCTGTTTTTGGTTTATTTATAGGCAACAGATTCTATTCCTTCTTTTGAATTGAAATATATAAGATTTACATATTTTGTGCTTGGTTTAGGGTTTGGGTTACTTTTAGGGTTAGGGTTTACCCTATTCCCTAGTCCTAACATTCTGCCCTGTTTTTGGTTAATTTTTAGATAACAGATTCTGCTCCTCCTTTTGAACTGATTGAAATGCATTTGGTTTACAGATTTTGTGCTTGTTTTAGGGTTAGGGTTGCTTTTAGGGTTAGGGTTACTATTAGTATCAACAGGGCCGGTATAATATAGAAGAAACAAACCATTGTTCTTTCACAGACTTCAAGGATGAACTATGGCATAAATTTTGAGAATTCACTGTTTAGTGAACTGCTGCCAGAGTTCACCGTAGTTCGTTCCTGCCTTATGTAATTAGTGCAGAGCGTAGCTTTCAGTGGGCTTTCTACTGGTGTTTTCGCAGCAGTCACTGCCCTACGTAAACTGCATACGTTTTCCAGTTATTCTAGCGTTGCGTCACTGGAAGTTGTCTGTTCTTTACTGCTGTTGTTATCGTAGTTTATATGGGAGGTATATGGCGATTATCCATGTAATATCGGCCACGTATATGCTGAATAACTTCAGTTTATTTATTTATTTATAAAGGATTTTTACCAGGAAGAATACATTGAGATTTATCTCGTTTTCAAGTATGTCCTGGGTTCAAGAACATTGAGTGGTTACAGAAATACAAAATAGTAAAATGCAAGATATTAACACAAGACCAAATATACAGATTAACAGAAAAATAAATATGTAGGAAATAAAGTCATTCTGTTACATGTTTACAGGTGCATTTCGTATTGAGGTATGTTAATAGGGAGCTCTTAAGGGACTTTAGACTGGGGGAAGATTTGACGGTGTCTGGGAGGTTATTCCATATTTGCGGTGCTCTGTAGGAAAATGAGGATCGAGCCACATTCTTTTTGTATTGCGGTATTGCAAGTAAGGTGCTGGTCCTGGATCTGAGGTTATAGGATGAGGGAACTGCCGGGGGAAGCAGCATATTCAGGTAGGGTGGTAGCTTCCCAGAAAAGCTCTTAAACACCAGGTTGGAAAGGTGAAGGGTGCGTCTAGATTCCAGCGACGGCCAGTTTAGTCCAGCACATGGATATGCCCCAGCTCATGGATAATGCCCCAGCTCATGGTTACTGCCCCAGCACATGGATAATGCCCCAGCTCATGGATAATGCCCCAGCTCATGGATATACTGCCCCAGCACATGGATATACTGCCCCAGCTCATGGATATACTGCCCCAGCTCATGGATATACTGCCCCAGCTCATGGATAATGCCCCAGCTCATGGATAATGCCCCAGCTCATGGATAATGCCCCAGCTCATGGATAATGCCCCAGCGCATGGATAATGCCCCAGCACATGGATAATGCCCCAGCTCATGGATAATGCCCCCAGCTCATGGATACTGCCCCCAGCTCATGGATACTGCCCCCAGCTCATGGAAACTGCCCCAGAACATGGATATGCCCCAGCTCATGGATAATGCCCCAGCTCATGGATATGCCCCAGCTCATGGATAGTGCCCCCAGCTCATGGATAATGCCCCAGCTCATGGATATGCCCCAGCTCATGGATACTGCGCCGCATGTTCTGCTCCCTCTGAGCGTCCGGCGGCATGGAGCTTGGGCACTCGCCTGGGGGAGCCACGTGACCAGCCGCGATCTCGCGAGAACTCGGCTGGTGACATGTTTCTCCCAGGCGAGCGCCGAAGCTGCATAGCTTCGGACGCTCGCAGGGAGCGAAAACAGGATGAGACACCCGCCCTTAGGGTGATGGTGTCACGCTAAGGGCAGGTGTCACCTGGTGCGGGCCACACCCCCCGCCCCCACGTAGCGACACCACTGGACTATGTGATCCTAATAGGGATAGACCGATATCACTTTTTAGGCACCGATACTGATTATCGGCAGCCGTTCAGGCCGATAACCGATATCGGGTGCCAATATTCTGTACATTTAAATTTTGGGATGGGTGATGGGGAGACACAGGACTCTGGGCAAAGGGTGGGAGATGGGGTGGCACAGGGAGGTGGGTGAAGGGGAGACACAGGGAGGTGGGTGAAGGGAAGACACAGGGCTGTGGGTGAGGGGGTGACAGGGCTCTGGGCAAGGGGTGGGTGATGGGGAGACATAGGGCTGTGGGTGATGGGGAGACACAGGGCTCTGGGCAAGGGGTGAGTGACGGGGAGACACAGACTCTGGGCAAGGGGTGGGTGAGGGGTTGACACAGGGCTCTGGGCAAGGGGTGGGTGATAGGGTGGCACAGGGAGGTGGGTGATGGGAAGACAGGGCTGTGGGTGATGGGGAGACACAGGGCTGTGGGTGAGGGTGAGTGATGGGGTGGCACAGGGAGGTGGGTGATGGGAAGACAGGGCTGGCATGGGGAGACACAGGGCTCTGAGCAAGGGGTGGGTGATGGGGTGGCACAGGGAGGTGGGTGATGGGGTGGCATAGAGAGGTGGGTGAAGGAAGGGGAGACACAGGGAGGTGGGTGATGGGAAGACAGGGCTGGCATGGGTGATGGGGAGACACAGGGCTCTGAGCAAGGGATGGGTGATGGGGAGGCACAGGGAGGTGGGTGATGGGGTGGCATAGGGAGGTGGGTGAAGGGGAGACACAGGGCTGTGGGTGAGGGGTGGGTGATGGGGTGGCACAGGGAGGTGTGTGATGGTTAGATAGGGTTGTGGGTGATGGGGAGACACAGGGCTCTGTGCAAGGAGTGGGTGATGGGGAGACACAGGGCTCGATATGGATGGAGGGAGGGAGTCAGGGATACAGAGTAGTACGGCTCCCAAAGGCTCCTGACACAGGAAGAAGCGGGGAGGCCCGCAATGTGCATCCCCGCCCTCTCACCAGCCGGTATTCTCAACGGGCTCCCCATGCCTCCACCGTGCTGCTCCCGCCGCTCTCATGTCCTTCAACCGGTCCTGTGCCATATCCGCTACTGAGGAGCCCCGCCTCCATCATGGCGCGTGCCACAGAGCCCCGAGCTCCGCCCCTAACACACACACCCTATCCCCAGTCAAGCGCGAGGACCCCGGCTGCCACTCAGAATCACTGTTATCGGTATATCGGCAATGAAACATGCCGATACCGATAACAGGGTAAAACCTGAATATCGGCCCCGATGATCGGTAGTACCGATAATCGGTCGACCCCTAGATCCTAACGCTCATTACTCTCTACTCACACTTTGCGCTCCCTTTGCTTAACATGGGGAGCACAAAGTACAGTGGGTTTGCAATAAAAAGTGCTAATACCAATTCGCTAATGTTTTTTTAACCCGTTAGTGATTGGGAGGCGATTCAGGCGGAGCGCTATCACCTCATTTAAGCTAGCGCTATTGCTCTTTTATGTGAGCGCTAGTGTTAACGAGGTGATAAACCCCCTGGAGTAGCTGAAACAACCGATAATTTCACAATTGTTTTCAACAACTGTGCTTAGTGGATTATCTCCTAGGACAGTGGACGTGGACCATGGCACCCCAGATGTTTGTAACTACATGTCCCATGATACTTAGTCACAATTAATCCCTTCACTACAAGTGTTTTTCCAAAAGAACATTGTCAGGAACCAATGTTGTTTTGAAAAATCATTTTTAATTAATTATACAGTAAGAAATAGTTGGCATATTCCCGGTGTATCTCTTATTGCAATAACCTATTTGGCCACTAGATGGTGCCATCTACTGCCAAATTGAGTTACAGCCATTACAGCTGTAGCTCAATGTCAGCTGCTTAATGTCCGAGGTCAGGACATTCTTCAGCCGATTTTACACAGTTTTAGCTCTTTGTTCATTATAGCCACAGGGCTAAAACTTTGGGGGCACCTTCTGCGGCCCAAAAGCAAAAACATTTCATGTGCTTTTGTGCTTCAGATCGAGATATCTCTATATCGGGCACCGGATGGTACCTTTATAGTTACATAGGCTGAAAAAAGACGTGCGTCCATCAGGTTCAGCCTTTCACACATCACCTGCAGCTGTTGATAGCCCGAGGTATCTCGTTATCAATAGTGAAGGGGTAAAGACTGGCTGAGAATTATGGGACACATAGTTCAGAAATATCTGGGATACCAAAGTTTACTGTCCCTGGGATGGGTTATTAAATGGGATAGATGTCATTTGCGATATGCAACTTCACACTTTGACAATCAGAACGTTCTGCAATGAAACAGAGGGCGCTAACTCTGTAGATATTTTATAATCAATATAGTGATAATTTCAGGTCAGTGACGTTTTTTGTTTCTGATTACTCACCAGTCTTGTACCGCATTGAACGAATCTTCATTGCTAATGTCATACATTAGAATAAACCCCATTGCGCCACGGTAATAAGCTGTTGTAATTGTGCGATATCTTTCCTGTCCAGCTGTATCCTGAAATGACACAAAACATTATACACATTACAAACATCTCTCTTTGGCAGCTGCTAGTACAGACCAAGAGATAGGGATGATTCTCTCGACAGAAATAAATAAATTGAAAAATAAACGTCGAGTTATTTGTTCTTCAACTGAACGTAAGAGTAAGTAATGCAATGTTTGAGACATCGCAGGAAAATAGAGAATGTGAAGACTAAAACTACAAGAAACAATATAAATTATTATCTAGAAAACATCTAGACATCCAAGCAAACCAGGGAACTGCTTTTCCCACAGAGCTCATTTGCTACACTCCTGTATGCAGCAAGGAACTCTGGGTAGGACATGCAAATGAAGCCGAGGGGACTGACCACAACGCGGATGTTAACCCCATCACTACCAAGCGATTTTTGTCCAAATTTTTTTAAACATTTATTTGAAACTTGGGATGCAAAGTAAACAATTAAATACTGGGTAAAAAAGAAATTTTGGGCAGAGATTGTTGTTCTGACATAGTTAAAAAATGAAGTTAATGTATATTCGCTAATTTTTTTTTTCTTGCACTCATTTATCCATTACAAAAACATTGTTGGAATGAAAGATTCTGAACTCTATTATCACTATTCACCGCAGGGTCCCCAAAGTGCGCCACATGTGGAACTGCCGAAGACCGCCGCTCGTCGCTGAAAACCACGATCAGGGTGCTAAATGCCGCCACCGACTGCCACCAAATTGCAGGAAAAAAAAACAGAACTCTGCTATTCTTTAAATAATAATATGGCCTTTCCAATGATAAAAGAGATGTTTGTGAAGGTCCTGAGGATGAGCAACAGCACTAGTGGCCTGCTCTACGGTTGGGCCCGCTCAGGTCTCACAGGGTTTTCACTCGATTGTGCCATTACAGGGACAACTGCTTTATATTCAAATCAGTCTGCTCTCACCCAGAAAGGGTGGCCAGTACTGATTGCCAAGGACGTCACCCCTGCACGAGAGTTGCAGCAACCCCCGACGAGACCTGAGCGTACCCCACCGTAGAGCAGACCACTAGTACTGTTGCTCATCCTCAGGACCCTCAGAAACCTATTTTTTCCTTTCCAATGATACCTCATATGTCTCTGTAGCCCTTAGGGCTCCAGAGATACAGTGGCCTAAATAATCATTAAAAAAAACAAAAACTTTTTTTTTTTTTACAAAGCAAGGCGCCCCCTTGTGGCAGGTGTCTGTAGGCACTTGCCTACTCTGCCTAGTTAGAAATCCGGCCCTGCATTCAAGGTATGTGTATAAGGTGTATATCAAACATAAATCCATTTCCCGTTTTGAGTCGAGTCCCATCTCCAAGTCATTCATCTCACTCGCATACTCAAATATTCAAAAGTCTGAGAAAATCTTACATTTTCTGGTCTCAAGCATGTCAGATAAGGGATACTAAGCTTCGGATCACATATAAATGTGCCAAAGTCATTTAGATTTTAAAGAGACATTCTAGCTAAAGGCAGCGAATAATGGATATAAATCGGAAAAATGCTTATTTTAACATGCTGAATTAATTTAGGGAAGGTTTTTTAAAAAAAATAAACTAGAAGATCTCTTTAATTAGCGTTTTTCATCATTGTTATTTACTTTTCTTTTTACCTCTGAATTTGTATAGCATGAATAATTTATTTAAAAAATAAAAATAAAAGAAATAGCGGCCTCCTCCAGGAAATAAGCAGATTGAAGGAGATTCTATTTTAGTAAATGTAAATCTCCACCGTATCCAAACAGGCCGTTCCTTGTGACTATATAATGTACACACACAGTCATAGTTAGTTTTGAAACGTGTCCTTGGTGAATATATGAATTTAATATTCAGCTCGGCATGATGCATGGTGATCTGATTGATACAATACGTCCCACAGCTTCGGAATGAAGACAAAGAATTTCAATGAATGAATCATCCTGAATGGGACGTTAAATGTCCTATTCTAATGTAGAATATCCTTTTTATTGACTTTCAGCTGCCGTTTTGAGTCCTCCTGTCACTAAATGAATGTGGTCTTGCATTATAGGATAGATTCTTTATAAACCAAAGTTGTTTATTTTGATATTGTTCTAGAAGTATACAAGAATTCTGCTTTAAATAATGTCACGATTCCAGGCCTGACCCCTATCTATGAGCTGATCCGGGCCGGCTCTTGGTCTTGCCTTGCCCATTCCACTCCATGAGTTTCTTGTTACCATCAGTTCTAATGAGGATCACCTGTCTGTCATAGCACTTTACCAACTCAAGGCCACATTGCAATAGTCGTGCTAAAACGGGGACGCTAGGGAGAAAAACCTGCGCCTGCAGGTTTCGCCTTTGTGCCCCCATTTTAGCGTGATATTACAATGCAGGGGCTTAAAAAGCAGCCTGCATTGTTATAGGGCACTAAGCCCCGGGATGCGCGCGGCAGCGCTAAGCGCCGCTGCGCGCATCCTCTCCGTGGAGTCCATAGGACTCCATTGAAGCAGACAACGCCAGTCACATGACCTGCCGGATCTCATCGGCAGGACAGCGTAGTGATCCGCAGGGGGAGACTCTCCCTGCTCCTGTCGGACAGAGGAGGCGGTTGAAGCCGCGGTCCTCGCCGTGGGATAGGAGGTGAGTATCTGAATTGTTTTTGGGCGTTACTGCTGGTGCTGACGGATTCTGCAGCACCGGAATCTGTAAGCACCAAGTCCTGGCTGTGGTTAATTTTCTGGTAACCGCAGCCGGACGTTAGTAGATTGTAATAATAACGCTGATTAACACTTTGCGCTCCCCATGTTAAGTATAGGGAGCACAAAGTACAGTAACCTCGTGCAGTACAGCGCAAGATTCCAATCGCTAACGTTTTTTTAACCCGTTAGTGTTTGGATTGTAATATGGTTGGCCTGCGTTAGGGCCACCAGGGCTAACGTTAACTCTCATGCAGGGGAGCGCTAATGTTAGCACCAAGTATGTAATGTGCACCTCTCTATTTAATGGTGTTTCTCCCATGGTGCTACACTCGTTCATTTGAGTCATATGCTGTGTGTTTCTCGTCTGATACAGCTGTTTATCCTTGACATAAGGTTTTTATTTATTTGGTTCCCTGTTTCCATTGCCTTGTATTCATTTTAGTTACCCTGACATTGCCTTGCCCTTTGGTTTATTATTAATTTCTCCAGTTGTCCTTGTCTTATTACCTTTTTCCCTTTGTGCTTTTATGTTGATTCTCAGTGTACTGATCTGGCTACATATTGTGACCTTGCCTTTACCTTAACCCTTTGTGCTGTATTTACTTTGTGTATCGACCTTGGCTATTCCTTTTGACTATGTTTAGGCTTTACCCCTTGTGTTTCTATACAGATCTGTTTGTCTTAGACCCTGCACTGTCCTGTTTTTTTTCCTAGTATAGATTCGGCCACTTTAAGGACCGGCCTCTCAGTTCAGGGATTTCATTATTTTGGGTGTGCTGGGTCTATTCTCCAGACTGTGAGACTGTGGCAGGGCGTTAATGTGTTTCAAGCCCACAGTGCTTTTTGGGCTTTTAAACCCTTATATAGGCCCCACCTCAGCTCAAGCCAGATGCCCCCATGACAACCTAGCTGTAATGTGTGATACTGTAAGGATTCTGAGCAGCCACAGTGTGATACAATTAGTAGCCAATATCTGGGAGTGGGTGGAGGAGCAGCAACAGCTCTAGACTCCATTTTATTTTGGAGGTGAAATTCAGTTCATCATGCCGCACATGATTTAAGATTTAGGTAACGAGAAAGAGACTGATGATCCTTTTCCCTAAGCATTGATACAGGTTTGATGTTTAATGCGATGTGACCCGCCTCATTCACAAAGACATTGGATTGTTCTGTAGGAGAGTGTGATCAGAGTGCCTATCAGTGGGACGTTCCGGAATGAAAAGGCAGGGGTACTATTCCATAGTACCGTCCCCATTTTACGGTCTGTATTCTGGAGTAGGCGCTTTATTAGCATCTGGCCCTGGAATGAAGTTAAAGGCTGCCTGATACCAGCAACGGCGCAGTGCACCCCGCAAGTATTGGCACATGGAGTCCATAGGGCTTATGTTGGAGCCAGATTCCTTATTTGTTTCCCCCCTATGCTTTTACTTAAAATGGATTAGTCCACTCTCCCTGTCTAACTCGCAGTTAGTTTGGTCCAGCCCCATTTCCTGCTTCTGCAAATTGCTAATCCCCTGTCTACCATAAAGGCGTGTGAGTACAGATCCTGATCTGTACTGGGTGATTGCATCCTGATTTTATCTTCTCCCCAAAACAAAGCATACCAAGAAAAGCCCTTTCTTCCCCCAAGACACCAATTTGCTGTTACTTTCCCAATAAAGTGAAGAAAATATAAAGGACTGTGTGTGCTTCAAAAGCGGATGAGTTAAAGCTATCTGACATCAATCATATCCTGCATGTGACATTCACTTCTTGCATATGACCCTGAATAGGGCTCCATGGAGACTTGTGCATAGCGCTGCGTAGGAAATCGCCAAAAGAGACGAGGAACTATTTGTTCCCAGTTACACTCTGCTCCTGGCGAGAGGAAGTGGTGGATGGCGCTTCCCTCTCCTTAAGACCCATTTCTGAGAGCCAGCTTTCTTTCAAGATACTGGCTCAAGGTCAAAGGGAAAAGGACTAGCCTGTTCTTTTCTGGCTATCTACAAAGCATCGGCATCTACACAAAGTTAGCTCAGACATCCCTGCAGCACAAGTATTGTATCGAGAATGGAAGTGATCTGATGTGCTCGCTGGCATCTCGTCCCCGTGGCATGTCTGCGCCGCCTCATTCATCTTCTGTGTGCTGCACATCAATCAAGCCGTAAGACTGCCGGAGATTACAGAAATCGATGTGACATTTAAACAGGGCCACGTGGGAAAATATGAGCAAATGCACAGCTTAAGTGAAGCTGTCACTCAGTGCTGTTTTGACACATACACACTCAATATATTCCTTTTTTACGAAGGGATAATTGTACGTCTCTTCATTTTACTATTTGCATTTCAAAGTGTCGAGCAGCTGCAATGGCCCATCCCTCATTGAAAAACCGGTTTCCCGACACCCACATATAATGACAAAGGATATTAATTAATATTAATGGATAAAAATACTCTTAATGCAGATAAGCTGGATAAAAATACTCGTTCATGCTATTTATATTGGCGGTAAGTATATTTCTGTCAGTGACTTCTATTTCTTTTAGTTAGGTACTGTCTAGACAGATTTTGAGTAACACTAAAGAATATATTTACTGTTTATTGCGATGAATTGAAGACAAAAGTTCATTATATTATACGTCTTAAATAAAAAATATAATAGGAAATAAAGGGCTCTATCACCTGGTGTGAGCTAAAACGCCAATGCTACATGAAAGATCTAGTGCTAATCGCTAAAAAAGTAGCGCCTGACAACCCACCAACCGATCACCTTGTCCACGGCAGCCCGTGGACAAGATTCATTAGCGCACGCTAGGGAAATGCTAATACCCAGGCTGAGAACCAGCGCTAATGCATTGTATAGTTAAATCGGCATGCTTCAGGGAAACGTGAAAAGATGCATTGTGTAGGAAAATCTCTGTGTGCAGGGGAAACGTGAAAATATTTATTTATCTATTTATAAAGTATTTTACCAGGAAGGATACATTGAGATTTCTCTCGTTTTCAAGTATGTCCTGGGTTCAAGAACATTGAAATGTTACAGTTGTTGCAGAAATACAAAGTAATACAATGCAAGATATTAAAAAAAAAAACAACGCAAATACACAGATTAACAGAAAATAAATATGTAGGAAATAGTCATTATGTTACATGTTTACAGGTGCATTCCGTATTGAGGTATGTTAATAGGGAAGTCTTAAGGGACTTTAGACTGGGGGAAGATTTGACAGCGACTGGGAGGTTATTCCATAACTGTGGTGCACTGTAGGAAAATTAGGACTGAGACACTGTCTTTTTGTATTGTGGTATTGCAAGTAAGGTACTGGTCCTGGATCGGAGGTTATAGGATGAGGGAGCTGCTGGGGGAAGCAGTCTATTCAGATAGGGTGGCAGCTTCCCAGAAAAGCTCTTAAACACCAGGTTGGAAAGGTGAAGGGTGCGTTTAGACTCCAGCGATGGCCAATTTAGCTCTTTAAACATGTCACAATGGTGGGTCATGTAGCTAGATTGTATAACTCATTCTGCCTCTTTGCGCTACAATGTTGTAAGTTTCTGAAGGTGTGTTTGCGGGGCTGCAGCATACACTACATTTCCATAATCAATAGCCGGCATAAGCATTTGTTGTACAATTTGCTTTCTTACCATTGGGCTCAGGCAGGATTTGTTTCTGTACAGGGCACCTAGTTTGGGTTAAAGTTTAGATGAGAGTTTTTCGATGTGGGGGCGAAAGAATAGATTTGGGTCCAAGCACATACCTAGATATTTGAGAGAAGTGACTGTGGTCAGCGTGCCATTTGATTTTGTCCCAACACATAGATGGGGATTTTGCAATTTATGTAGTTTAGGTGCTGTTCCAAAGAGCATCGTTACAGTTTTGTCAGTATTTAAAAAACGTTTGTTGTGTTTGATCCACTTTTCTACCTCTGAATTGTTCTTGCAGCACGGCCTCCAGCTGCGGGAGATTTGCTGGTATAGATCACGGTGTCGTCTGCGTACATGTGTACAGTTGAGGCTTTGCAGATGTTAAGCAGATCATTTATGAATATTGTAAATAGCAGGTGGCAGAATATTGAGCCTTGGGGTACACCACAAGTGACTGGGTGGGGGAGGGAGGAGCTGCCAGAAATGGACACATATTGCGATCAGTTGGATACATCTGATCGAAACCAGGTTAGCGTGTGATCACCAACACCAATAGTTTTTACGTTTTTTTAACAAGATGCCATGTCTACTGTGTCAAAGGCCTTGGCAAAATCAAAGAAGATGGCTCCAGTTAGGCTTCCTTGTTCCATACCAGCTTGTATATCATTGCAGACTTTTAAAAGGGCGGTTGTAGTTGAGTGATTTGGACGAAAGCCTGATTGATCTGGGGTTAAGTAGTTCCAATATTGATAATAATCACGTAATTCTGTGTAGACGCATTTTTCCAAAATTTTTGACATTACAGGAAGCAATGATGTCGGACGGTAGTTGGATACCAAAGTACTGTCACCAGTTTTATGGATAGGCACCAATCTCGCAGTCTTCCTGAGTTTGGGTATGTATCCAGTCGCCAGTGATTCATTGATTAGGGTTGCGACAGGATTTGCAATTGCCAGTGCACTGATTTTCAGCAGCATTGCTGGTATTTGATCAGGTCCAGACTGGTATTTCATTTTTTGGTTACATAAGAGTTTAGTAACGACACTGACAGGCACTGGTCTAAAACTGAATTCCTGTCTGATACAGGGACTTTGCATAGTTGGAGGTACCTGACCTGCAGGTGGCCTTTCTGATTGCATGTCATTTCCTAGCTTGGCAATCAAAGTGGTGGCACATCCAACAAAATAATTATCAAATGCATTTGCTACATCTAGGGTGTGTTGCAGGGTTTGTTTGTTTCTTCGACAGCAGCTGGCTGAGAGTGGACGGGGGGTGCTTGTATGTTACTTATGGTTTTCAGAAAGTTTCTAGGGTTTGATATGTTATTGTTTAGATTTTCATTGAACTAATGGGCTTTAGCCATTTTTATTTGTTTTGTGCATGCATTCCGGCATTGTCGGTATTCATAGTGATCGTTCATGGAAGCAGTACTCTTGAAATTTGACCACAGTGAATCTCTAAGCTGGTACATTAGTGTAAGATCAGCTGTAACCCA
This sequence comes from Leptobrachium leishanense, assembly GCA_009667805.1. Classification (NCBI taxonomy): domain Eukaryota; kingdom Metazoa; phylum Chordata; class Amphibia; order Anura; family Megophryidae; genus Leptobrachium; species Leptobrachium leishanense. Next base: position 18,108,983 of record CM019063.1, on the reverse strand, counting down.
GGGGAGATGGGTCCCTTTTACTCGCACTTTACGCAGCGGGCATGGGAATTCCAGACTTGCAGGAGCTCAGACTATAAGTATTCAATTGCACAGTCTAGGTCTGGGATTAGGTTTAGTCTGTACCAAGGGAGCTGTTTGAGATCACTTAGGAAGGATTCAAGAATACACTTTTGGGGGAGATTTCTTGGCCTTTATTTTGCGCACGCAGTACACTAGACAATGGTCACTAAAGCTATTAGCGAGAACGCCTGCCTCCTGTATTCTATCAGGATATGAGGAGAGAATCCAGTCCAACAAGGTATGGTTAGGGCTTTTCAGATTAATGCGAGTGGGGGAGGAGATTAATTGATTTAGCTGCAAAGTTTTAAACAGCGAGCAGTGTTTATTGTTTTTAGGATTTAGCCAATCTGTATTAAAATCGACGAGGACCAGCAGTTCACTTTTTTGGTTTTGTGTAAGTAGGTTATTAAGGATTTGAGTTATGTCAGAGAGGGATTGCACTGGAGAGCTTGATGGGCGATAGAATCCAGCAACAATGATTGATTTACTGAATGGGATCTCAATTAAACCAGAAAGGAAATCAAAGGTGGCAGGGGAGCTAGAATTCTGCAAGGGGGTGAACTTTATGGACTCCTCAACATAAATAACAATTCCCCCTCCTCTCTTTGCTATGTCCTTTCTGCAACATGAATACCCCTGTATTGATATGGCAGAGTATGTGCATTGTATAGTTAAATGGCCGTGCACATGTAAAAGATGCATTGTATAGTGAAATGGTCGTGCACATGTAAAAGATGCATTATATAGTTAAACGGCCGTGCACACAAGATGGATTGTATAGGAAAACCGCAGTGCACATGTAACCGATGCATTGCATAGGAAAATGCTGTACTTCAGTACAGAGCCCTGCTGGTGTCAGGAGGAAAAAAAGCTCCCCTTGGCCAGCTGCAAGCGTATGATAAGAAGCCTGAAACCTTACCTCCTTCTGTGTCGGCACAAGAGCTCAACAAGCTAATGCACCGTGTTCTTTATGAAAGAGATCTTAGCATTGATTACCAACAGGGCCATTCGTAAAAAACAAATGGTCTTTTTATTTGACTTTCTATGCCTTATATATTATATATTTGTAATGCTGCTATTATTATTATTATTATAGGATTGTATTATGAATAATAGTAGCATTATAATAAGATTATTATTATTATTATTGTTAATAAATAAATTTAACAAGCTTTGTTTTATTTACTTAATAATGCTAATATTATAATGCTACTTTTATTCAAAATACAATCTTTTAATAATAATAATGGTGGCATTGCAAATATATAAGGCATAGGAAGATGTTAAAAAAAGGAAATAAATTTACAAATGGCTCTGTTGGAAATTGATCCTAAGATCGCTTTCGTACTAGCATGGTGCATTAGTCTGTTGAGCCACTATCCTAGCCAACATATGATAAAGGAAGGTTTCAGGCTTCTTATTATACACCTGCAGCCGGCCAAGGAGAGAAAAAAAGACACGTTCCAGAGAAAAAAAGCCTTGTTCTTTTTTTTAAAATTAATCAGAAAACCCAAATTTCACCTAAAAAAAATACCTAATAAATTCAATAAATAAAAAGGCTTTTCGCTGCGGGTTAAAAAAAAAAAAAAAAGAGGTTGAATAAAATAATAAAAAAAAGATAATATTTCTTACATTGAATCCTATGTGCTTCGTGCACGTTGGTTTTCCTATACAATGCATTAGACATGTGCATTCGTTTTAGTGCTAAAATGATTTAGTCAGAATTTTGGGATAATTTAGTTTTAGTATGACTCAAGAGATACGAAACTGCTCAGTACAAAAAAAACTAAAATAAAATGCACTACATTTTAGTTTCAGTCCTTTTTGTGATATTACATTGATGAGTGAAGGAGACCAGCAATGAAGAGCGCAACATCGCAAAGCTACAGAAAAGGTTTGTATGCGTAATCCTTCCCAACCCCTACCCGAAACTCAGACAGTGATAGAGCTCCAGAATAATCACTCGCAGTACAGACAGCCAGCACAGGAGAGGAAACCTTTACTTAACCCTTGCATGTCTATGAGGCAGACAAGATGATAAAAGCAGCTGGAGAAGGAAAACATTCAAATAAATCATACTGAAACTAATGACAGAGGAGGGCTGGATAGTAAAAACCCCTTTATAACAAGCAGCGCTGGGAGAAGAGAGGGACTTTATAAAATGTGTGTTATCTACCCTCCCGCTCTACATAATAGGGACGTAGGTCTGATACATTTTATATTATCCAGGAGCACTATCCCCCTTTCCTCATCTATAATACACGTTTTATATGAAGTCCCTCTCCTCTCCCAGTGCTGTTTGTTATAAAGTTTTTTTTTTTACGTCTGATACATTACTATCCAGCTCTCACAGTTACTCTGTCATTATGAGCCTTCAGTGTGATTTATTTGAATGTTTTCCCTGCATTTAAAATGCTTTATTTTATTATAAAAATAAATTTGCACCAGTCATCTCTTCTCTGAGCTTTCAGACCGATTTGCGTTAATATTTTCCCTCTCCCCTGCTTTTATATTCCAGTCTAAGTAAAGGTTCTCACTCCTGTGCTGGAAAAGCATTGCATTCCGAAGTTCTGCACCCTCCACATGCCAATGCAGTAGGATGTTATATACAGAGAGGGGCATTAATTAATGCAGGAGGATGTTCTATACATTATACAGAGAGGCGTATTAATGCAGGAGGATGTTATATACATTATACAGAGAAAGGTATAAATTGACGAGAATGTTCTATACAGAGAGGGACATTAATTAATTCAGGAGGATGTTCTGTACATTATACAGAGAGGGGTATTAATTAATACAGATGGATGTTGTATACATTATACAGAGAGGGGTATTAATTAATGCAGGAGGATGTTATCTACATTATACAGAGAGGGGTATTAATTAATGCAGAAGGATGTTCTATACATTATACAGAGAGGAGCCTTTTTTTAAGCCCTTTAAATCCAGTGGCTGAGCGCTGAGATTGGCTGCTTGTTATATTATCTCTCAGTACAATGTATCAGGCTCAGCTGTTACAGTAACTGACTGTAACAGTGCTCAGAGTTTCAGTAAAACAAGGAAATAATATTGTTCTAACCTCTTATATATAAAAATATTATTTACTAGTTTTACGGAAACTCTGAGCGCTGTGATGAGCAGCCGTCAGTTACTGTAACAGCTTTGCCTGACACATTGTGCTGAGAGTGAGAGATACTGTAACAAGCAGCCAATTTCAGCCCTCTGAGGAGCCACTACAATAGTAATTGTATCCACTGGTTTTCGGATGAATGAAATTAGTTTTCATACTAAAGAACTGAAAACGAATTTCTTTAGCAACTAAATAAATTGCATTTTAGGACTAATCCATTAGTTCAAAACGAAATTTTGTGCTGTGCACATGTCCACAATGCATCTTTTAAATGTGCACGGTGGTTTTCTTCTACAATGCATCTTTTACATGTGCACAACGGTTTTCGTATACAATGCATCTTTTCATGTAAGCTATATCCAGTGAGCCAAGAGAACACCTGTGCTGCATTCCTTTCAATTGCCTGTTAATTTTGGGCAGGGACCTTTGACTTTTTTTTTCCTTTTTTGCTCCTTTCCGTCAGTTAACACCAGGGTTGAGCAGTAGGTAACTTTTTTCGATTAGCATACGTGTAGAAATAAGCGGTGGGACCAAACGATCTGTTGGTTACAATAGTGAAAGTCCTCTGTAGCGCTGCCCATGTTAAGTATAGGATGCGGTAAGTACAGTAAGCTCACACTACAAATCGTTAATTACCGCGCGCTAAGTGGTTTTCGCGGTTTGTAGCGAGAGGCAAACGATCTGTTGGTCCGACGCTAGACTAAATTTACCTGGCAATAACGCAAAAACATGCTGATGCTAAGGTTAGCTCACACCAGCTGATAGTGCCCAAAGTCTTGGAATGAGAGTAAGTAGGCAAAGGTTGAAAAGGATTTTTTTTGGGGGGGGGGATTTAACTCTTATGTAAGGGATATTCAGGATTTCAGGGTTATTCAAAGAGATCCGAATTGGGGCCGAAAGGTAAACGAATGCTGAAATTGCCTGCACATACGGTGCCTGTTCAAGGGCAGTGAAACCCTCATAGAGAAGCAATGCTTCGTCTATTCAGAGAACACAAAACAGCTGAGAAAGGTTGCTGAAATGCTCTGCCATGCGGTGGTTTCATTCGGCAGGTTTATTCAGGAGAATCCCATACGCTTCAATGTTAAAAATATTCCCGTTTTCATTCAATATCTAATAAACCGTTGATTATTATATTCTGCAGTAAAAAGTCTCTTTATTTATAGATTTTTTAGGATCTTCTAGGCATTTTTCTGCAAAAAAAATTTCCCCGTTTTTTTTAAAACGTTTTTTCTTTTTTCTGTAACAGCCCTATTTAATATCATTCATTGGATCTTATATGTAAATTTCACACATTTTCGTTCTGTAGTTTGTTTGCAAACAGCGTTTCACTTTTGAAACATTCAAGCGTACTGTTTTTTTTTTTTATCCCTTCATAATGCCCAAAGAGATAAAACTGTAAAATTGGCTGATGATGCCCTGACATCGGGCTTTCAGCAGTTGATGCAGGGAAAAACAAAATCGAGCTGCAGCTATAACGGCTGTACCTGAATTTGGCAGTAGATGGCGCCATCTACTGGCCAAATGGGTTATTTACAGCAGGGCCGTCTTTAGCGCGGGGCAAAAGGGGCAGCTGCCCTGGGCCCAGTCATTGCTATGGGGCCCAAGGCAGCTGCTCCCAGCCTGCAAAAATCATGGCATCGCGTGCTGTGTGAGGACATGTCATGTGACCACAGAGAGGAGGGGAGGCCTCGCGAGAGATGCGGTTGGCTCCTCCCCTCCTCTTCAATATGCAGGTCCCCTTCTCTCGTCGGGTCCCAGCTGGGTATGTGATGCACTGCTGGACATGATGTGATGGGCATGTGAAACTGGTGGACATGATGTGATGGGCAAGTGAAACTCTGCTGGGCATGACGTGATTGGCATGTGAATCTCTGCTGGGCATGATGTGATGGGCATGTGAAACTCTGCTGGGCGTGATGTGATAGGAAGTGAAACTCTGCTGGACATGATGTGACGGGCATGTGAAACTCTGCTGGGCATGAGGTAATGGGCATGTGAAACTCTGCTGGGCATGAGGTGATGGGCATGTGAAACTCTGCTGGACATGATGTGATATGAAGTGAAACTCTGCTGGGCATGATGTGATGTGATGGGCATTTGAAACTCTGCTGGGCATGATGTGATATGAAGTGAAACTCTGCTGGGCATGATGTGGTGGGCATGTGAAACTCTGCTGGGCATGAAGTGATGGGCATGTGAAACTCTGCTGGGCATGAGGTGATGGGCATGTGAAGTGAAACTCTGCTGGGCATGATGTGATGTTATGGGATGTGAAACACTGCAGGGCATGATGTGATGGGCATGTGAAACTCTGCAGGGCATGATGGGATGTGCTGGGCATGTGAAACCCTGCTGGGTATAGCAGATTCTGGCCTCTGCTGGGTATGGCAGATTCTGGCCTCTGCTGGGTATGGCAGATTCTGGCCTCTGCTGGGTATGGCAGATTCTGGCCTCTGCTGGGTATGGCAGATTCTGACCTCTGCTGGGTATGGCAGACTCTGGCCTCTGCTGGGTATGGCAGATTCTGGCCTCTGCTGGGTATGGCAGATTCTGGCCTCTACTGGGTATGGCAGATTCTGGCCTCTGCTGGGTATGGCAGATTCTGGCCTCTGCTGGGTATGGCAAATTCTGGCCTCTGCTGGGTATGGCAGATTCTGGCCTCTGCTGGGTATGGCAGATTCTGGCCTCTGCTGGGTATGGCAGATTCTGGCCTCTGCTGGGTATGGCAGATTCTGGCCTCTGCTGGGTATAGCAGATTCTGGCCTCTGCTGGGTATAGCAGATTCTGGCCTCTGCTGGGTATAGCAGATTCTGGCCTCTGCTGGGTATAGCAGATTCTGGCCTCTGCTGGGTATAGCAGATTCTGGCCTCTGCTGGGTATAGCAGATTCTGGCCTCTGCTGGGTATAGCAGATTCTGGCCTCTGCTGGGTATAGCAGATTCTGGCCTCTGCTGGGTATAGCAGATTCTGGCCTCTGCTGGGTATAGCAGATTCTGGGGTCTGCTGGCTATGTCAGATTCTGGGGTCTGCTGGCTATGTCAGATTCTGGGGTCTGCTGGGTATGCCAGATTCTGGGCTCTGCTGGGTATATCAGATTCTGGGCTCTGCTGGGTATATCAGATTCTGGGGTCTGCTGGGTATATCAGATTCTGGCCTCTGCTGGGTATGTCAGATTCTGGCCTCTGCTGGGTATATCAGATTCTGGCCTCTGCTGGGTATATCAGATTCTGGGGTCTGCTGGGTATATCAGATTCTGGGCTCTGCTGGGTATGTCAGATTCTGGCCTCTGCTGGGTATGTCAGATTCTGGCCTCTGCTGGGTATGTCAGATTCTGGCCTCTGCTGGGTATGTCAGATTCTGGCCTCTGCTGGGTATGTCAGATTCTGGCCTCTGCTGGGTATATCAGATTCTGGCCTCTGCTGGGTATGTCAGATTCTGGGGTCTGCTGGGTATATCAGTGTAGCGCTGTGGTAAAACCTTGCTGTGGCAGTACCTATTTTTGGCCACAAGATGGAGACTATCGCGATCAGAGATACTGGATATTGGGACTACAATGCCCGGCATGCTTTGCAAGAAGACAGGAAGTGGGTGGGGACTGGAGACTTACATCCTCTGCCTCGTGGAGAAAGTTCCAGAGCGCGCCAGGAAAGGGAAGAGAGCAGACGCATCGAAGAGATCACGAGAGGGCCTAGGCCAGAGACCAAGAGAGACCAAGAGAGACCTGTTGGTCCGGAGAAGATCACCCAAGCTGAGGAGAAGAAGACCCGCCGGGATCCAGGCATTGCTGCAGACCGGAGGAATCGAACGGAGAGCAGGCGGTGAGCTGGAAAAGCTGTGTGGAGTGAGACAACGGATCGGGCCGCTAGTATCCCCAGTCAAAATCGGGTGGAGAGACGTCCTGGGTCAGCGGAGCCTAAAGAAATCGTCGGATGGGTGAGAGGCCTCCAAGGCTGTTTTATGATTAAAGGACGCTCTGCTGTTTTCTCTTTAAAGTCCACAGGGCCCCAACTGACTAGTCGAAGACCTTCCTTTAATAAACTCACTGGCCAGTTGAACAGTACCCGGGTACCACACACACACAGATACACTTTTCACATTCTGGGACTTAACCTGTGCAGGACTCATTTCCTTTTGCGAATCGGAACGGGGGTTAAAGACAAAGATACGTTCCGAATACATTTTTCTCTTTTTCCGCTGCGCGTTTGCCGTAATACGAAGGGATTGTATGTTTGGGGTTTTGCTACATGTCCCTTTTTCTGAACTATCGGGAAATTGCATTGCTTTTATGTTCGGTTGCGAATATTTTATTTTCCGAAATACGAAGCCTCGTGTTTCGTTTCTTTTCCGCTACGCGTTTTACCGGGATACGAAAATACTGTAATAATACTTGTGAATACCGTGTCTCAACATCTGCTCAAATATTTTAGTAAACTATATAAATATAAAAACTCACAACTGTGTTGGAGTATATTTATTCCCTAGTGCGGGGAGACTGACCCGTGGTTCATTTTCAGCGGCTCCTCCGGGAGTGAGCGCTACACGTGGGGGCTCGTTTCCGGGATCCAGTCTCTGGAAAAACCGCATCTAAAGGGTTAAATATGGATCCAGACACTGTTGCCGAGTGGTGTGGGGAGCACAGTAGCCAGTCAGAATGTTGTATAGTTATGGATATTCCAGCAGACACTTGGGCTGAAGATCAGATTCGCCAGGCCGTGGCCACGCTAGCACCAGATCATCGGGGGTTAATACTGGACATTGAAAAAAACCCAGATACTTCTCACATGTATGTTCTTCTCGAATGGAGAAAGGGTGTTCCGCCATGTTTTCAGGGCACGAGCGTGAAACTGTCCGAAGAGGTGGAAGTCCAACTAATTAAGCCAAGTACGCCACGTGGCGAATCCGCAAGTGTTTCCGCGCCTAGTCCGTTGGCCATGATAGGGCCTGAATTTATCGTGGCTATTGGAGATCTACTGGCTAAATGTCAGAAAACAAGCCCTCCTCACACTAACTTCGGTTATCGACGGTTAAGAAATTTTTCAGGAAACGTACCAACTCCGGCGGGAGAAGAAACCTTTGAAGAATGGGTGGAACAGGCGATGCAGGCTCTGGATGAGTGGGATGTCCCTGAGGCCCAGAAAAAGCAAAGGATCACCGAGAGCTTAAAGGGACCTGCGTCAGAAGCAGTGAGAAACCTAAAACTGAGTAGAAAAGATTGTACTGCTTTGGATTATTTAAACGTTCTTGAAGAAGTTTTTGGGCGAACTGAAAAGGCGGCCGAATTGGTATATCAGTACGAACACACCTATCAGAGAAGAGGTGAAAGGATGACCGAGTACATGAGGCGCCTGGATAAGATTCTACACCAGATACTCCTGAAGAAAGGGGCCGAACCGGCCGAAGTAGATAAGATCCGAATAAAACAGATCCTGAGGGGCTCTCAACCTCTAGATCCAGTGATGATGCAGCTGAGAAGCAGAGCAGGTAACCAAGAGTTAAAGTACCTGGAACTGATCCGAGTTGTACGAGAGGAAGAGGCTTTACTAGAAGAGAAATCTTTCAGGCGGGGGGAAAGGGCTTATGCACAACCTGTGAGACATGACGACGGTCTGCAGCCTGAAAGCGACTCTTTAGATACCTATGGATCTGATGAGGACGAACAAGAACACCTAGTTGTTTTTAAATCTACAGAGAGGGCTGCTAAAGAATCGAACCTCCCTGAACGGGGTGAATTGTCCAAAACCGTCAAGGAAGTTCAGGAAGCTCAAGTTGAATTGCAACAAGCGCACGCGGAACTGTGTCGGGTATTGATGAAGGTGACAGAGATGCAGGCAGAAATGCAGAAATTCCTCACAGGTATGCAGACGACGGGAGCTGCTGTGGCGTATGGTCCAAACTCTTTAACCAAATCTCAACAAGCAACTACGTCTCCGCTCTCTAAGAAGAGATGTTTTGGGTGTGGAGAAATGGGCCATTTCCGCGCACAGTGCAAAGGCCGAAAGCCTGAGAAGGATAGAGTCAAGGGACTGTTGGAAGCCCTGGAGGGACTGTTATCTACCTCAGCGGCGGGAAACGCCAGGGGGCACCAGTGAAGGAGCAACCTGAGTGCCCGAGGGTTGAACCCCGCTCCAGAAATCAAGCAAAGGCTAAGAGGGCGAAAAGGCCCAAAGCCGAGCCGACTGTAGAGCCTGCCAGGACTGAAAGAGTCACTCCCTTAGCATCCGGGTCTACGTCATGGGGAAGCAATACACACCCAAGACCTGCACGGGCCAAGAAAAAGGCCAGGGTACAACAAACTGGGTCTAAGTGTCCGGATACCGCCACCAAGTTTCCCGACCAACTGATAGGTCCTTCTCCTATTGTGCCAATCCAAGTGGAAGGAGTCTACACCAAAGCCCTGTTGGATTCAGGGGCTCAAGTGACATTGATCTACAGAGACTTCTACGAGAAACACTTAAAGCACATTCCTCTGCAAGAATTGAAGGATTTGGAAATATGACGGGTACCTGCAAGTGAAGTTGGAGATCGGATCTGAAGTCATCGGGCAGTCTGGGGGTTGTGATGCATTGGCTATTGTGTGTCCTCGACCCTCGGGTGCGAACAGAAGCTCCCTGATAGTGGGGACGAATACTGACCTAGTGCGGCGTCTCCTGACGCCTATCGTGTTGGAAGAAGGTTCAACTCAAGGAGTACACCCAATGTTACGTCCGGTCTATCAGAGGATGGTCGAAGAACGAAAGGCACCTGCCGAGGTGGGAAGACTGTGGAGACTGGGTGGAACAGAGAAGGTTCTGCAAGCAGGAGAAGTAGCGAGTTTCCGGGCTTCAGTCAAGTTGAATGGATCGCAACCAGGCCCCTATGTGGTGCTGGGAACCGATTTTGATCATGGGAGTGAAACCGGAGTCGAAGTAATTCCTGAAATAATCTCCAGCTCTGAAGAGAACACGAGGAAGAGTCTCGGTCAGTGTGTGCAACGTGACGGATTTTCCAGTAGTCCTTAAAGCACGAATGCCTATTGGGCAAGTAGAGTCTGCTACACCCCTCTCTACCGATTCAAGAGGGGGAGAGGGTAAAGAGATTCCAGATGAAAGATTCTACCCCAAGGACGCTCCTATTTCACCTGAATGGAAGAAACGTCTTCAGTCTCAAGTTCTAAAGTGGAAGGAATTGTTTTCAAAAGATGAGTTCGATGTGGGCCTAGCTAAGAGTACTGAACACCGCATTCGATTACAAGAAGACAAGCCGTTTCGCGAAAGATCAAGGCGAGTTCCGCTAGGAGACTTAGATGATCTGCGAGAGCAGCTGAACGAGTTACAGAGAACCAAGGTGATTCAAGAGTCCAGGAGCCCGTATGCATCTCCTATAGTGTTGGTCCGGAAGAAAAATGGTTCTGTCCGCTTATGCATAGACTATCGCACATTGAACCGGAGAACCATCCCCGATCAGTATGCCACTCCTCGGATTGAAGATGCCCTACAGTGTTTGTCTGGAGCAAAGTGGTTTAGTGTACTAGACCTGCGAAGTGGGTATCACCAGATACCAATGCATCCTGAAGACAAGGAGAAAACTGCGTTCATCTGTCCACTGGGGTTCTTTGAATTCAACAGGATGCCTCAAGGCCTTACGGGGGCTCCAGCCACGTTCCAACGGTTGATGGAGAAGACAGTCGGGGATATGAATCTAATCGAAGTATTAGTGTACCTGGATGACATAATTGTGTTTGGGAAGACTCTGGAAGAACATGAGCAACGTTTGGAGAAGGTCTTGAAGAGGCTCCATGAAGAAGGGCTGAAACTGTCTCTGGAGAAATGCCAATTCTGCCTACCATCTGTTACGTATCTGGGACATGTGGTCTCAGCGGAAGGTGTTTCAACAGACCCTCGGAAGTTGGAGGCCGTAGCTTCTTGGCCTAGACCCCGAAACGTCACTGAGCTTAGATCTTTCTTGGGATTCTGTTCATACTATCGAAGATTTGTGGGAGGATTCGCGAAAATAGCCCAACCACTGAACAAACTCCTGCAGAAGGAAACCACAGAAGAAGGCTGTAAGGTCTCTGACAAAAACCCGTCAGCTCCGGGGCCAAGGAAAGCTCGAGAGTCTATACAAGGTGAATGGACCAGTCAATGTGAAGGAGCTTTCATAAAGCTGAAAGAGAGCCTAACCCGAGCTCCTGTTTTGGCCTATGCGGACCCTCACAAGCCGTATGAACTACATGTGGATGCCAGCCGAGAAGGTCTGGGAGGAGTCCTATATCAGGAGTATGGTGGATTGCTGAGGCCTGTGGCGTACGTGAGCCGGAGCCTTACGCCTTCAGAGAAGAACTATCCTACTCACAAGATGGAGTTCCTAGCCTTGAAGTGGGCAGTGGTGGACAAGTTGAAAGACTATCTGTATGGAGCTGAGTTCGTGATCAAGACGGATAACAATCCTCTTACCTACATCCTTACTACCGCAAAACTGGACGCAACGGGACATCGGTGGTTGGCCGCTCTGTCAGGGTTTCGGTTCAGCCTGAAGTATCGCCCTGGGGTGAATAATCGAGATGCTGATGCGTTATCGAGAAGACCCTACACTACAGAATGGACTCAGTTGACTCCAGACGGGGTGCAAGCTTTGTGCAAGGAACAGAGCGCCAGGTCAAAGGAGGGATTGAAGCAGCGGCCATAGGAGTTATGGCTGCGGCTGTTCCTGAGTTCTACTGTAACCCTACGCAGTTAAGGGATGAAAGTTTACCTACCTTTTCGAGACAGGACCTGAAAGCGGATCAGGCCAGAGACCCTTTAATTGCCTTGACCATAAAGGCCCTGTCCGCAAACCAGCGAGAGATTTTGTTAACCAACTCCCCGAGCGGAGCCAGATTGGTCTACAAAGAGTGGGAGCGGTTAAAGATGTTGGATGGGGTGGTCTACCGAAGGGGCCCCTCAACCAACTCTGAAGAGATTCAACAGTTATTCCTCCCTACTAAACATAGGGAGAGTGTGCTGCGATCACTACATGATGAGCATGGACATTTGGGTGCTGAGAGAACTTTTAAGCTGGTGCGAGATAGGTTCTATTGGCCTTGTATGAGGGCTGAAGTAGAAAGCTATTGTCATTCCTGTCTGAGGTGTATTCAGAGAAAGACTCTACCGACCCGAACTGCTCCAATGAGCCATCTGCAGAGCCAGGGACCCATGGATTTGGTGTGCATTGACTTCTTGTGCTTAGAGCCGGATGCTAGTGGGCAAGGGAACATTCTAATAGTGACTGATCATTTCACTCGTTACGCCCAAGCTTTTTCCACGAAAGATCAACGCGCTCCGACTGTAGCCAAGGTGTTGATGGAAAAGTTCTTTGTTCACTACGGACTGCCAAGGAGGATACACTCTGATCAGGGTAGAGACTTTGAAAGCAGACTGGTGGGGCAGTTGTTAGAGCTGTTGGGAATCCAAAAGACCCGAACCACACCATATCACCCTCAAGGTGATGCTCAGCCTGAAAGGTTTAATCGCACACTGTTAAACATGCTGGGGACCTTGTCGAATGTGGAGAAGCAGAGTTGGAGTCGTCACATAGCTACTCTGGTGCATGCATATAACAGTACGGAGAGCGATGCAACTGGATATTCACCGTACCGTCTTATGTTCGGAAGAGAGGCTCGACTGCCGGTTGATTTGGCATTTGGGTTATCTCTAGACCAGACGTCAGTAGCTTCTCATAGAAACTACGTGGATAGACTTCGGAAAAATTTGGCTTCTGCATTTGAACAGGCCCGGTTGACCTCGGGAAACAGGGAGCAAAGAAACAAAAGGAACTATGACTTGAAGGTCCGGATACAAGATCTACAACCCGGTGATAGGGTCCTATTGAAGAACTTGGGTGTTGCTGCAAGACACAAGTTGGCGGATAGGTGGAGTTCCCAGGTTTACATTGTCTGCAAACAGCTACCAGGTCTACCAGTGTATCAGATTCGCCCGGATGGAAAGGCTGGGCCTCTCAAGAACTGGCACCGGAATCATTTGTTACCTTTGAGGGAGGCTGTGAGAATGCCAGTTGGGGATGAACCGCCTCTGCCAAATCCGCCTGTTCCATGTTTGCCTCCTGTTACCCGGTCTCAACAGACTCGGGTTGTCGAAGAGAGCGAAAGGGTCAGTGAGGAAGAAAGTTTCTGTCTGGACTGGATACGTTCACCGGAGCCTGAAGAGATTACCTCGGTTCCTGAACGATGGGAGAGTAATTTGAGGCCTGAAGCTCCTGAATTCTTGTTGGAAGTCCCTGGGACTGTTGATATCCCTGAGCCTCTTGAATTTCAGTTGGAAGTCCCTGAGGATGTGGGGATCTCGGTAGTTCCGGAAGCTTACTCAGGTGATTATAGTTCTATGCCTTCACTGGAGGGATCATACTCTGAAGAAACGTCTGCTCCAGTGATAGAGAGAAGAATTGAGCCAACGCCTATAGTACTTCCACCTGAAGAGGAACTGATTGAGCCAGAACCAAAATGCTCTGTTCGACCGCCCCAACGACTCACCTACGACTCACCAGGACATAGCACTGAAGAGGCCATCACCACGGTGCGGAGGTTGCCCGAAGTGTCTGCTATGCTAGCTGAGGTAGCCCAAAATATGAGTCAACTTGAGGAAGTGTTCCTAACCCACTGCCTGTATGCTGCTGAACCTGTACATGTTGTGTAAATTGTAACTGTTGTACCTCCTTGGAGAGACCCAAGAGTTTTAGGAGGGGGAGAGTGTAGCGCTGTGGTAAAATCTTGCTGTGGCAGTACCTATTTTTGGCCACAAGATGGAGACTATCGCGATCAGAGATACTGGATATTGGGACTACAATGCCCGACATGCTTTGCAAGAAGACAGGAAGTGGGTGGGGACTGGAGACTTACATCCTCTGCCTCGTGGAGAAAGTTCCAGAGCGCGCCAGGAAAGGGAAGAGAGCAGACGCATCGAAGAGATCACGAGAGGGCCTAGGCCAGAGACCAAGAGAGACCAAGAGAGACCTGTTGGTCCGGAGAAGATCACCCAAGCTGAGGAGAAGAAGACCCGCCGGGATCCAGGCATTGCTGCAGACTGGAGGAATCGAACGGAGAGCAGGCGGTGAGCTGGAAAAGCTGTGTGGAGTCAGACAACGGATCGGGCCGCTAGTATCCCCAGTCAAAATCGGGTGGAGAGACGTCCTGGGTCAGCGGAGCCTAAAGAAATCGTCGGATGGGTGAGAGGCCTCCAAGGCTGTTTTATGATTAAAGGACGCTCTGCTGTTTTCTCTTTAAAGTCCACAGGGCCCCAACTGACTAGTCGAAGACCTTCCTTTAATAAACTCACTGGCCAGTTGAACAGTACCCGGGTACCACACACACACAGATACACTTTTCACATTCTGGGACTTAACCTGTGCAGGACTCATTTCCTTTTGCGAATCGGAACGGGGGTTAAAGACAAAGATACGTTCCGAATACATTTTTCTCTTTTTCCGCTGCGCGTTTGCTGTAATACGAAGGGATTGTATGTTTGGGGTTTTGCTACGTGTCCCTTTTTCTGAACTATCGGGAAATTGCATTGCTTTTATGTTCGGTTGCGAATATTTTATTTTCTGAAATACGAAGCCTCGTGTTTCATTTCTTTTCCGCTACGCGTTTTACCGGGATACGAAAATACTGTAATAATACTTTTGAATACCGTGTCTCAATATCTGCTCAAATATTTTAGTAAACTATATAAATATAAAAACTCACAACTGTGTTGGAGTATATTTATTCCCTAGTGCGGGGAGACTGACCCGTGGTTCATTTTCAGCGGCTCCTCCGGGAGTGAGCGCTACATCAGATTCTGGGCTCTGCTGGGTATGTCAGATTCTGGGCTCTGCTGGGTATATCAGATTCTGGGCTCTGCTGGGTATGTCAGATTCTGGCCTCTGCTGGGTATGTCAGATTCTGGGCTCTGCTGGGTATGTCAGATTCTGGGGTCTGTCTGGGTACATAAAATTCTGTGAGTTTAACTTCCTATTAGCAGTACAACTATGAGTATAAAAATGAATCTAACACTATGCAGCGCTGTTGTTCACTGGCGCCTGGTTGTCTGATTTACTAGCTCAATTATACACTTATACACACCTCACATTACTGTATCACAGAGCTCCACAGCAATAAAATTCTAATGTACAGTGTGTATGAGTGTTTGAATTTTATTGCTGTGGCGCACTGTGATACACTCATAGACGCTGCGTGTTTTTTTGTTTTTTTTGGGGGGGGGGCAGCATTTTTCATCCTTACTAAATAAATACACACAGAGATAGTGTTTTTACAGTATGCGTAGGGTGTGTAATTGTAAAAAAAATAAATTGTAAAATATAATGTTTTATTTGATTTAATGTGTGTCTTTTTTTTTTGGATGTTGGAGTGGAGAGCAAAATTTCAAGGGGGGCCCCAAGAAAATATTTGCCCAGTCAATATTAAAGACGGCCCTGATTTACAGTGAGAAATGCAATGGGAATATGCCCAAATATTTCTTACTGTATAATTAATTAAAAATGTGATTCACAAATAAAACACTGGTTTCTGATAATGTTTTTCTGATTTTTTTTTTGAAAAAGTGAAGGGGTTAAATGATAAAATATATCCTTAAGTAACTGCTGCTGCGCCATGACCATTTTTAGTTCCTTATCAGAATGCCGGGAGATGAAATGGTTGAAAATCACCCCTCCAAATGATCCCATTGTATATGGCCCAGGAAACGAAATAAACCAACGCCGCGGTGTAAATGTTAATACATAGCAGTCATCTGTTACACAGGGAACCTAATCAGCAACTTGCAATCATAAAAAAAATGATGAAGATGAACGTTTGTGCAGAGCTCTTGGTTTAATTAGGAGAGAAACTCACTGATGACAAAGCTATTTTGGTTGATTGTGTGCATTATCCACTTATCATTGGAGCTAAGTAGCCGTAAAATATGCAAGTGATAAATGACGGAAGAGTTCCAAGAACCAAAACTGTTTTTTCTTACTTTGTTTCATATTAAATAATAATAATACAATTTAGAAAAAAGTGTTGAGGAAATAAATTTTACACAACATACGTATTTTCTTTCCTTTTATACATTAGTACAATGCACTTGCCAAGAGTTTTTATTTTTGAGTGTAAAAGCAGACATTTTTTCCCACGGGTCACAGCTATTATTCTAACCCTGCATGTTAGCGACTTCTTTAATACATATATAAAAAAAAAATACTAAATACAATTTCTGAAGTTATTTAAATTCTAATCCAATGTTATATTAAAAACCAATAAACGTCTCACTTCTTCCAGATATTCAAGTCCATGTTTATAGGTGCACACACACACGCGCTCACACACACCCCTCTCATGGAGAGAGACTGTGGAGACACAGGTTTGAATCCCGGCAAGCGCACCTATCCAGTAAGTGTCCTTGGGCAAGACACCTAACGGTACATACTCGACACCCAGGACATACTTGAAAACGAGAGAAATCTCAATGTATCCTTCCTGGTAAAAAATACTATCTCAAAAATAAAAAAAAGTGGAAATTCTAGGTCAAAATAGCCAAACCAGAAAAATTCTCCCATTTATCTCACTTTCCAAATCGGCTATTTGGTCTAGATTGTTCTCTTCTCCTGCCAATTCTCCTGGTTTTCACCTTTCTCTGAATAACCCTAATAGTTACATAGGCTGAAAAAAGACATGCAGCATCTATAGAGTTCAGCCTTTCACACATCACATACTGCTGTTGATCCAAAAGAAGACAGCTGTGGCAGCTTACTGTGGAATACTGCTGTATTGTGCTAGAGTCAGTCTTACCTGAGCTAACTGGTGAGATCCTGTGATCTCCATAGACTGGCCACAAGCCAAGTGCACTGCGGAACCATAGGCATTTCCAACCCCAGCCCTTCTAGATTGTGAGTTCCTACGGGAATAGGGCCCTCATCTCCTCCTGTACTGTTTGTCAAATGTTGTTCAATGTATTATAACCCTGTCTATACTGTGCCCATTGTACAGCGCTGCGGAATATGCTGGCGCTTTATAAATAAAGTATAATAATAAATAATAATAAACATGTAAACCTGTTCACCCCAAATGCTTACAAAGCATAAAACTGCTCAAGCATCAAAATACAAAAATATATATGGAAATTTTTATGGAAGAACTACATTTTTACCGAATTTTGTTCCACCTTGAAAAATGATAGGACCACGACTGGAAATTTTTTTAAGTTATTTTGAGAAATCAAATTTAATACCTCAAGGTAACAAGTGACAAAAAAATAAAACTACATACCACTCCAGGCCAACAGTATTCAAAATTTGTTGACAACAACATAACACAAACTGACCTGACACGTTACATAAATTATATGTAAATATATATATATATATATATGGCCCCATTACATACATAGTGCAGGAGGGTGGGGTCGCGCCTATTCCCCCGAAGGGTTGGCTGCAACCACCAAATGCATCCAGCCCAACAACATGTGTAAAACATAACAAAGAAAAAAATTTCATCTGCGCTTACTCCAATTATACCGTGTGAAACTAAACACAATTAGAGGTTTGGTTTCTTATTAATGGCCATTATAAGACTAGCTCGCCCGCCAATGTCACGGCACCTCTATAAGGGCGAGTCCTAACCAAAATGAAACCACAGGCTGCTACATAGCAAACCATACCTGCTCATGCTGCTTGTCAAACATGAGGTAGACTGGTGGGCCTTTATTTATGCTCCCCCAGAAACAAAATCCACTTTGGGATCAAAACAAAGACACAGAGCGGAGTCTTGCTGCAGGGATGACCTGGCTGGAAGTACATTGAAACATACATAGTGCAGGAGGGGTGGGGTCGCGCCTATTCCCCGAAGGGTTGGCTGCAACCACCAAATGCATCCAGCCCAACAACATGTGTAAAACATAACAAAGAAAAAAATGTCATCTGCGCTTACTCCAATTATACCGTGTGAAACTAAACACAATTAGAGGTTTGGTTTCTTATTAATGGCCATTATAAGACTAGCTCGCCCGCCAACGTCACGGCACCTCTATAAGGGCGAGTCTTACATACTTCGCGCACTTTTTTGTGCGCGCGCAAAGGTGCATTAGCGCGAGGGGCGAAACCCTTTGCGCTGAACTTCGTATTACGACGTTCGCGCACAAAATGCACATTAAAGTCTAACGCGAGTTACCCTGCACGAACCCTTTGCAAGCGCAATTTAGTGAGCGCCTCCTATACTTAAAATTGTGAGCGCAAATGCGTTTGTGTGGTGGTGCGCAAATGGTATTACAATCTTAGCGCACAATTTAACAGACAACGTTTGCGCGCTTAATTTTAACGTCTTTCAAAAGCTGGTGGTAACTGTAACAACCTGACCGTACCAAACTGCGGATTCACAACAGAGAAAGTCGATGCGCACAAAAGTGCACTGCGTCCGCATTTTTTTTACTAGATCCGTCAAAAATCAAGGTAGTGGCCGTCGGTCAAAGACGTCTAGTAAAAAACAATGCAGACGCAGCGCACTTTCGTGTGCATTGACGTTCTCTGTTGTGCGCTGCGACTGCATTTTTTTTACTAGAACCGTCAAAAATGACGGCCACTACCTTGTCTTCCATCAAAACGTACATCTGTTGTGCGCAGTCCGCACAAAATGCGTTTGTCTGACGGACTCGTGTTAAAAATGACATTGCGCTCACTGATTTCTGCGTGCAACGGTACTTTGCGCGCATTTTTGCGCGTCGCTTTTATGCACGCAATTTCCAGACAGATGAAAAAATGCACGAGGAACTTAATACCAGTGGTGATTTTCATGCGTTAACGTTTAACACTTTGCGGAAAAAATCACGCGTTGCGTGTGCGTTTTTGTGCAAAGAATGTAATAGAGCCCATAATCGTATGGAATTTTTACCTCTTGTTTTAGCGGCAGAGCTGTAAAGTTCCTGACATTTTGGAATGAAAACGATAATGTGATTACTTTCAATCTTTCGTGTGATTTTTCTCTCAAGCTATTTTAAGAGACACCTGGAGCACAGTGATAAGATGTGATGTTTCGACCTTTCAAATCAGAAATCTCAGCATCGCTATGGCAACCACAGGCGATATTTAATGATCTACACTATATTAAGTCATGTTCCGCGATTAGCGGAGTCATGTTGTTATATGAACATGTCAGGTGGAATCACAGCCTTTCTCAGCAAGCCTCATCAAATTCAAATAGATATCCTACAGATCCAAGAAAAAAGAATGAGAAAATAGACCGCATGAACCTTCGATTCAACCCCCCTTGTCCATGGTACTGTGGTATTGTTGCACTTTTTAAGCAAAACTACTTCAAAACCTTTATGGATAATGGAATTCTGCAGGGGTTATCCAGAAATTGGTGACTTAGTGGCGTCCGGCAATTGAGCTGAAGGAATAACAGAGGTGGGGAAAGAAACAAATTCAGCTTTTTTGGCCTAAATTCCCATGCAATTGTACACAAACATTCTGCCTAACCCCCTTCGCTACCAAGGGATCTGGCAGAACCCAGTGGTTTATGGTAAAACTACTTTCAATTCCTGAAACTATAACAACACAAGTAGCATCGATACATACATTTTTACATTGCAGTGTAATGCTCATTTGACAGGAAGAGGGACCTCCTGGTGGTCAAATGTCACTACTGAAGCATGTGTCTACGAGACACTCACAAACAGACTGAGGGCTGTATTACATAATGCCTGGTAAAATGGGGACGCTAAGGTGGATAATGTGCGCCTGCAGGTGTCCTCTTACTGTCCTCGTTTTAGCTTATTAGGAGGCAGGAGCTGATTCAGCAGCCTGTCCCGTACTGCAGCCCTAAGCCCTTGGATACTCGAAGCAGTTTCGCACTAACGTGAGTATCCCCTCCTGGAGTCCAAAGGACTCCACGGAGGCTTGTAGTGCCGGATCTCGCCTCTCGCAAGGGAGACTGAGGACTTTTATTCCCTAGTCTCACTCTGCTCCCAGTGGCCAGAAGCGGCGGATCGGGCCGCCGTTCACGCCACGGGATGAGAGGTGAGTATCTGATTTTTGGGGGGGGATTGTAAACTGGTGCTAACTTATACCGCAGAAGCGGATTCAGTTAGCACCAGCTTCTCGCTGTGGTTCACTTTTTAGTTATGGCAGCCGTGAGTAATTAGCGTTTGGACTTTGTATTCATGTTATGCATAGGGAGCACAAAGTAGAGTAAACTCACACTAGAAAGCACAAACTCCAATGTGCTAATGTTTTTTAAACCCGTTAGCGTTCGGATTGTAATATGGGCGACCTACCTAACCTAAAGTTAACGCTCACACAGCTGAGTGGAGTGCTAATGCTAGCGTTAAGATTGTAATATTGTAATATATAAAGTGCCTGTTACGGACGCACAGAGCAGGTCCATGACCTGCAGCACATCGTCTGCAATATTCGGTATGCTGCAACTTTGAGAACATTTTCAGTAGACAATAAGCAAAGAATTTTTTTTGCAATAAATTAAGTTCCTTTGTGTTGCTCCGAAGTTAGACCAGATCGAGTTTACTCAATCTTCAGCTCTTGACGGACCCTTTGAGCATCTGGTATACTTGATCGGGGCTGTGAAGCAAATAAACCCTCTGGTGGAATATGACACTGGTTTCACGGCAGCATTGTTATTGTCTTGATGGGGCAAAAAATGATTGGTTCATGGGGGAAAACTGTAAATTAAGCTTGGCAAAAAAATTCCATATCCTTTATGTTTGTGACTGGTTATGATTTGTGGACTCATTTAAATATTTCTGGAGTCCGGTGTGAAGGATTTGAGGGATAAATGTCCTTGGGAATGTAGATACATGGTTTACAGACAGAAGCTATAAGCCTAGCCCTTTTTCCCCTTAAAATCAGAGAAGATTGAGATATTTACCATGCAGTGTCCAACACCCTACCTCTGTGATAGACCCTGAACAACTTGTTGGTTGCATGAGCATCTAGAGCCAGGATCTCTGATGTCGCTGAACTTCAGCTCATGTGACTGACCGTTTATTTAACAAATTAATTACTATTTTGAATTAATCAGGGATACAATGCATTCCAATGAACGTCCTTTCCATTCCGTAATGTCCCTTTAACAGAAAAAAACATTAGGATCACTTCCAGTGAAAAGGACTGATCCTTTTTACTTAATGTACTCATCCCTTTTTCTCATACCTTCTTTATTTTATTTTTCCCGTTCCAAGAATCAGATTATAAAGATTTATTTCTCCAGCGAAATGAAGTTAGACGCTGCACCGCTAAGCATATGTTTCACAATTGACTTTCTGTACCTTAAGACTGACATGGAAGAGGGACGTAATAAAATTGCTGACACCGGTAAGAAATATTAACTCCACGCTCCGCTTTAATTACTTCAAATCTCTTTTCCCAGTAGCCATTCAATCGTGCCTTCTCCAGCCAACAATGAAACTAGAATATCTGTCAATTGTGTTATCTCGGCATCAGCCTCCACCTGTAGAATTGGGCAGATTGTCAAGAAATGATTTGTACGTTTATCATGTCACTCTTTTATTTATTGAAACATGATTTGGAGGGCAAGGTAACTGCATTCTTGTATAGTTCCTGTTTTGGTTTCCTCTTATTTTGTAAATTAAGACATAGGAGAAGCTTGCGTATGGATGGGTGTGCTATGTCAATGTGATAAATGCCCCGTAGTTGTGTCAGATGTAAATGTAGTGCTACTCCCTCGAGAGCCGCTGTATTTGACGGGCCTTCTGTCTCACTCCAGTGTTACCCACCTCCACCCACGGCGCCAAGTTATACCAAGACAAAATTACTTTAAATAAAAAAGGGGTTTATTAGAACTAGTGGGCAAACCCTCTGTAGGACAAAGTAATCAACAGTATAACAGTATTGCAAGAGTTAATTCAGCATCACTATTCAACACAATGATGAATGAACGAAACGACAATCTTTACCATACTTCAATGCAGTTAGATTATCAATAATAATCTACGTAACCAATATCAATAACCTATCTAAACCTTGTACATTGTATCCAACCACTGGCCAGTGGAAATTACACAAGCTCTCAAGTCTGCTAGCGCTGGGGCCCTTTGAACGTGCCGTTGGGTACCATTTACACAAAACCATATTGTATTCCACAAGTGAGAAATAAATCTTCTCAAAGTGTCACAGGGCAACAAGATTCATAACTGCAGCAATCTCCCTTTTAGTTGAACTGCACAGGCAGTAGAACTAGGCCAGACAACAAAGTTAGCAATAACAACTCACGCAGGATGGTCGAATACTTCCCTCCGGTAGATACACTCACTCCTTTCCTGGAGGACGGTAGCCAGATCGCAATCCCTGTTACTGGAACACACAGGAGGGCAGCTGGATCTCTCTCCACTGGACGCACGAGGACAGCCAGATTCCTTCCCTGCTGATTATACTCGATCGCTCCCTCAGTTACTGGAACACACACGAAGACAGCTGGACCCCTTCTCCTCTGGATGAGCGAGGACAGCCGAATGCACGATCCGCTGGTACTGGCAACACGCGAGGGCAACTGGATCACTCCTTCAATGGATACACCAGGGCAGCCGCATGCACGATCCACACCACAGGACCGTTCACGCTGCTCGTCTCGCCCTCTCTCTCTGCTCTCTCTCCTGCACGTGCTCTTCCTCCCCCAGAAACGCGGGCTCCCCCTGGGCACTGCTGGGAGATGTAGTCTTTCTCCTGACAAATTGTATAAAGCTCTATGCATTCTGAACTACACATTCCCGAATCCTTTGCATTACCTTCATTCCTCCTGTATCAAACAACTTCCTCCTCCTGTGCAATAGGCTGAGAGAGAAGGGAGGGGGAATTCCCCCACAGCAGTGACAGGCTGCATGTCTCTGTCCAAGCCTGGGCTACAGTACAAAGCACAATAGTACACACACAGTCCAAGTAGCCTCCGCTACACATATATAAAACATAAGAAAAAAGTGTCATCTGCGCTCATTTCTATATAATTCCATGTTAAACAAAATACAATCAGAAGTTTTGGTTTACTTGAATGGCCATTAAAGTGTAAGCTCACCTGCCCTATCAAGGCACCTCTAGTAAGGTGAGTCCTACCTAATGAAACCAAGAGCTGCTCCTCTGAGCAACCAGTCACTCTTATGCTGCTTTTGAGCTAAGAGACAAAGTGGTGGGTTTTAGCTATACCCTCACCAAATACTTCCACTTTGGGATTAAAAACAAAAACATGGAAAGGAACAGCAGCAAAAATTCACAGCATTCCGCTAGCACAGAACAGAGGTAGAACACTTCTTATCTGGAATTATAAAATCCAGAAGATTCTGAAACACAGAATCATCTGGATTTTACTAAATCCGGATCAGGGGCTACCTGGCTCCCAAATGCCACAGCAGATCGAAGCACATGTGTTGCTGAGTTCAAGCAGCAAGTTCGCAAAGACAGGCAGCAGAGTGGTCCCAGAGTGTATACATGCTGGGAGCTATAGCAAGAAGGGGCTATGCTTCCTCTAAAACACCTGATACTACCAGACTCTGAAATATGGGAGAATCCAAAATTCTGAATACTCGTAGTCCTGATCATTCTGTATAAGTGTTCAACCTGTATACAGATCCAAGGGAACGGAGCGTGCTGTACAGTGATTTTTCTGGAAATTATGCACATTTAGAAGCACATAGTACTTTGAAAAGTTGTGTTCCGGCTCTTGAACGTTAAATTTAGTTTTTACAAATGTTTGTGTAATTGTAGCAATTTGATGAGAAAGTGTAAAAAAAAGGGTGGGGGGCTGTATCAGCTACTTTCGAATCTTTTTACTACTGAGACAAATCCATGCTTGGCTTCGAGCTTTTACAAGCGTCGCTATGGCCAGGAGCACATTAGCTTCCAAATGCTTTACCAGCAATTGAGCACAGACTATTGCTGCTCTGGGCATTATTTCTTCTTTCAGAAAGTAATTGTTCCACTTTAATTACATCACCTTTGACAGTGTTTTCAGTCGGGATGATTTGCGTCCTGTAGACTTACTAATCAGCAGTCCATTTTTCTTCACTGAATCATGATGTAGTGCATCAAGTCTTGATAACGGTACGGGATATTGATCCTCTTGCGGATACTGGTATTTCAAGAAAATTGCTACATTTTATTTAATATATGATCAGCAGGGAAATTATATTGATTTACAGATCCCTCCTTACGAGATACTTGTCCACGCAGAATAAGAATGTTTTTTGCTGATATTTAATTTTTTTTTATTAATAATAATAATTATGTATCTTTAAGGATACCTGCCTTGGCGTTTTCCAAGTAAAATATGAAACCAGACCTGCCAAGTTACATGGTGACATGTTTTTCCACAGACCTCCCGTACACCCAGCAGCCATAACATGTCACCCGGTTTTAGGGAGGCCTACGGTAAAAATACCTGTTTAATGGCGTACGCATCAAATTTTTGTGCATCCCATTTCACTTCTGTGCACTGAGCTCATTTTGACTGTTTCATGCTCATAATGTTTAAACATGATTTGAAATCCTAGTGTATTATACCCCCAAATTATTTTTTTTTTAAAAAAACACATGTTTATTTTTTTTTCAGACTTTCCCAATGATACGAAACATGACCCCCTAGCTGCCACGGATTGGGAGATACGGGGATCCAAAGGATCCCCGTAGCTCCACTTGGCAGCTAGCGGGATAACTGGCGAACGGACATCATTACACATATGGCGACAATGTTAGTGGGTGGGAGGTGACCTGGAGGCTTGGCTGACATCCAAGATATCTGCCACCTCCGGGAGTTAAAGAGAGGCACTGCTGGAAAGGCAGACTCTGCCCTCTCCAGCAGTGCATTTCTTTTTCATCTAGGTGCAGCCATTGGGAGGTAGAGTGGTCCAAAAGACCTCCAGCCCTCCTCTTTTAGTTTACTCCTGCAGGCGCCGGGGGGGGGGGAAGTACCTGAAAATTACATCATCGCGCATGGTAATGATGTCATCGCGATGGTGGGGGCCCATAAAACTGACGTGGGACCCCGGCCAGACAGGTAAGTATAGGGTTGGAGGGGGGTTAAAGGACCATGACGCACATAGTATGTCCTTGGTCCTTAAGGGGAATTTTCCCCAGGATTTACTATGTACATCATTAGTCCTTAAGCGGTTAAAAAAATGTATGGCAAGGTCATGTATTAAAATAGGACTTCAAATCACTTTTATACATGATGAGCATAAAATGGGTCAAAATGAGGTCAGTACACAGAGGTGAAATGGATCAGCAGTTAAAAAGGGTTAAACAACAAAAACATGTAAAAATTGGGTATTTCTAACCTCAGGACAAAATTTCAAAATTATTTAGCCGGGGCCTTTTTTAGCGGTTGTAGATTTTGGGGTTCAAGGTTCGAAAAAGTGTGGTTTTTAAATATTTTTTACATCATATTTCATACTTTTTTTTATAGTAAATTATACAACATACTTGAAAACGAGAGAAATCTCAATGTATCCTTCCTGGTAAAATCCTTTCTCAAATATGATGAAAATAAATGATATCTTTAGAAAGTCCATTTATTGGCGAGAGAAATAAATATAATATGTGTGGGTTCTATTAAAAAGTAAGAGGGGAAAATTAGACCTAAACACAAACAGCGCAGAAATGTAAAAACAGCAATGGGCACTTTCGGACTGACAATGATAAAACCGCCTGGTCACGATGGGGTTTACATTAATAGTGCTATAGTTATGTAACATCCAAGTCTGTAAATTCATTCTTTTCTGTTACAGTCATAACGTGCATCTCCATACATTAAAATTTTAGTTATATTTACAACCTGCAAGTCCATACTGTAATATTTCAACGGTTATATTAAAAACACGCTTATTTGGGATTTACAATAAGACTTGCATTCACAGGATTTAAAATAAGACTCATATTTATGAGATTTACAGTAAAAACGTGCATGTCTGGAATTATTTTTTTTGAGAAAGGATTTTACCAGGAAGGATACATTGAGATTTCGCTCGTTTTCAAGTATGTCCTGGCTGGCTAGTATGTACCGTTAGATGTCTTGCCCAAGGACACTTACTGGAGAGGCGCTCTTGCCGGGATCGAATTTACAGTAAGATGCACATTTACGGGGTTTATGGTAAAACTCACGATTGCAGGACAGATTACCTGCATCCATGCAGATGTAAGGTATGTCAAAATAAGGTACCCCATTAAATAAACCAGGTACCCCATAAACATACACAAATACATGTTACATTATAAAGTAAACTAGTGGCATTTCTATTAAACCACCAGTAGATGGCAACAGAGTGAAAAGCCCGAATGACGAGCACGTGTTTATATAAGATGCTTCCTGAGCAGGTGGGAGCCAAAAATCAGACCTTCCGTTTCTGGTAGGAACCAAATATTCAAGTGCAATTCTACCAGAACTGAAACATAGAAAATGTCGGCAGATAAGAACCTTTCGACCCATCTAGTCTGCCCAATTACATGGATACTTTACCTGGATTTCTCTTTTGTTTAGGATAGCCTTATGCCTATCCCATGCCTGCTTAAATTCAATCACTGTTTTGGCCTCTACCACTTCAACTGGAAGGCTGTTCCATGTATCCACCACCCTCTCAGTAAAATAATGCTTCCTGAAGTCATGCTTTGTATCATTGCAGGTAAGAGGGAGCATATCCAGGGTTATAAACAGGGCAAAAGTGATTCAATTCACATCCCTGTGATTAGAAAAGGCTGCTGAGTAATTAGATAAGACAGTATACAGATGTCAGTGGGTTGTGCTGATGTGTCATAGCTCACCAGCACACAGGGAATGTGATGACTATAGGATCTCATGTTACACTGTATTGATTATATTGCACCATTAGCCTACTATAATGAAGATTGAGTAACCATATATATGTACATGTTTAATTGTTTATTATTTTCTATAAGGACGTTATTCCTGCATAGGTGAATGTTACTGTTGAAAGGTATTTTAATATGATAGGTAGTTTTTTAATTTTTGCATTAGTGTGAAATTCCCCCCTCCTTGTTCCAGCACGGTGTCTGTTCAATTTCGTTTCCTCTCGAGGCTAGTCAGCGGGGTGATGGAAATAGATATCCTGTGTTAACTTAGAAATGCCCGCAAAATCTTTGTTACATGATGTAGAAATGTATCTGCTCTGATTGGTTGTTGTATCACATTCCTATGTTGGGAGTGAACACTGCAGGAAGTTTTTATATATAACGAACATTTCTATTGGATGTTGAAACAATAAACGAACCTGACAGACCACGGACTGATCAGATGATAATCTGCCATATCTCGGTGTGGTTGTGTCTGTCGTCTGCTCTGATCAGAGTCGCGCAGCGCCTTACTTCGATTTTGATATATAAGAAGGAACTTGAAAAAGGTTTATGGTAATTATAATGGAAATCTAGAATTTAACAGTTGGTGTCAAAAGTGGGATTTAATAATTCAATTGTCTGATATGATTTATTTCATGTTAAACAATTGCCTATATAGATAAAATAATCTTTGCTTCCATGGGGAGGCTGCCTGTGAGAGCCACTGTGTTGTTGTAGGACGCTCTGTTTGTTTTTCTTTGTTTATCTTAACTCGCCTGATAGAGAACTGTTAATGAGCGGTGACTCACTCGTTATGTTGATGTACCCTGATGAAGTTCTGGTGCTGAGTATTCGTTATGTCACTCACCCGGGAAACTGAAAGATGTTTCTAGTGTTGAGTGTTTGTCTTTGTGTCCATAGTGTAGCTCCTTTGTGTTCTGGAGTTCTGGCTCGTAGCATTTTATTTTAATTGATTAGGTCTGGGTTCTTCCATTGAGAGCAATTTTTCTTTTGCATTCTTGCCATTAACTGTATATATCTAAATGTGTATTAATGTATAAGGAACCAAATATTCAATTGCAAATCCTACCAGAACTGAAGTCATGCTTTATGTGATTGCAGAAAACCATTAAATAAAAGCACTTCTGGTTTCACCCAGCCCGCTCCCTTCGCACATTGGAATTATTGACCATACTTTCAGCATATGTGCTACACAGACCTATTTACACTCTGCTTTTAGGGCTTTTCAATGGCCCAATATTTTTACTGAACAGGGTAATTTTTCAATTTAATGGCTCAGACTGAATTTTTTCAACTTACTCAACTGATATTTCAAAAAAACACATATTGTCCGCAAACAGACGATATTTTTTTTTCTTTTGAAAAATCGCATAATAGAACTAAATCGAGCCCTGTGTGTCTAAATACCTATCCAAAAATAATTAGAGAAAAATGCTACATATTAAACTACATTTTATCTAAAGAGATGTCTTGATAAAAGAGGTTATTTTTAGAATTTGCAAATAAAGTAAATTTTAAGTATACAGAGAATAAAAATATATATGGGTCAAATGTAAACAAGTAATTGCAATCGTTAAATTTAAAAAACGGCAACAACTTTTAAATACTACAGTATATATATTAGTGTGTAGCAAAAAAATCGAGTAGCAGGAGGCACTCAGGAACTTATAAAAACAATAAATTTATTGATATTCACATAAAAACCAACGTTTTCGCCCAGTGAGGGCTTTTATAAGTATATATTAGTGTGTATACATAGAGTCATGTATATAAGTAAGGTCTAGTGCTCCTAAAATATAATTTAAGCACAACAACCCAGATAATTTAAATGCAGATAAGCTCAAAATATCCTTTCTACGCCATTATAAATAATACCCACGTAGCGCAAGGACACATTTTTATGGTTTACTGATTAATCGTCTCCTTTTGAGGGATATTATAAATTCTTCTAAACAGATATTAAACAGCATTAGGAAGTCTTCTATTATATTGAATTATTTATAAGCAATTACGTCCTCCGTTTGTATCCGCACCTCTGAAATGTAAGCCAAGCAACGTGATAAACTGAGGATTGACAATTTGCTGCAAAATTGTGATGAGCTCTAGTACAGAGCGTTGTTCGATGTGCGCTAAACTCAGACCTGACATCGTAGACAATGAAGATTTATGGCTGCGAGGAAAATCAGTTCGGGGGCCACATTGTACCACTACAATACAACAACATTTTATTTCCAGATTGGGAAATAGAAGTATACGGAGCTAGAAGAAAGAGGCACATTGTCATTCATGTCAGTGTTACCCATTTAGGGCCAAATTACATACTTGGTGCTAACGTTAGCGCTCACCTGCGTGAGCGTTAATGTTAGCCCAAGTATTTTCCTCATATTACAATCCAAACGCTAACCGGTTAAGTAACCCGTTTGCGTTAGGTACCTTGCGCTTTTCGCATGAGGTTACTGTAGTTTGCGCTCCCTATACTTAACATGGGGAACGCAAAGTGTTAATCAGCGTTAGGATTAAGTCCGCAAGGCGAGATCCAGCAGGTCATGTGACTGCCGGCGTCTGGCTCAATGGGGTCCTATGGACTCCATTGAGAGGATGTGCGCGGCTGCGCTTAGACCTACGGCGCGCATCCCGGGGCTTAGCGCCCGCAAACAATTCAGGCAGCTTTTTTAGCGCCTGTATTGTAATCTAGCGCTAAAACACAGGCGCTAGGGAGAAAACTGCGGGCGCAGATTTTCCTCACTACCGCCCGCGTTTTAGCGCTAGTATTGTAATTTAGCCCTTAGGGTGTTATCTAGTTCTAGCAGATAAGAAATTGGACTTTGCAGGAAGATCCTTAGATGGGCTTAGATGGGCTCTTGTCTATTAGTCCCCCATCACAGTGTCCAATTCTGTCCTCAATGCAGTAACAAACAGCTCTATCCCAAAACAGTAATTGAATTTAAGCAAGCATGGGATAGGCATAAGGCTATCCTAAACAAAAGATAAATCCAGGTTAAGTATCCATGTAATTGGGCAGACTAGATGGGCCGAAAGGTTCTTATCTGCCGACATTTTTCTTTGTTTCTATGTTTCTAATGCATTCACAGCTCATTTAACATTTATTTAAAGGGTTGTCCTAGAAGTTATGATTATTTATTATTATTATTCTTTATTTATATAGCGCCAGCATATTCCGCAGCGCTGAACAATGGGCACAATATAGACAGGGTTATAATACATTTGAGACGGAACAACATTTTGATAAACCAGTACATGAGGAAACGAGGGCCCTATTCCCTTTGGAACTTACAATCTAGAAGGGTTGGGGGTGGAAACAGGAGTTGTTAAAGAAAGCCTAAATAGATCTTGGTAAAGTAAGAATTTTAGCAACTCAAACTAAGCACTTATTTACTATCTCAAGGGAGTTAACCCTTGAGACTCAGATCTCTGCTCCTTCTATTCCTTGTTCACAACAGGGGGTGGAAGTTTCTGCTGTTTTGTGCAGGAGTATGGATATTGAGATCAGGCTATAGTGTAGAGACAAGAAGAGGGAGAATTCATTGATATTAGGCTACTGAGATAAGAGATAAAAGAGAGACAATTCATTGTGCTACTCTACAGAGTTAAAAAGCACCCGCTGCCTGTTATAGAGATTTTTGATATGTGATTTGTTTTAAGTTTATTAACCCAGTAAACCTTCTAATTTTACAATTTACAATGGAGTTTTGTAAGTTTTTGTAGCTCCTATCCACTTGTTCTTCTCAAAGGGACGGCCATGTTTTTTCTTCCTATCTCTCATGGGAGAGATTAAACATCTAAGCCACGGATGTCCAACGCCCCCCCCCTCCCCAGATGTTGATGACTACAATTCCCAGAATTATTTGAAAGCAATAGATGGGCAGGGAATCATGAGAGTTGTACTTCAGAAACATCTGGGAGCCTGAGTTTGACAGACCTGATATAAGCTGTGTGATTGACAGCTCAGCCAGGGATGACTCAAAGGGGATGCAGTGATCACTTAGCAAGGATGCTTCTAGGGCTGCAACTAGCGATTATTCTCATAATCGATTAGTTGGCCTATTATTATTTTGATTAATCAATTCATCGGATTTTTACTTAAAAGGAATTTAAAATAAATAACTACAACCCCTCCCATTTTTTCATAAATAATTTGTGTAGTGTATGTAACTTTCGTATATACATACGCAAATTGCGTATCTTTCACACAAGGTATGCGAGTGTTTGGTCAAAGGGATGGGTTGAAGCTGCATGCACAGCTTAAGCCCATGTTTGCTTTTTCAAATGAACGCGGCTACAAGCACTTGGTCATAGATGATGATGTCAGCATGAAATCGGGGTTAATAAGCTAAAGTGGTCAGGGCGCGTAGAGTGTCCCTTTTTAATAATTTTGTGAACAAACTGAGTGGGAGGAGGGACTGGAGGTGGAAGGGAGTGACTTTGCTCAAGTGACTTGACCTGAGTGTGAGAGGGAGTGGGTATGGATAAAAGACCGGATCTGAGTGTGGGATTGAGTTTGAGGAAAGGGACCAGACCAAAGGGAGGGAATGCCAGTTCCTGACCAAAGAGGGTGTGGCAGGGAGGGTGGGGTGGTGGCACAGGACTCCAGCTTCAAGTAAGGATAGAATACAGGCATACAGCTCCTTCACCCAGTGGTAGTATCCTATTGTTTGTGTTATAGTTCTACTGTTGTAAACGGAATAAAAACAAACTGGTTGTGTCTGACCTAACCCTAGAACTAAATCATACCTAGTAAAGCAGCGGAGCGTCTTCTCCAATCAGCTCCGAAGCTGAGGTTATTTACGTTTGACTCAGTCTGACTCTAAACAGTGTGTGCTGTATACATGACGATTAATCGACACCCATTAATCGGTAATGGAAATAGTTGACAACTATTTTAATCATCGATTAGTTGTCGATTAATCGATTCGTTGTTTCAGCCCTAGATGCTTCTAATAGTGAACCTGAAATAATAAGTTAAAAATATACACATTAAATTTATAGAGCCTTTAGCAGGACTAAAAAAGCTTCTGAGAGCTGATACGTGTTATCACGGCCACACAGAAGGCACAGAGAAACACAAATGATGGGAAAATGCAAAACAGAGTATAATTATACACATAAAGAGCAGAGGAGAAAGTGACTGTGGAATGGAAATGATGTAACAAAGACAAATGATTCAAATGATCTATAACGCTGCAGTAATGCTTCACTAACTTCATACTTTCTAAACTATGTAAATGATCTCGAAATATTACAACGATTATAAGATTAAGTACAAAGGGAGTATATTAAACTGGGCTTTCTGTGTCTACATAAACATGAAGAGGTAAATCTACTAATGTCTAATAGCAATCTAATACTACCAGGTTAAAACAGGAGGGGGTAGGAAATAGAGGGATTTAACAATAACTGCCCTCCTGACCCCCTCTACTTTCCCTACTTTTACCCTTTAGTTTACCTGAAATACTTCCCTAAATCCAGCGTTAGTCTCCCTCTAATCTCTGCAGGATATGACAAGCTCCCAGCTCAGCATGTCATGTGATCACAGTGGAGGCTTGACGCTCCAGCCAATCCAGTGGCTCTCAATGCAGGAAGGCTTTGACACCATTGAATAAGGCAAGATCCCAACGGTCTCCATGCCCTGAAACCTGACCTGAGAGCTCCCTGAGCTGAGATTCTGGGCTAGACTAAGCCCAGTGGTGTATTTAGGTTTGGTGCTGCCCCAGGCCTGAATAAACTCGTGCACCCCCAATTTAAATTTGACGCATCCCTTCCTGCCAAAGCCCCACCTTTTCCTGTTTGAACCCCACCCTTCCTCTTTAGGCCCCACCTTTTCCTCTTAGAGCTCTGCCTCTTCCTCTCTGCATATTAAAAGTGGATACCAAGTGCCTAGTTGTATATTCTGTATACCATTTCAAATGTTGTATCTATTATTTTAAGACATAAATCAAATCCAATTATGAAATGTTAAATTAAACCATTTTTACAAAGATCAACCATGCATGTGAAGTATACTGGACCACAGCCGCTCCAATTGGTTGAGCAATAAAACCCACAGGAATGTGCGGTGTGTATGAACATATCACAGAGCACCACAGCAATAAAACCGACAAATGTGCACGGTGCTTGAGCGTATGACAGGCTCCACAACAATAAAACCCACAGAAACGTGCACTGTGTATGACAGTATCCCAGAGCTCCACAACAATAAAACCCTGGCGGTGTGTATGAACGTACACTTGAATTCACAGAAACAGACCTCTAACGGTAAAGGCAATGGGCACCATTACATTCTTGGTGCTAACATTAGCACTCACCTGAATGAACGTTAACGTTAGCCCTGGTGGCCCTAGCACGGGCGCACCATATTACAATCCAAACGCTAACGAGTTGAGAAATCTGTTACCATTTGGAATCTTGCGCTTTTCAGGGCGAGGTTACTGTACTTCAAGCTATGCTTAACATGGGAGAAAGTTAACCACAGCCTGGACCTGGTGCTAACGGATTCCGCTGCTGCAGGATCCGTAAGCACCAGCAGAAACTCCCCAATAAAATCAGATGCTCACCTCCTACCCAACGGCGAGGACCCCGGCACCAACCGTCTCCTCTGTCTCTGGAGCAGGGAGAGACTGGGGGAAAAAGTCCCCCAGTCTCTCCCTGTGGATCACTATGCCGACCCGCCGGATCACGCGAGGCGAGTGCTGCTGCGCGCATCCCGGGGCTTAGCGCCCGATAACAATGCAGGCAGCTTTATTAGTGCCTGCATCATAATATTGTGCCAAAACGGGGGCGCAAAAGAGAAACCTGCAGGTGCAGGTTTTTCTTCTTTGTGTTCCTGTTTTAGCAGCATGACTGTAATGATGCCCAATGAGTGAGCGTACACAGGATTCACAGCAATAGACCTTTAACGGTAAAAGAAGTGAGTCTCTCCTTTTTCATGTCCATCTCCCCACCTCTCTTTTCAGTCCATTTCACCCCCTATCCTTTTCATTTCCAACTCTTTCCATTTCACCCCACCTTTTTCATTTCACTCACCACCATTCTTTTCATTTCATTGCATTTTATTCCCCCCTCCTCATTTCATTCCCGGCCCTCTTTACATAGAATTTCATTCCCCCCTCTTTTCATTTAATTTCCCCCTCTTTTCTTTTAATTTTACCCTCCCCCTCTTTTCATTTCATTGCATTCCCCCCTCCCTCCTTTGGTGAACCTGTGGGCCAGGCTGGCTGAGTCCTGGGAGCCACCGCTCTCAACCGCGTCTGCATATGCATCTGAGGCCCGTTCAATACCTCAGCAGCTGCTGAATTGCTGCAGCGCAGCAATTCAGTTTGCTGCAGCAGTGTCGTTGAACCCTTTGGATGCGAATTTTGAATCCAAAATGGCCGATGATTTCTTAATGAAAAATTCAGATTGTTTTTCGGATCACTCGGACAAAATATGATAAATAAAAGCAGTCAGCACAATTCCGTTTTGTACGCACACACCACAAATGATAGTTTTTAATGAATAAGGCTAGGGTCAGACTGAGGCAGTGCGAACGCGCGTGCAGCCGCACTTAATCACGGCCGCACTAGCAGCAGATGCCGGGCAATGACGGCCAATATACGAAGTACGGTCGCACAAAAGTCCGGCTGCGCAACGCAAGTGGAAAATGAACGCATTTTTTCGAGAACGTGAAACCGCTAGTACTGATGTACAGAGTGCGCTGCGTCCGCTAGAGGCGTGTGTGCGTGAATTGGAGACATCAGACGCTGCTAATGTCCGGCCAACATAACGTCCAGATGCAAGAAGTGTTTTATTGATGATCCGTACAAAATCACGGACGAAAATGCGCATAGTATGACCACTATCACGTATTCTGTGAAAAAATGCGTCCATTCGTTCGAACGCACTTTTTCACAGACAACATAAAAATGCGTTCGTCTGACCCTAGCCTAAACGTTATGTTTACTTCTAAAACAATATATAAATTGAACTGTAATATATGTCTATGTGCAGGGGTAAATAATAAATAAATATTTTGTGCTTTGGTGAACAAAAACCTCAAAATTAACATTGCTGTACGGAATTATTACTTGCTTCGAGGCGGCGGCCATCTTGCTGTACGGCATTGTTACTTGCTTCATGGCGGCGGCCATCTTTAAAACGTCACACTCAGCTACACGCAGCATCTCCTCGGGTCGCTGCAAGTGCTAGGTTAGCACTGCTGAGCGCTGAGCGGTTGAACGGCGTTCAATGGCAAGTTGCTAACTTAGCACTTGCAGCAGCTGAGGTATTGAACGCGGCTCTGCTCATGGTGGAGCGCTGGGAGGAAGTGATGTTATATGATCACTTCCTCCCAGCACCGCAGAGTTCACATGATGGCGGCGGTGCGATGAGGAGGATGTCTTGCATCTCTCGGCGGCGCCACGGCGGGGTGGTCCAGAGCCAAACCGGGGATTTAGAAACCGGAGGCCGCGGGTCTCATTGAGCTGCAGAGAAAGAGGAAGCTCAAAGCAGTGTGACCACCCAAATAAGGATGAGTGCACACACTGTGTAGCATGTACTTTTAAGCCCTTTACAGCCAAAAATATGTATACACATTTCCCACTAAAACAAATTGAAAAGAAATTTAGACCCATGAAACCTCACGTTTACACCATTTTATCGACTGATGTTCTACCTGGGGAGAAGCATAATTCTCATTTACATTTCAATCCGGACTATTACTACAATAGAGATGTAAAGACTAGCCCCACCTCCACAAAAAAACGCAAATTTTATTGCTGTATTACAACACAGAGGGACAAGGCAAAACAGAATGGGAGCTCACTATACTACAGGTGTGACTTTGGGGTTGCTAGTAGTAATGACCCAATCAAGAAGAACTATACAGTACCTAACACGTGGTTCTTGCAGTGGCTGGATAAGTAAATATAAAACTTACTAAGAATAGTCAAGAAATCCAGAAAACTCCATCAGTCAAGCCAGGGTCAGGAGAGAAGAGAACAACAGAGTGAAAATAATTCAAACTTCAGTACACAGAATAGAGAACAGGACAAGTAAATGCACTATAGGACTGGAAATAACTACAACAGGCCAAGGAACAGGAAATTATGTGAGATTATATAGCCCAGAAGATGATGTCATCACTATGGGCCCAAATAGGACTATACACAGGACACGAGGTCACTCATTTAGACCCGGACGAAAGGAAATTCGGCCTAAAGCATAGGAAGGGTTACTTTACAGTGAGAACAATAAAGCTGTGGTATTCTCTGCCTGTTGAGGTGGTTTTGTCAGAGACTGTACAGACTTTTAAACAGTGACTGGATGACTTCCTACAGAAAAATAATATTAATGGTTATAATATTTAATATGTGGGTAAACACTGCTTGATCTAAGGAGAAATCTGACGCCATTCTGGGGTCATGAAGGATTTTTTCCCCAGTATGTTGCATATTGGCGAGCGCCTCAGACTGGTTTTTTTTACTTCTTTTGGATCAGCAGTAGGTGATATGTGAAAGGCTGAACACGATGGACGCATGACTTTTTTCAGCCCCATGTAAGGATGTACCTATGTAAATGGGAGTGAGAATTGGATATAGGAGTGTTCAGAGGATGCAGGTAGGAGTTCACATAAACATGTGCTTGTGGAATTTGTATAGAAGCCATTAATAACTGCTCAGCAAGAGAACAGCATGCCATTCCATTGTAGCTCAGTGTTCAGCTCTCAAACCCTGGTGTTACATAATTTAGCAAAATTCTTTAAGACTAAAATTTAGATAACTGAAAAAACAAACAAACTGACCTTGGAACCCACGACACAGATGCAGAGCGATCATCTGCCTCTTCTCACTGTACGCAGAAGAACAATGGGAGCAAATAGTTCCCAGCATTCCATCACGTATCCCTCCACCACCCCGGCTGGATCTCACTCGCACAATCTCTTGCAGGGGTGACTTCTGTTTCCATGGAGTCCTACACACTCCTGGAGCTGGTAATGATAGTTTAGCGCCGCTGGTGTTATCAAGTTGCGGCTCGAAGAATTACATTTTGAGCTGCTGAGAAAGTGTCTCGGACATAATACAGACGTTAAAGGCGAGACGCAACTGCAAACGTTTTCCATATGCGTCTTACCTTTAACATGCGAGATGCGATCTGGTCCCAGTAAATTATCTATAGTAATTATGAATGGTTTCTAAATGTTACGTCGAATCCATGACATGGCCGGGTTTGTTCCTACTAAATAAATCCAATGTGCGTTTAAAGAGGAATGGTCACATCCCCAGAAATCATACTATCACACCAAGCTTAAGCAGCTACAGATAACTCATACAGGGTTATTCAAAGAGATCCGAATGGCTGGAGAAAGGTAACCGAACGGTGAAAATCAGCGTTCGGTTGCCTTTCTTGGCCATTCGGCTATTCAGAGAGCAGGCAATACGCCAAATCCTGGTGAATTGCCTGCACATTCGGTGCCTGTTCGGTGCCTGTTCGAGGGCAGTGAAATCCCCAAAAAAAGCACTGCTTCGGCTATTCAGAGAACACAAACCAGCAGTGAAAGGTTCCCGAAATGCTCTGTCATTCGGTGGTTTCATTCAACAGATTTATTCAGGAGAATCCCATAGGCTTCAATGTTAAAAAATATTCCCGTTTTAATTAAATATCTAATAAACCGTTCATTATAAAATTCTGCAGTAAAGAGTCTCTTTATTTATAGATTTTTTAGGATATTTTAAGCATTTTTCTGGATTTTTTTTTTTTAAGTTTACTTATTTTTTCTGTAACAGCCCTTTTTATTATCATTCCCTGGACCTCATATGTAAATTTCAGACATTTTCGCTCAGTAGTTTCTTTGCAAACAGCGTTTCACTTTTCAAATCATTCATGCAAACTGTTTTCCTAATTTATTCACTGCCTTCTTTTGCGGTGTCGGCTTTTTCCGGAGGCTTCACGGCTCCTGCTCGGGTTTTTCTGGCGTCTTCGACGGGTTATTCCAGATGTTTTTGCGGGTTTTCAGCGTGCATTTGCTGGGTTTTCGGTGGGTTTTCGGCAAGTTTTCGGTGGGTTTTCGGCGGCTTTTCCCTGCACTTCGACAGCCCTGTGGTGCTTGCTGAATACACTGCAGGGTCGCCGAAATGGGAAAGCCGATTTGCACCGAATTGAAGAGAACGAAAAGTCACCGAACATGCGGTGACTTTTCGATTCTCTTTGAATAACCCTGATAGTAACCTTTTTCTACTTTAAGCTCTGTTTCCTTTTAGCCCCTTCACTACTAAGGGATTTCCACTGTCAGGAACCAGTGGTTTTGGTGGAAAAGCATTTATTAATTATACAGTAAGAAATATTTGAGATTATTCCCAATGTATTTCTTACAGTAATGACCTATATGGCAGACAGATATTGTCATATTCTGGCAAAAATTAGTTACTGAATTTCTGCTCTCCATGGAGAATCACCTGGCGAGATCTCATTTAGACACATTCCCAGTTGATCTTCATGGGTATCATGCCCATGGAGCTGAAACTTTAGGGGCATGTTGTGCAGCCCAAATG
Source organism: Leptobrachium leishanense (assembly GCA_009667805.1). Taxonomy (NCBI): domain Eukaryota; kingdom Metazoa; phylum Chordata; class Amphibia; order Anura; family Megophryidae; genus Leptobrachium; species Leptobrachium leishanense. Next base: position 18,070,416 of record CM019063.1, on the reverse strand, counting down.
TAGGGATGAACCGATACCAATACTAGTATTGGTGCCAATACCGGCATTTGTACGAGTACTTGGTACTCGTGCAAATGCCCCGATACCTCTACCGATACCCAGTGCTAGGCCAGCTTGCCAGTATCTGAGGGGCTGGGGCAGCTGGCAGAATGAATTCACAGCATTCCGCCAGCATTCCCCTTTGGCTGGGATCCACCAAGTGGCCAGCAGGCTTTTGAAGGCTGTGACGCGGCCTATAAGCAAGCACTTTTTATGCTTGATACAACAGTATGATTTCTGGAAAAGGGGCAGTTCTTCTTTAATATCAGAATCCATTTGCCGATCAACATTTCTTTTACACTTACTGTGAACCCATCGTTTTACAGCTGAAAACCGTATTTTGCATAAAAGTACCTGTTATTCAGCAGAAATTCACGTTAGCGACTCTCGTGAGCAGTCATTAAATAATCAGGCTGTCACAGGAAGCACGCTATCAGTTAAAAGCATTTAAATGATTAGTGAGTGTGGCAACATTATTGATTGGTTTTTTAAGTGTAGAAATTGCATTTTGTCTGTTGCAAGCCATTAGTGCCATTTCATAGGACTCGACTGACAATAACATGTCAGAGTGGCCATTAAAGGCATATTTTAGTAGTCTTCAACTGTACCCATCGTATAGTGTATTCTACTACCTACTTCATGACTCTCTTTAACATTTTGGAAAGGGTTGATATAAACATGTATGACTTCTCAGTTTAATACTAATTTTTGGCATGTTCTGATTGTTTTCAACAACACAACTTTATCTGTAAGATGATCTTAGCCTCCCTCCCCTCCTTTCCTCAACAACAAACAAAGCAGAAGTTCTCTGACACTTTGGGCCCAATTCCCTTCCTAATGCTAAAATGGGGACGCTAACGGGGAAAACATTACTCGCGGTGCCGATTCCACGGCCTTTTATTTCCTTCCCTTTTACCCTTGTTTGGCGGCTGAACGACTTTTTTTCAGTGGCGTTCGGTGGCTGGTCAGCTATTTTTCAGCCGCATTCGGTGGCTGATTAGAGGCGTTTGGCGGTCGGTTTGGGAGTTTGCGGCTGTGTTCGTCAGTTTATCTGCATTCAGCGGTTTATCGGCAGCGTTCAGTGGTTTATCAGTGTTAGTCGGGTTTATCAGTGGCGCTCGATGGATCGATTCGGCGCACTTCAGGGACGCTGGGGAGAATGCTGAATTCACCACTGGGTTGGCGAATTGAGCTCGCCGAACAAGAGCACCGAAATTTTGGTGAAAATTGATGAGGATGTTTGGGGAAGAAGACTCGGGTATATGCTGGGCAGTTTCCGCTTTCTCTGGTGTACGTCTGTCTGTGTGAGAGTGTCATTCCTTAAATGATATTACATAAATTTTAACCAGAGAATCGATAGACTGATACATGAACTCACTTATTAAAAATGTTAATAACACCTCCATGCAGGGCCGGATTTACCATTAGGCAGAGTAGGCATGTGCCTACAGGCACTGCCACAAGGGGGCGCCTTGCTCTGTGTGTAAAAAAATAGTTGTTTTTACAATTTGCAATAATTTAGAGACCACTGTATCTCTGGAGCCCTAAGGGCTAGAGGGACATATGAGGTATCATTGGAAAGGTCGGTTTATAGCCTGTCCAGTGATACCAAATATAACCAGGTTAGGTTTATGTAAAAGTAAAATATCTATTAAAATAATATTTTTTTCATTTATTTCTAACATGGCACTATTATTCAGTTTACCATTATAAAGTGAACAGTGATGCTGCACTAACTCGCCTCATTTACCATACTGCCTGCAAGTGTGTATCTGGTGAAGCAACGCATTGTTTAATTCAAAACCTAGACCATGGCGCTGCAGTGAGGAGGGACAGGGGGACTTTGGAACCTGCATCCCTGAATTGTACAGCACACAAGGTTAAGTGAGGTGTCATTGGAAAGGTCAGAGTCTAGTCTTTACTATGATACCAAACATGACCATGTAATGTGTAAAAATAAAAAAAATGAAAAAAGCAAATGCAAAATATTTTTTTTCTGTTCTACAGCAGAGGCAATATATGCTTTTACATATAAAACAAACACTGCCCTCCTCCTTTAGCCATTCTATCCCACTGACTCCCTCACTTACTGCCCCCCTCTTCTACTATGTCTTCCTTTTCTACAGTCTCGGAGGAGGATGTAACAGAACTTCTTATGTCCTCCTACCCGACCACCTGTCCACTTGATCCCATCCCCTCACACCTTATTCAGCCTGTCCTACCAGTTACTGTCCCTGCTTTGACTCATATTTTAAACCTCTCCTCTGGAATCTTTACCTCTGTATTCTAACGTGGTTTGATCGCCCCATTCTAAAAAAGCCCTCTCTTGATCCTACCTCCCTCTTGAACTACTGTCCCATCTCTCTGCTCCCCTTTGCCTCCAAAATCTTAGAACGTCTGGTCTATAACTAGCTCACCAGTTTTCTTGCTGCTAACTCTCTACTCGATCCACACCAGTCTAGCTTTCGCTCCCAACAATCTACTGAGACTGCTCTGACCAAGGTGACTAATGATTTAGCTACCGCTGAAACCAAAGGTCACTTCTCCCTCCTTATTCTTCTTGACCTTTCCACTGCATTCGACACTGGTGATCACCCTCTCCTGCTCTTCACGCTGTGTCAACTTGGCCTCAGTGACATCACTCTCTCCTGGTCCTCTTCCTGTCTCTCTTTTCGCTCCTTCAGTTTCTCCTTCCCTGGTGTCTCTTCAACACAAGTTCCTCTTTCAGTTGGGGTACCTCCAAGGCTCTGTTCTGGGTCCCCTACTCTTCTCGATCTATACCGCCTCTTTGGACAACCTTATCTCTTCCTATGGATTCCAATATCACCTCGATGCTGACGACACCCAAATCTAGCTTTCCTCTCTCGATCTCTCTCCTCCGGTGTTGGACCTGTTACTGCATGTCCCACAGTCTGTGGCTCTTCTTAATTCTTTTGAGGCACTTTCAGAGTGTAGTGGTGAGACGGAAGTAGGCTCAGACACCATAGTTGAGAAACCACCATCCCCTATGCTTAAGGTATGCAGGACTGCAACCAAGAACAATAAGGAAAAGGTGGGACATGATAGAAGGCAATTGTTGCTGGGTGATTCTATCATAAGAGGTGTGGAGCTGGAGAGTAGTGGTTTGGTGAGATGTCTTCCTGGGGCTACTGCTCGTAGAGACAAGAAACGTATTCTCAATATTGTCAAACAAGCAAAGCAGCAAGGGGAAGTGGATGTTCTAGTCCATCTAGGGACAAATGACTTGGCTAGCAATGAGTTTTCTGAGATTAAGGAGGATTTTTGTGTTCTTGGAGGTGAAATACAGCAGATTGCGTCCACTGTGTCATTCTCTGAAGTTTTGCCTGTGCATAACATTCAGGATAGGCAGATGCGCAATAGGGAATTTAATTTGTGGCTTCGGGAATGGTGTCGAGAGCAAGGATTTGGCTTTGTGTCCCATGATAGCTCTAATTGGAGCAGAAAGGAACTGTATAAAAAAGATGGTTTGCATCTTACTCATAGGGGAACATATGTTCTCAGTGAGAAGTTCAAAGGTTTCGCAAAGAAATATTTAAACTAGGAGGGGGGGACAAAAGGGTAAAAAACAATCTGCCTGATTGTCCCCCAAAACTAAATCGGCGGGTGCAAGCAACATGCGGGGAAAAAAAGGACAAGCTCAGAGTTGTGTCTATAAATGCTCGCAGTTTAGTCAATAAAATCAATGAACTGGAGGCAATGATGGCAGCTGGAAAAGTAGATTTAGTTGCGGTTACTGAGACATGGTTCAGTGAGAAAAATAACTGGGACATAACAATACCGGGGTACTCTTTATATAGAAAAGACAGAGAAGGTAGGAAAGGAGGAGGAGTGGCCCTGTATGTGAAAAACAACATAAAAACGAACCAAATAAAAGTGAGCGAGGTGAACATAGAGTCAGTTTGGGTTATGCTAACATTTGGCAATCATACAGTAGCTCGTGTAGGTGTGATCTATAGACCCCCTGGACAAGTAGAAGAGCTAGATAATCTGCTGCTTGAGGAAATAGCCAAAATGGCAATGAAGGGGGAAGTTATTATCATGGGGGACTTTAATCTTCCTGATGTGAACTGGAAAACCAAAACTGCTGGGTGCACCAGGAGTACAAATATTCTAAACTCCCTACTGGGATTATCTCTAACACAAGTAGTTGAGGAGCCGACCCGTAAAGAGGCCATATTGGATTTAATACTCACAAATGGAGGTTTGGTATCGGACGTTGTTGTAGGTGAAAATTTGGGATCTAGTGATCACCAGTCAGTATGGTTTAATATAAGAACAGAGATGGAGCCACACCACACAAAAACAAAAGTTTTAGACTTTAAAAAAACAGATTTTTCTAAAATGAGACTTTATGTGAAGGAGTCATTATCAGACTGGAGGAGTTTAAAGGGTGTCCAGGAGAAATGGGATTATTTAAAAGAAGCATTATTGAAGGCCACAGGCAATTGCATTCGACTTGTTAGCAAAAACAAAAAAGGGAAGAAACCACTGTGGTACTCTGCAGAAGTGGCCAAAATAGTGAAGAACAAAAAGACAGCATTCAATAATTATAAAACAACTCAGAGTGAAGAAGATAGGCAAACCTATAAGATTAGGCAGAAAGAGGCAAAGCAATTTATAAGAGCTTCCAAAGCACACGCAGAAGAGAAAATAGCTCAGTCAGTAAAAAAGGGGGACAAAACATTTTTTAGATACATAAACGAGAAAAGAAAAGTAAAACAAGGATTAGTTAGATTAAAAACAAAGGAAGGAAGGTATGTAGAAGAGGATAAAAGTCTTGCTGACTGCCTCAATGAATGTTTTTGTTCAGTCTTTGCAGAAGAAAAGGAAGGAAAGGGACCTCAGTTAGGAGGAAACACTAACGAGACAATTACATATCAGTTTACAGAGGAGGAGGTTCTACAGCAGCTGTCTAAAGTAAAGACAAATAAATCAATGGGGCCTGATGGGATCCACCCTAAATTATTAAAAGAGCTCAGTGATGTAATAGCAAAACCGTTAACAGATTTATTTAACCAATCCTTGCTAACGGGAGTCGTCCCAGAAGACTGGAAATTAGCAAATGTTGTGCCCATTCACAAGAAGGGTAGTAGGGAGGAATCTGGGAACTATAGGCCAGTTAGTCTTACGTCAGTAGTGGGGAAATTAATGGAAACCATGTTAAAGGAAAGGATTGTTGAACATCTAAAAACACATAGATTACAGGATCAGAAACAACATGGGTTTACCTCAGGGAGATCATGCCAAACTAATCTTATTGATTTTTTGATTGGGTAACAAAAATAATAGACACAGGTGGTGCAGTAGACATTGCTTATTTAGATTTGAGTAAGGCTTTTGATACTGTTCCGCATAGAAGGCTTATCAATAAATTGCAATCTTTGAGCTTGGATTCCAATATTGTTGAATGGATTAGGCAGTGGCTGAGTGACAGGCAACAGAGGGTTGTGGTAAATGGAGTTTATTCGGCGCATGGTCTTGTTACCAGTGGGGTACCTCAGGGGTCAGTACTTGGACCCATTCTATTTAATATTTTTGTTAGTGATATTGCAGAAGGTATTAATGGAAAAGTATGTCTTTTTGCTGATGACACAAAGATTTGCAACAGGGTTGACGTTCCTGGAGGGATCAGCCAAATGACAAATGATTTAGGTAAACTAAAAAAATGGTCGGAGCTGTGGCAATTGAGTTTTAATGTGGATAAGTGCAAGATAATGCACCTGGGACGTAAAAACCCAAGGGCTGAATATAGAATATTTGATACAGTCCTAACCTCAACATCTGAGGAAAAGGATTTAGGGGTTATTATTTCAGAGGATCTAAAGGTAAGTAGTCAATGTAATAGAGCAGCAGGAAATGCTAGCAGAATGCTTGGTTGTGTAGGGAGAGGTATTAGCAGTAGGAAAAGGGAAGTGCTCATGCCACTGTACAGAGCACTGGTGAGACCTCACTTGGAGTACTGTGTGCAGTACTGGAGACCGTATCTCCAGAAGGATATAGACATCTTAGAGAGAGTTCAGAGAAGGGCTACTAAAATGGTGTACGGCTTGAAGGAGAAAAGTTACCAGGAAAGGCTTAATGATCTTAACATGTACAGCTTGGAAAAAAGACGAGACAGAGGAGATATGATAGAAACATTTAAATACGTAAAGGGAATCCACAAGGTAGAGGAAGGGAGTATATTTAAAAGGAAACAAAGTAGCAAAACAAGAGGACATAGTCTTAGATTAGAGGGGCAAAGGTTTAAAAGTAACATCAGGAAGCATTATTTTACTGAGAGGGTGGTGGATACATGGAACAGTCTTCCAGTTGAAGTGGTAGAGGCCAAAACAGTAATTGAATTTAAGCAAGCATGGGATAGGCATAAGGCTATCCTAAACAAAAGATAAATCCAAGTAAAGTATCCATGTAATTGGGCAGACTAGATGGGCCGAAAGGTTCTTATCTGCCGACATCTTTCTGTGTTTCTATGTTTCTATCGGCTGTCTCCGACTGGATGACTTCCCATTTCCTAAATCTCAACCTCTCTAAAACTGAACTTCTCATCTTCCCTCCTTCTAAAACCTCCATTCCTGCACCCATTTCTCTTCAGGTGAATGGTGCCACCATTACTTCTACCTCTCAAACTCCATTGCCTCAGGGTCCTCTTGGACTTCAATCTATCCTTTACTCCTCACATTCAATCTCTAACCAAATCTTGCTACTTCCACCTAAAAAACATTGCACGTATCCGTCCCTTTCTTAATGAGGACTCTACTAAAATGCTCATCCAAGCTCTTATTATCACCCGCATTGACTACTGTAACCTCCTTCTCTCTGGCCTTAAGAGATCCCAGATTCTGCTTCTGCAGTCTGTAATGAACGCCTATGCCAAACTTATACACCTCACCTCTCTGTCAATCTCTACACTGGCTCCCTGTTTTCTTTAGAATCCAATTCATTATACAGGTGCTCACATACAAAGCTCTCCATAACCACGCCCCTGCCTACATCTCCTCCCTTATTAGCAGGTACATCCCATCCCCACCAATTTGTTCAGCCAATGATCTGATGCTATCAGCTCCTCGTACCCGCACCCCCAACTCCCACCTTCAAGACTTCTCCCGAGCTGCACCCTTTCTATGGAACTCCCTCCCCCGCAACATCAGACTAACCCGTCTCTCCAGTCCTTCAACAAGTCTCTGAAAACGCATTACTATACAGAAGCCTATCAGCTCACTCCATGATCCCCCACTGTCATTTCCTGCTCCATCTTCCCATTCAGTCCTCATGCAACCCGCTACTTCAAATACCGTATTCATCCTCACCTAATGTGTCACCCCTCTCCTCTTAGATTGGAAGCTCTCGAGCAGGGTCCTCCCTCCTTCTGTTCCGTGTGTGTAACATATATGTATATTCATTATTCTGTTTCTCCCATTGTACAGCACTAAGGAATTTCTTGACTCTTTATAAATACTTGTAACTGTAACTAATTCAAGTAAGGCAACAGATTCTACATCTTCATTTGATTTGAGCGCAGAGAAAAACAGTTTCAGTTTTGGGGGGGTAGGGGCGCTCTGCATTTCTGTGCCTACAGGCTCCTGAGGTGCAAATCCGGTCCTGCCTCCATGCACTATTCCTAAAATATGAGCATGACTGCCTGTGCCTATCGCATCAGCAGATTCTGCAGCTCTGGATACATCAAGTAAAGGATCTTATGAGACTTAATAAGGCCAAGTGAATGAAACTGGGACAGAGAGGTCAGAGTGCCCTCCCGGCAAGTTCACATTCTATCCCATAACCCATATAAATGTTGACATGTGTGCAGAGTTTTAAGAAGGAAATTGCATATTTTAAGGGAAAATAGGGTTATCCAGTACTGTTATTTCTTGTCATCCCTTGTCGATCCTCTACGTGTTCCACTAATGAACATATTTCTGTTGTATCATGTGAAAAGACGATCTGTTTCTGCATTTTTTATTTCACAATCACATTGTTACACTAATCATTCTGTATTTTGCAAGTTTGGATAACATATGATCTATTAAAATGTGTGTCAGCATTATTTTAAACAAGAAAATGTGTTTTTTTTAAATGATTTCATGGACATTTTCTTTGTAATTTTCCACAAGTTACGGAGATTCCTTACATCAAGCAGTGAGGTTGTGTCAAAGTACTGTATATTCGGCTTGATGCAATTACAAACTGTGACATGGCTATTTATTCTGGTGCTTTCTCTTATTTTCCAGTAAATCCATGTACCGCTATGTCGAAGCAGATGTATAAAAAGCAAAGATGCAGAAAAAACAAAAAAGGGTTTATTCACTAAACACCGAACTTGCCACCGAATTGCACAGATCTGTGAATTTCACCATTTGGTGCGATTTCGGAACAGTTTGTCAGTTTGCCAAATACTGGTAAATTGATGGCAAAATACGGTGCATCTCCCCACCGTTCGGCGGTCTTCGGCAGCGAAATTATCCCATACAGAAGTAATGGTTAAAACCTAGAACGCCAACCTGTACCGAAATTCCTCTCTTTTAACTTAATCTCCTCTCCTCCGAAGGTATCACCCCACCTTCTTTCAGGCACAGGGAGGGTGGGCGTGAAACTGACATCATCGCGGCCGTCGTGATAACGTCAGTGCGCAGGGAGGGGTAGAAATCCACAGATCTGCTTCAAGGTAGTCAGATCTGCGTGGGACCAAGGACGGAGAGATGAGTCTCGCGTTGGGGGGGGGGACTTGAACACGACGACGTTAAAGGAATGTCCTCCGCGCACGGGAGTGAAACGAGAGAACGCTCCCTGCACGTCCTTCGCGCTCAAGTGGTTAAAGGTCCTTTTTTATTATTTAGACACATTTTAATAAATTTTTATTGATTTAAAAACACCTATTAGAAGAATAGGAGAATTTCATTTATTTTTTTGCTGCTCATTGGAATTCGCCAATTCAGCAGTTATATACGCAGTTCGGTGTGTTTAACGACGTCCGATAACTGCTTTGGCAACTCCAATTTTGGCAAAATACATTGCAAAATACCATTCGCTAAATAGTGAATTCAGCGTATTTTTGGGGAAATGGAATTGCCAAAGTGCACCGAGATTCAAAACACTGAAATTTCTTTATTTAACTATTTATAAAGGATTTTACCAGGAAGGATACATTGCGATTTCTCTCATTTTCATGTATGTCCTGGGTTCAAGAACATTGTATTTCTCTACCTACTGTAACAATTCAAAGTAATAAAATGCAATATATTAAAAACAAAACACAAATATACATATTAACAAAACATAAATACAGTATGTAGGAAATATAGTCACTGTGTTACATGTTTACAGGTGCATTCTGTATATAGTCACTGTTTAATATTTACAGGTGCATTCTGTATATAGTCACTGTGTTACACGTTTACAGGTGCATTCTGTATATAGTCACTGTTTAATATTTACAGGTGCATTCTGTATATAGTCACTGTGTTACACGTTTACAGGTGCATTCTGTATATAGTCACTTTGTTACATGTTTACAGGTGCATTCTGTATATAGTCACATTGTTACATGTTTACAGGTGCATTCTGTATCGAGGTATGTTACTAGAGATCTCTTAAGTGATAGACGCAATTAATTTACTGTAGTGGGCAGGTAACGACCAGTGGTTCAATAAGGGCCCCGAAGATTTCTAATGGCATCCCGGAATGACCGTGCTACATTAGTGTAAAGCCATTTATTTAGATTCTAATAATATCTCATTTGCTCTTTGGTTTACATTCATGCTTATGACTATCTTCATCCTTTACTGACACTCTAGCATTGCTTTCTCATCGTACACTTTTTAATCTACGTGGAAATGATATACACGAGGAAAACGCCACGAGCCCTGCTTGATGCAGGCCATTATAGAGGTTTTCTTTAATCATATAAATGATCCTGACACCGCTGATAATGACTCAGACTATGGATTTTTAGATGCTAGAAAAAGACCCAGGGAGTTAAATGGTTTATTGATCTGCAATGATTTCATGAAATGAATTTTTTTTTTCCCATGTGACTCAGTTACAAAGGCATAAAATTTAATTATTTAAAATTTATACCCATACATCGAAAGACTTTATGGATCAGAATTACCCTTTGACACCGGATTATAGTATGACATATGCCTCTTCGTCATCACTCATTGATACACCCTAAAACACAACCATAAATCCACACATCTGATCGATGAAACAGTATAAACTTGATGAATATTTGTTACAATTTCTACCTCTCATATGTTTCATACAGCATCATATAATTAATTTTTACCTGTCATATCTTTCATAAAAGGTCATCGATCTTATTTCTGTCATATGTTTCATACAAAGTCATATTTATTTATTTATTTCACATTTATTCCCTACCAGGGTGGCTGCGTAAACCAGAAGAACCACTTCATGTATAAAACATAAGAAAAAAGGATGTCATTTGCGCTCACCCCTGTGGCTCCCATGCAAAACAAAACACAATCAGAGGTTTTGGTTTACTTGAATGGCCATTAAAGTTTTAAGCCCACCCGCCACATCACTGATACCTCTGGTTAGGTGGGTCCTACCTAATGAAAAATATATTATAATTATAATTATTATACTTATGTATATATTATTTTTAAGATCTTGCATTTTATTACTTTGTATTCCTGTAACATCTGTAACATTTCAATGTTCTTGAACCCAGGACATACTTGAAAACGAGAGAAATCTCAATGTATCCTTCCTGATAAAATACTTTATAAATAAATAAACATACTATAAAAATAAACCCACCAGTCTGTCTCTTGGCTGAGAAGTAGCATAAGGACATGTAGTTGCTTAGAAAGCAGCTCATGGCTTCATTAGATAGGACCCACCTAACCAGAGGTTACCGTGAATGGGAAGGTGGGCTTACACTTTAAATGGCCTTTCAAGTAAACCAAAACCTCTTATTGTGTTTTGTTTCAGAGGGAGCCACAGCGGTAAGCGCAAATGACAAAATTTTTTCTTGTTAGGTTTTATACATAAAGTGGGCTGGAAACTTCTGGTTTACACAGCCGCCTTGGTAGGGAATCAGTGCGAAACCGCTTTTTCTGCATATATATTGTTGTATCCCCAGCTAGGTCATTTTTGTTGATGTCCCTTTTCACGTTTTCTTTTATGATCCCAAAGTAGAAATGTTCCTGGTGAGGGTATAAATATCAGCCCACCAGACTGTTTCATGGCTGAGAAGCAGCATGAGGACATGTAGCTGCTTAGAAAGCAGCTCTTGGTTTAATTAAGTAGGACCCACCTAACCAGAGATTGCCGTGAAGTGGCAGGTGGGCTTAAAATTTAAATGGCCATTCAAGTAAACCAAAAACTCTCAGGGTTATTCAAAGAGATTCGAAAAGTCAACGCATGTTCGGTGACTTTTCGTTCTTTTCAATTCGGTTTGTTTTGCAGATCTCATTGCCGATCGATCGCAGCCTTCGACACAGCAGAAGAGGCAGTGAATAAATTAGCAAAACAGTTTGTATGAATGTGTGGAAGTAAAACACTGTTTGCAAAGAAACTACAGAGCAAAAATGTCTGAAATTTACATATGAGGTCCAGGGAATGATAATAAAAAGGGCTGTTACAGAAAGAATAAGTAAACTTAAAAAAAAAAAATCTGAAAAATGCTTAAAATATCCAAAAAAAATCTATAAATAAAGAGACTCTTTGCTGCAGAATTTTATAATGAACGGTTTAATAGATATTGAATTAAAACGGGAATATTTTTAACATTGAAGCCTATGGGATTCACCTGAATAAACCTGCCGAATTAAACCACCGAATGGCAGGGCATTAGGGGAACCTTTCACTGCTGGTTTGTGTTCTCTGAATAGCCGAAGCAGTGCTTTTTCATGGGGTTTTCACTGCCCTCGAACAGGCACCGTATGTGCAGGCAATTCGCCAGGATTTGGTGAATTGCCTCCTCTCTGGATAGCCGAATGGCCAAGAAAGGTAACCGAACGCTGATTTTCAGCGTTCGGTTACCTTTCTCAAGCAATTCGGATCTCTTTGAATAACCCTGTCTGTGTTATGTTTCGCATGGAGCCACAGGGGTAAACGCACACAACAACCTTTTTTCTTGTAGTTTTATATAATGTATTTATACATGCTATATGTTTCATTCAAAAAGTCATAATTTATTTACACCTGTCAGTTACAGATAAGGAAGAATTCATCAATTAATATTCATATGTAACGTAGGCAGTTTGCAGCAGACTAATAAGATATTAAAACAAAACCATACAACATTACAAAAGAAAAATACAAGAACATTAATAGAAAATTCCGAGAATTTTAATAATACTGCAACATCACAAGTACAGCGCTGCCATGGCCTAGAGAGGCGTGAGATCTTGGAAGCCCACTTTGGGGCTTCGGATGTTACGCTGACTATGTAATACGAGATTCGGCGCAAATGGTTTTACCCCACACGTTAATGGTTATTTGCACAGGTGCAAACGTTTGCGTGAAGATTGTAATTTCGCCCTTTAAGTCTTAGCGTATCCCACTCAATGGATATATTCTTTCGAAGAGAAACAGAAAACTTCCCCGGAGTGCTCTGATCACCGCCTTGTAACTCTAAGACTTGTCAATTAAGCTCAGAAAACCTTTAAACATAAAATGTAATAGAACTTAAATATTAACCCCTCCTGACCCTCACGTCACCACCCGTTTTTTCTCTAAAGCCCGGATAAGAAACCATGGCCCTCCAAATGTCTTAGAACTACGTTTCCCTTGAGGCTTGGCCAAATTCATGAGTGACTGAGCATCGTGAGGATGCATTTTTAAAAAAAAATAAACCCCATGAAAGCGGCTATATTGGAGAAACCCTACAATTAAAAGGTTTACTTTTATTACATAAATTTTAAAATCGTGCAACACCAACAGAAAACATACAACACCAACGTAATAAAATATATATATGAAAATAACAACCTTGTTAGAAAAAAGCCTTCGGCAAAAATGTAAAGCTCAGAATTCTACTATGCTTAAATATACCTAATTTAGGTTTGTGTTCTTATATTCTGTCATGGGGATGCAGTTCCAAAACATCCGGAGGGCCAAAGTTGCTGACCTCTGCTCTAAAGTATCCCTTAATTCTCACCTTCTCTCCCTCGATGGTCTTCTTCCCCTACAGATGCAGATCTTGTTGACGCTGTGTCTGTCAAGCGTGATGTGACTGCAATTGTATCAAGAGTTATTGGCTGGTCAGGAATGCGCAGCTGTACACTCCTGACCTAAATCCTAGAAGTCTGATCAGCGAAAGCTGATTGACAGCAATCTGGGTGGGGGAAACCTGATTGCAAGGCTGAATCAGAGGGGCCACATTCAAGCAGCCATGACCATCTACTTTCTCTTCGGTCAATCAACATCCAGTTTTTGTTTTGGGGTGTTTTTATTGCTATCAGGGTTATTCAGAGAAAGGTGAAACTCTGGAGAACTTTTGGAGATGTGAAAATTCTAGGTCAAAATAGCTGATTTGGAAGGTGAGCTAAATGAGAGAATATTCTGGTTTGGATATTTTGACCTAGAATTTACACTTCTCCAAAACTTCTCCAGAGTTTCACCTTTCTCTGAATATCAACCGTGTATGATTTTATTATCTCTTATACACAGGCTTGCTCCTCAGTGATGAATGAGAGGATTTTGACAGATACAAACTGGGGGATGTTTCTATGGGAGCAACAGCCACGAAACGGCCAGGCTATGAGGTCTACTTTGGCTAGAAAGGGGATTATTAAATAAATCCTAATTTACGGCTGTTTTACGTTTACAGTCGGTTAACTCCGAGGCACTTCCCTAATATGAGGAATCTTATCTAGTTAATTGCAGAAATAAATTGTGAGGGATTTCATTAGCACGTACGTCTGCAACTCATTTGCACGTTGACTCTCAGCATCTCTGCATAAAAGATAAAGGCAAGAAGTAGATTTCCCTACAGTGGAGCTAATAAAGTAAAAATATACAGATTGCATTATATCATCTCATAACTATGCGATTCCCAAGCGATTTATGTTGCACTTGCATTATGAAAAATAATGGTTTTGAATAGATCATTAAATATTGATGCTGTGTAAAGCAGTAATTTAAATCCTTAGCACTAAGTGGAAGTATAAATGTCATTTTAAAAAACGCAAGATTGATCTACTGGTTCAGTTACAGCTAAATCAAATACAAGGCGGCCTATCAATTTCATATTGTAATATATAAACACACTATTAATAAAAGAAAGGATACTCTTACCTACTCTGACTTTCTTTAGCTTTGTCCCATCCCACACATTTCCGATTTATCCCCACACTATGCTCAGTTCTCAAAATAATGGCTGTAACCGAAGCTCCCTCGACATTTTGTGTCCGCAGCCTTCTTGACACATTTGCCCACACTATACATGGCTTCTGTGCCTGTTGGAGAAGTGTGGATGCTGGCCTCCTGCCAAGGGACAGCGGACCAAAGTGGCAAAGCCAATTCTCAAGGACAATGGGCATAAGTGAGCATCTAAGGGTTAACGTATTAAATGTGTTTCTATCTTGAAACTGTTTGGGCTCTATCACATTCTTCGCTCATACGTTTGTGCCGGCGCAAAAATGCATTAATGCGAGGGGCAAAACCCTTTGCGCTGAATGTCGTATTACATAGTCAGCGCAACAAACCCGCGTATACATCTCCCGCGGGTGAACCTGCGCGAGCTTACTGTACTTCACGCGTCCTATACTTAACATTGTGAGCGCAATTGCGTTTGTGCGCTGGTACGCGGATGGTATTACAATCTATGTGCAGTTTGTAACGCACAGCCTTTGCGCGCATAATTTTAGCAACTCCTAAAAGCTGGTGTTAAAGGCAAATTCTATCAACCTGGCCGAACCCAAATACAGCAGCCCAAAAACAAATACGCAGCAAAGTATAGTTACACATTCTACACATACCAAACCAATAAAATGGAGAAGTTGTGTGTGCTTTTTTATTGCTGCAGCATATATGTGCAGATTGACTTTGACAGGCGCAAAATCTTAACGTGAGACAATTGTGGTTCTTAATTCTGATTGGCTGAAACGTGTGAAAAAAACAGTCCGCACACTGATTTCTGCGCGCAACGTTGCTGTGCGCGTGTTTGTGCGCGTCCGTTTAACCCGCGTTATTGCTCGACGGATGAAAAATTGTGCGAGGATTGTAATTCCAGCGGTGATTTGCACGCGCTAACGTTTAACGCTGGGAGCACAAAGTCACGCGTTGCGCGTGCGTTTTTTCGTGAAGAATGTAATAGGGCCCTTTATGTCTGCAAGTTATGCACAAATCCCATCCATCAGCTGACTCTGAGAAAGCTCACCACAGCAGGTGGTCTCAGAGTGGGTGATGTCTCTGAGTGCTGACGCCACTAAAGGACCAATCTGGCGACTGGCAGCAGGGGTATTCAAAATCCTGGCAGCTGGTGACACTGGGTGGAGTGGAGGAAACTCCTCCACTTCATCCAGTGTTTTCACCAGATCTGGGAGGAGGGGGTGGGGGTGGGAATGGCACTCCTCACATCCTGACCACTTTATAAAGATATTCCTTTAAAGAATAAATTACTGCTATTACGGTTGCGGGAGTGTACAGTATTTTTGATTTCGCATTCAAATAGAAAAATGTTGTTTCCTCCGGCTGATATAGGAGACATTGTAATTACTTCGGGCTATCAGCCAACCAGAGCACAGATGTATTCACTGTACTGATGTCATGATACCCGAACCATAACAAGATCAAGGAAATGAACATCATCCTGTCTCCCTGAGCATTACAGATATTTATGCTATAAAAACCAGTTCCTTTAAAATTGATATGACCCTCTAGAGCAGTGTTTCCCAAACCTGTCCTCGGGACGCTCAACCAGGCCAGATTTTGCAGATCACCTTGAGGAAATCCAGACTGATTCCTTCAATCACTGAGCAGTAAATCATATCACCCGTGCTGTGCTTCAGATACCTGGCAAACCTGGCGTGTCAGCAGGTCCTGAGGACAGGTTTGGGAAACACTGGTCTAAAGCCTAATTGGGCTGATGTTGAGGCCATATGGTACAATTGTGGGTAGAGGTCAATGCTTCAACTGTTGGATAAAATGAACAAATGTCGATCAAATTATTACAATTAGAGCACACAAATAATATGGGCTCAGGCGACTTTATCAAACGCCTTCACCATATCAAGGCTGATTAAAATACAAATCCAAAATGGAATGTATACGTTTCATTAACAATCTCACATTTAGTAAAGAAATGGGTCAGTAAGGGGAAGTTTGGGTCCGCAATTGATAGAGCCTCTGATGTATTCCTGGTGGTCCTGTGGGGGAAAAATGCTGTCACACGCAACACTTGTAAATCTGTCTTAACCCTAACCCTAAAACAAACACAGATAGTAATTTAACCCAAATTTTAACCTGAGCACTAACTCTAATCTCTAACCCAAATCCTAACTCTAATTTCTAACCCTAACTCTAATCTCATTCTCTACCACTAATCCTAATTTTTAATCCTAGTCCCAACCCTAACCCTAAATTTCTAACCCTGATTTCTATCTGTAGCCCCAACCATAACCCTTTGTTCTAACCCTAACCTCTAAACCTAATTTCTAACCCAGCTATTGAAAAGGATGCTCCAATTCAGTCTGGCTCTTAAATTTAGCCACGGATGAATTTGAGCGTCTTTTAATCATGTCTTAATGTTTTAATCATGTCCTTTTTTTTTTAAACACGGTTTTTAATCAATACAATACCCTTACGTTTAACTATGGTGTTGTGTCTCCACAATAAATTAGTTGAGGTCCTAGAGGCAACAGTTGGATTTCCCACAGCGGCATCCAACATCTTGAGGGGAGATTAAGGCTAGGGTCAGACGAAAGCAGTGTTAACGTGCGTTTAGACGCACGAAATCACGGCCGTGCTAGCAGCAAATGACGTCCAATGCCGGGTAACATACGAAGAACGGCCGCACGAAAGTTCGGCCGCGCAACGCAAGTGGCAAACGAACGCATTTTTTCTAGAACGTCAAACCGCTACTACTGACGTACAGAGTGCGCTGCGTCCGCTAGAGGCGTGTGTGTGTGATTAGGAGACGTTAGACGCTGCTAATGTCCGGCTAACATAACGTCCAGACACAAAAAGTGTTTTATTGATGATCTGTACAAAATCACGGACGAAAAGGCGCATCGTATGACCGCTATCGCGTATTCCGTGAAAAATGCGTCCATTCGTTCGAACGCACTTTTTCACAGACAACGCGAAAAATGCGTTAGTCTGACCCTAGCCTAAGGGCCAACGCAAACTGTAGCGTTTCCGTGAGTAAGCGTTACCGTCAAGATAAGTGACTTTAAAAATCAGTTAGCACATCCTGCAGCATGAACCGTGGGTTGATGAGCTGCTTCTGGCCACTGAGAGCAGAGTGAGACGGGATAAAAAGAGAACAGATCGCGCAGAGCTCATGTCCTGACAGCGCAACCCTCCATGGAGTCCTATGGACTACAAGAGGTGATACTCACGGTGGCGCAGAATAAGGTGCTAGAATGGGGACGCCGAACACTCACTGAACACTCACCGAAACCCGCAAAAACCAAGCCGAACACACCGGAAAAATCCGAGCAGCCACCGATCACAGTGCGGAGCAGCTGCCGGAAAAAGCCGACACGCAGACGAACGAGGGTTTGACAAAAAAATCCCCCAAAAAATGCCTAAAAGATACTAAAAAAATCAATAAATAAAGAGACTTTTTACTGCAGAATAAAATAATAAACGGTTTATTAGATATTGAATTAAAACTGGAATATTTTTAACATTGAAGCCTATGGGATTCGCCTGAATAAATGTGCCGCATGAAAGCACGGAACAGCAGGGCAATTCGGCAACGTTTCACTGCTGTTTGGTGTTCTCTGAATAGATGAAACATTGCTTCTCTATGGGGATTTCACTGCCCTCGAACAGGCACCGAATGTGCAGGCAATTCGCCAACATTTGGCGAACTGCCTGCTCTCAGAATAGCCGAATCGCCAGGAAAGGTAACCGTACGCTGAATTTCAGTGTCCTGTTACATTTCGGGGCCAGATCGGCCCTGTAGGTGTGTAATGTGCATAGCGAAACTGGAGGGGTGACGCTTTCTGGAATGCTGAGCAGGCAACTACAAATACACAAAATCCAATTCCTAACATCAGCGGGCTTTATTCACTGCCTTCTGGGTAATGACAGAATGCATTTTTCCCATTTTGTCCTGGTTTCATTAAATTATAAAACGGAATAATACTCATTTTATCAAACTTAAACCGACTCGACGGACCAGCCATGAATCAAACCTATCAGTTATCGGAGCTAGATCACAGAGCATACGTGACGGCAACACAATTTCCTGTCTTTAGAAGGAAATGTATCATTAATGATTAATGAAAGGAATAATGAGAAGCAGTAATCTGTAAACAAGCTTTGATAAGTACTGCAGTGTGTAGGAAGAGGGATCTTACACAAACAGCTAGACTTCAGAAGAACATAAACCCTGTCTGTGCGCATAGCCCTCCAACACAATGTGCATTCACAACATTGTATTCGCTTCAAGGTGACCATCAGTGGACTAATGGAAATACATACAGGTACCGAGAGTGCCTGGCAAATCTATTCATCGCAATTTGATGCGCGAACATTTTGCAGCATCACAGTGTGGAATTAACCCCTTCACTGCCAAGCGATTTTTGTTGAACAAAAAGGTATCATAACATTTATTTGAAACATGGGATGTGAGGTTAACAATTAAATATAGGGTGAAATAGACGTTTCGCACAGAAATTGTTATTCTGAGAGAGTTAAAAAATTTAAATAATGTTAATTTGCTCGTTTTTAATTTTTCATGTTTTCGTTTATCCTTTACAGGAATCTTGTTGAAATGTAAAGATTCTGAGCTCTAGATGGTGTCCTTTATCTTACAAAATTTCAAATGGGGTCTGCATTATTATCATACAGGCAGAAAAGACCTTTGTCTTAGATATAGTAACAGTGATAAAGATAAATAATATAAATGGTCAGATCTCCTGCTTATGGGGGTTTGTAGTGATCATCATGAGACTATTAGCAATGCAGCTTCCAAAAAATAACAATAGAATAGGAAAATAATATCTGTATGTGGCATAATGCCTGTATATGGAAATTACAGTAACACCTTGTATCTGTGCTGTACAGGGATTTCCAATTATTATAATCCCCTGAATCTTATCCCTGCGGCATGAGACGCATCCTGGCTTGCACAGCAGTTTTGACGTCAGATGCAGTGGTGTGCCAATTGATATTGACGCCGTGTCTATGCATCATTCAAGCATGCCAATGCCTGATCCTCCAAGCATCTCACACACGTTTTAGTGCACAAAACTAGCGCCACCAATGGTCTCTCCAATACCTACAGTATATAAGATTTGGACTCTTTCTACTCTGTTGTGGTTTCCTATACCCAAGAGTACGTTGTACTTTGTCCAATGTTATCCCGAGTACCGACCTTGGCTTTTCCTGTATGTGTATTCTGACTTCTGGAACCCTTTATTATCTGGCTTGTTTGAGACCCTCCTTAGTTACTGACCTCAGCTTGTATGGCTACCTCCTCTGGCTTATGACCTCGGCTTTTCCTCTGGCCCTGCATTCTGTGTTTGTTTATCTTATAGCTAGCTTTATACTAGACATTCTAAGGACCGGTAGCGTAGGTGGTGATTTGAACTGCATGATGGAGTCAAACAGAAAGTTCCATTTTCTGTTTCCTGTGAGATGCACTGCTCAGTTCTCTATGGAAATCATTATATTAGAATGGTTTCTGATATTGGAGTCATGCTTCTGTTATTTAACAGTAAATGTCATCGATGCAACTCCAAGATGGCCGCCTACGCAGTGAAACATTAACAGCTCATCAAGAGGTGATTGCTGCTAGCTTCCTTATTGGAAAGTCACACAAAACCACCATTGTTATTGGTTTAACTGGTTTATGGAAAGGAAACTTCACATGGCAGTGCTACCTAAAGTTAGATCCAAGCAACACTGGTACCAGTATTGAAAGTCAATGGTTTTAATTGAACATCACACCAGTCGACTTCAGCTCAAATCAGAGGGAAAAAAAGTTAAAATTAGAAATGTTATTCCCTGATTATTTTTCACACACCTTCCTCCAAATTATTCACTGCAACCTGAGAATGAAACCATGCTTGAAGCCTCCTGGCAGATTGCTGTCGTCAAGAAAAAAGGTGTTAATTAACAAAGCAGCCAATTAAAGACAACTCGGTGACCTACTTTCCATTTAATGAACACACCCCTCAACCCAACGACGTGGGACTGGGGAAAGTGCTTAATAGAACTGGATACGTAGGTATGATATATATTTTAATTACCGCTTCTAATCAAGTCTAGGGCAATGACCATGCATTCTGAGAGACCTACATACCTCAAAGCATCAACACTTCCTTTCATCATACACCGTAAGACAGAAACGTACGGCATTACAAAAATTTATTTATCATATCATGGTTCTTAATCCCTAACATCTAGTAAAAGAAGCATCTACAGCCAGAACTAATAAGGCAGGTTACTTACGTCTCACCCATCACCCGTCTCACCCATCTAACCGTGGCTGCAGAAGACTGACAGAAATTAACGAGACATGTTACTATGGCTACTCAATTAATGTAAACTAACGGATACTTTACCCAAAAAAACATTGATGAAGATGAAAAATGGAGGGGTTAATTATTAATACACTAATTAATTAACACTACCAAAGCTATTAACACCTTCACTACCAAGTGATTTCCCAGAAATCAAGTGCCAGATACCAGTGGAATTTTGAAAAATCGCTTTTCATGAATTATAAATTGGGAATAGTCCCAGTTGTGCTGTTACAGTTATATTCATTTAGATGGGGATTTATATTGTATAGATAGTCCTTATGCTGCCACCTAGTGGTCTTTCTGTATTGTACATGTTTTCTCTTTTTTCCCTCGCTTTATGATGATGCACTTCCTGTGTGTGTGAAGTTCCACCCTTCTTTCTTGTAAGAGCTGTAGCATGGTGTAGTTATCTAGCAGCATATGTCTATTCATCTGCAAGCTAGGACAGTATCATCTTTTGACCGCATAAAACCTATCATTCCATCATCTGCTGTAACCTGTGATCTGCTGTAACCTGGTGTACGGAATAAAGCAAGTCGTGGAAAGAAACCGTGTTTTGGTGAGTTCAGCTATCTGATAAGGATTGTCCTCGGTGATTGCATCTACTTATACAGGCCAGGCATAGAGGTCTCTGCAAGGGATAAATCACTATACAACGATCGGAGTCAGAATAGTCAAAAGATGTGTAGAATCCTACAGACTGCTACTATATATGTGTGTGCTTAATCTGCAATCAAGCTCAGTGCCATCGGCCATTTTATGGAAGCACATGTGTGTGTGTTTAATCTGCAATCAAGCTCAGTGTCATCGGCCATCTTGGGAAGCACATGATCACACAAGCTTACTGCATCTCACTTATACTGCATCTCACTGAATTTTGAAAACGGTTTCTCTGCATTTAACTGTGTTACCTGCCTGTCTAAGCTGCTGTTCATCTTCTTAAAGAGACAGTACTATTTTTGCAAAAACGTATAAATTGTCCAGACAAGGTTCTGTGCACTCTATTATGGCTGAACCGACGCAGATTCATCACGTCCCTGAACCCGCAGACGTACAAGGAGCAGATTCTGCAGAGTTTGCCGAACAGAGTGTAAAACCCAAACGCACAATAAAACCGACACAGAAACTCAGAAAAAACTATGAATGCACTAGAGATGAGCTCTCCAGTAATCTGACAGACCTGTGGGACAGAACTTCACAATGCATGTCAGTTTTACCACACTTTAACGATCACCCAGCTGAATTAAGAGACTCTATAGATCGTCTGTCTGCTGCATATAAACGTTACCAGAGGCTGTCAGAAAAATACACAGACTTCTTGCAGGACTCTAATATGAAGGACTTTTCAGCAGAATTGACCAAGACTGATGCACTAAACCAACAAAGAGACCTCCTAGTGCAAGTTGCCAAAGAAAGGGCAGAATTTCGCATTGCTCAACTGCAAGAGACCAGATCGCACAGATCCACATCAACCAAGCACACTGCACATTCTTCTAGGTCCTCGCGCTCCAGACATTCAACATTAAGCGACAAGCTAATAGAGGCCCGCGCTGAAGCAGAGTCAAATAAAGTGCAAAGCTCCTTTGCTAAAAAACAAGCAGAGTTAGAAGCTCACAGCAAAGTCCGCCAAGCAGAGACGGAATCCCAAATCAAGATTCTGCAAATGGAAAAGGAGGAAGCAGCTGCCGTAGTGAGGCTGAAGGTCCTCGAAGAAGCAATGGGACAAAGTACTAATGCAGACTGCCCTATCCCAGCAGAACTGGAAGACCCAGTCGAACGCATTAGTGAATACGTATTAAAGCATAACTTTGCAACAATACACAGTCATCTCCTGTACCTCCTTCCAACACTGTTCTGACTCTCAACGCAGAGACCTCTCAGCTCCAAATGCCTGAGCCTCTTCCAGTCCACAACACAAGAACATCTACGCAGCAAATCACATCAACTCAGTCTGCCAGCAAGGTGAATCCCAGTGACAAGCCGCAGCTCAAGCCGCAGCCAGCAGAAGCCTTAGAGACTACACCAAAGTTAAACATTCTTGCAACGTCATTTTATCCTGGTAAACCTCACCCTTCATCACCAGAGAACTTTAACATCCAAGCGGTTCCTCAAGTTACTTTGGCACCAAAGAGTGAGAGATCAGACTTGACTGACTTCGCCAGATATATGATACGCCGAGAGCTCATTAACACAAGCCTCTCAAGGTTCGACGACTGTCCAGAGAGCTACAGGGCCTGGAGATCAACCTTCAAGGCTGCTATTGCTGATCTGAACCTTACTACCAAGGAGGAACTTGATTTGCTCATAAAGTGGCTGGGGCCAGAATCCACAGATCGTGTTAAAAGACTGAGAACAGTACATGTTGACCACCCGGATGCAGGTCTCGTTGCTGCGTGGGCAAGGCTTGAGCAAGCTTATGGCAGCGCTGAAGCCATAGAAGGCGCTCTGTTCAAGAGACTGCAAAACTTCCCAAAAATGGGTAACAAAGACTATCGCAAGCTTCAAGAACTGAGTGATCTCCTCATGGAGCTAGAGTTGGCAAAGACAGACCCACGTCTACCTGGACTAAGCTTCCTGGACACTGCTCATGGTGTCAATCCAGTGGCGTCTAAACTGCCATACGGCCTGCAAGAGAAATGGGCGCAACACGGCTCAAGATACAAAAGAGACTATAACGTATCCTTCCCTCCATTCTCATATTTTTGCATGTTCATCCGTGAACAAGCCTGGACAAGAAACGATCCCAGCTTCAGCTTCAGCGAAACCAACTTGCCAGCTTCATCACCATCACCATCACCAGCATCCTCATCAAGGTATGATAACACAGCGGCTACACGTAGAGACTTTAATAGAACAATATCTGTTAAAAGGACAGACATCTCACCACCCGTGTCCTCTCTTGCAAACCAGAGGGATTCGGGTGATAGCGATAAAGACCCTAATCATCAGTGCCCTATTCACAAGAAGCCTCACCCTTTAAAGAAATGTCGTGGCCTTAGGGCAAAGACTTTACAAGAGAGCAGGGAGATTCTTCAAAAACTTGGGGTATGCTACAGGTGCTGTGCTTCTTACGGACATTTTGCTAAAGACTGTAAAGTTGTCATCAAGTGCACAGAATGCAGCAGCGACAGACATGTTACGGCTATGCACCCTACTCCACTTCCAGACAACCCACAGCAGCTACCTACCTCTACTCCTGTCTCAAATCATGGCGGGGAGCAACAAGGTAATGCTCCAGCTATAGGGAATATTTCTTCTTCATGCACAGAAGTCTGCGGAGAAGGCTTAGATTACAAATGCTGTGCCAAGGTATGCCTAGTCAAGATATACCCAGAGGGTCAACCTGAGAAAGCCACGCAGATGTATGCCATATTAGATGAACAAAGCAACAGATCGCTTGTTAAGCTTAAATTCTTTGAGATCTTTGGCATAAAGGGACATGCAACAGCGTATACTCTCAGAACCTGTTCTGGTCGCGTAGAGACTTTCGGCAGAAGGGCCAACGGGTTTATGGTCTCTCACGTCAAGGGAAGAGAGGGAATACTCCTACCAACATTAGTTGAATGTGACCAGATACCAGACGAAAGGGAAGAGATTCCTACTCCAGAGGCTGCATATCACCATCCGCACTTAAGGCATCTTGTAGATGAGATTCCAGTAATGGACATGAATGCTGAAATCTTGGTCCTGCTAGGAAGAGACATTCTCAGAGTACATAAAGTACGCGAACAGTGCGACGGACCAGACGATGCCCCTTATGCACAAAGACTTGACTTGGGCTGGGTAATAGTGGGCAATGTATGCTTGGATAAAATGCACACGTCATCTGAGATCCACTCCTTCAAAACTCACGTGTTAGGAAACGGACGTGTATCCCACTTCAAACCGTGTCCTCACCATTATGATGTAAAGGAGAAGCCTCTTGACATCATCTGCATGTCCGACGTCACCCCTATCCTCTATGATGACAACCTAGGTACCACAGTGTTTTGTACTACAAGTGATGACAACAAAACAGCTTTGTCAGTTGAAGACAGAGAATTTATCAAAGTAATGGACAAAGAATTCTTCAAGGATGAGTCTAACAGCTGGGTAGCACCATTACCTCTTCGTGCTGCAAGGGTCAAACTCCCAAACAATCGTGAACAGGCTTTATCCAGAGTCAAGTCACTACAACGAACACTAAAGAACAGACCTGAAATGAAGGACCATTTCAACGCCTTTATGAAAAGGATCTTTGACAATAATCACGCTGAGCCAGCTCCACCTCTTCGAGAACATGAGGAGTGCTGGTACCTGCCTTTCTCCGGAGTGTATCATCCACGTAAGCCAAAACAAATCAGGGTAGTATTTGACTCCAGTGCCAAGCACCAAGGCATATCCCTGAACAATGTTCTTCTCACTGGTCCTAACCTAACCAACAACCTCGTAGGTGTACTCATGAGGTTCAGAAGGGAGCCAGTCACCACACGCTGCTACACTTCAGCTTCTCTTGTTACAAGTCAGAGAAAGGAACTTCACATCTTCTCAGATGCATCTTCTGACGCCATAGCAGCTGTCGCCTACCACAAGGTCCGGAATTCCTGCTGGATCATCCAGAAGACACAACAGCTGATGTCTTTGATCTGCAAAATCCTGACGAGGATCCAGATATTCCTCTTGAAGCCAAAACTCTTGTCACCAGAACTGCACAAAGACTCGTCTTGGGCTGTCAATGCTTTGAACGTTTCTCTATCGCGAGAAGCATCTGCCATAATCAATTCTAGACCAGTTGTTCCAGTTTCTACAGATCCAGAGAACCCAACCATCTTACTCCAGCTACTCTTCTTACCCAGAAACTCGGGACTGTTCCTGTTCCACCTGGATACTTTAAAGCAGGAAAAATGTGCTACAACCAGTGGAAGTGAGTACAACACCTTGCCAACTGCTTCTGGAATCGTTGGAAGATGGAGTATCTTTCCACTCTGCAAGGACGCAGGAAATGGCAATGCCTGAAACCGAACGTTCAAGTTGGAGATCTCATTCTCCTCAAGGACCAGCAAGCCGAAAGGATAGAGTGGCCTATGGGACTTATTAAAAAGAGCATCTCTAGCGATGATGGTAAGGTACGTAAGGTGGAGGTGAAGGTCGCAAGACAAGGAACTGTAAAGACTTTTATCAGACCTATCACGGAACTTGTTTTACTCTTACCGCTTGGAGACTGAACTTACTTAGGTTTTCAAGACATCTAGCAAATTACACTGTCGTTATTTGCGCTTGCATAACTACCGTTATGATGTTTATATATAGTGACATTTTCAATGCCAGACGGGGAGTGTGCTGTTACAGTTATATTCATTTAGATGGGGATTTATATTGTATAGATAGTCCTTATGCTGCCTTATGCTGCCACCTAGTGGTCTTTCTGTATTGTACATGTTTTCTCTTTTTTCCCTCGCTTTATGATGATGCACTTCCTGTGTGTGTGAAGTTCCACCCTTCTTTCTTGTAAGAGCTGTAGCATGGTGTAGTTATCTAGCAGCATATGTCTATTCATCTGCAAGCTAGGACAGTATCATCTTTTGACCGCATAAAACCTATCATTCCATTATCTGCTGTAACCTGTGATCTGCTGTAACCTGGTGTACGGAATAAAGCAAGTCGTGGAAAGAAACAGTGTTTTGGTGAGTTCAGCTATCTGATAAGGATTGTCCTCGGTGATTGCATCTATTTATACAGGCCAGGCATAGAGGTCTCTGCAAGGGATAAATCACTATACAACGATCGGAGTCAGAATACCAGCACATAATGCATGTATGAGTTACTGTACTAGTCCCATTTGACAGGCAGTCGTCGACCACCTGCTGGCCGAAAGAAGCTATTGCAGCTGAGGCTCCGTGTTGAAGCAAGTTAGCATCTCTGTGTTACACAATGGTATTCACATGTATGTAAAAACTGTTGTAGCACCTTGAGTGTTTAAGCATGAGGTGCTAAAACTTTAGGAGCACCTTTTGGAACCCAAATGCAAATGAAATTCGATTGCAACTAAAAATTTAATTTGCAATGATACAGCATACCTCTAGATTTTGTTAACACGATCACAGGCTGCTGTGCCTGCTACAGTTGATCATGTAAACAAGATCATGGTAGCGAAGGGGTTAAAGTCTATAGAGTCGGTAACGTTACAAGATCTCTGGTTGTTTTTACACCTAACCCAAAATACAGATCAGAGAATTTGCACAAATAAGATTCTGAGAGCTATGACTACCCCAGCATCTTCAACTAAATATGATTAAAAACCGTTCCTGCAGGGGGAACTGAGACCGCTGAGGTGTCATGCTCTTTCCTTAAAAAAGGGTGAAATATATACCACCAAGAAGCGATCATGTAAATATTATCACTGTGTGACAGACTCGGGATACCCAGTGAAAGCAAGTGACAATGAGATATTTCACTGATAATTTTCTCCACTTCCTATGTGGACTGGTGTTCTGCACTGAGGTTATGTCAAATTTAACGAGCTGCCAACCGTATTAAAATATGCATTAGTCACAGAATTTCATGGCTTGTGCGACTCCAAACCCATGGGACAAAAAAAAACCTTAGCTCTCACAAAGTCTTCTACAGCTGCTGAAGACTTAGGCATTTTTCAGTGTCTCCAGAACAAAAAACAAGACATGTTGCCCAAAGCGTTGCTCTTATCAAGGTAACAGAATTTGTTTGATCATTGTGTACCTGTCAGCAACGCCTGTTGGTGACCAAGATGAGAAAAAGTTGACATCCTGGGTCTTTTCTTTATATTGTGAATTAATATATGTTTTAAATGTATTTCGTGATGGTTTATGGTTTCTGTTATGTTGCTTTGTTCAGTGTTGAGAAGGAGAGGGCAGAGCATTGAACTAAAAGGTAATAAATGCTGTTATTTGGTAAACCTGTTCAAAAACTTAAATCGCCATGTAGCAAGTAGTAGATAATATATATTTAACTGACATTTGAACACGATAAGAATATCCTCTTAATGCGGCATTACTTGATATTTGACATTCATTGCGGTGGATGTGCTTGTAACATTATTATTTCTGAGGAAATCATAGCAGTTCTAGAATTCCCAGTCCGATCTGGTCTCCGATCTCTTGACCCAACCAGCAACATTGATGAATACTATTAAAAGAACAGCAGAGGTTCTAACAATTTCTCCACAGGACTTAGCTGGGCTGATGAAGTTCATAATTCAGGTTTGGATGCAAACCCAGAGAGATGTGCCTCCATTAATATGATTGAATTGCTTGAATAACTCAAGGTCATGGGTTAGTTTTTTGGAACTGGAAACTTGGGAGGTCACATATAAAAAAAATGGCTGCATTACAACCCAAACTATAATCACCTACTATTGGTTATTCGTAAAAAAGTGAAAATAATGACAATAAGTCCTTGGTGTGTACTTCTTGTCCTGGGGTTTTGTAATTGACCTGGAACTCTAAACCTAATTCATTCACTGCAAGTCTAAGTCCTGAAACAATTAACACCCTGGACACCAATTACAAACCGAGGACCGTCCCTGGAAAACCTTGACAATTGGCAACTGTCGTTGGGGACGAGGAGTTAAAATTATCTACATGATAATCCAAATTCATACACCGATTTTCCACATAGACTTTCAATGAACAATAGTCGCTGACAGATATGGGCTATAGGACACATTAGCTAAGCTTTCAAACGCCTCAGGGATTGTCCAACTGATTGAGGGTGACATGGAAAATAAAACAGAAGAACTTTACATATATAGCTTCCGAGCATCAATACCCATTACACAAGCTTCGATGGTTAAGTGTCTTGTGATATAACACAGATCTATGTAACACAGATCTATATTACGTTTTCCTTGAACAGAAGCCCTAATTATGTATATCATACTGACTTATGATGACCATGGTCAACCATTTATAATATGCTTAATGATCTCAGCATCCATCCTTCCCTTACGGTAGTGAAGGAAGTGCAATTATAAAAACAAATTGATATTAAATATGTGCCTGAGGGCAGAGAAATATGCCGTGCCGGTTACAACCCATGGCCACCTGCTGAAAAAAACAGCATGGAGTACAATTGTCAGGATGCAACCCTGGGACTGAGGCACACATGTGTGAATGACTAGTTTTAGTCTATTCTGAAAGTTTTTTGGAGGAGTGTCAGGATACTAGGGGACCCAGCACACAGATATCTATTATATTGGAAAAGGAAATCCCTGAACTGATAGACTGTCCCTTAGAACAGCCAGATACTAATCTAGAGAAAGTCATAAATAAAACCTTTATTTAGGAACAGAGTTGCATAATATGGAGGAAAAAATGCCGTCGGGATACCAGAAACACAGTGTCGATAAACAGAATTTGTACGGATAGTCAAGAAGCAAAATCAAGGTCGATACACAGGAGAACATACACAAAACATATAACGAGCTGAGCGTTGTCTCAGGGCAATGAAGGAATGGCAAGGCCAGACTAAATATCCAAAGTTAAGCTGCTAGTTGGATGGCTCCACTACATGACATCAGCCGCTGAAAAACATATACACCTTAGTAAAAGAAGACTTTTTTAAATGACACATGGCTGGTCACTTAGCAGAATCTGGGTCGCTGGTATGACGCCCAACAGGAGTTGTGTTGATAGAACGACACACGATAGGAGTTGCATAAGGGAAAAAAACATTCTGGAGGAAACTCGATACAGGAGTTCTTCTCGATCTATACCGTCGCTCTGGGTACTCTCAACTCTTCCTATGGACTCCAATATCATCTCTATACTGACGACACCCAAATCTACCTTTCCTCTCCCAATCTCTCGCCTCCTGTGTTGGACCATGTTACAGCCTGCCTGGCAGCTGTCTCCAGCAGGATGACTTCCTGTTTCCTAAAGCTCACCTCTAATCTTCCCTCCCTCCAAAGCCAATATTCCTGCTCCCACTTCCCTTCATATGAATGGTGCCACCATTACATCTACCTCACTGGCTCGTTGCTTTGGGGTCCTCTTAAACTCTGATCTTTCCTTCACTCCTCACATTCAGTCGCTAACCAAATCCTGCTACTTCCACCTAAAAAACATTACAAGTATCCACCCCTTTCTTAATCAAGACTCTGCTAAAATGCTCATCCAAGCTCTTATTATCTCCTGCCTTGACTACAGTAACCCCCTTCTCGCTTGACTTAAGAAATCCCAGACTCTCCCTCCACAGCAGTCTGTAATGAATGCCTGTGCCAGGCTCATTCACCTCACCTCCTGTACGTCTCCCACCTCGCCCCTATGTCAATCTCTACACTTCCTGTTTCCTACAGAATCCAATTCAAAATATTGGTGCTCACATAAAAAGTTCTCCATAACTGTGCCCCTGCCTACATCGCTTCCCTTATTAGCAGGTGCATGCCATCCGACCACTCCGCTCTGCCAATGATCTGATGTTATCTTCTCCCCGTACCCGCATCCCCAACTCTCACCTTCAAGACCTCTCCCAAAACTCCCTCCCCACAACATTAGACTCTCCCCGTCTCTCCTGGCCTTCAATAAGTCTCTGAAAATGCATTACTTCAGAGAAGCCTATTGGTTTCCTCCATAATCCCATTGTACATTTCTTGCCCCCACTTGCACCCCACTACTTCACATACTCTGCCACTTACCCTCACCTAGTGTGTCACCCGTCTCCTCTTAGATTGTTGAGGAGGAGAGGGAAGGTGGATTGGGGTCATCTTATAAATCGAGGAGCAGGGTCCTCTCTCCTACTGTTCTATGTGTTTAGCGTGGATGTATTTTTGTTATTCTCTCTCATTGTACAGTGCTACGGAACTTGGTAGCGCTTTATAAGTACCTGTAACTGCAGAGAGCCCATGTGTACAGTGGCAACTGAAGCGGCAGGAGCCTGGCGAGTGCATAGACGCCGGACAGTATGAGGCCTGCTCAGGATAGAGGTAGGTTGGACTCTGGCATTAACACAGACAGGCAATCGTTTACATAAAGCGTGATTGCCCTTTGTTGTATTATTAATAATTCACACCTTGGTTAGACACATTTCATTGAGTTCTCATGGTGTTTTATGGCAAACGGCTCAATTAAGAGCCTCTGTAATAGATATTGTTTCCAAACACCCTGAGGTGGTACATTGCTATTGACCGTGGTATTGATGGAGCTGTGGGCAGCCGAACACGGTGGATTACAGACAGGAGGAAAAAGCAAGGTCTGTTCCGCTTTATACTTCCCTTAATAGCCAGGACTAAACATTTAAGCGCCAAGGTATGCTTTTGTTCCACTAACAGGTCTACAAAGACTAGATTGAACAGATTGAATTTTTGAGGATGGTTTATGTCAGGGGTCAGCAACCTAGGCCACCTAGATGTTTGGGAACAACATCTTCCATGATGCTCAGCTACTCATTAGGTTGGAACATCCTCATGGGAAAAATAGTTCAAAAATTTCTGGAAACTGAGGTTGCTAACACCTGGTCTAGCCATCAGAACAATCTGGTTTTATACAGATCCAGGTCTATTCAATAAAAGGTGAAACTCAGGAGAATGACTGGAGAAGTGAAAATTCTATCAGGGTTATTCAAAGAGAATCGAAAAGTCACCGCACTCTTCAATTAGGTGCGATTTGGCGATTAGGTGCGATTTGGCAAACCCGAGCAGCCGCTGATCACAGCACAGAGCAGCCGCCGTAAAAAGTCGACACTGCAGACGAATGGAGTGGGGAAAAAAAACAGTACGTTTGAATGTTTGAAAAGTGAAACGCTGTTTGTAAAGAAACTACAGAACGAAAATGTCTGAAATTTACATATAAGATCCAACGAATGATAATAAAAAGGGCTGTTACAGAAAAAAGAAAAAATGATTTAAAAAAACCCTAAAAAATATTTTCGCCAAAAAAATCCCGAAAAATGCCTAAAAGATCCTACAAAATCTAAACATAAAGAGACTTTTTGCTGCAGAATATTATAATCAACGGCTTATTAGATATTGAATTAAAGTGGGAATATTTTTAACATTGAAGTCTATGGGATTCGCCTGAATAATAAATCTGCCGCATGAAAGCACCGAGCAGCAGGGCAATTCGGCAACTATTCACTGCTGTTTTTTGTTCTCTGAATAGACGAAGCATTGCTTCTCTATGGGGATTCACTGCCCTCGAACAGGCACCGAACAGGCACCGTATATGCAGGCAATTCGCCAACATTTGGCGAACTGCCTGCTCTCTGAATAGCCGAATGGCCAGGAAAGGTAAACGTACACTGAGTTTCACTGTTCGGTTACCTTTCGGCCACAATTCGGATCTCTTTGAATAACCCTGTAGGTCAAAATAGCCAAACCAGAAAAATTCTCCCATTTATCTCACTTTCCAAATCTGCTCCTGAGTTTCACCTTTTTAGTCAATAGACCTCATAGTCTAACGGCCTTTACAGAAGGCCGTATTAATTTCAGTCCGGTGAAGCATTTTAAAATTAAAACGTTGCTCATTTGCAGTCTACAAGGAGTTCATCTTATTTCTACAGCAGCCTTCAGGAGTCCATGGACTGATCTTGTTCAGATCAGTGGGAATTTATGCCTGTTTCCATTGTTGAGGAGGAGAGGGAAGGTGGATTGGGGTCATTTTATAAATCGAGGAGGCAGGATAATATGGACAGAACCTGCAATGTATCCAACAAAATGGTAAAAAAGGTGCACATTTTTTCTAACTTTTTGCACATATAAAGTATTTAGGGGGAAAATTAACAGTACAAAAATATCCCATTGATAAATCCTAGATTCAAGATGGAATATCATGTTCATTTGTTGATATCTGGGATGTATAAAACACCTGGGGCCAGATCACAACCTCGACGTTAAAGGTAAGACGCAAATGAAAAACGTGTGCGGCAGCCAGTTTCCATATGTGGCTCGTCTATCAGGGTTATACTCTCTCGTTCCCCGTGCTTCGGGGAATCAAATTCACCTTCCCTGCGGTGAATTCATCATTCACTGCAGGGACCCCGAAGTGCAGGGAAAATCCACCGCAAATCCGTCGCATCAAACAGATAAAATCGCATTAAACCCGACGAAAAAACACCGCATGTATCTGAAAGAAGCTGACCATCCGCCGCAAAACCTCCGAAAAAACCCGAATGCATTCAAAAAAAGCAGACGATCCGTTGAACACAGCGCTGACCAGCCACGGAAAAAAGACGTCAAGCCGACAAATGGGGTTAAAAAAAATAAATAAAGCGATCGAAAGTGTCAAAAGAAGGCCAGACGCGTTTCGCGCATCAAGCGCTTCATCAGTGGCAAAAAGTGAAAAGAAAGGTTTACAGCCTCATATATCCCACTTATATATATATAAAATATATAACCCCTTCAATTCCCAGTACTTCCACCATTGGTCCGATACTTGCGCGCCAATTCGCACTTCTTTGGTGCCCCGCTGGAGAGGAGTGGAGAAATTCGCCATGGAAGCGGTTGGGACTTGGTACGAGCGGAAAATGAAACCGAAAGAGAAGAGACGCCCACACGCATGCGCAGAGAATCCGGAAACCAAAAGTCCGGGTTGCTTGGGACTGTAACTCGGAAGTGGATCCTTGCCGGCGTACCACACTAGACGAAAGCGTGACGAAAGCTAGACGAAAGCGAAAACGGAAGAGCGAATTGGCGCGCAAGTATCGGACCAATGGTGGAAGTACTGGGAATTGAAGGGGTTATATATTTTATATATATATATAAGTGGGATATATGAGGCTGTAAACCTTTCTTTTCACTCTTTGCCACTGATGAAGCGCTTGATGCCCGAAACGCGTCTGGCCTTTTTTTGATTTTAGTTTGTTTACATTTATGAATAAATTTTAAACCTTTTATTATTACTGCGGTTCTGCAGAGTGTCTATCTAGAAAGAGGCTTTATAAATGTGCCAAACAATTTTGCTGCGCTGAACACCTAGAGCTTGGCTAAGCTCCCCAAAGGGTGAGTGTACCTTTCTTCCTTTTGAATTGGTGCCTGTCAAATAAGGACTTTAAAAAAACAGATTTTTCTAAAATGAGATTTTGTGTGAAGGAGTCATTATCAGACTGGAGGAGTTTAAAGGGAGTCCAGGAGAAATGGGATTATTTAAAGGAAGCATTATTGAAGGCCACAGGAAATTGCATTCGGCTTGTTAGCAAAAACAAAAAAGGGAAGAAACCACTGTGGTACTCTGCAGAAGTGGCCAAAATAGTGAAGAACAAAAAGATAGCATTCAATAATTATAAAACAACTCAGAGTGAAGAAGATAGGCAAACCTATAAGATTAGGCAGAAAGAGGCAAAGCAATTTATAAGAGCTTCCAAAGCACATGCAGAAGAGAAAATAGCTCAGTCAGTAAAAAAGGGGGACAAAACATTTTTTAGATACATAAACGGGAAAAGAAAAGTAAAACAAGGATTAGTTAGATTAAAAACAAAGGAAGGAAGGTATGTAGAAGAGGATAAAGGTCTCGCTGACTGCCTCAATGAATATTTTTGTTCAGTCTTTGCAGAAGAAAAGGAAGGAAAGGGACCTCAGTTAGGAGAGAACACTAAAGAGACATTTACATATCAGTTTACAGAGGAGGAGGTTCTACAGCAGCTGTCTAAAGTAAAGACAAATAAGTCAATGGGGCCTGATGGGATCCACCCTAAATTATTAAAAGAGCTCAGTGATGTAATAGCAAAACCATTAACAGATTTATTTAACCAATCCTTGTTAACGGGAGCCGTCCCAGAAGACTGGAAATTAGCAAATGTTGTGCCCATTTACAAGAAGGGTAGTAGGGAGGAATCGGGGAACTATAGGCCAGTTAGTCTTACGTCAGTAGTGGGGAAATTAATGGAAACCATGTTAAAGGAAAGGATTGTTGAACATCTAAAAACACATAGATTACAGGATCAGAAACAACATGGGTTTACCTCAGGGAGATCATGCCAAACTAATCTTATTGATTTTTTTGATTGGGTAACGAAAATAATAGACACAGGTGGTGCAGTAGACATTGCTTATTTAGATTTCAGTAAGGCTTTTGATACTGTTCCGCATAGAAGGCTTATCAATAAATTGCAATCTTTGAGTTTAGATTCCAATATTGTTGACTGGATTAGGCAGTGGCTGAGTGACAGACAACAGAGGGTTGTGGTAAATGGAGTTTATTCGGCACAAGGTCTTGTTACCAGTGGGGTACCTCAGGGGTCAGTACTTGGACCCATTCTCTTTAATATTTATATTAGTGATATTGCAGAAGGTATTAATGGAAAAGTATGTCTTTTTGCTGATGACACAAAGATTTGCAACAGGGTTGACGTTCCTGGAGGGATCAGCCAAATGACAAATGATTTAGGTAAACTAAAAAAATGGTCGGAGTTGTGGCAATTGAGTTTTAATGTGGATAAGTGCAAGATAATGCACCTGGGACGTAAAAACCCAAGGGCTGAATATAAAATATTTGATACAGTCCTAACCTCAACATCTGAGGAAAGGGATTTAGGGGTCATTATTTCAGAGGATCTAAGGGTAAGTAGTCAATGTAATAGAGCAGCAGGAAATGCTAGCAGAATGCTTGGTTGTGTAGGGAGAGGTATTAGCAGTAGGAAAAGGGAAGTGCTCATGCCACTGTACAGAGCACTGGTGAGACCTCACTTGGAGTACTGTGTGCAGTACTGGAGACCGTATCTCCAGAAGGATATAGACATCTTAGAGAGAGTTCAGAGAAGGGCTACTAAAATGGTGTACGGCTTGAAGGAGAAAAGTTACCAGGAAAGGCTTAATGATCTTAACATGTACAGCTTGGAAAAAAGACGAGACAGAGGAGATATGATAGAAACATTTAAATACATAAAGGGAATCCACAAGGTAGAGGAAGGGAGTATATTTAAAAGGAAACAAAATAGCAAAACAAGAGGACATAGTCTTAGATTAGAGGGGCAAAGGTTTAAAAGTAACATCAGTAAGCATTATTTTACTGAGAGGGTGGTGGATGCATGGAACAGTCTTCCAGTAGAAGTGGTAGAGGCCAAAACAGTAATTGAATTTAAGCAAGCATGGGATAGGCATAAGGCTATCCTAAACAAAAGATAAATCCAGGTTAAGTATCCATGTAATTGGGCAGACTAGATGGGCCGAAAGGTTCTTATCTGCCGACATTTTTCTATGTTTCTATGTTTCTATATTGATCTGCACCATTGTCGTCTTTTTGTTTCTTGTTTTGGAGGTCAATTCCGGTTACCTGAACTATAGATAACTGACTGCTGGGAGGGAATCATTTCCCTTTTACAATATAAACGTAAGACAGTTGTCATTTGTTTATACACCTTAGGTGTCTCAATACTGGGGAGAGGTAGCCTGACACTGAGGAGGAGCGCTGTTCTTTCACCTGGTTTATTTTCTGTTTTGTCTTTTCTGTGGTGAGGGGATTACCACATTTGTAAGAACGTGTAGCGATCCATCTATTTTTTCTGAACGCCCTTGATATAACCTGTTTCTTGCACTAAATTTAAAATGCTGTTTGCAAAAAAACTAGTGGACGAAAATGTCTGGAATTAATATATAAGGTCCTATGAATTCTAATAAAAAGGTCCGTTACCAAAAAAAAATAAAGCCTATTAAAAAGAAATAAAAAATAAAAATAAAAAAAAATAAAAAATTCTGCCAAAAAAAACCCGGAAAAATGCCTAGAAAAATCCTAAAAAATAAATTAATAAAAGAGACTTTTTGCTGCAGAGTAATAGAATAAATGGTTTACTAGATATTGCATCAAAACGGGAATATTTTTAGCATTGAAACCTATGGGATTTTCTTGATTGAACCTGTCGAATGAAACCACTGAACATCGTGGCATTTCACTGCTATCCGCTTTTCTCTGAATAGATTAACCATTGCATGGCTTTAGGTTATGCTGTTAAGCAGGGGCGGACTGACAACTAATGTGGCCCCCGGGCAATAGGAGATCATGGGGCCCCCTTGTTCTGCACCGACAGGAGGCCACACCCATAAAAAAAACACCCCCATCAATGCGACACCCACATGTACATTATTGTGCTAAAGAATTTATTTCTGAACTCCTTAAAATAAAATTTTTGAAAATTGTGTGAAGAGAATCCACTTGGACCCAACAGTGAATTGGGGAATCCATTGTGCCCCCTCCAGACTTAGAGATGGCCACTGCTCTGCTGCAGCAGCCATCGCCAATTCACTACAGCTAAGGCTGCACCACGGCACAGAATGACCCTGTGGCAAATGTGGGAAACTGCTGATCACTTTAAAAGATACTGAACAATCCTGACACACTGCACATTACAGAGCTCCACAGCAATAAAACTCCCTGTAATGTGCGATGTGTATGAGCATATCACAGAGCTCCACAGCAATAAAACTCACAGTAAACACTGTGGTGTATGAGCAGGCACATAATCCGCAGCAATATAACTCACAGGAAGCACTGGGGTGTATGAGCAGGCACATAATCCACAGCAATATAACTCACAGGAAGCACTGGGGTGTATGAGCAGGCACAGAATCCACAGCAATAGATCTCGCAGTGAACACCGGAGTGTATGAGCAGGCACAGAATCCACTGCAATGTAACTCACAAGAAGCGCTGGGGTGTATGAGCAGACACATAATCCACAGCAATATAACTCACAGGACACGCTGGGGTGTATGAGCAGGCACAGAATCCACAGAAATATAACTCACAGGAAGCACTGGGGTGTATGAGCAGGCACAGAATCCACATCAATATAACTGACAGGACATGTTGGGGTGTATGAGCAGGCACAGAATCCACATCAATATAACTGACAAAACAAGTTGGGGTGTATGAGCAGGCACAGAATCCACATCAATGTAACTCACAGGACACGCTGGGGTGTATGAGCAGGCACATAATCCACAGCAATATACTGTAACTCACAGGAAGTGCTGGGGTGTATGAGCAGGCACATAATCCACAGCAATATAACTCACAGGAAGCACTGGTGTAGGGGCCCAGTTTGACCAGGCACAGTGGGGCCCTGCCAGTTTCCCTCAGCTCCAGGAAAAGGCAGCCTGCAGCCATGTGTGTTCCAGTGACGCACTCTCTGTAACCGTCACAGGAGGGGGCGGTGCCAATGCAAGGTGCGTCTGGTCCAGTAGAATGTGGGAAGCAGGGCAGGCACGCTGTAGCGCCGCCGCAGTGGTTAGAGAGAGTGTGCCGCTGGAACACACATGGCTGCGGGCTGCCTGCTCCCGGAGCTGAGGGAAACCCGGCGGGGCCCCACTTTGCCTGGCCAAACCGTGCCCCTACCGACCCGCGGGCCCTCGGGCAGTGCCCGAGTGCCCGTCTGGTCTGTCTACCCCTGGTGTTAAGTGACTGTGCTGAAACGCAATCACTTAACACTAGCCTTTGAAAGACGTTATTCATTTCTGAATAAAGTCAGGTGCAAATGAAGAATGAGCTCGTTCTTCATCTCGTTGCTCGTTCTTCATCTTCCAACTGCACATTAACATCTCCCGTATAAAACATAGGAGACATTATTGTACTGTAAACTGGAACAGGACGAGTTAAAATTAAGGATGGTGCTTGAGCCGTTATGCTGTATCAAACGATGTGCTTATCGTCCCAGTTGTGATCTGGACCCTGGTCCTACTTAAGGGAGATGGTCCATACTGGGACAAGCTCTTTGAGGAACTGGCAGTGAGAATGATGAGCTGTAACAATCCGTTCACAAGCAGCTAAAGTCCAGTAAGCAAACAGCAGGGAAGACAACCGAGATTTCACAGATCCACATAATTAGTTTTTAAGTAACACTTAACGCACAGAAATGGAAGGAGATTCAGTTTGCTGCTTTTTTCAACCCATTATCTAAAGTAAACAAGGCAAATCAAGTCACATCAATGTCAGAGAGCGCAACAATTAGAGTGATTTACAGAAAACATGAGCATTTATTACCATTCATTATTACATTAATTCCTTTTATGTGTGCGTTCTCATTTTGATGTTTTTAATAACATCATTTCGCTTCCACATATCAATTCAAAGCATTTTAAAATAATCAATGTCATTTCTTTAAGCTGATGCTTCATACTTTGAGATCCAAGTGGGTGGTTAGATAAATGTGAAGCTTCTGTACAATATAATAAATATTAATGAAGTATTGCTTTCTTTTATCAATTAATATAAAACGGTCATCGGCCTGGAGAGAGCTGTGGGCTGTGCTTTAGAAGGACAGTATACTCGCAGCTGGGATTCACGTCAGGCATTGCTCATAATATACAGGTTGAATTTTAAAAACAAAAAGATTCAGAAAACATTGATTTTGTTCATTGTCCCTAACTCCCTGCAACTCCCCTAACTCACCTCTTGCCCCTCCAGAAGCATCACTGGGTGTTTCCTTATTCCTGCCAGCATGTCAATGTGCGCCGCAAAACCGGAGTGTTCCTCCTACCAATGAGGGACATGCTGGTGCCACGCTTTATGTCCCCCAGTGGAGCCGTGCAGTGCTTCCCTCGCTGGCGTTGCTGCTGTATGTGCCTAGCAGATCCCTGCCATGCCCCCCATCCCTCTCGCTTTGGTGTCCTAGCCAGAATCCAAAAACCAAAAAGCCCAATGTCGGTAATGTTTGTGGTCTGGTGCTGATCAGATACGGAGAGCTCATCTTGTATTTCATTAGCAAAAAAATGCCAGCATATATAGGGAGTGAATCCTTACCAAATGAGCCCAACCTAAAGTGATACTATAGGGTTAGAACAATAGGGGATAGGAAACAGAGGGGTTAAACATTAACCCCTCCTTATCGTCTGCACACAACACCTTGGACTATACTCCCTAGTTGTCAATAACTCCAGGAAACGGTACACATAATGTCGACAGGAAACGCCGTTCCATACCTGCTGTAAGCGGAGCTTGCAGCTCGGTTATAGCATTTCCTTGCGTGAGGTTATTGTACCTTAACGTCTCCTATACTTATTATGAGGGACGTTAATTGTAAGCTCCGCGTGGAAGCACATGCTATTACAAAGTATCCTGCGCTTCCACATGGGAGACGGTATTTCACTGTGAAATAACCAACTCCTAAAAGCCGGTGCTAAGTGACTTTGCAAATGCAAAAACATGTAACACGCTCACTAAATCCCCCATTAAATCCCATACTTGACTCACATCCCACGGTGAAAAGGGCGGAGCAATCCACCACTTCCTCCTGCCGGGAGCAGAGAAAGACTGGGAACAAATAGATCCTAGGCTCCCTCAGCAATTCATCCAAGGCGCCGCGCAATCTCTTGTGCAGAGCTCACGGCCAGCACGCGCAAGGCTCCATGTATCGGCCAGCTTTGTGCTTCGTTCTGGGGCTAAGCGCTAACAAAGCGCCTACACGAGAATAAGATGGTAAAATGAAGACAGTAAGGAACCTCTGCAGGTGCGGATTTTCCAACTTACCATTTCCATTTTCCCAACAACTACTAAATAGGGCCTCTACTGTTTTATTGCTTTAGTTTCCTGGTCTCCCTCTGAGTCGTTCCATCTCAACATGACACGTGACCATGTGGGGCTTGGCGCTCCAGCCAATCCAGTGGCTCTTAATGCAGGAAGGCTTTGATACCGTTGGAATAGGCTAGTTCCCAAAGGTCTTCCAGCCCTGAAACCTTAGATGAGGTTATGGGCAGGACTAACTCCCTGCATTTGGACTGCTGAATTAGCCCTCTTGGCCCCTGAGGCTGGCCTACACACCCTATACCTTAGACAATGGGTCAGTAGCAACCTTGACCCTCCAGGTGCTTTCATGCTCCCTTTGATGCTCAGCTAGTCATTAGGTTTGCAGAGCCTCATTGGAAATATCATGCTAAAACATCTGGAGAAACAAGATTTCTGGCCAGTATCTTAGACCAAATTCTTTCTGTCACACCCCATGCACCAAAAAAATTTAGAGTTCTTAAATTCAATCATGGCAGCTTCCACCTATATTTTTTTTTGCCCTAAATTTTACATTGTACTTGATCATCAACTCACAAAAGGCAATGGGAAAGCTTTGCAGATTCCTCATCAATCATTTTAATCTTAAAACTCTAACCTATACCAGGGGTCAGCAACCTTGGCTCCCTGATGTTTTGGGAACTACATCTCCCATGATGCTCAGCCACCCATTAGGCTGACTGAGCCACATGGGAAATGTAGTTCCTAAAACATCAGGGAGCCAAGGTTGCTGACCCCTGACCTATACAGCAAGTGTGCATGGCATGGTCACCATGGGGGGGGTGACAGCAGGGGTCATGCCAAGGAGGAACGGGTGGAAACGCTCCACTATTGCAAGGGGAACTTTCATGTTGGAATACTGCCCTGCGGCAGTAGAGAGGGGATCATGCTCTGCTTCAGTATGTCACAGTACATGTTGGCATTCATGGTTCCCTCATGAACTGTAGCTCCCCAGTGCCGGCAGCACTCATACAGCCACAGACCATGACACTTCCACCACCATGCTTGACTGTAGGCAAGACACACTTGTCTTTGTACTCCTCATCTGGTTGCCACCGGACACGCTTGACACCATGTGAATCAAATAAGTTTATCTAGTAAACCAGTAATCCATGTCCTTCGTCTGCTTGTCTTCAGCAAACAGTTTGCGGGCTTTTTTGTGCATCATCTTTAGAAGTGGCTTCTTTCTGCGACAACAGCCATGCAGACCAATTTGATGCAATGTGTGGTGTATGGTCTGAGCACTGACAGGCTGCCCCCCCTTCAACCTCTGCAGCAATGCTGACAGCACTCATACGTCTATTTCCCACAGACAACCTCTGGATATGACGCTGAGTACCTGCACGCAACGTCTTTGGTTGACCATGGCGAGGCCTGCTCTGAGTGAAACCTGACCTATTAAACCGCTGTATGGTCTTGGCCACCGTGCTGCAGCTCAGTTTCAGGGTCTTGCCAATCTTCTTATAGTCGCCCTAGGCCATCTTGATGTACAGCAACAATTCTTTATTTCAGATCCTCAGAGAGTTCTTTGTCATGAGGTGCCATGTTGTACTTCCAGTGACCAGTCACACCTGAGACCTTGTAAGTCTCATGACAAAATGGAAAATGGCTAATTGGGCCCAATTTGGACATTTTCACTTAGGGGTGTAGTCACTTTTGTTGCCAGCGGTTTAGACATTAATGGCTGTGTGTGGAGTAATTAAATAAACAGCGTTATACAAGCTGTGCACTCACTGCTTTACATTGCAGCAAAGTGTCATTTCTTCAGTGCTGTCACATGAAAAGATATAATAAAATATTTACAAAAATGTGAGGGGTGTACTCCCTTCTGTGAGATACTGTGCAACTATTTACTGTATATAAATATATATACACATATGCAATTTGAGTGTGTGGTGGGTTAAGTCCAAGATGTCAATGGTTACTTGTGAAGCAGAAATCTTAGTGAGTTCCCACACTTATTTTTGTAAAACTGATTATATCCTCAGGAACCCAGTAGCTGCAGGGGCCCTCGCCAATGGCATCTTGTTTAAATGCCACAGGTGTAAGTGTCCCTCGATGCCTCCTCAGAAGGGAGCCAAACTGAACTCAATGTTGATTAAAACACGCTTTATTTTAGACCAAATCCCTAATCACAGACCAGACACAAAACAGTTTAGAGGGCTTAAATTCAGACATTGTATTTTCAATTAATTTTTTTTGCCCTACATTTTTACATTACACTTGATCATCGGCTCAAAGAAGGTAATAATTTAATTGGAAAAACTCCACAGATTTTTCATTTAACCCCTTCATTACCAAGTGTTTTTTGTTGAAAAATTATCATAACATTTATTTGAAACATGGGATGGATAGTTATCAATTAAATATAGGGTAAATGGTACTTGCATAGAGGTTGATATTCCAGAATAGTTAAAATAAAATACATTTGCAAATTTTTAACCCCTTCACTGCTGAGCCATTTTGACCTTTTTGTGCTCATCATTAGGGATGAGCTGTTCGGATTCGGACAGTTCGGGGTTCGACCCCGAAGTACTTAGCCTGTTCGGGCGGATCGCGAACCCCAAACATTTCCGGGTGTTCGCCGCATGTTCGACCACAATGGACCACAATGCATTTTCCCACTGCCTGAAGCTCGTAATTGGCTACAGCCTTGCACCTGACCACAGGTCTGGTGCAAGACTGGTTCAACACTACGCCAATCACCGCTCAGAGTCCTGATTGGGCAAGTCCTGATTGAGCTAAGTCCCGCAGCACACTATATAAGGTTTCAACGTGCCGATTCTGTACGCATTTCAGAGGAGATTTCAAAGAAGATAGTTGTGTGTGTTGTTACTGCCGGTCTGCCACGCTACTGGGGGGGTCTGGGGGGTCTCATTTCGACCAAATATCAGGGAATTTAGGTGATGTGTGTTTTGTCACTGTGCCAGCAAGTTTTTTTGGGGTTTACAACTTTATTTAAAACATTTGTGTATTGATGTGATTTTCTGGGTCTTGTCACACTGTGCCAGCAAGTCTTTTTGGGGCTCACTAATTTCTTTAAAACACTGTGAATTAAGGTGATCTTCTGTGTCTCGTCACACAGTCAGCAATTTTTTTTGGGGCTCATTAATTTCTTTAAAACACTTGGGAATTAGGGTGATCTGTGTCTCGCCATACAAAAAGTACCACGCTGTATTTTGGGGGTCACTAATTTCTTTAAAACACTTGGGAATTAAGGTGATCTTCTGTGTCTCGTCTCACAGCCAGCAATTGTTTTTGGGGCTCACTAATTTCTTTAAAACACTTGGGAATTAAGGTGATCTGTGTCTCGTCATACAAACAGTACCACGCTGTATTTTGGGGCTCACTAATTTCTTTAAAACATTTGTGAATTAAGGTGATCTGTCTCTTGTCACTGGCTGCCAGCTATCAGTGTGTCTCACTGAGTTATACCAGAGTTATTTAAATATTTATACCAGAGTTGAATCAGAGTTCTGTATATATTAATCTATATATCACTCACCATGTCTGAAAGAACAAAAAGGACAGGCAGACGCTCCCAGCCACAGATAAGAGGGCAAGCAGCCCCTGTGTCGGGAGGCTGTGTCTCTGATCGTGGTGGACGTGGTGCATCCTCTGCAGGGGCACGTTTGTCCTTTCTAACTGGTGCTGGCCGTCTTAAGCAGCAGCAACATACAGAGGACTTGGTGGATTGGCTAACCAGGCCATCCTCATCCTCCGAGTCCTCTGCCAGCCAGGCTTCTAGTGCTTTACAGTCCACCTCAGCTGCCAAAGCATCTAATGCAGCCCCCATGTCCACAGCTACTCCTGCCGTAGCCTCGCTATCACACACGGAGGAGTCAGCTGAATTGTTTGACTACAATGAGAGTGACATGCTGCTTGAGGATGCGCAGCAAGTACAGTGCTCTGATTCAATCTCTGAGGTTGAGCAAGGGAGTATAATCAACCTAGAGGAAGGGGGTGCCAGTGATGACACACAAATAACTGGCACTCATG
Source organism: Leptobrachium leishanense (assembly GCA_009667805.1). NCBI lineage: Eukaryota > Metazoa > Chordata > Amphibia > Anura > Megophryidae > Leptobrachium > Leptobrachium leishanense. The sequence goes on along the minus strand of CM019063.1, from coordinate 18,026,243 downwards.
TTGCCCCAGCAGCTGCAGCATACTGCCAAGTTGGCTCCAGTGACGAGGAGATAGGGGGTGAAGATGACATTGATGATGATGAGGTCACTGACTCCACCTGGGTGCCAGATCGAACTGAGGAACCAAGTGAGGAGGAGGAGGAGGAACAGCAAACACGAGGCACAACATCCTCTGTGACCAACCGTAGCACTAGCCAGTCCAAGGCATCACATGTCAGAGTTGCTCCGGTGCAGAGCGCTGTTGTCTCAAAGAACACATGCAGGAAATCTGCTGTCTGGGAGTTCTTTAAGAACTGTGCAGCAGACCCCACCGTTGCTATTTGTAATCTATGTCAGAGGAGGCTGAAGCGTGGGATAAACACCGGACACTTGGGTACCACGTGCTTGATGCGACATATGAACATATGCCACACATCCCGTTGGGGCAAAACTTTGCGTAGGTCCACATCCTCCTCATCTGTCTCTACCCACACTGTATGTCCTGCCATGCAATTGCCTACAACCTCCACCGACAGGGATGATGCTACAGTAATGGATGTACCAGCAGGTCCTTCCTCACAATGTGACATCATCCCAGTAGCTGAAGATTTACGCAGTCAGATTACGTTGCCGCAGCTGCTGCAGCGAAAGAAAAAATATAGTCCCAACCATCCCCTAGCACAGCGTCTTTCCAGCTGGTGGACTCTGCTCCCTTCCGTGAATTTGCTGAATGCGCTGTACCACTGTGGCAGGTTCCAAAACGCCATTACTTTTCATGCAAGGCCATTCCAGCACTATACCAGCACGTGGAAGACAATGTTATCCAGTCATTGGGAAAGGCAGTCAGCAGCAAGGTGCATGTCACTTTAGACACGTGGTCCAGCAAGCATGGACAGGGTCGTTACATTTCCTTCACAGCACACTGGGTAACTCTGATTGCAGCAGGGAGGGATCCAAGACGGGGCTCTGTGCTGGAGCTTGTTCATCCACCATGCCTCCAGAAAGCTGCTTGTATGAGGTCTGTCTGCTCCACCACCACCACCTCTTCCTCCTCCTCCTTCTCTGTCTCTGGCGAAGTGGCAGTTTAACCGACGCCTGACAGGGTCTACGCAATGGCTCAAGCAAAAAGATGCCATACTGTGCTTGAGCTGGTTTGTTTAGGGGACAGGAGCCACACCGGGCCAGAAATTCTGTCAGCTCTGCAGGGGCAGGTGCAGAGATGGTTAACACCACACCAGCTTGAGCTGGGAATGATCGTCTGCGATAATGGCAGCAACCTTCTCTCCGCCCTACGCAAGGGTAAATTGACGCATGTACCATGCCTAGCACACGTCCTAAATCTGGTGGTACAGCGTTTCCTAACCAAGTACCCAGGGCTGCCAGAGCTTCTCATCCAGGCCAGAAAAGTCTGCAGCCACTTCAGACGGTCATTCCCAGCAAGCGTTCGCCTGGCAGAAATTCAAAGTGAGTTCCACCTTCCCACAAACCGTCTGATCTGTGGCATGCCCACCAGGTGGAACTCGACATTAGCAATGCTGCAGCGTCTGCACAAGCAGCAGAGGGCCATCAACGAGTACCTGTGTGAGTATGGCACAAGGACTGGTTCAGGTCAACTTGGTTTCCCCCCCCCCACAGTGGCTGATGATCAAGGATGCATGCACTGTACTGTCACCATTTGAGGAGGCAACGAGGATGGTGAGCAGGGACAGTGCATGCATCAGTGACACAATTCCTTTAGTGTTCCTGCTGGAGCACACTCTGCAGGGAATTATAGATGTGGCTCTAGAGGCAGAGCAGCGGGAGGAAGAGGAGGCCTTCCCTAGCTCTCAAGGCCCCAGTCTTTCCACAGACAGCATTCCAGCGGGTCCTACTCAGATCAGACAGGAGGAGGATGAGGAGGAGGAGGACTATTTAAGTAGTGGGGGCATTGAAGGTGGGGATTCCTCAAGGCAGGGTTTTGTGTGCCCAGAAACAGAAGGGCTTGTGCGTGGCTGGGAGGAGGAAGTGCACGATACGGTCATCCTCATTGACCAGGAAGACTCGGCAGCTAATGCCACCTCCAACCTACGCTGCATGGGCTCCCTAATGATGCAAAGCCTGCTAAAGGACCCCAGGATTCGTGCTATCAAGGAGAGGGATCATTACTGGTTGGCAACCCTTCTTGATCCACGATACAAGGGGAAAGTTGCAGAGCTCATCCTGCCCGCACAGAGGGAGCACAGGATGACAAAACTTGAGGACGCTCTAAAACGAAACTTGTGTAACACCTTTCCAGGCACTGTTAGATTACCAAGTGCTACTGCTGACACACGTGCTTCTGAGGCTGCAGGGTGATCAGAGGAATTGCGGTGAATGCCAGGGCCGCTTGACTGATGCATTTTTACATTTTTTTAGTCCTCGACGCCCAGGGACGTCAAATGTAGGCACCCATTGCCAACGTCTTCACCATATGGTGCAGGACTACCTAGGGGCAAGGGCAGACCTGGATACCTTTCCAGCAGATGATCCACTGGCTTACTGGGTGTTGAGATTGGATCACTGGCCAGAACTTAGCCAATATGCTATGCAGCTACTAGGTTGCCCTTCATCTAGTGTGCTTTCCGAAAGGACGTTCAGTGCCGCTGGAGGTTTTGTCACAGACAAAAGAGTGCATCTGTCCACCGACTCTGTAGACCGGCTGACATTTATAAAAATGAATCAGTCCTGGATCAGCAGCTATCAATCCCCTGATGCCGAAGTAACGGAATAGATCGGGTATGTCTTCTGCATGCACAAAACCTCCAGCACTGAACTCTTCCACAATCCCACAAAAGGGTTACGGTGTGAATGCACTTGCTGCCATGAAAGGCACAATATTTGGCTGCACTGACGCCTGTGCCAGATTTACTGTATTTTATTAAAAAATTTTGAACAGCAGGGTCCAACCCTGCACTCTTCCACAATACCACAGAGGGGTTACTGTATGATGATACTTGATGGCCTGGCACCAAAGGCACAATATCTGGGTGCATTGACGCCCATTACCAGATTCATATCTTTTTAATATAGGACCGCATTGTCCACCCCTGCACTCTTCCACAATACTACAGAGGGGTTACTGTATGATGATACTTGCTGGCCTGGCATTAAAGGCACAATATCTGGGTGCACTGACGCCCATTACCAGATAAAAAAAAAAAAATTCAATATAGGACCAACCACATGGTCCACCCCTGAACTCTTCCACAATACTACAGAGGGGTTACTGTATGATGATACTTGATGGCCTGCCATTAAAGGCACAATATCTGGGTGCACTGACGCCCATTAACAGATTCATATCTTTTTAATATAGGACCGCATGGTCCACCCCTGCACTCTTCCACAATACTACAGAGGGGTTACTGTATGATGATACTTGCTGGCCTGCCATTAAAGGCACAATATCTGGGTGCACTGACGCCCCTTACCAGATTCATATCTTTTTAATATAGGACCGCATGGTCCACCCCTGCACTCTTCCACAATACCACAGAGGGGTTACTGTATGATAGTACTTGCATGCCTGGCACTAAAGGCACAATATCTGGGTGCACTGCCATTGACGCCTGTATCAGATTCATATCCTCAGAGGGGTTACGGTGTGACGGCACTTTTTCCGACGCTAAAAGCCCAATTTTAAAGCACCTATTGTTACTTTCATCCAAAGCCTGCATAAGTTTCACAATAATTTAGCCCAAAAAAACACTAAACTTTTTCTGCGCGTCCTAAAATGTCTTTTCATACAGGCTGCCGCCCCAAGCAGTTGTTTATGGATAGATTAAAGGAAAAGCATTTACCGTCATATGAAACGTCATTTATTTGTTTTTAAGTGTTTCTATACATCCTAGAAATCCGCCACTTCACGGGCAGGTTATGGGGACCTCCTAGGCACGATATTTGAAGGAATTTTTCGTTTTTTTTTAACCCTTATTTCATGGAAAACTCTTTTGTCCTTGTTTCCTGTCCCCCAGGGCACTACCCGGACCCCCATACACCTTTTATGGCAAATATGTAGCATATATGCCCTCTTGGAGGGCACTCTAAAAAACCGAATTTTCAGCCACATTGACTTGCATGGGGGTTCGGGTTCGGACCCGAACAAATGGGAAGTTCGGGTTCGGGCCCGAACCGAACTCGGGGGATGTTCGGCTCATCCCTACTCATCATGTGTAAACCTGTTGCGAAGTCATGTTTTATTATAGGACCCAGACAAATTATATATCCTTATTTTTCAGTCAGCAGACTCAAAATATATCATTATTATGTGTATATGTCACGTCACGTCAGAATGCTATAACAAAAAAATTTAAAACATAGGACATTTCCATTCAGATTTCAATCATTTACGGCATGTAAAATATATATTTTTTTACATTTTATCAAGCAAACCCTTGTGGTTATATATTCTATGGGGTACTCTTGTTAAAAGAAATTAAAAATGGGAACCTTTAACTGCACTTTTCTGATAAAATACACAATTTTAACTAAAACTGAAAAAAACACCGAAATTTTGAAATGAACATCAAAGTGAAATAATTTTTAATAGTACTTTATTTCAAAATTATAATCTTAAATTAAATTGAATTATTTACAGTTAAAAAGCAAGTACACACTACTCAGGAACAATCATTTTCAGTACGTCATGTTGCAGCGCTCACACATTTCAGAGACTATATATGAACTATGGTATTTATAGACTGTTTCCTACTGCTCAGAGTGTAATTTCAATTTCCCTTCCAGTGCAATCTCTTCCTTTTAGCATCAAGTCCACAATTTCTCAGCTGCTTCCATTGAAAGCAGAAAGCCGGTCTGAAGAGAAGCGGCCCTGCTATTATTTCTGATTTTAATAGCTGCTCTTTCCAGAACAATCATAAAGATGAGCTCATTTTACGCGCTCGATACTTCTGGAATATCTTTCACGCAAATTAGTCACTTTAGAAGCCCACAGGTGTTCAACCAGGGCAAGAACTCCCAAGGGCAATATTCCAACATAAGGGCAATATTGCAATGTTAACGCTAAGGCCTGGGTCACACGAGCGTGGAGGGAATGTCCATGAGAACGGACATTCTTTCCGCTCGGACGCCCATGTGATCACCACATTAGTGCGCTTAGGCCTACAAATGGAGCCTCCTATGGAGGATTGCTCTTGGTAGACCCATCCAACGTCCGTTGTAGCGTTTTGACAGGGAGGATTTCAACACGCCCTTTGTTACGTGCGATACTATTAGGCTAGGGTCAGACGAACGCAGTGCGAACGCGCGTGCAGCCGCACTTTATCACGGCCGTAATAGCAGCAAATGACGGCCAATGACGGGCAATGTACGGCCACACAAAAGTGCGGCCGCGCAACGCAAGCGGCACACAAACGCATTTTTTTCCGAGAACGTGATACCGCTAGTACTGACGTACAGAGTGCGCTGCGTCCGCTAGCGGCATGTGTGCGTGATTAGGAGATGTCAGACGCTGCTAATGTCCGGCCAACATAACGTCCAGACGCAAAAAGGGTTTTATTGATGATCCGTACAAAATCACAGATTCAAATGTGCATCGTATGTCCGCTATCGCGTATTCCGTGAAAAAATACATCCATTCGTTCGAACGCACTTTTTCACGGACAACGCGAAAAATGCGTTAGTCTGACCCTAGCCTTACGCACGTTACTGTCACAAGTCTTCCTAGGATCTATAAGGCTGGTCCCTGTATGCAAACCACCATCTACTCTTCTGATCCTTGTGAGGTCGGCAAAGCTAGCTGTTGCCAATGACCATACAGAGGTATACACACAGAGGGTTAACAAAAACGATGTGCATACAGCTGAGACCAAGCTACTCACACACCAGACACACACAGGACAATAGGGTAGTATCACTAGGTGAGATTATCAACCTTTGCCCGGGTCAGTACACAGAGAGAAAGTCAGCCGTATGCTTTGATCGGCACACAGAGGGAATGTCGACCTTTGCAAGAGTCGGTCAGAGAGAGAGAGAGAGAGAGAGTCAGCCTTGCCAGGATCGGTACACGGAGAGGTCAAATCAAGTAAAAGAGAGCACTGAGAGGATACGTAAACCACGTCAGGGCAATGAGTGATGTGAGATGCAGGGCTTTAAACCCGGCGGGCGCCACGTCATCACATCGCGCCCCGCCGACATGCCTGACCTGTGACCAGGAGGACACCTGATATCAGTCGGCGCCCGGCCAGCGAGCAGCAGGGAACGTGCTGCCGGCCACTGGCAGACCCAAACGGTGTGGAACGTGACAGTTACACCATGTGGTCTTCCCAGTCGAGCTGTCATACTGCTACGACGGACGCTGGGAGGAGGGGTCACTACGGACGCACTCCATGCGCTCGTGTGACCCCCTGCCTCACATGGAGATAGTAAACAGGATAATGTACACTTACAGATTTTCCCTTTCTGTCAAAATGTTAATGTTCTATTCCAGGGAAGGTGCTATCTCAGCACCTCGCCGCAGAACGCAGCCCTAACCTCCCTGATACTCATAGTAACGCTTTTGTGCCACCACGAGTATCAGCTCCTGGAGTCAATAGGATCCCATGGAGGCTTGGGCTTCTGGGCCGTCAGATTGCGCATCGCCACCAAGTGATTGCGGAGAGAGACTAAGGACTATTTGTTCCCACTCTGCTCCAGGCGAGAAGAAGCAGTGGATCAGGCCACCATTTTCACTGGGATAAGAGATGAGTTTGGGATTTTAAAGGGGGTTTTGGAACGTGTTAAATGAGTTTGAATTTGCAGAATCATTTAATACCAGCTTTTAGAAGGTGCTAAACTTTTAGAAGGTAAACTACGTCTGTACTTTGTAATACCTCACTTGTTGAGACACTAAAAAAATATGTTAGGTATAATAGACGCTTAAGTACAGTAAAGTTCGCGCAAGCTGTGAGGCGCAAATCATTTCGTCCCCAGTCTAGCATCAAGATTAGAATATCAATGCACAGGTTAAACTTACTTCTCCTAGCGCTAGCGATGCTACATTAGCACCAACTATGGATTAGTGCCCAAAATGTTTAGCGGCCATGAGTACTTCATTATTCTTTATTCTGACTATGTTTTAATTAAAGTTGCTATGAACGCATTGCACGCAATTAGTTGTATTCAGTTTTTTATACAAATGTTTAATGCAACATCATACATACAGCCAAAATATTAAATCTATGTTAGAGTCAGGCAACAATCAGAGTACAAGGATGTACTTTAGTTAAGACTGTCACAGCTTGGAAACTGGGCAGCAAATGATGACAGTATATCGGAAGAACACATTCTCTCAATGGCATCTTATGGCAATGACTTGTGAAAAAGGTTGCGTCTAAAAAAGATGTGGATTCACAAAAGAAGCGTCTACATAAACATTGTATTTTACATCCCGAACTTTGAGTTGCAGGTTTCCTATACAATAGTGAATTTTATTCCACAGGCATTATGAATTACGGGTTTATACTACAATAGTGGATTTTATATACCAGATATCGCAAGCTGTGGGTTTACTGTGCAATTCGGGATTTTAATGTATTGAAAGTGTGATTTACGGGAGATATTGCTAAAGTATATTATATAAAGTATAGTTTATTTCTGACTTCTCTATCATGGTCGATGGTATCACTATCTCCCCATCAAGCCAGGTTCACTGAGTTACACTAGACTCTGCTCTTTCCTTCATCCCCCACATCCAGTCTCTTTCCTCCTCCTGCCGCTACCAATTATCTAAAATTTCCAGAATTCGACCATTTCTTACCGCTGACACCACAAAGCACCTCATCCACGCCCTTGTAATCTCCTGACTTGACTATTGTAATAATCTTCTAGCCGACCTCCCTCTTTCCTGTCTCAACCCCTACAATCCATCCTGAACGCCTCTGCACTCCTCCACCTCACCCGCCACTCTGTCTCTGCTGCTCCTCTCTGCGAGTCCCTTCACTGGCTCCCCATCCACTGCAGAATTAAATTCAAAATCCTTACCCTGACCTACAAAGCTCTCACTAACTCAGCTCCCCACTACCTGTCCTTACTAATCACCAAATACACCCCAGCCGGCTCCCTAAGATCAAACGGTGACCCGCGCCTAGCTTCTCCCCACATCACCTCTTCCCATGATACACTGCAGGATTTCTCATGTACAGTTCCATCTTCTGGAACGCTCTCCCTCGTACTGTCAGACTTTCCCTTAGTCTCCCTTCCTTCAAACGCTCCCTTAAGACATTCCTATTTAGGGAAGCCTACCATCCGACTCACTGATACACCTCACTGCCCCAACCAGTCCATCACTCTCACCGTGCAGTCCATCAATCTCACCTTGCAGTCCTCTCCTCCTGTTTCCACCCCCAACCCTTCTAGATTGTAAAATCCCAAGGGAATAGGGCATTCGTTTCCTTCTGTATTGGTTTATCAAAATGTTGTTCAGTCTCAATGTATTGTAAAGTTGTCTATATTGTGCCCATTGTTCAGTGCTGCGGAATATGCAGGCGCTATATAAATAAATAATAATAATAAAGTGCAGTTTTTACTGTGTGTACTTTGTGAGTTACATTTGTTATTTTAAAAAAAGAGTGTTTTACTGTAAAAAAATGGTTTAACATAAAAAGGATTTTTTATATAAAATTATTTGTAATTTGTTGGCCTTGGCATTGACTCCAACTGCTACTCATTCCAAAAACCTCTCTCTATGCCCTGTATGAAGGCCTACTGTATGTTCTAGGACGAGTGGGTGCCTTATGTAGGTTGTGCTTGTCGGGCGAGGAGATCGCATTTTCCCCCACAGGACTACCAGAGATAGGGGCCTGGAGAGTGCGTATCCAAGCACCCTAGAGGTGCCTGGCCATTGAATGGTTCAAAGCCACTTGGCGGAACATATCCTATTTCCGGGCTCCCTGACAATCTCAGGCCCTACTGACAGTGATCATATATATTATTTTCAACTTAATTTTCCGTTGTTACAGTTGTTGCTGGGCTTGAGATTCCATATGAGATTGAAAATGATGCAGTCTTGAAATACATCTTATGGCTAAGAAAAGACTTGGATGAAAATGTTATGACACAAAGCATTTCATATTAATGTTCCACATGGAAACTTGTCTCTCTTTGTGACATTTGGAAGAACACAAAAAATCAAAACACAGATTACACAATTTATATGAAAATCAAATCCGTCGAGACTTGACTGTCACCATATAAAGTTCTGCAGACGCTTTTAGTGGAAAATATGCTTTTGCACAAAATTGCTCACATTTAAAAGCTCCAGCTTCCCCCTTTTTTCCCAGAGATACAGTGAGTATATATGATTTAATATTTTATTGCCTTGCTGTAGGGGGAAAGAGAAAAAAATTCAGTTTCAATATGAAGACAATATTGGGAATCGAGTCACGACGTCTGGTGTTGCCTGGCAGGGACAGCTTAATGAAAAACGATCCCCAAACCTGTAACGATATATTTTGGCGTGATCACAACTTGCCGACTGCGTGTTCAGAGGAACTCAAAAAAAGTAAAATAAATAAATACAACACATTTAATAAAATGTCTTAACAATAGACAGAGAAAATTATAACCAACAGAAAGTTTGGTCCCGGCGCTAATTTCTACACGTACGCTAATCGTAAAAATTGACCTACTGCTCAACTCTGGTGTTAACTGATGGAAAGGAGCAAATTACGGGGGGGGGGGGGAGTCCTTGTACCAAATTAACAGGCAATTAACAGGCATTCATTTGAAATGAAGGCAGCACAGGTGTTCTCTTGGCCCCATACACCACAGTAATGGATCTGGTCACCAATGTTGCTGCTGTTGCAGTAGACTGTATTATAAATGTATCCTTTATCAACATGTAGCCTAAATCTAATATAATGGCTAATTCTAAACATTTTATGCTGGGGGTTATTCATAGTATGTAAGCAGTTGAGTATTAGGGTTTGGACCATGTTTAAAGGGACACATGGATAAGTTTTGCCCTGAAACATGTATTATTTACGTATATGCTGCAGCAGGGAAATTATTGTCGCTCACCTGGCGTTCCTTTTGGATCTATTAAACGCAGACTAATGATTCTACATGCTGTTGGGTGGCATTTATCATGCAATGCCCATCAGCCTTAATTAATATATATGTACATATAAACATGGATAATACGGTCACCTTGGAGGATTTTAATAATGCAGCGGTGTGAGGGCTATTTGTTAGATGTGTTCATACTTATACAAGCTTGTGAGGGCAGGGGATAGGTATGGCCCCTCACTCTGCACTGGAAAAAAACAGTTCTATCCTATACACAACCACAGTAGCGCTGGGTCTCAGCCTGAGTCTTAGCGTTTCCCTAGCAGGCGCTAAACAACCTTGTACACGGACTACCGCAGACAAGGCGATCTGTTAGAGGGTTGTCAGGTGCTATATTTTAGCGGCTCGTGCTACATTTTTCATGTAGCATTGGCGTTTTAGATCACACCAGGTGATAGTGCCCCTGGAGTGGAAAAAGAGGGGAAGCTGAGACAAAGTTTTGGAGTGGAAAAGGGGAGTGGGAGCCAAAGAAAAGGTAAATTATTTACAAGTAACTAAAAAAATAATAAAGAAATAATTATTTATTTTGAGGGAAAGGGGGGGGTTTGGGGGTGATCCTTAAAAAAGACTGCTGAACAATGCCATGCCCCTGCCTACATCTCCCTTATTACCAGGTACATCCCATCCCAACCACTTCGCTCTGCCAATGACCTGATGCTATCAGCTTCACGTACCTGCACCCTCAACTCTCACATTCAGGACTTCTCTCGAGCTGCCCCCTTTTTATGGAACTCCCTCCCCCGCAACATCAGACTCTCCCTGTCTCTCCAGTCCTTCAAGAAGTCGCTGAAAACACATTACTTTAGAGAAGCCTACCATCTCACTCCCTAATCCCCCTCTGTTCATTTCCTACTGCATCTTCCCACATGCACTCCGCTATTTCACATTCTCTGTTAACCCCCACCTAGTGTGCCACCTCTATCCTTTTAGAGTGTAAGCTCTTGAGCAGGGTCCTCTCCCCTACTGTACTGTGTGTTAAACCTGTATATATATTTGTTATTCTGCCTCCCACTGTACAGCGCTATGGAACTTGTCAGTGCTTTATAAAATCTTGTAACTGTATGTTATGCAATAAAAAAAGTAAAAAAAAAAACAACAAAGTCCCAAAGCAGTGAATGCCTAACACTGTATAATGTATATATTCTATACACTGTATAATGGCTTGGTGAAGATTCGCAGTAGTTTCTGCGTATAAAATGAATTAAAGGATAAACAGCTTAACGTTTGCAGGTCGGGATTTATCTCTGTTAGGAGACAAACAAAAGCTCTGCTTCAACAGATGAAAAGGCTTGATGAAAGCGGTGTCACCAACAAGAAAATATTCACAAATGCTGTATAAAATACTGAATTCACCTTGAACAGAAAGCATGAATCAAAACACAAATTTAGGCCCCAAAATAAAATTCAGATTTTATATGAATAAACCAGTATAAAAACCCACTGCTTGGCTAATGATGGGCGCTCACAAGATTTATTAAATTAGTTTATTATCTAGCTTGCTAACATTTTAATCTCTCACCCACTTCGCATTATTACCCTTGGGTGTCTATAAATACTATACTGCCAAAGGCCAGTCAGGCATGCAGTTAACCTCTTCACTACCAAGAGTTTTTTGTTAAAAGAAATTATCGGAACATTTATTTTAAAAGTGGGATGTGAATTAAACATTTAAATATTAGGTAAAATAGATATTTTGCACAGAAATTGTTGTCCTGCGATATTTAAAATTTTTAAATAATGTCAATTTATTCATTTTAAATTTTCCATATATATTATTTTATCCTTTACAGAAATATTGTTGAGATGGAGGTTTTGAATTATGACTAGTGTCTGTGTCCTTTATCTTACACGCAGGGACTGCATTATCAGCATACAGGCAGAAACGGCCTTTGTGTCAAACCCAGTAAATGTAATAGATATAAATAATAAGAATGGTGAGATCTCCAGCTTATGGGGGTTTGTTGTGATCATAATGAGATTATTAACAATGCAGCTTCCAAAAATACCAGTAGAATATAAAAATAATACCTGTATGTGGCATAATAGGGCTGTCAAATATAATCGTTTGCCTGATGCATCGCGATGCTTCCTTCCACGATGCTGCATCGATGTTCTCAGGCTGCTAATCGATTCAATGGCCACGCCCCCTCCAGCTCCTCCGTTATTCTTCCCTGGTTGAATTCCCCTCTCTGGCGTCTGTCTGTGCTGGGAGACTAGCAGCATCAAGCTGTGTCTGCTTCCCCACCTCCTCTCTGTAGCCCCCCCCCCGCGGTGGTACTGAAAGCCCCCCCTTGCAGAGAAGCGGCTCCTCCCATTGTTTAAAGTGACAGCTGCTCTATGTGTGAAGTCCAGCGGGAGCATGAGTGTCATCAAAGCAGAACACTAACCCTCTCATCCACAGCCCGACTATTTAACCCTTACTGACTGCAGCCCCTATACAAAACACCTCTAACAATGCAACCTGCATTGTTAAACATTAACCCCTTACTGACTGCAGCCCTCAAGTAACCCTGCACAAAACACCTCTAAAACCCTGCAGTCCCATATTAACCCTTCATTCCAAAAACCTACGTCAATCTTTTTTCAGTAAAACCAGTCCCATTAACCCCTTACTAATTTATTTTAATTATATACACACGCAATGTTAATTCTTCAAGGTAAAACTATTTCATCAATTGCATAAATATTTTTTTTATTGCACGTATTTATACATTTCTAACATTTTCCTATATATAAAAAATATATTATTAAATGCAATTTCTATAATTAAATTAAAATAAATGTGTCTTTCTAAAGCCATACTTGTGCTTACGAATATGACTACAGTTCACGTGCATACGCTTACCATAATATATTTTATTCCATAAAATATACACAATATGGTCACAGCATGTGCCACATACTGGAAACACTCAGTTACACCTATCACCCCCCTCTCTAACCACCGTTTTTTGACCTATGTGCCCACACTTAACTCTCTCCTACGTGTCAATCAGACCACATTCCGCTGTGTAACCAAGTCTCAGAACCCCTAGGGAGACCCAATTACACCTATCACCATTTTAAAATGGTCCGACTAAAGACCATTACTGTGAGTTTTATTGTTGTGGTGCTCTGTGATACGTTCATACACACTGCACATTACTGTGAGTTTTATTGCTGTGTGGAGCTCTGTGATACGCTCATACACACCGCACATTACTGTGAGTGTGTGAATATGTGAGGCTAAAACCTTGTGCAAATTGGGCAGTAATCGAGATGCATCGTGATTCATCGCAGAATCGCATCAAATCGAATCGTTGACCTGATGATCGTAATCGAATCGAACCATGAGACCAGTGAAGATGCGCAGCCCTATGGCATAATGCCTGTATATGGAGATTACAGTAACACCTCGTATCTGGACTGCACATCGATTTTCAGTCATTTATAACCCCCTGAATCTTATCCCTGTACAGCAATGAGGAACCCCAGAGCTCTCTGTATTCTGCCCTCTCCCTGGTAATTGTAATGCAGCAGAAAAGTTTTGAACATTTTGTTACAGTGAGGTTTGCAGTTCCTCTTTGCAGCTTGTTTCACAGTGTTACTAAGGGGCAGGAGTGAATTTTCACAGTGGATTTCGTTTCTCCACAGAGGGCAGATTAACCCTGCTTCAAAAAGATATGCTAATGACTGTTTTTCAATTTAATACACTGCAAAATCATCATAACTCTGCTTTGGTAGTGAATTGGTTAAAGTCCAGCCGCAAGCAAATTTTACAACAGCGTCTCAATCTGTAAGTGTTCACAAGTGTGTCCTTAGGGTAATGAGTGGGGCCATCATACACAATGGCTTGGTCAGAAAAAAGCCCCAAGTCCTTTCATGGTTCTAAAGCCTCGTTACTTGACATTTTATTTATCTGCATCATTTCATGCATAACTGACAAGCCGGCTGTGCCTTTGCAATGCTGAACTGATAAATTAATAAGCTTTGTGTCTTGCAATGGTCTACTTTGCCCTTAGAGGGAACACAGGTTGCCAAGCAACAGCAATGCAAGCGATATTGAAAAGCTTGACTAATTTTATTTAGAAAATCTCTTTATCTTGACATGTTCCACATATGAAAGTATTTATTGATTGGGGTTCTCATTCTGATTTTAAATTTACAAATCCTCTTCTTGCACCCTCTTCTACAATGTCTTCCTTTTCCGCAGTCTCACATGATCGAAACCTAATAAAAATATCTGCGTGTGGGCCATAAGGGAGCGCCGTTCTCTGAGAACTTAGTGCAGGAACTGCGTTCCCACATGTTCCATCTTGACTTGACCCCTGATTGGTTTTATGGAAAACAACTCTACAATACCTCTATCTCTGTCACCACACACACATCTACACAAACCCACACACAGACAATCTAAATGCACTGTAAATTCAGTACAGTGCGTTTACAGGCTGCATGCCTTACTGAAGGTTGCAATGCAATTAGGACTAGTGACAAAGCGATCGAAAGAGACTCAGAGGTCCCAGAATTACAAAGGGCTACTGTACATTAGTTGCCATATCCAAAGTAGTGGAACTTTAGGGACCTATTATGGAGCCAATGTGCAAATTAATTTATTTTCCGATAAACAAAATAAGTTTGCCTTCCTCCAGAACTTGTCTAGATTGAGTTAACTCGATCTGAGGCAACTAAAGGTGCCTTTGAAGATCAAACTCATTTGACAGTGGTAGTGATGTGGTTCGTTTCCCATTGGTGACACCGGACAAAGACAAACATGTAAAGCATTTTACCAGACAACAGTTGAGTTGAATTTTCCCAGTTGACCATGTGCTACGAATTCAACAGACAGCTGGAAGAATGTATAGTAACAGCTGTATCCTCAATCACCCAATCATTCTTTTTCAACCGGTCATAAACTCAACTGGCTTGATTAATCACACCCCATTATCTCTCTGCCAAGTAGAGTTTGAAATATATGAAAGCCGTTATGGCTAATTCTCTATGAAGAAATCCCAATGATAATTCTTATCATCCTCATTCTGCAAATCGAGCTTCATGACATGGAATGAGCAGCACACGTAGCCGTGCGATTTATTGAGCTATGAAAGATGCCATTACATCTAATCTCAGACAATGAATCGTTATCGCTGTGTCTTTGTTTAATGGACGGGGCTTGTTTTTTTGTTTTTGTTTCAAATTACAGGAGGAAGCCAAGAAAAATAAAATATGACGGCAACATAGCGCTTCCGTAGAGGACAAAGAGTGCGTCTTACCCAGATTTGCAACTTGATCCTTTTTTCATTTTTGAAGACAGTTTTAACCTTGAAATCAATCCCCACCGTGCTTACAAAGGCAGAAGTAAAGGAGTCGTCTGCATAGCGAAACAAGAAGGACGTCTTCCCAACGCTGCTGTTGCCAATGATAAGCAACTTAAACATATAATCAAAGTTCTGATCGGACGTGTCCTTCTGTCCATATCGAGAGTCTTGCACGGAAGCCATCTATATCAGAAGAAATGCAAATTAGATCCGTGTTAGAAGATGCCTACTCTATATCTCATGCACGTAAATTGGTTTGTATTAAAATATATACTAAAATATTTTGTGACTCCTTATTTTTTAACTGTAATGTTTTTTTAAATAAAGTTAGTTTCAAGAGAAAATGGTCCTGAGATACTCTATACTCTGCATAAATATAACTGTATTCAGCATGTAGAATTCCTGACAACGAGTTCTTGCCTGCATTTGTCTTGTATGTCCTCTATCTGACAGAAACGTCTCAGTGAAGACATACAAAGGATTTTTCGCTTGGGTCATAAATCATTCTGATTGCACGTCAGTTGAACAAGCATAACAAATGCAGATACAGTGTACATATTTAAAAAAATTCTTTGAGGACACAATCGAGGACTTTAAAAGAAAAACAGGAGTTTAATAAAGATTTATGCTAAAAGAACACAATGGGCTAAATTACGATCTTTGCGTTAAAACGCGGGCGCAAGGAAGGGAAAACTGCGCCTGCGTTTTAACACTGGATTACAATGCAGGCGCAAAAAATACTGCCTGCATTGTTATCGCGCAGTAAAATCAGGGATGCTCGCGGCAGCGCTGAGCGCAGCCGCGAGCATCCACTCGATGGAGTCCATAGGACTCCATTAAGTTCCCCCCTGCCGATCACATGACCAGCCAGATCTCGCCTCGCGAGATCTGGCTCGTCCGCGTAGTGGTACGCAGGGAGAGACTGGGGGGACTTTTTCCCCCAGTCTTTCCCTGCTCCCACCGGCCGGCTCCAGACAGAGCCGCGGTCCTCGCCGCAAGACAGAGGGTGAATATAGCATTTCATTTTTTTTATTTTTGGCTGGTGTTAACGGATTCTGCAGAAGCGGAATCCGTTAACACCAAGTACTGGCTCTGGTTAACTTTTCGCTAACCAGAGCCAGACGTTAATCAGCCTTGGGACACTTTGCGCTCCCCATGTTAAGCATAGGGAGCACAAAGTACAGTATCCGCGCGCTGAAAAGCGCAAGGTACCAAACGCAAACGGGTTTCTTAACCCGTTTGCGTTTGGATTGTAATATGCGGTAAACACCGCAGCAAACGTTAATGCTCACGCAAGTGAGTGTTAACCATAGGCGTGCGCACGGGGTGTGCGCGGAACACTCTGGCTCCCGGCTGGCTGCATCCAACGGATAGCCGCCGGGACCCTTCAATTCCGCAGGCCTGGCGGCAGCCTCCGCTTCCCTGGCGGTCCGGTGGATGTGGGTGCTGCACCGCGATCTGTGCTTACAGTCCGCAGTGCACGTCCCACAGCGAGTGACTGGCCACGAGCTGAGCGCCGGCGATTGCTGATGACCTGTCATCTGACCGCTGGCGCTTACTGATTGTGTCAGAGCGCCGGCGGTCAGGTGACAGGGCACCTGCAATCGGGCGCTCAGCTCGAGTCCAGTCACTCGCTGTGGGACGTGCACTGCGGTCTGTAAGCACAGATCGCGGTGCAGCACCCATATCCACTGGACCACCAGGGAAGCAGAGGCTGCCTCCAGGCCTGCGGGGGTGAGAGGTCCCGGTGGCTATCCATTGGATGCGGCCAGCCGGGTTCCCCCTCCTTGACCCCCCCCTCTGGACCAAAATTCAACCCCCTCCCTGCAAATGAAAAAAAAAAGCAGGAGAGGGGGCAACTTTTATATATTATAGGTGCCGCACATTACTGGGGGTTTATTTCTGTGGATTTTGTGATACGCTCACACACACAGCACATTACTGGGGTTTATTTCTGTGGATTTTGTGATACGCTCACACACACAGCACATTACTGGGGGTTTATTTCTGGATTTTGTGATATGCTCTCACACACAGCACATTACTGGGGGTTTATTTCTGTGGATTTTGTGATACGCTCACACACACAGCACATTACTGGGGGTTTATTTCTGTGGATTTTGTGATACGCTCACACACACAGCACATTACTGGGGTTTATTTCTGTGGATTTTGTGATACGCTCACACACACAGCACATTACTGGGTTTTTTTTTCTGGATTTTGTGATATGCTCTCACACACAGCACATTACTGGGGGTTTATTTCTGGATTTTGTGATACGCTCACACACAAAGCACATTACTGGGGGTTTATTTCTGGATTTTGTGATACGCTCACACACACAGCACATTACTGGAGGTTTTTTCTGGATTTTGTGATACGCTCACACACACAGCACATTACTGGGGGTTTATTTCTGGATTTTGTGATACGCTCACACACACAGCACATTACTGGGGGTTTATATCTGTGGATTTTGTGATATGCTCGCACACACAGCACATTACAGGGGGTTTTATTGCTGTGGATTTTGTGATACGCTCACACACACAGCACATTACTGGGGGGTTTTATTGCTGTGGATTTTGTGATACACACAGCACATTACTGGGGGGTTTCATTGCTGTGGATTTTGTGATACGCTGATACGCACAGCACATTTCTGGGGGTTTTATTGCTGTGGATTTTGTGATACGCACATACACAGAGCACATTACTGGGGGGTTTTATTGCTGTGGATTTTGTGATACGCTCATACACAGAGCAAATTACTGGGGAGTTTTATTGCTGTGGATTTTGTGATACGCTCATACACAGAGCACATTACTGGGGAGTTTTATTGCTGTGGATTTTGTGATACGCTCATACACACAGCACTTTGCTGGGGGTTTTATTGCTGTGGAATGTGTCATACGCTCATACACAGAGCACATTGTTGAGTTTAATTGCTGTGGATTCTATGATATGCTCATACACGTTGCACATTACTGTGAGTTTTATTGCTGTGGATTCTGATATGCCCATACACAGCAAACATTACTGTGAGTTTTGTTGTGGAGCTCTGTGACACGCTCATACATACCGCACATTACTGTGCGTTTTTATTGCTGTGGATTCTCTGCTACGCTCACACACATACCACACACTACTGGGAGTTTAATTGCTACATACCCCCGGGGTGTAGGGGATATATAGTTATGTGAACGTATGGCTGTGTGTGTAAATGCAGGTATTTTTCTTTAAACAGGCTGCTGTGTGCAAAATTCGGCACCCGTGTCCTTGTCTCAGCCCGGCGTTGCCCCCTTGCCCTGCATCCAAAAGGCTGGTATTGCTGCTAGAATCGCTGCTATATCTTCTGCCTGCACTGCACAAAGTAAGAATAGTGAATAAAGCATCGTGACTTACAGGTAGGAGATTAAATATTGGTGCTTGGCAGCAAGACCTTAACCTCCCTGGCAGTCAGATTTTGACATTTTTATACGTCAAAATCAGTGCATGTGTTCAGCCCCCTGGCGGTTTTCCCGCGTGTGGTTCGCGGTTAAATTTCAATGCTGAAAGCAGTAACCCCGAGCCACACCTGGTCTGTTACATACCTGTCCCTGCGTTCCCTCGCTGTCCTCTCGCAGTCACCTCCGGCCGATTGCGGCGTCCTGGTTCCTGTTGCGAGTGGCTGATTCCCTGCACTTTGAGGGCCCTGCGGTGAATGGTGAATTCACCGCAGGGTGGGGCAATTTGATTCCCCGAAGTGCGGGGAACAACAGTCGGCAACATTTCAACGCTCTGTGAATGACCCCTAGGGTAATGATATATTTTGGCTGAATGCGTGAGTGTGTGTCTGTGTATGTTTGCATAAGGGTGCGTGAATATATATATATATAATGTGTGTGTGTGTGTGTTTGAACTTTTTGGTGCACACCCTAATGCAATAGGCTGCGCACGCCTATGGCGTTAACGTTTGCATGAAGAACGTAATTTAGGCTAGGGTCAGACGAACGCATTTTCACGTTGTCTGTGAAAAAGTGCGTTCGAACGAATGGACGCATTTTTTCACAGAGTACGCGAGAGCGGTCATACGATGCGCATTTTTCGTCCGTGATTATGTACGGATCATCAATAAAACACTTTGTGCATCTGAACGTTATGTTGGCCGGACATTAGCAGTGTCTGACATCTCCAATTCACGCACACACGCCTCTAGCGGACGCAGCGCACTCTGTACGTCAGTACTAGCAGTTTAACGTTCTCGAAAAAATGCGTTCATTTTCCACTTGTGTTGCGCGGCCGGACTTTCGTGCGACCGTACTTCGTATATTGGCCGTCATTGCCCGTCATTTGCTGCTAGTGCGGCCGTGATTATGTGCGCCTGCACGCGCGTTCGCACTGCCTCAGTCTGACCCCAGCCTTAGCCCAATGTGTTTTTTTTTAGCATGAACCTTTATTAAACTAACTCGTGTTCTTCATTTAAAGTCCTCAAGTCCATTTTAAGAGTTCTGTTTTGGCATTTTTCCATGGATCTAAGCACTGGCATCCAGATTTTAGTAGCTCTGTTATGGTTGAGTGCTTGACTTTGTTTTTTTGTATGTATGGCTGTATGTATCTAAATGCACTGTAAATTCATTACAGTGCATTTACAGACTGCATGCATTATTGAAGATTGCAATGCAAAGGCAACTATATATATATATTCAACTATATATATAAACATTTGTAATTTTGTAGATTTATTTTACGAAAATTCATATGTTCTGAAAACAAATTTTATTCAGAGAGCACCGAAATGTCGCTTACATTTCAGTGCTCTCTCGTTCCCCGCACGTTCCTGCACTTCGGGGAATCAAAGTTCCTCACCCTGTGGAGAATTCAGCAGGGTCCCCGGAGTGCAGGGAACGCCTGTCGAAAACCTGTCGAACAACGGCCAAACACTTGTCAAACACATCAGAAAATACACGCGGAACACATCGAAAAAAGTCGACGAGCCGTCGAACACAGTGCAGACTAGCTCTCGGAAAAAGCCGACAAGCTAATGAACTGGGTAAAGAAAAAAAAAAAAAGGATTTGAAACTGTCAATAAAGAAACGCTGTTTGCAAAACAATTACTCAACGAAAATGCCTGGAATTTACATATAAAGGTCCTATGAATGATAATAAAAAGTCCTCTTACAGAAAAAAGAAAAAAGTTTTGAAAAAAATTGACAAAATAATTGTGAAAAATGCCTGAAAGATCCTAAAAAATCTGTAAATAAAGAGACTTTTTACTGCAGAATAAAATAATGAACGGTTTATTAGATATTGAATAAAAACAGGAATATTTTTAACATTGAAGCCTATGGGATTAGCCTGAATAAACCCACCGAAAACACCGAGCAGCAGGGCATTTCGGCAACTTTTCACTGCTGTTCGGTGTTCTCTGAATAGATTAACCATTGCTTCTCCATGTAGGATTTTGCTGCTGTCGAACAGCACCGTACTTGCTGGCAGTTCGCCAAAATTTGGCGAACTGCCTGCTCTCTGAATAGCCCGAAATGTCACCGTTCGGGGAAATTCAATGTTTCCATTTCCATACATTTCGGTGTCAGATCGTCTCTCTCTGAATAACCCTGTATGTAACAGACTTAATTGAGATAAGTCTTATAATTTGCCTTTGTGCACATTTTGATTTTGTTTAAGTTTTAAGATGCATAATATCTGCACTATCTTGCAGGAGGAAGGAGTTTAGTGCAGGACTGGCATCAGGACTTCAGTGTCTGATGATATGCTGAATCATACTGATTACAGGAGTAAGGAACAAGAGAGCCAGCACATCAGAGTTTTTCACGTATATAAGGTTTGTCGAACCCCCCACCCTGAAAATGCATGAGGCCATCAATCAGATGGGGTCTGATACACTATATTTCATGTATAAATTTAATTTTATATCAATACTTACTGGTTTTATTTGGTGAAATTCAATTATAAGAAAAGCTTTGAAGATTATGAAAATCCCTAAAATTTTAAATATTATAAATCTACTTGTGCTTGAGCCCCATCTTCTTTGTGCCATTACTATTATATTAATTCTCCTTTTATCTTCACTGTCCTGCTAACTGTGGCACCTCTCAACTTCAAACTATTTGTTCATGTTCACACCACTCGACTTAATGGGTCACTACCAACAAAAAATTAAACGTTCTTATTTGTGTTTATTCTATATTGCTGATCTTTTACATGTGCTTTGTATTTCTCTTTTATGTATAGTTAAGAAAATATTTTACTCTATATGTGTCACTGGGTGCATCCATTGTGTGATCTTTTGTGTTGTAAACTGACACCCCCCCCCCCATAGTATCCTTACCTCACTTTGTGTTTTTGGCTCAATAATGGAGTATATGGGACAGGCAGCCCACTCACATCATTGTATTGTGTGGGATGTATTCAAAGGACATCACCAGGGAGTAGATTAGAAGCCTTTTAAGGTTCCTGTCCTATCTCATACAGCTGCCTGCTCTTATCTCAGGTAGCCTAGAGAACAATAGCATCCTGCTGCCTTATCTTAACATTCCTTCCTCATCAACCATTCCATTCCACCTCATCAACTAGTAAATATTGTAGATTAAAAAACAAGAGCCACAAAGCAAAGCTTTTGGTAAAGGTTGCATCATGGGAACAATCCAGAGAATGGAAACAGGAGATAACATCCCTAATTTTACTTTTCTTTTTTATGTGAAAATACTTCAGACAAGAAAAAAAAACAGCAGCACGTGTTTCATAATCTGTTTTTATTTGTAATGCACAAGCAATCTAGTTACTGATTATGTCAGTGGTTCCCAACCGCGGTCCTCCAGTACCCCCAACAGGTCAGGTTTGCCAGATATCTGAAGCACAGCACTGGTGATATGATTTGCTGCTCAGTGATTGCAGGATTCAGTCTGCATTTCCCCAAGGTGATCCTTAAAACCTGGCCTGTTAGGGGTACTTGAGGACCAGGGTTGGGAACCACTGATGTAAGTGGTAGTGTCCCTTTAAGTCACTGTTTGCACTTCCTTCCCTACTTGTGTCTTCCATGTGTGTTCTGTTGAACTCCACGTCTGTTCCATCTCTTCATATCCCAGCAATTGATTTCTTTACCATCTCCGTGGAAAAAGCCGTGGTTTCACTGTTTCTTTTACTCAGCTCTCACTGCCTCTCTGTTTATCTCGGCTCCGATCTTGCTGAACTGTCCTTCACCCAGTCCTCGAAATCTCAAATTCCTTCCCAAACATTCCATTAGAAATATAAATTGGCTTCCTCCCTCCAGTCGCACTGCTTTTCCATTCTCTGTTCACCTCCATCTTGTCACCGAATATATAAAGATGTTCCAATTTGAACGAAGCGTTTTTCGGGAGCAATGGAAAAATATCGGCAGCACTAGAAAATTTTCGATTGGATGCAAATTCAACAATTTTGGTAAGCTATTGATTTTTAGGGCGGGTTTAGGTTGTTCATTGCACCAAATGGAAAAGTCTCATCATTGGCACCAATACAGGGGTCTCACTCCCTCAGCCATTCAAGGGTCTTATGTACTCCACCCAGGTCAACTTGTGTTTCCACGGCTAGAGCAGTCGACCACCACATGTTTCAACTTATCGTTCTGCAGAATTAGAGCCTACTAAGCACAATCTTTAAGGGGAAAATTATCCCTCTCCCTCCTCAGACCCAAACCTTGAGGTTTGTAATTTGACATTTTGCCAACAGGAGTTCTATAATCGGCAACAGATTGCGAGGAGCTCCTAGCTAATTATTCAATGAAAACTCCAATTACAATATCACATTTGTGAAAAATGCCTCAAAAATAAGACACAACGGCGGAGCCGAACCAACGAAGATGGCGGACGTGTGATCACCGAGCTCCCGTCCTTACCGCCGCCGATCCTCTCCTAAAAGCACCTCACTCGCCTGCCAAGCCAGCTAAGAAGGGGTAGGAATCTTCCCCCACCATGATAGCGGCCCCTAAAAAAAAAAAACAGCGCGATGCGCCTATTTTCGCCGCCAAACACCGGGCGGATGAACAGGCCCAAGATGGCGCCCGTAGTAGCCTGAGCTGAGGAGCAGACGGGGATGGCGCTCAGTCCCACTCACCGCAGCTCACACAGCATGATGCCCCCGCAGCGGCTCCTGCCCTGGCCACCAGGGATGACATACAGGGCCTGCGGGCTTTCATTACCCATGAGCTCAAGAAATCCACCAAGGCCCTGTCCTTGGAAATTCAAGCGATCGGAGAACGCACTGCCAGTCTGGAAGATCAGGCCAAGAGGCATATTACATTCTCTAATGATCTGGCGGGACGCTCTGAGGCTATGGAACAACGTATTCAATACTTAGAAGACTCCTTGGAGGATCTTACGAATCGGTCTAGAAGGAATAATGTACGTCTCCGTGGCTTACCAGAAACGGTTACTAATTCTGATTTATCAGATATCTTTCATGGTATAATTAAACGTCTGGTCCCTGATATACCGGATGCTCATCTCATATTGGACCGTATCCATAGAGCGCTGGGTCCGCGTCGTGATAACTCGTCTACTCCACGAGACGTGGTGGCACGTTTTCATTATTACACTTCCAAGGATGCGGTGCTTAAAGCTACGCGGAATCAAGATGTGGAATATGAGGGCGCTCCCTTATCATTTTTTCAGGACTTGGCTGGCTCCACTCTTGCACGAAGGAGAGAATGGAGAGAGATCACGACCATTTTACGTAACAATAACATCCGATATGCATGGGGGTTCCCATTTAAGATTTTAATATTTCATGAAAATCGTACCTCGGCCTATACGTTCCTTTACCAAGCAAAGGACCTTTTGAGATCTTTGAATTTACAGGTGCCTCCTTCGATTGCTGCCCTTGCCCCTCCACAACCTTTACAGAGGCTCACTCAAGAATGGGAGACATCAGGAGACTGACCATTTTCTTTTTGACTGCCAGGGTTCGTACTGGCGGCCAGTCTCTAGTTACCTACTACGCCCATTGATAGGATGGGTCCACTTTTCCTCGCGGCAGGCGAGTGTATGGAAAATTTTGATGTAACGTATTCCTCTATTTGCGGGGGGTTATCCCCCAATGTTATTATGGTTATTATTGTTATGGATATGTTTCTTTTTTTTCTCTCTCTCCATTCCCTTTTGGGTCTGGAAGTAGGAGAGGTTTTCTCCTTTTTTCTATAGGTTTATTTGTATTGCTGGCGGCGGAGGGGGGTAGCCGGTTTTGGTATCGCCCAGACGCCGACTGATTATCGTTGGTTATCCCCAATGGTCTTCTACCTCTCCTCCCCCTACATCTACCTACCCTTCGGTATCCCCGTTCGGCTGGTATCCCCTCTACCCTTCTCCCTCGTGACTGCCCACCACGAGATCTCTTTATCTTATTTTCCCGCTCATCTTCTTTCTTTTCCTTTTCTATTCTCTCTTTTTCACATGTTTTTTTGGGATCCTCCCTCCGGTCACCCCTCGGGCCTTTTTGCCCTCCGGGGGGGGGGTGGACGGATGGGGGATCTTCTCTTTGCACTCTTCTCCTGTATGATTAATGTCTAAGGTTAATGTCTACTCTATTAATGTAAAAGGTCTTAATTCACCACGTAAGAGACGACTTTTATTCAGGGAACTCCGACGGAAGTCCGTAGAAATCGCTTTTCTCCAGGAAACCAGAATTCCTAAACTAGCCGCTTTTCGCCTTTCAGACCCGGCATACTCTAGGACATATATGTCATGCTCTACCCCTAAACGTAATGGTGTTGCCATTCTCTTACGTAATTCGTGCCCGATGATCGTTGAAGAGGTACATGCAGATGGGATGGGGAGGTGTTTGATAGTTCGAGGTACCATCTCCTCTCAGCCGTACTCTCTTATAGCGCTTTATGGCCCTAACTGCCCGGACGCTAGCTTTTGGGACGACACGAGGGATTTTATTAATTCCCATGCTAGGGGTAGGATTATTATGGGGGGAGATTTTAACGCCACCTTATGCCCCCAGTGGATAGATCGGATCCCCGGGGAGATAGACTGACGCAACCCCCTTCCTCCCAGGATAGTCAGTATCACAGCTTTGTGCATGAATTGGGACTTATAGACATTTGGAGAATCCAACACCCCTCGACTCGTGACTATACTTTCTATTCCCAGGTTCATGACTCATATTCCCGCATTGACTGTTTCCTGACCTCCCCTGACTGCATACCAACCGTCGTGTCCTCTGACATAGGTTCAATCACATGGTCTGACCATGCGGATGTGTCTTTGAAACTGACCCCTTTCGCCCCTTCTCCGGGTAGACGGTGGCGCCTTGACCCATTTTTATTAAATAAACCAGGGGTTTCGGATACGATTAGAGAAACCACCTCAGAATACTTTCAACTGAACGACACTCCTGACATCTCTCCTCAGATTCTCTGGGCGGCGTACAAGCCGGTGGTAAGGGGCAAACTGTTAAGCTTGGCAGCGTACCATAAAAAACTAAAATTGGCGGACATTACTTCTTTACAAACCCAACTCAGGCAATATGAACTTCAGCATAAATCTTCCCCCAGCTCTGACACTTTCACCGCATTGTCTAAAGTTAGGTCAGACTTAAATTTATTGTTTGTGGAGGACGCAGGAAGAGCCATGCTATGGTCTAAACAGCGCTATTATGATAGGTCCAATAAAATGGATTCCCCAATGGCCCGGCTAATTAATCCTCGCTCCCAATTTAGCCCAATCACAGTCATACGGGATAGGGATGGCCCTTCACACAAGACCCCGCAAGCCATCAGAGATGCATTCACTAAATACTATACGGCCCTATATGACCATTCCCCTGACCACACCCATACAAATAGGGTACTGATGCAGGAAATTGACTCATACTTGACTAGGGCATCCTTACCTCGGTTGCCGGAGTCTAGAATGGAGACACTGATTGATGCGATCACTGAGGAGGAGATAGGTAAAGCATTAGGATACATGAAGCCTCATAAAGCCCCAGGTCCGGATGGCTTTACCTATCATTTTTATAAATCTTTTGCGGCAGAGCTTATCCCTAGGCTACTCCTTACGTTTAATGACATGCTGACAGGGGGTATACCTCCCGCGGAGTCTCTGATGGCTTCCATAGTGTTATTACCCAAACCCGGCCGGGACCCTCAGCTAGTGGAAAATTATCGCCCGATATCTTTGATAAATACGGACTTAAAACTGTTCACTAAAATTTTGTCCTTACGTCTGGATAGACTGTTGGGGAGTTTAATCCACCCTGATCAGGTAGGGTTTATCCCAAATAGGCAGGCGTTTGAAAACACCAGGAAGACCGCAGATCTCATATGGTATGCTTCTGCTCACAAGGTGCCTTCCCTGTTTATCTCTTTAGATGCGGAGAAGGCATTTGATAGGGCAGAATGGCCCTTTTTGTTTTCTCTTCTCGAACACCTGGGTTTTCCTTCAGCATATGTGGCGGCGGTACAAGCCTTATACTCATCCCCATCCGCTCAGGTAGTGATCCCTGGTACAGACGGGATCCCTTTTAACATTCGCAACGGTACTCGCCAAGGCTGCCCCTTATCGCCGGCTTTGTTTGCCCTTTTTCTGGAGCCTCTTTTGCAACACATTAGACTTGATTCTTCCATACGGGGCATTTTGATTCAGGGAAATGAATATAAATTATCAGCTTATGCGGAGGACGTTTTATTATCTATCTCACAACCCCTTTCGTCTCTCCCTAACGTTTTACGGATATTGTCGGATTTTGCTCGGTTATCTGGGTATAAAATAAATATGGACAAATCGGAGGCTGTTCCGATTCACATGGGGGAGGGAGACATATCTTTACTTCGCTCCTATTTTCCTGTAGCAGTTTCACTAACCTCGATTAAATATTTAGGCACTCATTTATCGACTGATCCCGGGCAATTGTATGATGTGAATTATGCTCCTTTGTTGTCCCGGATTAAAAGGGATTTGGAAAATTGGGATAAATATGCAATATCGTGGATGGGTAGACTATATTGTATAAAGATGACTGTCTTGCCTCGGCTACTATATTTTTTTCAGGCACTTCCGATAGCTATCCCTCCGGAGGATCTCCATCGCCTTCAGCGGGCGATTGACAAATTTATATGGAGGGGCAAGAGACACCGAATATCGAGAGCAACTCTCTATCGACCTAAAGATGCAGGGGGCCTGGGGCTTCCTTGCCTCCTATCTTATTATTATGCGGCCCAACTGGCTCAAATTGTTGGGTGGCACACTCCGCCCGGACGACACCGTTGGGTAGACTTGGAACGTGCCCTTATGTTTCCGGATGACCCCAGCCTCTGGATTTGGCTCTCAAAGACCCACAGGACTCTCTTACGCACCGCTTGCCCTGCTATTGTGAATTCTATCAGACTCTGGGATAAATTGGCCGCAAAATGTGACTTGTCGTCTTTTCCGTCTCCTTTATCTCCTATCATAAGGAACAAAGCTTTTTTACCAGCCTATTCGGCGAAAGCAGGAAGAGGATGGATGGATTCTAATATCTCCCGGTTCCACCAACTATATCCAGGAGGTTCTTTTGTGGCCCATGCAGAGCTCTCAGCGACTGGCATAACTTCTCTTGCTAGTCTTTTACCATATATGCAACTGAAGGCTTTTGCTTCTCAACCTCATGTGAAAGCGGCGGCCTTATCACCTCTTACACCGTTTGAACGATTATGCAAATCCAGCTCATATCCAAAAGTTTGATCTCGACTCTATACCGCTCCTTAACCTCTTTGTTGGACTGGAGAGAACTAACATATATTAAGGCCTGGGAGAAGGATTTGGGGGAGCAACTGGAGAGGGAGGAATGGCTGGATATTTGGGACTCCATGAGAATTGTCTCGGTGTGCACCACCCACCAGGAACAACTTGTCAAGACCATATTCCGATGGTATGTAACTCCTGTACAACTCTCACGTATGTCCCCCCGACCCCGGATACCTGTTGGAAGGGGTGCGGCGAAAGGGGCTCCTATATACATCTATGGTGGACATGCCCTCACACACAACATTATTGGACTGGTGTCCAGACTCTTCTTTCCACAGTTTTCGGAAGACATATTCCTATGGACCCCTGGGCCTTCTTGCTCTCTCGACCCAACCCGGATCTCTCACGACAGGAACACAAACTCATGGCAAAAATCACGTTGGCGGCTCGCAGATTATTGGCCCTGGAATGGAATTGCCCTCAGGTCCCCTCATCGCACCGGATTCATTCCTTAATACAAGACGTACAAATTATGGATAAATTGACGGCTCTGGCCAGAGATTCTCTTCCTGCCTATTACACCACATGGGCCCCCTGGATAGACCATATGGGACATGCAGTAATGACATGAGACGGAGGTCTCAATGGTTTTTCTTTTCGTATCCCTGGCGTGAGCGTTCTTGATCTCGCATATAGTGAACCGATTTTACTTTTGTTTGCATTTTACTTGACCTCCATATGTTTTTCTATTTGTATCTCTATTCTTTCTTTTCTCTCTCTTTATTTCACTTCTTGGGGATCTGGGCAATCCCCTCCCTCTTCCTTCCCCCCTCTTCTGTGAATATTAGGAAAATGGATATATTTGGAGTGTATTGCATCTTTATATGTTATGCTCCGTAATTCTGGATTGGATTGCCTTATTTTCTCCAATAAAAACATATTTAAAAAAAAAAAAAATAAGACACAACGGATGTCAGAACCTGCTGGTGACAGCAATTATGTCATAATACATAAGTATAAGGCTAGGGTCCAGACAAAAGCATTTTTTCCCGCGAACGTGAAAAAGTGCTTCCGAACGCATTGACGATTTTATCACGGAAGCGCAAAAACGGTCAGACGACGCGCATTTTCGGGCGTGATTTTGTACGGATCGTCAATAAAACTCTTTTTGCGTCTGGACGTTATGTAGGCTGGACATTAGCAGCGTCTGACATCTCCTAATCACGCAAACACGCCTCTATGCCGCAGCTGCGCACTCAGTACGTCAGTACTAGCGGTTCAGCGTTCTCAAAAAAATGCGTTCAAATTCCACTTGCGTTGCACGGCCGGACTTTTGTGCGGCCGTACATCGTATATTGGCCGTCATTGCCCGTCATCTGCTGCTAGTGCGGCCGTAATTATGTGCGCCAGAACGCACGTTAAAAGTGCGCTGGTCTGACCCCAGCCTAACAGGGTTATACAAAGAGAGCCAAACTGGCTCCGAAATTCCATCGGACAGTGAATTTCCCCGTACGGTGGAATTTCGTGGCCATTCGGCTATTCAATAGCAGGCAGTTCGCCAAATATTGGCTAATTGCCAGTGAAATACAGTGATTTTCGGTAGCAGTGAAATCCCTATAGAGATGCAAAGGTTAATCTATTCAGAGAACACTGAACAGCAGAGAAATGTCAGTGAAATGCCCTGATGTTCAGTGGTTTCATTCGGCAGGTTTAATCAGGCGAATCCCATAGGTTTTAATGTAAAAAATATTCCTGATTCTTTCTGAATATTTATTAAACCATTTATTCTTTTAATCTGTAGCAAAAAGTCTCTTTAATTATTTATTAGGATTTTTTCGGCGAAATTTTTTCCCCCCAATTTTTTTCTTTTTTTTAGGTTTTTTTTCATGTAACAGACCTTTTTTATTATTCATAGGACCTTATTTGTAATTTTCATGCAGTATGATTTTTGCAAACAGCTATTAAAAGTTGCGGTGTTTTTTTTTTAACCTATTCATCGGCTTGTCGGCTTTATCTAACGGCTAGTTTGCTCTCTGTTCGGTAGATCATCAGGTGCGTTCGGCAGGTTTGCAGAAGCTTATCGGATTGGATCCAATGTTTTGCAGCGGTTTGTACTTTCTGTTCGGCGCCACTTCGGGAACCCTGCAGTGAATGCTGAATTCACCGCAGGGTCGGTGAATTTGATTCCCTGAAGTTTGGGGAACGAAAGAGCACTCTTTGAATAATCCCTTAAGTGCGTAAGGGTAAAAAGGGCCTCTTCAAAGGCTAAATCCTACGTAAATGCCTCCACTACTATGACATGTGCTTCTGCTAAATTAGTACAGTGGCAAGAAAAAGTATGTGAACTCTTTGGGATTACGTGGAGTTTTGCATGAATTGGTCATAAAATGTGCTCTGATCTTCATCTAAGTCACAACAATTTGAAAAACACAGTCTGCTTAAAATAATACAACACAAATATTATATGTTTCTCTCGGTTGAATACAAACGCAGAAGAGGGAAGCGACAGGTGCTCCAGGAGAGAGAGGTGAGGTACACACCAAACTAATTGGTACCATCTGCTTACAAGCTGAGCCTGAGACAACCGAGGCTCCACCATTGGTGAGTGAGACTGAATAGCCATCAATTTGACTGCCACTTTCACTTAATGTGTTACGCTATGGGAGCGCTGTCTCTCTGCTTGCATTTCATTTGAGGCCAACTGCAGGACAAAGAAGGGATACGCCACCCTATATCTAGTGTGAGGTGCTTCAACCCAGAGCCAGGGACACACTAGGCTCTGTAATCTGTGAGTGAGATTCTTGTTTTATTCTCACCAGAAATATACGAAATAGTCTGCACCATTATTTTTTCTTCCTTCTTTCTCACCTTTTATAAACCACCCACTGAGGAGAGGAACTGTGACAGTGGACCATTCATCTCTGCAACATGGCTCATACGCTGTGCAACTACTAGCGGCCACAGAGTTCCGTTTTTTCTCATATTTTGCACATGCATGTGCATGTGCACTTTACTGTGGTCTAGGACTTACTGACTTTTCAACTCACTAGAGAACTAGTAGTACTTTGCGCTCCAGCGCACAATCTGTGTATGCACTTTACTGAGAAGTGTTTTTTATAAGCACATGCACTTTATTATTATACACAAATTTTGGATGTCTTTAGGTTTTGTTACTATTAACTGGACTATGTACTGTGAATTTACACATTGATTGTCATTTGCACTTCTACTGCCAATTGTACGTCTCTCGGGACCTGATGGTTCTTGGCGACATATATAGATCCTAGGCTCCCATAAGAGCACCTGGAGGGCCTTTTTAGGCCAGGGTTCATGTGATTTATAGAATTACCACTGCGCCACTAGGACCGTTTATTGTTTCCACAAACATTATATGTTTTCATGTGTTTATTGAACATAACATGTAAACATTCACAGTGCAGGGTGGAAAAAGTATGTGAACCCCTAGCCTAATGACTTCTCCAAGAGCTAATTGGAGCCAGGAATGAGCCAACCTTGAGTCCAATCAGTGTGTGAAAGGTATTTTAATATGATAGGTAGTTTTTTAATTTTTGCATTAGTGTGAAATCCCCCCCTCCTTGTTCCAGCACGGTGTCTGTTCAATTTCGTTTCCTCTCGAGGCTAGTCAGCAGGGTGATGGAAATAAATATCCTGTGTTAACTTAGAAATGCCAGCGAAATCTTTGTTACATGATGTAGAAATGTATCTGCTCTGATTGGTTGTTGTATCACATTCCTATGTTGGGAGTGAACACTGCAGGAAGTTTTTATATAACGAACATTTCTATTGGATGTTGAAACAATAAACAAACCTGACAGACCACGGACTGATCAGATGATAATCTGCCATATCTCGGTGTGGTTGTGTCTATCGTCTCCTCTGATCAGAGTCGCGCAGCGCCTTACTTCGGTTTTGATATATAAGAAGAAAGTTGAAAAAGGTTTATGGTAATTATAATGGAAACCTAGAATTTAACAGTGTGATATTATTGGATGTGTTGCTGAAAGCTCTCCTGCCCTTTAAAAACACACACCAGTTTTGGGTTTACTGGTTTCAAGAAGCACTGCCTGATGTGAACCATGCCTCGCAGGAAAAAAGCTCTCAGAAGACCTACGATCAAGAATTGTTGACTTGCATGAAGCTGGAAAGGGTTACAAAAGTATCCCCAAAAGCCTTGATGTTCATGTGTCCACGGTAAGACAGACTGTCTACAAATGGAGAAAAAGAATATTGCAGCACGTTTGAAGTTTGCAAAAGAGCACCTGGATGTTCCACAGCACTACTGGAAAAATATTCTGTGGACAGATGAAATCAAAATTGAGTTGTTTGGAAAAAACACACAACACTATGTGTGGAGAAAAAAAGGCACAGCACACCAACATCAAAACCTCATCCCCACTGTAAAACATGGCGGATGGAACATCATAGTTTGGGGCTGCTTTGCTGCCTCAGGGCCTGGACGGATTGTTGTCATTGATGGAAAAATGAATTCTAGAGTTTATCAAGACATTTTGCAGGAAAACGTAAGACCATCTGTCTGCCAACTGAAGCTCCGCAGAGGATGGGTGATGCAACAGGACAATGACCCAAAGCATACAAGTAATTCAACAAAAGAATGACTTCAACAAAACAAAATACGCCTTCTGGAGTGGCCCAGTCAGAGTCCTGACCTCAACCCAATTGAAATGCTGTGGCATGACCTTAAGAGAGCGATTCACACCAGACATCCCAAGAATATTGCTACACTGAAACAGTTTTGTGAAGAGGAGTGGTCCAAAATTACTCCAGATCGTTGTGCAGGTCTGATCTGCAAAAACAGGAAACGTTTGGATGAGGTTATTGCTGCCAAAGGAGGGTCAACCAGTTATTAAGTCCAAAGGTTCACATACTTTTTCCACCCTGCACTGTGAATGTTTACATGTTCTGTTCAATAAAAACATGAAAACATATAAGGGTTATTCAGAGAGCGTGAAAAGCAGGAGAATGACTGGAGAATGAAAAATTCAAGGTCAAAATAGCCGATTTGGAAAGTGAGATGAAAGGGAGAATTTTTCTGGTTTGGCTATGACCTAGAATTTTTCATTCTCCAGTCATTCTCCTGCTTTTCACACTCTCTGAATAACCCTGATAATGTTTGTGTTGTATTATTTTAAGCAGACTGTGTTTTTGAAATTGTTGTGACTTAGATGAAGATCAGAGCACATTTTATGACCAATTAATGCAAAACTCCACGTAATCCCAAAGGGTTCACATACTTTTTCTTGCCACTGTAATTAAAACGAGACAATATCTCTGGTCTATTCTTCAGAATTGTTGATGCATTAAATGTTTAAAATGCAAGCATGTACAAGAAGAAAAACCAAACCCAGGCTCACTTTAGCTCTTTAACCCCTTAACGTCGCAGGACGTACCATTACGTCCTGCATTAGGCGGGCTTTAACGCCGCAGGACGTAACAGTACGTCCACAGCGTCTGCAGCTCCCCTCTGGCCGATACTCGCCTCCTCCGGCGGCTCCCTCGCTGACCTGACTTCCGCAGAGTCAGATCGTCAGTTTCAGGCGCCCCCCCCTGCCGGAGCAGGGGCAGCGCCTGAAGGGGAGGGGGGATTCTTTGGATCCCTCTAACTCCCCATTGCTGGGGGCTAGCAGCTAATGCCAGGCATCCCTGAAAAGGTCATAGCCTGGCCTTTCCAGGGATGTATGGCATTAAGCCCTTGCTGGTAAGGCTGTGAACCAGCACCAATCGGTGCCAGATCACAGCCTTTTTCAGGTGGGGGCCGCCATCTTGGATCTTTATCTCCTGATAGCCAGCTAGGGGGTCATGTAGTTTATCTTTTGAAAGGCCTTATCATGGCCTTTCGAATGATATCAAACATGACCATGTTACAAGTAAAATTATAGTGTACAAAAATAAAAATAATAAAAAAAATAATTAATAGAAAATTCTCATTGTTTTACATTTTTTGTTATAGCATTCTGGCAGGGCATAACATATACATATAATAATGATATATTATTAATCTGCCGAGTCTGCCGGAAATAAAAATATATAATTTGTCTGCGTGGTATAATAATACGTGACTTAAAACTGCGTTTAAAAGCGGTCAAAATGAGCTCCGCAAACTTCTACTTCCCAAACAGCGCCAAAGTTGTAAAATTGCTCCTGTCCTTAAGGGGTTAAAATCCATTAGGTATAGCCACAAGCGTCTACTATTATTATTATTATTATTAATATTTATATAGCGCCAACAGTTTCCGCAGCGCTTTATAATAAGAAAAAGTGAGATACAAATAAATGGACATAGGATGGAAACAAGAGGTGTAGAGGGCCCTGCTCATAGGAGCTTACAGTCTAGAAGTATTGGGGTTGAGGAAGACAAGGGGAGTTTTACTGGACGTCAGGATCATTAGTGCCAGTGGTTTGGGAATGGTGGGGACATTGAAGCAGCTTCAATCTTGTTTGAGTAGGTGAGCAGAGGGGATGAGTTGCATCAGTGATGTGGTACGCTAATCTGAAGAGATGAGTTTTGAGGGCTTTCTTGAATGCCTGAAGATTAGGGGAGAGTTTGATCGGGCGAGACAAGTCATTCCACCAGACTAGTTGATCAGGAAGACGTAAGTAATAATAATCTTCTTTTTTTTTTTTAACATTGTGGGAGTTGTAGTTCCAAAACATCATAAAATTAAGGTTTTTGACACCTGGTCTAGTGCCCCTCAGTCCTTTGTGTTAAAAGGATTCTGATTGGCCAAGTAAACGCTAGTGCAACAGTAACTGTCACTCCCTGCAGTAAATGTTGTCATCCCAGGCAGAGGGAGATGATGGTGTAGGAGAGAAGGAGCGTGTAAACGTACTCTGAGCTAAAAACAGGGTGGTGGAAGTAAAGTAACCAGGGTGGGATCTGTGAGGAGGCAATAATTAACCCTTCCAGTTTTCTACATCTCATTTTTTAGTCGAGAGCAGGGCGGTCAAATTCATGGCTCCCCTCCCCAGATGTTGATGGCAAATAATTCCCAGAATTCTTTGAATGCAATAGATGGCCAGGGAATCATGGGAGTTGTAGTTCAGAAACATCTGGGGGCCAGAGTTTGACATCCCTGGTCTAGAGTGTCATTTTAAATGTCAAGTTTCAAGAAGTGGAATAGATCTGCATTAGGAGCTAAGTTACAGGTGGGAGGGGCTAGCAGTAAATTATTGAAAGTGAACCTTTCTGATGTTCCTGTAAAAATAACTTAAAATGTTAGTATTCGGAAAATGAAACCTATATATATATATATATATATATACACACACTGTATATGATATATATACTGTATATTATATATAAAATCTCTTCCAGACCTAAAAAAATAGTGCAATACTCTTGAAAGCATGTCTTTTAAATTAGCACATTTACAATGCATAAATTTATTTAACTATCTCAAAACAACAATTTCAGTGTAAAATTTCTATTTTACCCTACATTAAATTGTTAACTTTTCATCCCATGTTTCAAATGAATGTTATGATAAGAAAAAAAATCAACTAAAAGTGCTTAGTAGTGAAGGGATCAAATGGGACCCTCTACTCACCCTGACCACTTTATTGCTTTAAAGTGGTCAGGGTGTGAGGAGTACCCCCTGTAACAGCAACTGGGGTTTACTTGTCTCCAGCTTGTGGACCATGAAAGATATTTTTTAATTTCCTGTATGAATATATATATATATTTTGGCTAGTGGGTCTTCTTTCCCTCCACTCCTTGTTTCAATACTACATGAACATATTTTCTAACCACACATTTCCTCTTGAAGTTAGCCAAAGGATGTTGATTAAAAAACAGACATCCTGTGTTTCCAGGCAAAGTAGAAATGCCCGCGAAATCTATGTAACGGTTTAGCTATAGAAAAAAGATTTCTCTGAACCATATATGGTAATAAGTGCTTTCTTTGTTTAACTGTGCTGGCCAAATTCTGACGTGGAAATATATCTATATACTGATTGGCTGTTATATCACATTCCTGTTTGGGGCGGAAATGAAACTCTGTCTATAACGAACGTTCTCATTGGGTGTTTGAAATATAATAAATTTGTCTGGCTAACAAAGGAAGGCCAGATTTATCTTAAGACTAACACAGACTTGTGTTTGATTTTACTGAGATCTCCGCTGGCCAGCGTCACGTGCAGCTGTTGCCTTGTTTGCTATATGAGAAGGAAAGGCCCAAGTTTTATTGAGATTTCAGCTGTGGTAATTATAAATAGGACATTGATTAGCTATTTTTTTTTATTTAACAGTTGGTGTCAGAAATGAGATCTAATAATTCAACTGTCTGATATGATTTTTTTTTCTCATGTTAAACAGTCGCTTATATAGAAAAAGAGTGTTTTGCCTCCTGTACCTGAAGTTTTAAGGCTCTGGTTGAGAACTTGTTTGTGTTTTTTGTTGCAAGGATGTTTTTCTCAAGAGTTCGAGTTCCCTGCAGGTGGCAACTCACCCGGAGATGTGTTTATATTGTACCTCCCTGCAGTATTGAAGTAATTGGTTGTTTTTGGACCTCCCCGCAGTGTTGAGGGATTTGGTTGTTTTTATTTTTACAGTTTTGAGCATTTTTTTTTTAAATTGATTAGATCTGCAAGTATTAGACCTGTCCAGTTTCTTCTCATATAACAAAATGGCTTTGTCTCCCATTGAGAGCCATTTCCTTAGCGCTGCTTCCCTTTGCGCTGTTGCTTCCCTTTGTGTTGCTGTATGTTCGCGCCGTTGTCTTATTTTATAACCTACCTAATTCTAAAGGATTTGCAAACAGTTTTTTCTTTCAGATTTCACGTTTGTTTTTGTATTTTATTTTTTTTCTCTTGTTTCTTGCCATTGATTACGTCTGTTTATCTCAATGTTTGTCTTTACTAATTATGAATGTATGTGTTTATCTTTGAGGTTTTGTATTTCCTAGTTCTGATAGTGTTTTTTCATATGTGATCTATAGATATAGGGACTGGCTGTCTTTAAAATATGCCACTTTGCCATTGTATAAGCAATGAGCAGCTGCATTCTGTTTCTGTTTTTTTTTTTCCGTACGCTGCACAAGTTGCATAGGAGCGTAGGGATAGATGCAATATATTGCCAAAAGTATTCGCTCACTTGCCTTGACTCGCATATGAACTTAAGTGACATCCCATTTCTAATCCATAGGATTCAATATGACGTTGGTCCACCCTTTGCAGCTATAACAGCTTCAACTCTTCTGGGAAGGCTGTCCAAAAGGTTTAGTGCATTTATGGGAATCTTTGACCATTCTTCCAGAAGCGCATTTGTGAGGTCACACACTAATGTTGGACGAGAAGGCCTGGCTCTCAGTCTCTGCTCTAATTCATCCCAAAGGAGTTCCAACGGGTTGAGGTCAGGACTCTGTGCAGGCCAGTCAAGTTCATCCACACCAGACTGTCATCCATGTCTTTATGGACCTTGCTTTGTGCACTGGTGCACAGTCATGTTGGAAGAGGAAGGGGCCAGCTCCAAACTGTTCCCACAAAGTTGGGGGCATGAAATTGTCCAAAATGTCTTGGTATGCTGAAGCATTCAGAGTTCCTTTCACTGGAACTATGGGGCCAAGCCCAGCTCCTGAAAAACAATGCCACACCATAATTCCCCCTCCACCAAACTTTACACTTGGCACAATGCAGTCAGAGAAGTACCGTTCTCCTGGCAACCGCCAAACCCAGACTCGTCCATCAGATTGCCAGATGGAGAAGTGCGATTCGTCACTCCCGAGAACACGTCTCCGCTGCTCTAGAGTCCAGTGGCGGCGTGCTTTACACCACTGCATCCAACGCTTTGCATTGCACCTGGTGATGTATGACTTGGATGCAGCTGCTCGGCCATGGAAACCCATCCATGAAGCTCTCTGCTAACTGTTCTTGAGCTAATCTGAAGGCCACATGAAGTTTGGAGGTCTGTAGCGATTTACTCTGCAAAAAGTTGGCGACCTCTTCGCACTAAGCGCCTCAGCATCCGCTGACCCCGCTCCATCAGTTTACGTGGCCTACCACTTTGTGGCTGAGTTGCTGTTGTTTCCAAACACTTCCACGTTCTTATAAAACAGCTAACAGTTGACTGTGGAATATTAGGAGCGAGGAAATTTCATGACTGGTTTTGTTGCACAGGTGGCATCCTATCACATTTCCACAATGGAATTCACTGAGCTCCTGAGAGCGACCCATTCTTTCACAAATGTTTGTAAAAACAGTCTGCATGCCTAGGTGCTTGATTTTATATACCTGTGGCCATGGAAGTGACTGGAACACCGGATTCTGATTATTTGGATGGGTGAGCGAATACTTTTGACAATATTGTGTAGCTGTAGAGACTTCTAGAAACAGGAGTCCATGAGCTGAACAGGAGGAGCTGCGCTTGACGAGGGACAAAAGGTAAGTGGTCCGCCCAAAAAAATATGAATAATAAAAAAAAGGACTGGGCAGAGGCTGTCAGCAGATTCCCCACCAATTATTTAAGTGCAAAAAAAGGGAATTCCATATTTCACTAGAGTATCCCTTTAAAACAAAAATGAAAATGGAGGTTTATGGTTGGAGTGTACATCCAACCAATTGAAGCACGAAAGGAGAGAGCAAGGTGAGATGTCCTTTAGATGGTTCTCCTGCCTTCAGCCTGCCTTATGATTGGTCGGCCTCAAACTGATGGAGTCAACGCACTGGCTTGGCTACAAACGGCCCATTGTGAAACTTACAGTACTAACAGTTCTATGAAGCAATGCCCAGTGTGATAGCGGAGCAACTGTCTTATTTCCTTCATCCAACTCCCACACACCCCCCACACCTCAAAAACCTTTAGCAGACAGGCCTTTAATCCAACAAATCTATATCCCGACTATTCTTCCTTGTAACCTGCAGGTATTTTCTCACTATCAGACATCTCTTTCTCTGCCAGCTTTGTCCACCGCACTCTCGTGGGCCATAAAAATCGAAAAATGAGCAGTAACCACGAAACACACAGTTTCAAACAGTCTGGCAATAATTACAATCTGTAAATTACCCTAATGTCTTGAATAAAACAATTAAAAGACACATCTAAAAAGTGTTGCATAGCTTTGGTGATCCATTTATAGTTAAAGGATTAATCCTGTTCTTCCAGAGCATAGAGTGTTCTCATCTGGTTACATTGTGATTGATGTTATGGGAAATGACGCACAAGTCGAACACTTAAGGTTTCAGGGCATCTTCAGATGTGTGGCTTACAAGTCTCTAAGGGCGATTTTCAAAGCTTGTAAATGTCTATGGTGAGTAGAGCTGGTGGATTTGCTGGTTGTTATTTTTTTCCTTCTCTTATTATTACATTCCCTTAGTTGAGATGAAGTATAACACCCATGACCTCTTCACATGCTAACGAGCATCTTTAATTCGAGATATTTCCACATTGTCATGGAAAGGTCAACCTCCTAGACATTTCCTTGGCTCTCGTCCCTGTGATCTAACTGACAGAGACTGAGAATTTATGAAGGATGCGTATAAATCGATAATAATTTATGTTATGTTCAGGGTTGGGTAACTGCTGGTGCCCTGCCATCTACCAACTGCATTTTTATAATACACATGGGTAGATTATTATACATTCAGTTCAATGTCTTCTTCATGTTGTCGCCGACATTTCGGTGCTCTCTCATTCCCTGCACTTCGGGGAATCAAATTTCCCCACCCTGCTGTGAATTCAGCATTCACCGCAGGGTTCCCGAAGTGCAGAGAATCGGCCGTCGAATGCCGCCACCAAGCCGCCGCCAACCCGCTGCAAACCTGTCGCCAACCCGCTGAACATCCGCCACAAACCGAGCAGAGGGACGTCAAATGAGTGTCCGAGCACAGCGCCGACCAAACAAAAAGCAGACAAGCTGCCGGACGGGTTAAAAAAAATAAAAAAATATGATTGAAAGTATCAAAATTGTGAAAATGTAAGATAAATCCGACATTTATTGTGAGTTAACAGTGAAAGATATGATTCAAGACCTGCATACAAGCTTTATAGTGTGTGGGACCAATGGGAACTCCATTCCTTCTGCAAAATTAGTGGAGGAACTATATTCCCACTCATTACCCCTCAATTTGACCCCTGGGTTTTCCATAAAACCAGTGGGTCTGGCAGGGGTTTTATGGAAAATCCCTTGGTATTGAAGTGGCTAAGATTCACCAAAATGAAGAGAAAATCAAAAGAATATGAGCCAACCCCATTGGCTGAATAATAAACTGGCAGGGGTTGTCACGGTTCCCGGATCCCACCACGCAGTCCTTAAAGCCCAACACTCCACAGAGCCAAAAAACTACCAACAGGGTAGCCGTAAAGGAATCCCTAACTGTCTGGTCCTTAAAAATTGGCCAGGTATATGTATACTAGCTAGACAGAAAGAGTTAATCAAAGACAATGTCGTAATACAAAACCAGGTCAGCAACATGGGGGTAGTCAGACGAGTCAGAATCAGGAATACAGAGTATAGAATAGTCAAATGGAATAACCGGGCCGATATCAGTGCAGAAGCGTAGTACAAGGAAATAGTCTAGGGCAACGGAAGGCAGAATAGTCAGAAAACAAGCAGAGGTCAATAACAGGTTAAATCACGAGAGCATTCAGGTACAAGGAGCTCAGGTATGGATAACTACGATCTGGCACGGCTTAGAAGGAACTGTTGGTTTTTAAAAGACCTTCACCAGACCGCGCCCCCCTCTCAAGCCGCGCCTCATGCAGCCACCTCCCTGCCTGTTTCAATTTAAACCGGGCGTTGGTGAGCGAGCAGCATCAGACATGCTGCCGTCAAGCACACAGAGAAGGCTGAAAGCCCCCAACGTTACAGGGGTGAGGCTAGACAGGGATCTCAAAACACAATTTAGTAATTTTGCACAGAGAGCTCTCCGTAAGAATTGTCTCTCTACCGTTGGCCATTACCATACTTTGTAATGTTAAAATCTATTTTTAATATGAATTTAATTTAAATGTCTTTCATTTAATCTGTACAGTATACCCAATATTTAATATTATTTTTATTTATATATACATTTATATTGTTTGACATTAGGTGGTGAAAATTGTTGGCTTTTTGCTCAGTGTTTTTGAAGAGGGGGAATTGAGATCAGATTAAAGCCTGTCGGTTTTATTAAACATGGACTAGGCTGTGCGTGAGATTCCATAGAGTTTATTAAATAAAAGTGGTTTAGAGGAACCACCAATTGTTATCATTTATTCGTGCCTTTGAGAAATAAAACAATTGGATGCTTTAAAATACCGAGGTGGTTTCTATGGCAACAGCAATCATACATCAGCAATCCAATAATGATGATCACATAAAAAGAATACATAAAGCCACTGCAACAGCTGAAAATATACTTCATCCTTTCAGAAAACTCAATTATTATGAGCTTTGGTTGTTCCCCAGTCCATCATCGTGATTTTAGGATAAATGTACTTTGCCGTCCCCATAATCCAATAAGGAACATTACTAGCCTTGCATCCTGAATCATCCTTTATCATGTTTTTGTGGGCCTGTATGTGTGTGTCAACAGCAGAAAACAATACAAACCCGTGCGTACATGTGCGTCATGTAAATGTCCATGGAGAAATTACAAAAAAAAACACACAAAAAAATATATGTAAAAACAAATTCAAGAGAGACAGTAAATCCGGAATTGAAAATTAATTTCGGATTTACGGTAAAGATCGACATTTTCGACATACGTTGACATCTTAAGGAGAACACCAAGATTATCAAACATAGCAAAATTCAAGCACTTGTAAATTTGCAAAAAGAATTGTAACAGATCTCTGTGCCCGGACAGGGTCACATCTGCCAAATGCTGCTTCCTCGCTGGACACCCAGTTCTCCTCGTGACTCTCACACCTTTTTCTAGTACCTTAGCCGAAGCTCAAGGCCCGGTGCATGTAGAGAGCCTGGCTAGTGTCCCCAGAAATAAGCCGAAGCTGTAGACCAGGGAATGTACGCAAAATACACAACAAGAGACTATACAATAAATACACAAGGGAATAACACACAGACATCAGAAATATTTAGTTACTGGCAGATATATATAAACAATGAAAACCAAATATATTTAAAAGGTCCACCAGTTCTCCTATAGTCTCTTTCACGGGCCATAGTCTCTGGGCAGGAGGCTAGCGCACGGCCCCCTCCAAGTCGCACAGTGACCGCGTGTTCTGTCACATATCTCCATCATTTGCAGTAGACTAACCAGGCACCAGATCCCAAACGGATCTGTGAGTGTGTTAGTCTGAACCCAAGTCCCAAAAAGTTTGTTTCTTTTCATTGACCATGCGGCCCAGTCCACAACCACAGATGCATTCACCCCCTCCCCATATTCCCTCAGGGGCCACACAGGAGTCAACATTCCTGAAGCACTGCTTGGGGACATCTCTCCAGTGCCAAGGCCAAACACATACACTAGAGAGTTACTCACCGAGCCATCCCCAGCAGCTCCCTTAGATTGTGCCCGCCACTCGGGAGAAATGCCAGCTGCCCCATCTCCTGGTATTGCGATCAACTGCTGGAGAGCATGGGGGGTGATTGATGTCTCTGAAGAAAAGGGTTGGGGATCTGAGTCGGCTGCCCAATATCCAGGGGGCACACAAAAGGAAACCACAGCCCCCTCCACAGCTGTATTGTAATTATCCCCCTGTGGTTGATTCCAGAGAAGACTGGCACTCAACTCCATTGCTGGCTCCTCAGCTGGGGCTGTGTAGAGCAATGCTGGCGGTGTGGGGCTGTTTTCTTCCCAGAGATCCAGGCCATCCAAATGAGGGCAGGGGTGGGCTGTACCAAGCTCTGATGCCAGCACTTCACCCAGGGAAACAGTTTTGCCCTCGTTAATCACCAACTCCAGCAAGCTGTCCTCCCTGCGCACAGGCCCTGGTAACATCATAACTTGGGGATCTGGGGAAACTGTCTCACCTCCTGACAATGCAGTGGGAAATATTCCAATCTCCTCGACAACTCCAGAGTCTATAGCTGGCCCAGACACATCCAGGCCTTCAAGCTTCCCCAGCTCTCCTTGGCTGGGAGCACACTGGGGCCCATCTGCCACGCATCCCAGTAACTGCTAGTGGGGTCTTTAGTCTCACCCACTGTCGCAAGGCATTCCTCCCTCGGCCGTGCACAAACGTCCCTCTGGCCCTCTGGGTCACATCGGTGGAGACCGCAGTCCCATCCACCGTTGTAGGGCAAACATCCTCTGCTGCCTGAAGAGAGGAGGCATTTTGTACTATTGGCAGCTCCTCTGTCTGCTTCTCTGTCCAGAGCTTCTCATAGTGAATCTGTCTTACCTGCTGACCGAGGTCTAGCAGTCGCTTGTATGATTTCTC
Organism: Leptobrachium leishanense; assembly: GCA_009667805.1. Classification (NCBI taxonomy): domain Eukaryota; kingdom Metazoa; phylum Chordata; class Amphibia; order Anura; family Megophryidae; genus Leptobrachium; species Leptobrachium leishanense. The sequence continues at coordinate 17,982,817 of CM019063.1, read as the reverse complement.
CAGCTTCCACTCCTTGCTGGCTAACGACTCCAAGTCGTCTTGTATCCACCACACGTCGGAGAGGTTTAGCAGGTTTTCTCTGTACTCTGCAATCGCTTCCCATCTCCACTCCGAGTCATCTCCGAAATCTGGGTCTCTGGACATTTTCTCAAATAACAGTCCCGGGCCGCCGTAGCCAAAGCCTTCTGTCGGGATGTTATGGTCCATGCTCTCAGTTCCCATCCGGACTACATACCATCGAAGGGCTTCGTAGCTCTCCTCCAGCCGCGTCTTTTCATAGACCAGACAAGCTAGATCAATCATCCAATTCTTGTGGCGTTGCTTATCCACCAACGCCTCACGCAATTCTATCCTCTTCAGGTACCTTTCTTGGGATGAGGGGAGGATCTTGTTCTGGCAGCGCTGCTCTCTGTCCAGCGCATTGTGCCAGAGTTGCCAACATGCTGTATCGGCCCAGTTCAGCTCAGTCTCCTCTGTTACAGGTCCACGATGGTTTGCCTATACCTCTCGCAACCTCTCCCAGTATGCTGCTCCTGTGACTGCTGCCATCTTCTGCTTGCTTCTGCCGTCTGGATATCGAATCCCAGTGATGCTTTGGATTTCTTTAGACTGTAGGAAGCATCCCACACGCTGCCACCACTGTAACAGATCTCGGTGCCCGGACAGGGTCACATCTGGCAAATGCTGCTTCCTCGCTGGACACCCAGTTCCCCTCGTGACTCTCACACCTTTCTCTAGTACCTTAGCCGAAGCTCAAGGCCCGCTGCATGTAAAGAGCCTGGCTAGCGTCCCCAGAAATAAGCCGAAGCTGTAGACCTGGAGCCTTTCCTTGGCACAGCGGGCAGAAGATTCCTGGTACCCCAAATCATGAGCCATGACTTCATGCTTGGTCAGAATAGAACTGGCTGTTTATTATACATGCACAGAGATACAAAGGCAAGAACAACCCCCTCCATGCTTACACCCAACAAATAACATCACAGATACAGTCAACCACTAACGCCATTTGCATACAATCAAGCAGATAGCTGCACAGGACCTTAGAAACATAGAAACATAGAAACATAGAAAAATGTCGGCAGATAAGAACCTTTCGGCCCATCTAGTCTGCCCAATTACATGGATACTTTACCTGGATTTATCTTTTGTTTAGGATAGCCTTATGCCTATCCCATGCTTGCTTAAATTCAATTACTGTTTTGGCCTCTACCACTTCAACTGGAAGACTGTTCCATGTATCCACCACCCTCTCAGTAAAATAATGCTTTCTGATGTTACTTTTAAACCTTTGCCCCTCTAATCTAAGACTATGTCCTCTTGTTTTGCTACTTTGTTTCCTTTTAAATATACTCCCTTCCTCTATCTTGTGGATTCCCTTTACGTATTTAAATGTTTCTAGCATATCTCCTCTGTCTCGTCTTTTTTCCAAGCTGTACATGTTAAGATCATTAAGCCTTTCCTGGTAACTTTTCTCCTTCAAGCCGTACACCATTTTAGTAGCCCTTCTCTGAACTCTCTCTAAGATGTCTATATCCTTCTGAAGATACGGTCTCCAGTACTGCACACAGTACTCCAAGTGAGGTCTCACAGGTGCTCTGTACAGTGGCATGCGCACTTCCCTTTTCCTACTGCTAATACCTCTCCCTACACAACCAAGCATTCTGCTAGCATTTCCTGCTGCTCTATTACATTGACTACTTACCCTTAGATCCTCTGAAATAATAACCCCTAAATCCCTTTCCTCAGATGTTGAGGTTAGGACTGTATCAAATATTCTATATTCAGCCCTTGGGTTTTTACGTCCCAGGTGCATTATCTTGCACTTACCCACATTAAAACTCAATTGCCACAGCTCCGACCATTTTTTTTAGTTTACCTAAATCATTTGTCATTTGGCTGATCCCTCCAGGAACGTCAACCCTGTTGCAAATCTTTGTGTCATCAGCAAAAAGACATACTTTTCCATTGATACTTTCTGCAATATCACTAATAAAAATATTAAATAGAATGGGTCCAAGTACTGACCCCTGAGGTACCCCACTGGTAACAAGACCTTGCGCCGAATAAACTCCATTTACCACAACCCTCTGTTGCCTGTCACTCAGCCACTGCCTAATAGACATGTGCATTCGTTTTAGTACTAAAACGATTTAGTCTGAATTTTGGGATAATTTAGTTTTCGTATGACTCAAGAGAAACTAAACTGCTCAGTACAAAAAACGACAGAAACTAAAATAAAATGCACTACATTTTAGTTTCAGTCCTTTTTGTGATATTACATTGATGAGTGAAGGAGACCAGCAATGAAGAGCGCAACATCGCAACATCCGAAGTTCTGCACCCTCCACATGCCAATGCAGTAGGATGTTCTATACAGAGAGGGGCCTTAATTAATTCAGGAGGATGTTCTATATATTATACAGAGAGGGGTATTAATTAATGCAGGTGGATGTTGTATACATTATACAGAGAGGGGTATTAATTAATGCAGGAGGATGTTCTAAACATTATACAGAGAGGATCCTTTATTTTCAGCCCTTTAAATCCAGTGGCTGTGAGTGCTGAGATCGGCTGCTTGTTACATTATCTCTCAGTACAATGTATCAGGCTCAGTTGTTACAGTAACTGACTGTAACAGCGCTCAGAGTTTCAGTAAAACAAGGAAATAATATTGTTCTAACCTCTTCTATATAAAAATATTGTTTACTAGTTTTACTGAAACTCTGAGCGCTGTGATGAGCAGCAGTCAGTTACTGTAACAGCTTTGCCTGAAACGGGGCAGTATTACAATGTTGGTGTTAACTTAACCAGAGCTGTTGTAAACTGAAAACCTCTATAGGCTATAATGGCTCTGGGAGGTTTACAACAGCTCTGGTTAAGTTAGCACCAACTATGTAATATGGCCCACATTGTGCTGAGAGTGAGAGATACTGTAACAAGCAGCGATCTCAGCCCTCTGAGGAGCCACTACAATAGTAATTGTATCCACTGGTTTTCGGATGAATGAAATTAGTTTTCATACTAAAGAACTGAAAACGAATTTCTTTAGTAACTAAATAAATTGCATTTTAGGACTAATCCATTAGTTCAAAACGAAATTTTGTGCTGTGCACATGTCTACTGCCTAATCCATTCAACAATATTGGAATCCAAGCTCAAAGATTGCAATTTATTGATAAGCCTTCTATGCGGAACAGTATCAAAAGCCTTACTGAAATCTAAATAAGCAATGTCTACTGCACCACCTGTGTCTATTATTTTTGTTACCCAATCAAAAAAATCAATAAGATTAGTTTGGCATGATCTCCCTGAGGTAAACCCATGTTGTTTCTGATCCTGTAATCTATGTGTTTTTAGATGTTCAACAATCCTTTCCTTTAACATGGTTTCCATTAATTTCCCCACTACTGACGTAAGACTAACTGGCCTATAGTTCCCAGATTCCTCCCTACTACCCTTCTTGTGAATGGGCACAACATTTGCTAATTTCCAGTCTTCTGGGATGACTCCCGTTAGCAAGGATTGGTTAAATAAATCTGTTAACGGTTTTGCTATTACATCACTGAGCTCTTTTAATAATTTAGGGTGGATCCCATCAGGCTCCATTGACTTATTTGTCTTTACTTTAGACAGCTGCTGTAGAACCTCCTCCTCTGTAAACTGATATGTAAATGTCTTGTTAGTGTTTCCTCCTAACTGAGGTCCCTTTCCTTCCTTTTCTTCTGCAAAGACTGAACAAAAATATTCATTGAGGCAGTCAGCGAGACTTTTATCCTCTTCTACATACCTTCCTTCCTTTGTTTTTAATCTAACTAATCCTTGTTTTACTTTTCTTTTCTCGTTTATGTATCTAAAAAATGTTTTGTCCCCCTTTTTTACTGACTGAGCTATATTCTCTTCTGCGTGTGCTTTGGAAGCCCTTATAAATTGCTTTGCCTCTTTCTGCCTAATCTTATAGGTTTGCCTATCTTCTTCACTCTGAGTTGTTTTATAATTATTGAATGATGTCTTTTTGTTCTTCACTATTTTGGCCACTTCTGCAGAGTACCACAGTGGTTTCTTCCCTTTTTTGTTTTTGCTAACAAGTCGAATGCAATTGCCTGTGGCCTTCAATAATGCTTCCTTTAAATAATCCCATTTCTCCTGGACTCCCTTTAAACTCCTCCAGTCTGATAATGACTCCTTCACACAAAATCTCATTTTAGAAAAATCTGTTTTTTTAAAGTCTAAAACTTTTGTTTTTGTGTGGTGCGGCTCCATCCCTGTTCTTATATTAAACCATACTGACTGGTGATCACTAGATCCCAAATTTTCACCTACAACTACGTCCGATACCAAACCACCATTTGTGAGTATTAAATCCAATATGGCCTCTTTACGGGTCGGCTCCTCAACTACTAATTGAGCTTGGGAAGCCTTCTAAGTGAAGCCTTCAAAGTGAGCACTTAGAGATATCCTGGTGAGTGATTTTGATTTTTGTTTCAAACAGATCTTTTCTATTCATCTTAAGGTTTTAAGTTAGGTCTGGTGTGTAAATTAGGTTAGGCTGGTGACTCATTCCTCTTACTGATTAGCATACAATTGGAATCAATTGGGTGCTATTTGCTAAGGTGGTTAAACTTGTCCACGCCTTGCTGGGGGAGGTGTTCTTAGGTGACTATATAAAGCTTGTGGAATATTAGCTTGGTCTAATTGAGCTTGGGAAGCCTTCTAAGTGAAGCCTTCAAAGTGAGCACTTAGAGATATCCTGGTGAGTGATTTTGATTTTTGTTTCAAACAGATCTTTTCTATTCATCTTAAGGTTTTAAGTTAGGTCTGGTGTGTAAATTAGGTTAGGCTGGTGACTCATTCCTCTTACTGATTAGCATACAATTGGAATCAATTGGGTGCTATTTGCTAAGGTGGTTAAACTTGTCCACGCCTTGCTGGGGGAGGTGTTCTTAGGTGACTATATAAAGCTTGTGGAATATTAGCTTGGTCTAATTGAGCTTGGGAAGCCTTCAAAGTGAGCACTTAGAGATATCCTGGAGATACTCTGGAGGTAGTCTGAGGTTAGACAGGAGGTAGAAATCCTACAAAAAGGTAAGATTTGTTGGTTTAAATCCATTCTTTTATAATGGCAGGCTTGGCACAGTGTAAGAGCTGTCATGCATTTGTTTTTAGATCCAATTTTTGGAGGTTTGGAGTGTGCCTGATATGTAGGCAGCTCTCTTTATTGCAGCAGGAAATTGCTTGTTTGAAGTCTGAGATTTGTAAATTATCTGTTAGACAAACTCAGGCTATGGCTATGACTGTTACAAAGCCACTGCCACAGAGGCCTCCTAGGAGCGGCAGATGGACTACTGTAGGATCTGGTAGACTTAGAGTTGTGGATAGAAGGCATGTCCCACAGTCTGTGGCTCTTCTTAATTCTTTTGAGGCACTTTCAGAGTGCAGTGGTGAGACGGAAGTAGGCTCAGACACCATAGTTGAGGAACCACCATCCCCTATGCCTAAGGTATGCAGGACTGCAACCAAGAACAATAAGGAAAAGGTGGGACATGATAGAAGGCAATTGTTGCTGGGTGATGGTGATGGTTTGCATCTTACTCATAGGGGAACATATGTTCTCAGTGAGAAGTTCAAAGGTTTCGCAAAGAAATATTCTTCAAACTGTCGGGTATATTAGAATAAGGAAAAATTAAAATGGATGCCTGTAGCCATCATGTTTTAAATGTAAAGTCTTTCTTTTTCAATTTTCCCTAGTTTTAGAAATGAACAGAGATTTTCTTTTTAAATAGTTCACGGCTAGGTGAAACCTTAAGAGGTTTTTTTTTTTTTATAAATGCCAGACATGAGGGAACCTTAAAATGTCTTTATTTGATATAATGCCGAGCTAATTGCCAGAGAAAGGAATTTACTTAGTAAAATCTTTGAGAGGAGTAGAGATATAAATTTCATTTTGGCAGTAGAGACTCAAATTCTAGTATTGAAAAGAGGGTCTTTGTCAAGTCAGATTGATCTCTTGACCTGAGATAAGATATATAAAAATTAAATGGTGGAATTAATTGGAAGTGCAACACTGCCCTCTAGAGGTATAGTAAATATTGTATTAATATAATGAATGTAATATTTAAATGGAAAAGGGTAGATTGTCAGTGACGTCAAATTGACTATAATTGAAGCTGCACTGTTCATTACAATAGAGACCATCGCAGGCAGATCACGCAAGCAGACCATCCCAGGACAAAATGCACTCAAGATTTCACACCACATCTCTAACTCACATGCATTCATTATCTGACATTGATAATTTTCACATATTCCAAAACAATCAAAGAATATTCCAAGGCTGTAACTCATTGAATCCAGATTGAAGGTAATGTATGAGAGAGAGCAAATTTAAGGTTAATATAATTATATATATCTGGAGTATTTCTTGCAATAGATAGATCCAGAATCTAAAAATATTTCTATTCTGCAGATAGAGATATGAAGAAGAATCGGATATAAGGATTTCTCCTAAAGAAACTGTTGCAAGATTGATATACCGATATATATATATTGAATTTGGAAATTACTGTGATTGAAATTAATAACCAAGGAATTATATAACTACAAAATAAAAAGCAGAAAATTAGAAGCTTAATTCTCGATATTAGGGGAGGATTCACTAAAGAAGTTTTTATTACTTAACATTCTAGAAATAGAATAAGTGATAGCTCATCTTTTGTTGATCCACGTAGTATAGAGAGATACATATATCTCTACAAGATCTAGCTCGTTAAATATTGGTTTGCTGGGAAATACAGTATATGTTAAATTTTCGTTAAGCAAAAATGTTTATTAACCATTTGTGTATAGTTACTAACTGATAAGGTAAATTATATTAATCATATATGCAGTTACTAACAGATGATACATATATTGTGAAGCTAGTGTCTATGTGCTGATGGATGGATTGTGGTTTATAATTTTTTTTATGATATGAGATTTGAAACTTTTTTGTATACGTAATAAATATATATATTTTAATCCGATTGATTAGTGTATTCTTCAAAGCAAAACACAGACAATTAAAAGAATTTAGGAGAATTTCTAGGAAATATAAACGATTGATATTTGTGTCTCGTATAAATTTCTTATTGAATAATAATCCCTACAAAACACTGGACAATGGAATTTCCTAGGGGGAGAATGGGGGAGGGAGAAGGCAGGGTAAACAAAAGGAATTTCTTACAGAGAGAATTTACACAATAGAGAGAGCAGGTACTAATACAGAGATCACACTATACAGAGAAAAGGTTAGATATTTGAGGGAATGTACGCAAACTACACAACAAGAGACTATACAATAAATACACAAGGGAATAACACACAGACATCAGAAATATTTAGTTACTGGCAGATATATATAAACAATGAAAACCAAATATATTTAAAAGGTCCACCAGTTCCCCAATAGTCTCTTTCACGGCCATAGTCTCTGGCCAGGAGGCTAGCGCACAGCCCCCTCCAAGTCGCACAGTGACCGCGTGTTCTGTCACAAGAATCATCTGTCATGAGCAATAACCATTTGCGGCTCCCTACTACGGGCTTTGTGACGAGCAGACACCCTCTTCTGGAATCCATTGGACTCCATGGATATGAACCTGAGACCTGTGCAAGATCGTGTATAAGTGATCTTAGCAAGGTAGTGTAAGGCTGAGTGAAGGACACTGGGAACTATTTGTTCTCAGTGTTCTTTTGCTTGCGGTGTCAGAATGCATCAGTTTATGCTGTAATTGACATGGCGGGTTGAGGGGTAAGTATTTGATATGAAGAGATTTTTTTTTCCAATATTATCTCCTTCACTACTAAGCTGTTTCCCTTTAAACCACTGCCATGACACTGTAGAATTATGGAAAACAATGCTACATTGCAGACAGTGTAAAAAAAATTATGAACTCTTCATAACGAACATTTTAGAGATAGTAACCTTATTTGATAGGCAGAGGCCCTGCTGGCCAAAAAGTGCTATTACATGTATAATGTTACAGCTGGAGCACTGTGTTTCTGAGAAAGAAAAAATGGATTCCCAAGCTGTTCAAACAGCTTCAGCACCTTCATAAAAGTATAAACTCGGGTACACCTCACCGTGGATCAATGGAGTGGGCGTCTCTTGCTCCACAGCCCCAATAACCGGAAAAAATAGAAAGAACTCCAAAATCCACAAAATAATTTCAAATGGATTTAATCCAACATCACGAAAGGCAACGTTTCGACCAACTGGCTTGACAAAGACCAGTTGGTCGAAACGTTGCCTTTCGTGATGTTGGATTAAATCCATTTGAAATTATTTTGTGGATTTTGGAGTTCTTTCTATTTTTTCCAGCTTCAGCACCTTGGCTGACATGTCCAAGGTGCGGTCAAGTTATGGAGCCCATTTGCAAACAAATTTCATGTGTAGTAAAGAAATTCCTTTGTATTTGCTCCAGAATAAGACTAGTTCAAGCTAACTCGATGCAAGACTCATGCAACTGCTTTTGAAGATCGAGTACACTCGACCATGGTTCGTGAAGGGGTTAAGTGATTCTGGTAATGCAAAAATCACTTAACACCAGGTTTTGGCAGCCTGTATTTTTTTATTATTATTATTTTTACCGGATGTAAGCAAGAATAACAACAGACACTGATATTGTTATTCTCTGGCTTCCTCCACATTAGTAGCTCAAATAGAATGTGTAGGAAGTTTTAATTTTGCAGGAAACAAACATGTAGCTTCAGTCAATGCTGATCCACAAGTGGAGGATGTCCTCGCCCACAGGTCCCAGTACCACAGAAAACAATTAAATAAAACTCCACCATACTGCAGTGCTAAATCAGTCTGGGTTTAATCCTCCACCAAAATAATACTGCTGAGTGGTGGAGGTTTCTTATTGTTTTCTCTAACGTGCCACTGTCATGGGAAAACGATTTTAGCCCATTTGGCAGGGAATTTCTCCCTTTATATAGATAAGCATTTTTTTCCTGACCTATATAATTTAAACAAAATGGAGATATTGTCACGGTCCGAACCACCAGACCCTCTGGCGCCCTCTTTTGTTCTCCTTTTGCCCTGTTTTGCAGTGATATGCAGGTTCTAGGACTTTTTCCTCCATACGCTTCTTGAACTATAATTTGCATAATGGACATGGAACCACACCTGCCGTTCATCTCCCTAATTGATCCTGCATATGAGGAAGCTACACCCCTGATCCCACGCTTCCTCATTGAAGTTCCTAGCTTAGCTAGTGCAGACCTGCCTTCCACAGATCCTTGCCTGGAACCCCTCCTGCTCTTGATCCATAGACCTTCCTGTACACCCTCTGCTATTTCTGGACATTCTCTACCGGTATCCTCCATTGCCCCCTGTACCCTCTGCTTTCCATTATTGATATACCCGTGTTTCAGATCTCTGCTAATTCTTGACCACTCTATTGCCTATTCCTATTTTGTACCTGCGCCTGATTTATATGTTCTATATCCATTGTTTATTTTCCTGGTCTGTTGTCAGTTTATTTGTATTCACAAATAAACCCTGTTACCCTGTATCCTGCCTTCTGATACGTTTACTGCACCTTGGGCTCACACCCACATTTATGCACATCTGCTAGGCCAGGCTCGTGACAGATATCCTGTTTTAATGTTTCCCCCTTCTCCCAAGAGCCTGTGCCATGTTGCCAGGGGGAGGGAGCGTAGCGTAGTACAGTGATACCTCTGCTCGCTGCTAGTGCTGTCAAGATCTGAGAGACCTGAGAGCCTGCACAGCACACCAACTGAGCAGGAGACGTCCTGTAGGATGTCTCTCTGCTCGTAAAGCTCCCCGCCTTGATAAGATGGCGCCGGCTCCCGGGAGAGGGAGAAACTTCAAAACAGATATCTCCATTTTTTTACATTATATAGTCTACATTAAATAGACTATTTCAGACGGAACCCCATGTATTCGTACAATCTCTCTAGCAAAGACGACCGCCAGTTCTTTGGCTGTAGGAAGCTTAGTTAAACGAATAAAATGAGCCATTTTGGAGAAGCGGTCTACAACTGTCAGAACCACAGTATGACCCTTGGACTTCAGCAAGTCCACAATAAAATCCATGGATAGATGAGACCAAGGCCTATTAGGAATGGGTAAAGGCTGCAATAGACCGACAGGCAAGGTTTTACTGGTTTTGCTTCTGGCACAGACTTGACAAGCCAAAACAAACAGACGTACGTCCTGTCGCATGATGGGCCACCAGAACTGTCTGGAGATACTGGTAAGAGTCTTAGTAATACCAGGATGACCTGCTGGTTTTGAATCATGAAACATTATGAGTAATTCTTGTCTTTCCTCTTCAGGCACAAACAACATATCTGGAGGCTTGTTAGGTGGAGCCCCCATTTGAGCTGCTTGGAGGCGTTCCAGGAAAGGCGAGGAAACAGACAAGACCATGGAAGCCACAATACGTTCAGGAGGAACTATAGGATTGCGGTCTTGTGTATTTGATACATATGGGTCATATTGACGAGATAAGGCATCAGCCTTTACATTGCGGTCACCTGGTCTGTAAATCAACACAAAATTAAACCAAGACAGTAGTAATGACCACCTGGCCTGTCTTGAGTTCAGATGTTTAGCATCCCTGATGTACGCAAGGTTCTTATGATCAGTGATTATCAACAAAGGGTCAAGAGTACCTTCCAACAAATGTCTCCACTCTGACAGGGCAGACACAATAGCAAGCAATTCTCTGTTACCGATATCATAATTGCGTTCTGCTGGTGATAATTTTCTTGAAAAGAACCCACAAGGATGTAGAGGCTTCCCTGGAGACTCTCTTTGAAATAGGACAGCCCCAATGCCTATCTCGGAAGCATCAACCTCAAGAACAAATGGAATTCTGGGATCAGGATGCCGTAACACGAGAGCGGAAGTGAAAGCCTGTTTGAGAGCTTTAAATGCCTGTTTGGATTGTGAAGACCAGACCTGGTTCTTCAGACCTTTACGTGTCATATTAATGATAGGAGAAGCTACAGCAGAATAATTCTTGATAAATCTCCTATAATAGTTGGAAAACCCCAGAAACCTCTGTATGGCTTTGAGGCCTTGAGGGAGAGGCCATTCTGAGATGGCTGTGAGTTTGGAAGGATCCATCTCAAATCCTTCTGGAGTGATAATGTACTCAAGAAGTTTTACAGTAGTAATGTCGAATAAATACTTCTCCAGTTTGCAATAAAGACCATTGTCTAGTAGTTTTGCTAATACCTGTCTAACATGTTCATGGTGGGTTATAAGATCGGGAGAGTAAATTAGTATATCGTCTAAGTATACGATAACAAAGGATTGCAAAAAATCTCTGAGCACATCATTAATGAAATCCTGGAATACAGCTGGAGCATTACAGAGACCGAATGGCATGACCAGATATTCATAATGCTCACTCCTGGTGTTAAATGCTGTTTTCCATTCATGCCCATCTTTTATACGTATCAGGTTGTAAGCCCCTCTCAAATCGAGTTTTGTGTATACTGCTGATCCCCTTAACCTGTCGAACAGTTCTGATATAAGAGGGATAGGGTACACATTCTTGATGGTGATCTTGTTAAGCCCCCCTATAATCGATACACGGGCGTAAATCTCCTTCTTTTTTAGATAAAAAAAAGAACCCAGCCCCTGCTGGAGAAGAGGAACGTCTGATAAAACCTCTCTCCAAATTCTCCTTTATGTACTCCTCCATGATTTGGTTCTCTTTTATGGATAAAGGATATACTTTGCCTTGAGGAGGCATGGTACCTGGATGAATATCTATGGCGCAATCATACGGTCTATGTGGAGGTAGTTTATCTGCCTCTCTTTTATCGAATACAGCCCTGAGATCGGCATACCAGTCAGGAACCTCTGTAGACAATGGAGGAGCTGTAGGTGTGTTCAGGGCACCAATATGCTGAATGGGTATTAAACAATCCCAAAACAAGCAGGACTCCAAGACAGTATCTCTCCCTTAGCCCAATCAATAACAGGATTATGTTTCACCAACCAAGGGAAACCAAGCACAACAGGATTGGAAGGTGAACGGATAACCTGAAATATGATCTCCTCTTTATGCAAGAGACCAGTGGTAAGAACCACTGTAACAGTGTCGTGAGTAATTCTGGGACAGGATAACGGCCTACCGTCTATGGCTTCGACGGCCAAGGGTGTCTCTCTTACAACCAGAGGGAGAGAAATTGAGGAAGCGTATTCAACATCAATGAAATTACCAGCAGCCCCAGAGTCAACAATAGTGGTAGTATGTGTGGTCTTGGTCTCCCAAGCCACGGATACTGGTAACAAGAGTCTAGTGTCTTTGATAGGAGACATGAACGTCACACCCAAGGCCTGTCTCCTCAGTTACCTTAGGTGCGGTAGTTTTCCGACTTATCATGCATTCTAGGGCGAGTGGGACATTGAAGTCGTAAATGTCCTTTTAAACCACAATACAGGCATGATCCCTCACAAAGACGCCTTGTTCTCTCTTCCTCTGTAGGCCTAGTATGGCCTAGTTGCATAGGCTCAGAGGGAGGAGATAACTCTCTTGGTGGTGCCTGAAAGACAGGGGCCAACCTTCTTCTGTCCCTTATCTGATCATCCAGATCTATAAAATACTCTATAAATTCACTCAACACCTCAGGTAATTTACGAGGAGCCATCTCATGCATCAATGACTCTGATAACACCTCCATAAAAGCCAGAACCAGAGCCTCATTAGTACAGTTCACGTCAGAAACCAACGTTTTAAATTCTATAGCATAATCAGATACAGTCCTGTTCCCCTTGATGTATGCGGAACAAGGATTTGCCAGCTACCTCGGCCTTTCTGGTATGATTAAACATACGTTTTAACTCGGCTATGAATTCTTTATAGTTCAGTACGATAGCTTCTCTGCCTCCCATAAAGGATTCGCCCATGTCAACGCTCTGCCAGACAGATGGTTAATAATGAACCCCACTTTGGCTATGTCAGCGATAAACATTTGTGTATTTAATTTAAAATGAATATCCACATGGACCAAAAATCCCCGGCACGCCGAGGGAGTACCGTCAAACCTCATAGGAGCGGTCATGTGTACCTGGGATGTCTGAACAACAGAGGACACAGGTATAGCAGGCGGAGGTGCAACCCCAGCTGGTTCCAGGTGAGTCGTACAAGTCAGGATAGTTTGTAAGGCGAGAGCAAACTGATCCATCCTATGGTCCTGCTCGTCCTGTCTGGATACAAAGTTACTCAAATGCTGTGTTAAGTCTGCAGGATCCATTTTGGCCAGGTCATAATGTCACGATTCCCGGATCCCATCACGCAGTCTTTAAAACCCAACACTCCACAGAGCCCAAAAGCTACCAACAGGGTAGCCGTAGAAGAATCCCTAACTGTCTGGTCCTTAGAATTGGCCAGGTATACTAGCTAGACAGAAAGGGTTAATCAAAGACAGTGTCGTAATACAAAACCAGGTCAGCAACACGGGGGTAGTCAGACGAGCCAGAATCAGGAATACAGAGTATAGAATAGTCAAATGGAATAGTCGGGTCGATATCAGTGCAGAAGCATAGTACAAGAAAATAGTCTAGGGCAACGGAAGGCAGAATAGTCAGAAAACAAGCAGAGGTCAATAACAGGTTAAATCACGAGAGAATTCAGGTACAAGGAGCTCAGGTATGGATAACCACGATCTGGCACTGCTTAGAAGGAACTGTTCGTTTTTAAAAGACCTTCACCAGACCGCGCCCCCCTCTCAAGCCGCACCTCATGCAGCCACCTCCCTGCCTGTTTCAATTTAAACCGGATGTTGGTGAGCGAGCAGCATCAGACATGCTGCCGTCAAGCACACCGGAAAGGCTGGAAGCCCCCAACGTTACAATAGGACCGTTATTGGTAAAATAATTAACTGAATCTGACTAATTTGCACTAAAAATAATAGAATGGAGCGATGAGGGGGAGATATCATTTTTATCTAGATATCCGGCCTTTTGAATTTCAAGCCAGATGATGAACATTCGGTTATGTATCACAGTCTCTTCACACCACGTGTCACGTGCAATACAACCCAAGCGCACGTCCTTAGCGAGTTATTTTTAGACAGTCTCCTGGTATCTGTGATGCAGCTTGAAGTGTCTGACCTCCGTGGAATTAGATAGGTTAAACAAACAGGATTAAAGAAAAGGAAATGATAAATGAATGTATGCAAGCAATGCTAGGGATAAGTAGATACATGGCTATAATACTGTTACAAAAGAAATCAATCCTCCACTGTCCTCTCCTGATTTTCGATTTTTAATAAGCAACACAAGGAAGCTGTGCTTTCGGGAATTTTAGACTGGTGGGACTGCGTATCCATGTTCCCGGATCTGTCATGTATATACAGTATAGGTACGGTACATAATAACATAGACTTCGAGTCCACCAAGCTCAACCTTCCCCATCATTGTTATTCCTGGTGATCTACAAGAAGACCAAATAAAACAATTTGAAGCTATTTGTACACACGGGGGGGGGATCCTTCATGTCTCCATAATCATGAGAAAAAAACAAGGGAACTTCAGCATCTGGAGGGACCCCTGTTGGGTCTAGTAGATAAACCAGTAGGGATACTGGAATCGCCAACAAACAAAATGATGAGTAATTAAAATAAATATAAAACTTTTATTCCAAATAAAAGATCAACAGATAAAAAAAAGCCCAATGCGTTTCGTCTACACATAGCCTTTCTCAAGGGCAGTAATAATACACCATGAATCAAAATAAAATGATTCATACAGACAGAAACCCAACGGTTTTGTTATAGATCTTAAACAAATGAAGAGAGTTTTGGGAAATGTTCCTCCTCTTTTGTTGAGCACATCCCACCACATCAAGTGTTGGAAGTGGTTTCCATTTTCTGATGGGCATATGTCAACCCAGCGCTGTATGTTGTTCATAACACGTCTCAATATTGCATCGTCAGCGCTTTGGATCTCATTCCTAGTGTTATCCTCCATGCGGGGCTTGTCACAGTGCACTCCTTCAGATATCCCCACAAAAAGAAGTCCGGGCTGGTAAGATCAGGAGACCAGTGTAGCCACAGATTCTTGAAAATGAAACGCTCCTCAAAATGTATCTGGATTAATGGCATTGACTCACGTGATGTGTAGTATGTCCCATCATCCTGTGTCAGTTCCAAACAGAAAGTAATTTTGTTCCATGGGAGTGCTATTCTCGTGGCTGTGCTGCCACCAAGCAGCCACATCTAGACTCCGCTGTAAAGGCATGTGCTCAACATAAGAGGAGGTATGTTTCCTGAAATTTATTTAAGATCTATAACAAAAACGTTGGGTACGGATCTACATGAATCACCCAGTAGAACACCCATTCAAGACAGAGATTTCCAGAGTCCTATTGTCCTTGTAAATCTTTTTCCTTCATGTCTCAGCAGAAGATCTGTTTTTCCCCAAGTAATAGGGAGCCGAAATGACAAAAAGGGCTGTATAGCCCGTAAAGACGAAACGGCTCACTGTTGCCAGCAGCTATATTACGAGTGTGCTGCAGTAACTGTGATGCGACTCGTAATTGTTGAGTAACAATATATACCGGTAGCCACTTCTGGTCTTCATTCACTTCTTCATTCTTCTTCATTCATATTCATTCACTTCTGGTCCTCTGGAGTCCATAGCATGTTCATAATGTCCTGAGATCATGCACTGCCAACGGAAGGGCAGCAGGCATCAGTACTTCATGTCCTTCAATGTACAGAACGAGGAGGCAGCACGTAGTGTTATCCTCTTCATTTTGGAACGAGGGGGTTATGTTTTCCATTTTTTTTTAACCGTTTCTTTTTGTTTCCAGTGACTTTGTGGTGGTGAAATCATTTAACACTGGCTCTTGGTAGGTGGTAAAATATTTTTTTTTGCTGGTTATCACTAGTTTATCACTTGGTTATTCATAGCCTCCCCCTACATTTGTACTTACTACACAAAGTATAAACAAAAACATAACTGTTACACTGCAACCCGCCAGCAAAGCAGGAGTTATATCAGCGGAGTGTTAACATTTATGAGAGGGGCCGTTAAATCTAACAGCTCACTCAAAAAATGTGAACTGCTGGAGTGTAATCAGGCCCCTTGTCTTTGCACAGCCCTGGGATGAACACGTCACCTGACAGCTGTTTGTACTGTCCCTTTAAATATTTGCATAAACATATATATCCGTTCATCAGTATGCCTGTATTTTTCAAGGATGTGTAATCCATGTCTATTGAGTACAATGAAATAGCAACTCATTAAAAAATAACATTCAGAGAGGAGCGTCTTACACATATACAGTAGATCCTTGCAAACGTGATTGAGAAGTCGGGCTCGCTTAACCAGGAGCCTATTTTATGTTTGAAAGACAATGATATTGTATTTGCTAATGACACGCTGACCTCTGCTTTCTATTGATAGCAATATAATACCGAATTTCCGACTCCAGAAATAAGTGCTTAGCAGAGCCTTCCCTTATGACTGTAATACGTGTGTACAAGCATACAAAGCAGAGGATTAGCAGGCGACTACCGAGCGCTGCACGGCACGTCTGGTTATACCAGTTCTGCTCTGAGCAAAAAGGGAAATTACAATTATTCTTCTCCGTGAATTTTACATCCAAAGCAATGCAAAAAAACTCTGTTTAATATTATACGGGGGGCAAGGGGGGCCTTAGTGCTGATTGAAAGCTTCAAGGAAAAAAAAAAAATATCGAACTTCCATCGTCATTACCACCAGCACTCTAAAATTGTAAACTCCTCTAAGCGTGAGGAGCGACCTCCCCACTCCCCTATTCACTCCATCTTCTAAAGGTCGTTCCTTTGTCATTTTTGGAGGTTTTCTGTCCAAAGATATATATTTTAAATAGCTAAAGAAAATGTGAGCACTACATACAAATAGAGCGATTATCGACTTTCCGTCGAAATTACTGATGTTGGTGTCGGCCTTTTATTTGCAGATATTTGGACAAGTTGGCTCACTGCAGCCGCGACGAGCAAGGTCCCACAGAACGGTGCCGATTTGGTGCTTCTCCCACAGCAGGCGGACAACTCTTTCTGCAGGAAGTCCCCTGCCCACTGACGGTATTGTGCATGAACGTGATGACAACAGATACTGGGCTTCCCTCACATCTGGCAGGGAATTCCCTATACAGGAGATGCAGGGGTCTATTGGACCCCCAGATTTCTGGTACCTATTTCCTACAGCAGGGTCAGCTCAGCAGCCTTGACCCTCCAGATGTTTTGGAACTACACGTCCCATGAAGCTCTAAAGAACCTAATAGTAGCTTAACATGATATCAGATGTAGTTCCAAAACATCAAGGGCCATTTTACATTCTTCGCGCACAATTGTGCGCACGTGCAAAAACGCATTAACGCGAGGGGCAAAACCCTTTGCGCTGAATGTCGTATTATGACGTTCGCGCGCAAAATGCGCGTTAACGTCTAACGCGAGTGACCCTGCGTGAAGCCTTACATATCGAGATGCTACATTAGCACCAACTACGGAATATAGCCCTGAGTTTTTATATATATTTATTTTTAGTACTTTGATGTTTAAAAAGCTCTCAAACATTTTGAGATTGCTGCTCACAAAAAGCATCTGTTAATGTGAACAAAGACTCGCAAAAAAAGAGGTCTCAGAAGACCCACGATCAAGAATTGTTGTGCTGTATAAAACTGTAAAGCAGTGGTGGAAGTAACAGGGTCGCAGCGGTCGCACTTGCGAGCGGGCCCTGGCATTCTGCCACTGGAGGGGGCCCAGGCAGCCGCGGAGTTTCGGCGCAATTTTTCCAGCGCCGGCACCTGAGAGCAGCGCCGCCGGCTGACCACGCCCACACACACACGCGGCCAGCCAGCGATCATGATTAAGGCGCGTCATACATGGGGGGCGGATCCATCCCATAGGCTGCAGCAGCTTCTTTCCCACCGGTGCCAGCAGCAACCACCAGGTAACCGAGTCCAGCTCTAGCAGGGGCCCCCGAGTCTGGCTCCAACGAGTGGCGTGTTTGTACGGGGTCTGATACTGGCTGCCTAATTACTGGGGGTCTGATACTGGCTAATTACTGGGGTCTGATACTGGCCAATTACTGGGGTCTGATACTGGCTAATTACTGGGGGTCTCTGATACTGGCCAATTACTGGGGTCTGATACTGGCCAATTACTAGGGGTCTGATACTGGCTAATTACTGAGGGTCTCTGATACTGGCTAATTACTGGGGGTCTCTGATACTGGCTAATTACTGGGGTCTGATACTGGCTAATTACTGGAGGTCTGATACTGGCTAATTACTGGGGGTCTCTGATACTGGCTAATTACTGGGGTCTGATACTCTCTAATTACTGGGGTTCTGATACTGGCTAATTACTGGGGGTCTGATATTGGCTGGCTAATTACTGGGGGTCTGATATCTGGGTATACATGTATCTGGAGCCCGCGAGGAGGGTGGGCTTTGAAGACGCGGGGCGTACTAGTATGCCCCGCTGACTTCAATGGCCTGCCTCGGCCCCTCCCCACAGCCGACAAGGGGGGGCCCTTCATGGATTCTTGCACCGGGGCCCTGAGGTTTCTAGTTACGCCTCTGCTGTAAAGGGTTACACAGTTACCTCAAAGAACTTAGATATTAATCTCTCCCCTGTTAAGCAAATTGTCTATAAATAATGATGATGATCTGGTTTCGTTGTTACTTGCCCTAGAAGTGGCCGTCCAGCCAAGATGATTCAAAGGGCACACAGTGCAATTCTCGATGAGCGGAAACAGAAGTGACAGCTAAAGCCTTAACGAAATCTAGAACTCGTTAACATCTCTGTTCATGAGTCTACTATATGGATAACATAAGGCAGGCATGGTATCCACGGCAGGACAACAGGGAAAAAGGAGCTGCTTTCTGAAAAATAGCTTGCTGCGCTCCTGAAGTTTGCCAAAAACCACCTGACAGTCCAAAACTGGGTAAAGGTTTTGTGGACTGATGAAACTAAGGTTGAGTAGTCTTGGGAGAACACACAGCACTATGTAAGGCATAAAAAGGGCATAACATACCAACACAAAATCATAATCCCAACAGATAAGCACGGTGGAGGAAGCACCATGATTTGGGGCTGTTTGGCTGCTTCAGGACCTAGACCACTTGTCATCATCACGGGAAAAATGAATTCTCGAATCTATCAAGATATCCAACGCCAGTGGGATAAAATCTGGGTGGCTGTGCATCAGCTGAAGCTTGTAGGTATGGACTAGGGACTTTTTCGGCATCCGATCTGAGTCCCGATCCGATACCCCACGACCTTCTGTCGGTGACTGGCAGTTCGCCGGTAAAGAATTCCAGTTTCTCTGCAGAGTCTTCCCTGCCTGCTCGCAGCGAAGATGTTGCTGCTACGTGCAGAGCTGTGCAGCTTTCAGCAATCTCCGTAACACCGCCTATACTAATCACACAGCGGGAAGGACCACCCCTGTGTGGGGAGTATGGGTGTCGTTATGGAGGTTGCCAAAGGCTGTGCGCACAGAATTCACAACGCACAGCTTTCATTAACAACGAGCGGCTCTGTACGCACCCTCAGCTTCTTCCCTACAAGCAGGTTGGGAAGACACTGTGGTGGATGCTGAGGCTTCAGTCTACCTGCCTGACGTGCTGCAGGCAGGGGTTTGGTTTAGCTTGAAAAAGAGGATCCCCAAAAAATGGGTCAATGGGGTCCCGATCCAAATCTTTAGGATTGGATTGGGAAATCCCATCAGTGAACGTTGGGTGATGCAGCAGGACAATGAACTTAAACATCATAATAAATCCACTGCAGAATGGCTTAAAAAAAAGAATGGTCCATTCCAAAAGGCGTATAATCAGAGCCCAGGCCAGTGAGTTGCTGTGGAATCACCTCAAGAAAGCTGTCCACGCCAAACATCATAAGAATACGGCTGAGCTGAAGCAGTTTTGTAAGGAACGTGATCCAGAATTCTCCCTTGGAAGTTGTGCAGATCTAATCCATTGGCAGCAGAAAATGCTTGTCTGAGGTTATTGCTGCCAAAGATGGAAGAACCAGCTATTAAAGCCAAGTCTTCATTTTTTACGCTGTGCTGTGACTGTTTTAATGTGATGTGTTCCATGAACACATGAAGGATTATAATTGTGTGTGTTGTTACCTGAAGCACATTGTGTTTGTCTATACTTGTGTCTCTGATAAAGATGAGATGACATTTTATGACCAATTCACGCAGAAAACAAACTAATTCCAAAGACTTGAGAAACACACAAACATGCTGTGTGGATGTAATTATTGTGATGCTTGTTAATGCTGTGCATTGTGTTGCGAGCTGGTCCTTCCTGAGCTGTGAGCTTCCTGAGCTGCACACTGAGGATCTCTAACAATATGTGCAATACTAATCATGAGTAGGTCAGTGCAGCAATGAGAGGGTTACAGGCTGCATCACGTCACCCCTGGGAGACATGTCACGTGTTACATGCAGCAGGGATTTAGACATAATGCCAGGGGACCTGCGGCTAAATATTACAACGTTACATGACACTGTTACAATGTTAGAACGGCACTGTGTATATGGTATGCCCCAGTTACTATATACACCACACAAGATGCCCCTGTCCCTCTATATGCCACACCTGATGCCCAAGTCACTATCTATACCATACATGATGCCAAAGTTAGTATATACACCATACGTGATGGCACTGTCACAATATATGCTATATGTAATGCACCTGTCACTATATATGCTATATGTGATACCCCTGCCACTATATATGCCATACGAGATGCCCCAGTCACTATAAATGCCATACATGATGCCCCAATTACTATATATGTTATATCTGCTGCGGAATATGCTGGCGCTTTATAAATAAAGAATAATAATAATAATAATAATATCTGGTGCTCCAGTCACTATTCATACCACACATGATGCATGTGTCACTATATATATATATATACCATACATGATGCCCATGTCACTATATATGCTATACATGATGTCCCACCGGGGCATATATAGTGTCAGGGGTATCATGTATGGAATATATAGTGACACAGGCATCATGTATCATAGAAATAGTAACTGGGGCATCACATATAACATATGTAGTAACTGGGGCATCATGTATGGCATATATAGTGACACAGGCACTATGTATAGTATAAATAGTGACTGGAGCATCACATATGGCATATATAGTGACACAGACATCACGTATGGTATAAATAGTGACTGGGGCATCATGTATGGTATATATAGTGACTGGTACAGTCCCAGTCACTATATATACAATACATGATTCCCCTTTCACTAAATATGCCATTCATGATACCTCAGTCACTACATTTGCCATAACTGACGCCTCTGTCACTATAAAAGCTATACATGATGCCTCAGGTACTATATATACCATACGTGGTGTTGTCCTTGTCACTATGCCATACATGAAGCCCCAGCCACTATATATGCCATACGTGACTCCCTTGTCACTATATATACCATACGCGATGTCCCGTTCACTACATATGACATGTATGTGATGCCCCGGTCGCTATATATGATATATATGTGATGCCCGTGTCATATATGTGCCGTACGTGATGCCATGTTCACTATATATGATATATATGTGATGCCCATGTCGCTGTATATGGGGAATGTGAAGCACCTGTCACTATATATGCCATACATGACTCCCATGTCACTGTATATACCATACATGATGCCCTGTCACAGGTGTGTGCAGGAGTGTGTCCCCTCTCATATAATCGATCCTGCTTTTGACCTTGTTATTCCCTGATAAATATGGATTGTGTCGCAGATGTTGCCCCAGTCAATATCTGTGTATCTGTGTCTGTCAGTGTCTATGTGTGTCGGGCTGTCAGTATCTATGTGTTTTCTGTCAGTGTTTATGTGTGTCTGTCAGTGTTTATGTGTGTCTGTCAATGTCTATGTGTGTCTGTCAGTGTATGTGTGTGTCGGTCTGTCAGTATCTATGTGTGTCTGTCGAAGTCTATGTGTGTCTGTCAGTGTCTATGTGTGTCTGTTAGTGTGTATGTGTGTTTGTTAGTGTCTGTGTGTCTGTTAGTGTCTGTGTGTTGTATCAATGTCTATGTGTGTCTGTCGGTATATACGTGTGTCTGTCAGTGTCTACGTGTGTCTATCAGTGTCTATCTGTGTATGTTACTGTGTATGTGTGTCTGTTAGTGTATGTGTGTTGTATCAATGTCTATGTGTGTCTGTCAGTATCTATGTGTGTCTGTCAGTGTTTATGCGTGTCTGTCAGTGCCTATATGTGTCTGTCAGTGTCTATGTGTGTCTGTCAGTATCTCTGTGCATATACTGGACCCAGAAGCAGAGCAGCATTCCCCCAAGGCTTCTTGTGCTGAGCAATGGGAAAATACAAATGGGTGCAAGCGCAATACCGGCAAGAAAGCCTCCAACAGCATACAAGCAAAGAAAAGGGGAACGGGCACACTATTTTCTCCTTCTTGGGCAGATATTTTTGGAAGCACTTAGAGCAGCAGCGTTTTGGCTCATCACGACACTTTCTCCAGGATAAAGAAAGGTTTGTGATGAGCCAAAACATTGCTGTTTTATATGCTTCCAATAAATTTGTCCAAAAAGAAAAAAAATGGTTTGTCCGCTCACCCTTTTTTTATTATGTGTATTGTGTATGTCTCTGTCAGTGTCAATGTCACTTTCTGCATGTTGTACAGCACATGCATATAGCAGTTTCTGCCTATTTTTGTATGTGCCTACATGTGTGAATGTGAGTGTCTACATGTGTGAATCCATAAGCTGGGCCAGAAATGGCGGCCATTGTTTGTGTACAAAATTGTCACTAATCTTCAGTGATTCTCTGAAGTGGTAATGAGGCGTGCAGGACTGAATCGAGGGGGCGGCAACATGAGAACAGCAGCGCCCATCTCCTAAAAGCAGCATGGGGTAGTGGCTGCCCTCACTTTGCTTGCTGCTGCCCGTGCCCCCTCTGATTGGCTCTGCGTCCCTCACTGCCAGCCAATAATAACCTTCCCAACAAGAGGTACACTTTAGGCTGGGTGCACACTAGCATTTTCTTCTGCGCACTAGCGTGCGTTATGACGCTCTTTATGACGTGCGTTGTAGCATATAATTACGCGGATAGAGAAGAACACACGTAGTACGCACGCAACGCATAACGCGCGCTGAAGACGTCCATCATGGAAACACCAAGGCTTTTGCACTAGGATTGACGCGATGTTGGCCTCGTGCTGAACGTCACATGTCAAAAGCCCAGCTTTATTTTTTTTCCGTCAACTCAAATTCAGTTTTTACGACGTGCGTCAAAATTAACACATCCTCTGGCGTCTACCAATCTCTTCCGTCATAAAGTGCGTCCTTTTTAATGCACGCTAGTGCGCAGAAGAAAACGCTAGTGTGCATTCGGCCTTAAGGGGACCAAAGGGGAAGGGCTCATAAAGTGGGGCGGAGCAGCAGGAGTGGGGAGAGGAGCATATAGACTGGGCCGGCGCTGCCGCTAGGCGAGCTAGGCGCCCGCCTAGAGCGCAGCGCCGCCTAGGGTGCAGCCGAGACCAACAAAGGTGTGATGGGTCTCTCCGCCGGCCGCTGTCACTCTGATCTATCACGGTGCGCGCTTGTTCTGGGCGCAGCGTGATCATGGAGAAGAAAGCTTGCGGTGGCTGTACAATAGAGAGTGAGGGAAGTGGGGATAACCCCGCCAACTTAGCATGGACAGCCACCGTGAGCTATCTTCCATGATCACGCTGCGCCCAAGAGCAAGCGTGCAGTGTAATAGGACAGCGGCCGGCGGAGAGACCCATCACATGCAGTGGCAAAAAAACGGGGATGGAGCGCGTCCATGGAGCGCAGTGAAGCACGAAGTCATCGGAAGTGCGCCGGTCAGCACGTTTTGCGTGGTCCCCTCGTGCAGATTGAACGCTGGCACCTGCCTCTCCACAATGCCGCAGATCGACCCTCTGGCGTCTCCTGAGCGGGACGTGCAGCTCAGGGGCCTTCGACCTGCGGGTGCTGGACAGCGCCTCCTTAGGTGAGAGGGGGCAGTGTGTATGTGGGTGCCTTGTCTCCCCCCTGCCTGTCCTATCTTGTCTGTCTCCCTGTCCATCTCCCCCTTGCTGCCCTGTCCGTCTCCCTGTCTGTCCATCTCCCCCTAACTGTCCGTCTCCCCCTTGCTGTCCTGTCTGTGACGTCTCCCTGTCTGTCCATCTCCCCCTGCCTCAGGGGGCAATATATACCCATGTGTGAGCTGCTGGGAGCAGTATATAACCATGTGTGAGCTGCTAGGGGCAGTATATACCCATGTGTGAGCTGCTCGGGGCAGTATATACCCATGTGTGAGCTGCTGGGGGGCAATATATATAAATGTGTGCTGGGGCAATATATACCCATGTGTGCTGGGGGCAATATATATCCGTGTGTGCTGGGGCAATATATATCCATGTGTGCTGGGGGCAATATATACCCATGTGAGCTGGGGGCAATATATATCCATGTGTGCTGATGGCAATATATATCCATGTGTGCTGGGGCAATATATACCCATGTGTGCTGGGGCAATATATATCCATGTGTGCTGGGGCAATATATATACCCATGTGTGCTGGGGTAATATATACCCATGTGTGCTGGGGGCAATATATATATACCCATGTGTGCTGGGGGCAATATATACCCATGTGAGCTGGGGGCAATATATATCCATGTGAGCTGGGGGCAATATATACCCATGTGTGCTGGGGGCAGTAATGTGCGGTGTTTATGAGGGTATCACAGAGCTCCACAGTAATGTGCAGTGGGTTTTTTGGGGGGCGCAAGTAGCTGGTCGTGCCTAGGGCGCAAAATAGTCTAGCACCGGCCCTGCATATAGGGTTAAAAGAGGGGCACAAAAGGGGGTAAATTCATGTGGCACAAAGTTGGAGGGAGAAGGTCAAAAAGGAGGGTAAAAAGGATCTACAAAAGATGGGGCAGAAGGAATGGGGTCTGCAATGAAATAGTAAATGTCAACATTTGAAGTGTGAAGCCATGCCACATCCCTTATCACACCCTGCCCCTCCACCAGATAGCGGGGAATGATTGGGCAAAGGTCATTAATGCCGCCCTACTGACTATAGATACGCCTTACACGATGGCCTGGCCTGTGGGGTTACCCATATATGAAGCCTCAATCAGTATTTATACATACCGCGTTTAAGATACCTCAGTGTATATGTATGTACCCATTAAGATGCCTCAGTCAGTACATATCCCATATTTGATGTGCACACAATGGGAACCCAACTTGGGTGCCCTGAAAAGAGGCATTCTCGTCACTGACGGATAGAGTCCATAGTGTGTGTGGGGGTAACCCTAGGTGCACAACCTATGTCTTTGTACAGAAGAAACACCTTAACAGGTTTATGGACTCAAAATAAATTAACAATTAACTTTTATTGAAACATATAAAACATTAGGAGCAGAAGCATTTGGTCTTAGCTACACACAATTAAAACAATGTGGAACCAAAGTAATTTGGTCAGAGTACTCAAAATCTAAAAGTATTTCAAAAAATGGTTAGAGCTATAATACATATGTTTCAATAAAAGTAAATGTTTAGTTTATTTTGAGTCCATAAATACGTGTTTCTTCTGTCCCATATTAGATGTTTCAGTATGTGTATATATATGACTCATATCAGGGCACACAATTTATGTTGCCTCAGTAAGTATGTATATACACCCCAGTGAATATTATATATATATCCCATATATGATGCTTCAGTCACTACACATGTTTGTATATATATATATAGTAGAATAAAACAAATAGTTGTCCTGCACACTAAAGAGCAAGGGTGCACCATCTATAGGAGGCTTCCCATAAACCTCTAAAAGTATTTGAAAAAACCCAGAATAGAATGCACTCCAGTAGAAAAAATACAATTTATTGGTATCCAGTAAAATAAAATATGACATATAATGTATAACCAAATACTACAAGATCACAAAGAATAAGTCAATAATCCAAGCATAGAACCAACATGTAGCAAATATAGAAAAGTTACCAGGCACTTTAGGAAAAAAATAGCCATTAGAGAGCAGAGCCAGGGATCCCAACGTTTCAACCTCAGTCTTTGTCCTTGATGTTGGTTCTATGCTTGGATTATTGACTTATTCTTTGTGATCTTGTAGTATTTGGTTATACATTATATGTCATATTTTATTTTACTGGATACCAATAAATTGTATTTTTTCTACTGGAGTGCATTCTATTCTGTATTTTTTTGTATATATATATATATATCCCATTTATGATAGCTCAGTCAGTATGTATATACCCTACATATGATGCCTCAGTCAATATATATGTATAACAAATATGACTCAGTATATACCCCATATAGACAATATTTCAGTAAATATAGACATATACCACATATGATGACTCAGTCAGTATATATTTACCCCGAATATGATGCCTAATTCAGTATATGTAAATATGATATATAATGGGTCAGTCAGTACATATATATTTATGTATACCCTATGCGTGCCTTGGTCAGTGTATACCCCACATGTCCATATATGATGCTCCAGGCAGTATATCCCATATACATGATACCTCAGTGTATATATACCCCACACACACACACACACACACACACATATATGTGTGTATGTTTATTATTGCAGAAGCCTTCTGCACATCACATCAATTCAAAGAACTGCTTCCCAGAGCTCCTGTGCTACATTCCCCATATGCAGCAAGGAACTCTGGGTAGGATATGCAAATGACCTCTGTCTCACTTTTATTGCATCCTGGGTCTGTTTTTACACAGAACCCTTAAATCAATGCCACGCCATACTATGGCTTATTTTAGCAGAGATCAGGTTTATGCAACTAGTCAAAGCCTCAATGTATATATATATATATATATATAGATATGTATATAGATATATGATGCCTCGGTGTATATACACTATATATATATAAAATGCCTCGATGTGTATATATATAAGGCCTCAGTGTATCTATACCCCATATATATATATATATATATATTATAATATATAGATTATATATATGATGCCTCGGTGTATATACAATATATATGTAGATATATATATATATATATATATATATATATACACACACACATATATATATATATATATATATAAAATGCCTCGATGTGTATATATAATGCCTCAGTGTATCTATACCCCATATATATATATATATAATGCCTCTGTATACCTTTACTCGTATATAATATGATGCTTCCATCAGTATATATAAATATATACACCCCATATACACGATGCCTCAGTCAGTAAATATATGAATCATCATCCCCTGCATATGATGTATCAGTAAGTATACATACACCCCACATTATATGATGTATCAGTAAGTATACATACACCCCACATTATATGATGTATCAGTAAGTATACATACACCCCACATTATATGATGTATCAGTAAGTATACATACACCCCACATTATATGATGTATCAGTAAGTATACATACACCCCACATTATATGATGTATCAGTAAGTATACATACACCCCACATTATGTGATGTATCAGTAAGTATACATACACCCCACATTATATGATGTATCAGTAAGTATACATACACCCCACATTATATGATGTATCAGTAAGTATACATGTATTACAGCCATTTAGCCTGTAGGGGCAGTACATTAGGTCACAGTACATTGCATGGCACTAAATGTGGTTTATTGCAGCACATAAAGCGCTTGTGTCCGGCACGCATCACATACGCCCGGTAGACCTTTTATGCTTCACCCCCCCTTGGCCCCTTCTTCCCCTAGAAATGGTTGGGTCCAGGTGAGTCTCTTTTCGGGGACGCGTCCACTCACTGACCTGCACGGGGGCCTCGTGTCTCATGCTGAATGCCTGGCCGGGGAGCCCGCGGGCCGGACGTTGATGCTGTCAGCGCGGCAGTGGAGGAATAAGCGGTCGCTGGCTCCAGGCTGCCTCCTGCCCGGCTCTCAGATCAGCACTGGAGCTGTCCATGCATTGAAGCCGCCGGCCCCCCCCCCCATTCACTCCGCCCCTTGGTAGTTCCACTGGCACTGCCCCGCCGCACTGCTCTGTGCAACGGCGCCGCCTGCAAACTACAACAGCCAGAATGCATCGGTGCGTCCTGACTCTGTCTGTGCTGACAGCTCTTCTCCGCCTCGGGCTGCGATATATGTATATAGAGGTGTGTATTTGTCTGTCTGTCTGACTGCCTGTGTCTCTGTGTGTATGTCT
Organism: Leptobrachium leishanense; assembly: GCA_009667805.1. Taxonomy (NCBI): domain Eukaryota; kingdom Metazoa; phylum Chordata; class Amphibia; order Anura; family Megophryidae; genus Leptobrachium; species Leptobrachium leishanense. The sequence goes on along the minus strand of CM019063.1, from coordinate 17,954,535 downwards.
GTCTGGGTATCAATCTGTGAGTGTCTGAATGTCCGTGTGTTTGTGTGTATCTGTGAATGTATGTCTGTGTATCTGTGTGTATGCATAACAGTATGTATGTCTGTCCATGTATCTGTGTGTGTGTGTGTGTGTCTGTGTGTGTGTGTGCCTGTTTGTGTAGTTAATTATTTTTTATAAAGGATTTTATCAGGAAGGATACATTGAGATTTCTCTCCTTTTCAAGTTATCTGTTTGTATGTATCTGTGTGTGTGTCTGTGCATGTCTGTCTGCGTATCTGTTTGTATATATCTGTGTGTGTGTCTGTGCATGTCTGTCTGCGTATCTGTTTGTATATATCTGTGTGTGTGTCTGTGCATGTCTGTCTGCGTATCTGTTTGTATGTATGTGTGTGTGTGTGTATGTCTGTCTGTGTGTTTGTATGTATGTGTGTGTGTGTGTATGTCTGTCTGTGTGTTTGTATGTATGTGTGTATTTCTGTCTATGTATCTGTGTGTGTGTGTGTGAGTCTGTATCTCTATACAACTGTATGTGTCTGTGTATCTGTGAGTTTGTGTATGTATTTCTCTATGTATTTGTATATGTGTATCTGTGTGGCAGTAGGTTTGTGTATGTATTTCTCTATGTATTTGTATATGTGTAGTATGTGTTTGTGTATCTGTGTGCCAGTAGGTTTGTGTGTGTCTGTCAGTGTAACTGTGTGAATGTCTTTGTGTTTCTATGTGTGTGTGTTTATTTTTCTGTTTGTATAGGCATGTGTGTGTTTGTATAACTGTGTGGGGTTATGCGTATATGTGTGTAAATGTGTGTTTGTCCTCAGGCATATCCGTGTGTATGTACCTGGGTGTGTATCTGTTTGCATGTATGTGTGTGCGTAACTGTATGTATGGGTGTGTGTGTGTGTGTGTGTGTTTGTGTGTGTGTATATCTGGGGAATCAGGCCACACAATGCATTCATTGTATTCCCCCGCACTGTGTGTCTGGGGCTCAGCCTGGACACCTGCACCTCTCAGTGTATGTTTAACAGATATGGATGCATGCAGAGGGCTGAATGGAGGGATGGAGGGAGGAATGGAAGGACTGGGAGGCAGGAGAACACAGCTGTGTGATAGATACAGAGAGATATGGCAGACAGATTGATAAAGAATGTGGAATGACTGACCTTTCCATAGAGTTCCATGCGACTGTGTCCAGAATAAAGGGCTCAGTGAGCGCAGGGAGCAGCCGGCTGAGCTCCTGGAGTCAGTGTGTGGATCAGTCCAGGCAGCAGCAGCACATCCTGCATCCACAGCCTGGAGAGGATGAGGGCAGGGAGGACAAAGGCAAACAGACCTCAGCACAGGAAGTGTCTGGTTACAGCAAACAGTACAGGGGAACCAGCTCTCTGCCTCCTCAGCATCACATCCTATCCATCCTCCATTCATCCTCCACTCATCCTTCCTCAGCGATACATACGGATCAGGCCTGGCCCTGCGCTGTAAGGCCTATAATAAATATCTACTACAGCCACATATATTCGTGGAACAAGACCCCCAGCTCCTTCGCCATCCATATATTCTATATATTCACACAACGGCTCAGGATACAGAGCTCCTTTAAACCTGTAATAATTTCCACATAGAAGTGTCACGGAATGACGGATAAGTGAGGAGTGGTGATTTAATTTGCACGCAGGCGAGTCGCTCATCTGTATGCGGTTAGGTTTATGCCGGACGGAGATAATATACTCGCACTGCTCATCACACAAAGGGACAATAACGATTTGCAGATGGGTGGGTGCTACCCGCTTGGGGTGTAAGTCCAGATGCCAAGATCATGTGGTTATGTACGTGAGCATCTGCCCGCTCCATTAATGAGAACACACGTGCAAATACATGTAGTGGCTTTCCTTTTACATTTAATGTGTAAGCTCCTCTGCCAAGGCCATGGCAAACCAATGCTACTCCATTCGCTTTGGCTATGTCTCACAGCTGTGGTCTGCGTTTCTCATTATATCGGCCGTGTTTGAACTATGTTTTATTGGTTGTGGTATTTGGGTATTTACTGGGGTCGCAGAGGTCACAAATGTGACTTGGTCAGGACATGTCGCTGCAGCCAGAAGCCATGTGATTACCCTACAAGTGATTAAGAGGTGGCGGGATGGGGCTGCACCACAATCACACATCTACTGCCTGGAAATAAAACTCTAAGGCTAGGGTCAGATGAACGCATTTTTCACGTGCGTTTAGCCGCACGAAATCACGGCCGTGCTAGCAGCAAATGACGTCCAATGCCGGGGAACATACGACGAACGGCCGCACGAAAGTTCGTCCGCGCAACGCAAGTGGCCAACGAACGCATTTTTTCGAGAACGTCAAACCGCTACTACTGAAGTACAGAGTGCGCTGCGGCCGCATAGCGGCGTGTTTGTGTGATTGGGAGACGTCAGACGCTGCACACGTCAGGCCAACATAACGTCCAGACGCAAAAGGGTTTTATTGATGATCCGTACAAAATCACGTACGAAAATGCGCATCATATGACCGCTATCGCGTATTCCGTGAAAAAATACGTCCATTCGTTCGAACGCACTTTTTCACGGACAACGTGAAAAATGCGTTCGTCTGACCCTAGCCTTAATGTGTGTATCTGTCAGTTTGTATCTGTTTCTCTGTATCGCTCTCTGTATCAGTCTGTGTATCTTTTTATGTATGTTCTTATGTATCTGCCTGTATGTGTTCAGGTTTATCTGCCTTTGTGAATGCACCTGTTTGTGTGTATCTATTTGCCTGTATGTGTCAGTTGACTTGTGTGTATCTACATCAGTCTGTTTTGTGTATCTATTGCCTCTGTGTGTGTGTGTAAGTGTCTATTTGCCTCTGTGTGTGCCTTTTTGTACGTGTCTATTTGCGCGCGTGTGTGTGTGTGACCCGGTGCTAAGCTGCGGGATGCTTGTGGCAGCGCTAAGCGACACTGCGAGCATCCCCTCCATGGAGTCCATAGGACTCCATTGAGGCTAACACTGCCGGTCAGTGGTCACATGACGAGATCCAGCAGGTCAGTATAGTGATCCGCAGAGGGAGATTGGGGGTCTTATTTCCCCCAGTCTCTCTCTGTTCCTGACGGCCAGAAGAAGCGGATGGAGCCGCCTTTCTCGCCGCAGGAAGGGAGGTGATTATCTGATTTTTGGGGGGATTTTTGGCTGGTGCTGACTGATTCCGCAGAAGCAGAATCCGTTAGCACCAGGTCCTGGCTGTGGTTAACTTTCGAGTTAACTGCAGCTGGATGGTAATTAGCGTTAGTACATTGTAATCCTACCGCTATTTAACTCTTTGCGCTCCCCATGTTAAGCATAGGGAGCGCTTCAGTAAAGTAAGCTCATGCTGGAAAGTGCAAGGTCCAAATTGCTAACGGGTTTTTCAACCCATTAGCGTTTGGATTGTAATATGGTGCGCCCGTGCTAGGGCCACCACAGCTAACGTTAAAGCTTACACAAGTGAGCGCTAACGTTAGCGTCAGGACTGTAATAGGGCCCTCAGTGTATTAAATAAGGATGTGTATTCTATAATTAGTATTTAACTCTTTGCTCAGTAAATAAGTACGTAAGACTCATATCTCTTTTGTATTTGCATAAACCTTGAGATTTCTCCAAAGAAGCCAATTAAATGATTTTTGTTATTGCGTGATTTTTAAGGACAGACGTAAACAAGATAAACGACAGAATCAATGTTGGCTTTAAGAGGCGGAATGCAATGCGTTAAAGGCCAAACATTCAAACCAAAACCTTCCATCATCATACGCCGCATTAATCAAGGAAAAAGACACCATGAGCTCTGACCGCTAATCTTAATAAATCACTGTGACGTTTTAAATCTGTTGTCTGCCTGACGATATAAAGTTACCCCGGGTTAATTTATTTGCAGGACTTGCATTTTCCTTCATCCTGTAAATAGACTTTTGCTGTAGGAGTGTTTTAGGGATACGTATCAGATTTTCTCCAATTTTTTACGGGAACAAAGCGTGATAAACATTTCAGTTATATCTCAGAGTATGTATCGAATCTGCTAAGGCAGTCGCCTTAAAATCTATGTTTGTACTGTGTGTTTTAACAATGCGGCAGATTTTATAAATCTTTTAACCAGTTAGTATTTTGGTTTATTGTTTCAGATATACTGTTTTGTTTGTTTCCAAACCGTAAAATGGATTAACCCCTTCACCACCAGGTTGTTTCCATAAAACGAGATACTCCGAATTCTCTTTACTTCTCTGCCAAACTACATGCTGCCGCTATGCTCCTGATCAGTGCTTTTTTTCTGGAAAAATAGGTAGGGGTACTCTCATGCCCAGGGAAAAACGGTGATTATTATGACTATTTTTCATGTCCTAATAAATACTCCTTTATTAACCCTTTAAGGACAGAGGCAATTTTACATGTCATTCTTACTTTGTGCAGTGCAGGCAGCCGATACTGTGGTTTTAGGAGCAATACCAGCCTTTTGGGTGCAGGGCATGCGGGCAAAGCCAGACTGCAACAAGAACACAGATGCAGACTTTTACACATAGCAGCCTGTTTAAAGACAAATACATGCATTTACACAGCCATACATTCACATATATAACCACATATCCCCTACACCCCGTGGGTATGTAGCACTAAAACTCACAGTAATGTGCAGTGTGTGTGAGCATATCAGAATCCAGAGCAATAAAAAACCCCAGCAAAGTGCAGTGTGTGTGAGCATATCAGAATCCACAGCAATAAAACCCCCAGCAATGTGCATTGTGTGAGCATATCAGAATCCACAGCATTAAAACCCCCAGAAAAGTGCAGTGTTTGTGAGCATATCAGAATCCACAGCAATAAAACCATTACATATTTACTGGCCTCAGTCCACGGTAGGGCTGTTTCCTTGATGGGTGAACGTGTGGGGAGCCCGGAGACAGAGTCAGTACTCTGCAGCAGGGGGTTCCTCCAGGCCGCAGTAGGAGCCATCTGGGCAGCGTAGCAGCGCAATGCCTGGAGTCCGTGTTGAAGAAAGGGTGGGTTGCTGTATGCGTGCAGGTCTCAGTACCACCTGACTGCCCGGACCATGTGACCTGCACATGCACGAAGCCGCCCGCCCTTTCCTCAATGCGGCTCTCACATAGGAAGGCTGGGGAAAATTTTTTTTAAAAGTTCCGTACCGGTACTCAGTACCGGCACGTACCAGCTGAAAAAGACCACTGCTCCTGATGATGCCAATAAGGCAAAACACGAAGAGCTTAACTGGCATGAAATATTAATATATTTGTTTGTTTGCAAAGTACTTTACCAGGAAGGATACATTGAGATTTCTCTCGTTTTCAAGTATGTCCTGGGTTCAAGAACATTGAAAATTTTACAGTCGTTACAGAAATACAAAGTAATAAATGAAAGATATTAAAAACAAAACACAAATATACAGATTAACACAGAAAAGAAATATATAGGAAATATAGTCACTATGTTACATGTTTACAGGTGCATTCCATATTGAGGTATGTTAATAGGGAGCTCTTATGTGACTTTAGACTGGGGGGGAGATTTGATGGCGTCTGGGAGGTTATTCCATAATTGTGGTGCTCTGTTGGAAAATGCGGAGCGAGCCACTGTCTTTTTGTATTGTGGTATTGCAAGTAAGGTGCTGGTCCTGGATCGGAGGTTATAGATTGAGGGAACTGCTAGGGGAAGCAGCCTATTCAGGTAAGGTGTTAGTGTCTCAGAAAACCTCTTAAACACCAGGTTGGAAAGGTGAAGGGTGCGTCTAGATTCCAGCGACGGCCAGTTTAGTTCTTTTAACATGTCACAATGGTGGGTCATGTAGTTACATTGTAGCACAAAGCGGCAGAATGAGTTATACAATGTAGTAAGTTTCTGTAGGTGCGTTTGCGGGGCCGCTGCATACACTACATCTCCATATTCAATAGCCGGCATAAGCATTTGTTGTACTGTTTTTTTACCACTTTAATTCTGGACTCTAACCCTGTATCCTGAGGACTATTTCAACACAAGAGTAACAGACTGGCTGCCATTACTGCAGAATGGTAGCATTATACCCCTCCTTGAATGTGCAGACTACTTATAGGGAAGTTACTCCTATATCTGTCCACCTCTGGTCATTTCTAATAGGGATAACCACCCAGGTCCACTCATGGATCCTAAGAGACAGAGCTACCAAGTAGGGATGAGCCGAACACTCCCCGAGTTCGTTTCGGAGCCGAACCCGAACTTTCCCAATGTTCGGATCCGAACCCGAACTCAATACAAGTCAATGGGGCTGAAAATTCGGTTTTTAGAGTGCCCTCCAAGAGGGTATATATGCTAGATATTTGCCAGAAAAGGTGTATGGGGGTCCGGGTAGTGCCCTGGGGGACAGGAAACAAGGACAAAATGTTTAAAAAAAAATGTTTTTAAAGGGACAGTGAGTTTTCCATGAAATAAGGGTTAAAAATAAAAACGAAAAATTCCTTCAAATATCGTGCCTAGGAGGTCCCCATAACCTGCCCGTGAAGTGGCGGATTTCTAGGATGTATAGAAATATGTAAAAACCAAAAAATTACATTTCAAATGACGGTAAATGCTTTTCCTTTAATCTATCCATAAACAACTGCTTGGGGCGGCAGCCTGTATGAAAAGAGGAGACATTTTCGGACACGCAGAAAAAGTTTACTGATTTTTTGGCGGTGAAAAGCAGGAGAATGACTGGAGAATGGAAAATTCTGACCAAATAGCCGATTTGGAAAGTGAGATAAATGGGAGAATTTTTCTGGTTTGGCTATTTTGACCTAGAATTTCCTCTTCAGTCATTCTCTTGAGTTACACCTTTCTCTGAATAACCCTGTCAGGGTTATTCAGAGAGCGGTGAAGAGCAGGAGAATGACTGGAGAATGGAAAATTCTAGGTCAAAATAGCCAAACCAGAAAAATTCTCCCATTTAGGCTAGGGTCAGACTAGCGAATTTTTAACGTGCGTTTAGGCGCACTTAATCACGGCCGCACTAGAAGCAAATGATGGGCAATGACGGCCAATATACGAAGTACGGTCGCACGAAAGTCCGGCTGCGCAACGCAAGTGGAAAATGAACGCATTTTTTTGAGAACGCAGAACCGCTAGTACGGACGTACAGAGTGCGCTCTGTCCACTAGCGGCGTGTGTGCGTGATTTGGAGACGTCAGACCCTGCTCATGTCCGGCCAACATAATTTCCAGACACCCAAAGTTTCCTGGGTTGGATCCGTAAAAAATCACGCACAAAAATGCACATCGTATGACCGTTTTCGCGCACTCCGTGAACAAAATACGGCAATGCGTTCAGACGCACTTTTTGACGGTCGCTGCGAAAAATGCATTAGTCTGACCCTAGCCTTATCTCACTTTCCAAATCGGCTATTTGGTCCAGATTGTTCTCTTTTCCTGCCATTCTCCTGGTTTTCACCTTTCTCTGAACAACCCTGAGAGAGAGGTGAAAGCCAGGAGAACTGGCAGGAGAAGAGAACAATCTAGACCAAATAGCCAATTTGGAAAGTGAGATAAATGGGAGAATTTTTCTGGTTTGGCTATTTTGACCTAGAATTTTCACTTCTCCAGTTATTCTCCTGCTTTTCACCGCTCTCTGAATACCCTTGGGAATGTTTAATCCCGAGGTGAAAAATAACATTGCTTTAGATGTTATTTTGAATTTTTTTCAAACACCAGTTAAATGCAGCATATTAGTAAGTTTTAGGAGGGAAATTAATTCTCAAATCTCAATCAGAAGCAGACACCACCCCACCCCCTCAGTATATTGTACAATGTATCAAATTGATCACCAGACTAAAAACACCTGGTGTTATGCCCGTTTGTGAACAGAGGTCATTTAGAGTTGATAATCTTTCCACGCACACATTAGTTTTTAATTCAATATCTAATAAACCGTTGCTTATAATATTCTGCAGTAAAGAGTCTCTTTATTTCTAGATTTTTTTGTATTTTTTTTAAGCATTTTCTATACTTTTTTCAAAATTTCTTTTTTTTTTCGAACTCGAACCGAACACACCCAAAAAGTTCGAAGTTCGTGAACTTTCGAACTGCCAAAGTTCGGGCCGAACTCCGAACCGTCCGAACCCGAACAGCTCATCCCTACTACCAAGGAGGTACTCTGTGCATTGCACTCCATCTTTCCTCTTTTACTGCTCCATTATAGTCCTCATACAGGGCTTTGTATGCTAACCTGTCCGCCCACTCACCTGGGTTAGGGATAATCATCTAGGACCATTTCAAGGATCCTAAGGGACAATACCGCTGACGGGGCATACATATATTGAGTCCAACGTGTTTTTTTTTTTAAATTAATCAGTTTTTATTGAAAAAGTGTTGCATACAAAGGATCACAGTAATAGCAGTAAAGCAAACAATGCAGAAGATGCTCAAGAGACATACAGGGTTATTCAGAGAGCGTGAAAAGCAGGAGAATGACTAGAGAATGAAAAATTCTAGGTCAAAATAGCCAAACCAGAAAAATTCTCCCTTTCATCTCACTTTCCAAATTGGCAGTTTTGACCTAGAATTTTTCATTCTCCAATAATACTCCAGTCATTCACCTTCACCTGCTTTTCACGCTCTCTGAATAACCCTGATAGAGTAAAGAAAGAAGCAATGTCATATAGCCATGGGCGCCTCCTCAGGTCGCCCTAACGTAAGCTGAAATATTTGTGCATTTTCAAGAATTGTATAAAAATAAGTGAAAAACAGCAGGGCAGTTAGTGCAAGTCTTCAGCTAGCAGTAGGCGCGGGAGCCCACCAGGGCAGGAGGAGTGCAGAGCCTCCAGAGAGTCCAATGTGTTTTTAACATTTGTGTGTGTTGTTTCAAACTGTCCTGTTTCAATGTATATTAAGCTTTTAAGGAATACAGTAAAAGTTACATTTTAACCAGACCGTCCCCATGACTGCCTCCGTACACTGTGTTTTCATATGAAATTATTCACAATTCTGGGTTACCCCCCACTTGCTATTGGAGAATAGATACAGTGTTATCCACTCAGTAAAATATAGCACAGCTGATCTCTCAGGATTTATATGCTGAAACATTGGTTTATCTATAATTACATGTATACCAATACAGCCAGAGCTCTATTTTCCTGTAAAAAAAATATTGTATCTCCAAACAGTTTCAGCACCTAGGCAGACATGTCCAAGGTGCTGAAAATCTGGGGTCATATTTTGGAGCCCATTTACAAATGAATACTGTTTTCAGTAAAGAAATTCCTTTGCATCTCTCCAGGATATGACTAGATTAGGTTTATTGATGTTAGGCTCCTGCACGAGCTTTTGAAGATCACGTATACTCAACCATGACAGTGAAGGGGTTAAATATCCTGGTCCCTATTCCAGCTTCATTTAATGAAACGTATACCCTAAATTAGGGTTAGAAATTAGGGTTAGACACAAAAGGCATAACTAGAAACCTCAGGGCCCTGGTGCAAGAATCCATAAAGGCCCCCCGGCCTGCCCGTGTGTGGGTGCGGTCTGTTGGCGCTGCTACCAGATGCCAGTTTTGATAAAAATAGTACTGAAATTTGCTGCCAGGCTGCCCCACAGAATCTGCCTCGTTGGAGTCGTCAGCGGCTGCCTGGGTCCCCTTCCAGAGGCGGAATGCCAGGGCCTGGGCCCAAGTACGACCGCTGCGATCCTGGTAGTTCCGCCACCAGTTAGAAGCTAGGGTTAGAAATAAGGGTTAGACGCTAGGATTAGAAATTAGGGTTAGAATTTCTAACCCTAATTTCTAACCCTAGCTTCTAACCCTAATTCCTAACCCTTTCTTTTAAATTAGAATTTCTAACTCTTGTGTCTAACTCTTGTGTCTAACTCTAATTTCTAACCCTGATTTTCAGGATTTTTTTGTTAAATTGCTGAACAATTTCAGAGTGCAACACAAAATACAACGAATTAATTCCGAAAAATGGAAACAAATTGTTGTATTTCGTTTCATATTTGTTTTGGGATGGATCCGATTCGTATTTCGGAAGTGCTTCCGAAATGCGATTCGAGTAAATTTCGTCTGAATTTTGATTTGGAACGAAACGCACATCTCTACCAATTTCAGAGCATGTTGCTCTGTGCAAATGGCCTGTTTTTTTGTTTTTTTTTCTTTTTTGAGAAAGGATTTTACCAGGAAGGATACATTGAGATTTCTCTGGTTTTCAAGTATGTCCTGGGTGGCGAGTATGTACCGTTAGGTGTCTTGCCCAAGGACACTTACTGGAGAGGTGCTCTTGCCGGAATCGAACCCATGTCTCCGCAGGCTCTCTCCACGCAGAGCAGTGATGACCTGTTAAAATGTAACAGTAAAGTTATGAAATGTAATAATATATAATATGATAAAATAGTAACTGCAAAATAAAAAAATATTTTTGGAAACTGTATGGTGTCACACATCTTGTTATAACGGCAGTCGGCACTCCATTCCCTTATTCTTGGCACATTTCCATTGCCATTAACGAAGGCTAATGGATGTCACTGAGCTGTGAGAGACTCTGCCCGTGATATGAGTGGCATCCCACCCAACAGAATGGCAAAGGGCAGGTTGATAGTTGGATGTCCATATATACAGAAACCCCACAGGCTCAACAGACCCCTCCACCTTAGCCACTTCTCTTTCATGGGACCGCCACACCCATCACAGTCAGCCACAGTACATACCAAGAAGAAACCGGCTCCAGAATGGGTGTAAGATATTATTATTATTATTATTATTCTTTATTTATAAAGCGCCAGCATATTCCGCAGCGCTGTACAATAAGCACAGTATAGACAGGGTTACAATACATTGAACAACATTTGACAAACAGTACAGGAGGAGATGAGGGCCCTATTCCCGTAGGAACTCACAATCTGGGAGGGTTGGGGTTGGAAACAGGAGGAGAGGACTGTAAGGTGAGAGTGATTGATGGTTGCGTCAGTGAGTTGGGTGGTAGGCCTCCCTAAATAGGAATGTTTTCAGGGAGCGTTTGAAGGAAGAGAAGTTAGGGGAAAGTCTGACAGCACGAGGGAGAGCGTTCCAGAGAGTGGGGGCTGCGCGTGAGAAATCCTGCAGTCTATCATGGGAAGAGGTGATGCGGGGAGAAGCTAGGCGCAGGTCACTGTTTGACCTTAGGGAGCGGGCTGGGGTGTATTTGGTGATTAGTGAGGACAGGTAGTGGGGAGCTGAGTTAGTGAGGCTTTTGTAGGTAAGGATAAGGATTTTGAACTTAATTCTGCAGTGGATAGGGAGCCAGTGAAGGGACTCGCAGAGGGGAGCGGCAGAGACAGAGCGGCGGGTGAGGTGAATTAGCCTGGCGGAGGCGTTCAGGATGGATTGTAGGGGGAGAGGTGGACAGAGGGAGGCCAGATAAGAGATTATTGCAATAGTCGAGTCGGGAGATTACCAGGGCGTGTATGAGTTGTTTTGTGGCGACAGCGGTAAGAAATGGCCGAATTCTGTAAATATTACGCAGTTGGTATCGGCAGGAGGAGGAAAGAGACTTGATGTGGGGGATGAAGGAAAGAGCAGAGTCAAGTGTAACTCCAAGACAGCGAACTTGGTTTGATGGGGAGATGGTGATACCCTCCACCGTGATCGAGAAGTCAGGAGGTGGGGCGGCATTAGAGGGAGGAATAAGTAGGAGCTCAGTCTTTGACATGTTGATCTTTAGGTGGTGGGAGGCCATCCAGGAGGAGATGCCAGATAAACAGTCACTGACTTTGGAAAGGACAGGGGGAGAGAGATCAGGGGTAGAGAGGTAGATCTGAGTGTCATCAGCGTAGAGGTGGTAATTAAAGCCAAGCTGTTGATGATTTTGCCCAGGGAGGAGGTGTAGATGGAAAAGAGCAGAGGACCAAGGACAGAGCCTTGAGGTACACCAACAGATAGAGGCAATGAGGAGGAGGAGTTACCAGCAAAGGACACACAGAAGGACCTGTTGGATAAATAGGAGTCAATCCAAGCAAGTGCAGTGTCACCGAGACCCAGAGAGTTGAGGGTCTGTAGAAGGAGGGGGTGGTCAACAGTGTCAAAAGCAGCCGAGAGGTCAAGCAGGATGAGAATAGAATAGTGGCCGTGTTTTTTAGCAGTTAGGAGGTCGTTGGTGACTTTGGTGAGGGCAGTTTCAGTTGAGTGTAGGGGACGGAAGCCAGATTGCAGGGGGTCAAGTAGGGAATTGGAGGACAGGAAGAGGGAGAGGCGGTTGAAGACTAGTTTTTCTAAGAGCTTAGAGGTAAAGGGAAGCAGGGATACAGGACGGTAGTTGGATGGAGAGTTGGGATCTAGGGATGGTTTCTTTAGTAAAGGGGTAACTAGCGCGTGTTTGAAGGCGGATGGAAAGGAGCCAGTGGAGAGAGATAGGTTGAAGATGTGTGTGAGAGCAGGGGTGAGGGAGGAGGAGAGGGGAGGAATTAGATGTGAGGGAATGGGGTCGAGCGGGCACGTGGTGAGATGTGAGGAGGACAATAAGGAATTGACTTCCTCCTCAGTGGTTGGGAGGAAGCGGCAGAGGGTGGCAGATGGGACCTGTGGGAGTGGAGGTGGCAGATAACTATCTTGTGTTGGATACAAAATAGAATATAAAAAATAGTAATAGGTTAAATAGTAAGGGTCACCAATAGTAAGTGAATACACTATTCAATCATGTTTAGGAATTTAGTCAGGAGATCACCAGAATTGTGCATCAGTACATATTAGTGTTTGTCTTGGGGGTCAAAGTGCATCCTTCACCCTCACAAAAAAACACAGCGGGTATTACCAAAATAGTGTCCTCGAGATGTGGATCAATCACACAGCATGTACATGTAAAATATAAGTAAAACCAATCAATAGTGCAATACAGAGTAGACCATACAATATACATAGTTATCGTGTAGAATAAGTGTTCCACTCACATGGGGTGGAGCCTGATAAATTAAGGCTCAATTTTCCAACATCGGGTCTCTTTTGGGATGACCCCGTCCCGCTTGCATTATTCTTCTTATGCAGCATACATCATACGGAGACAAAATATATAAAAAAGACGATATGCTGTTGATGCAATATCACCCTAAGTTGTTCTGAACAATAAATAGACAAACTCACGTGGTCCTGAGCTTGTAAATACACTGGCTCGGTAGCAATAGCAGTGGGTGTCTTCAAATATATCAGGAAACCCCCATCGCTGTCTGATTTGTGTCTGGCTGTATCCTGAACTCTGGCAGCACACGAAAGGTGCTGCCCATACGCCGCATCAGTGCTCCAGACCTGCAACAGTTAAAAACACACACACCACACCCCTGTGTTTAAAAAAAGGTTCCACACCACAGGTGTTCTCTGAATAGATTAACCATTGCTTCTCTATGGGGATTTCTCTGCCGCCGAACAGCACTGTATTTTCAGGCGATTCTCCAAAATTTGGTGTACTGCCTGCTCTGGGAATAGCCGAATGGCCAGGAAATGTCACCGTGCGGTGAAATTCATTGTTCGGTGCCAGATCGACTCTCTGAATAACCCTGTACGTGTATTTAAAAAAGGAAAGGGATGCATAAATACATAGGGCTCTATTAAATTCTTCGCGCAAATGTTAACGCGTGTGCAAAAACGCATTAACACAAGGGGAAAAACCCTTTGCGCAGAACGTCGTATTACAATGTCTGCGCAAAAAATGTGCATTAACATCTGCAACAGGTGAACCTGCGCGAACTCTTTGCGAGCGCAATGTACGTCGCACGTCCTATACTTAACATTGTGAGCGTAAATGCGTTTGTGCGCTACTATGCGGATGGTATTACAATCTATGCGCAAATTTTAACAGACAACATTTGTGCACATAATTTTAACGTCTTTTAACCACTTGGCTGCTAAGGACGCGCTCAGCGCGTCCTGCCAAGTGGTTCTCCTGTGCTATGGATGCGCTGAGCGCGTCCTAGCACAGGAGGCAGCAATCAGCCGGGATTCCGGCCGATTGCTGCACCCTCCGGTGCGTCAGCCTGGCACTCTGGGACCCTGGCACTCTGGGACCCTAGCGCAATGACATCTATTTCAGGCGCCCCCTTGCGAGTGCGGGGAAGGTGCCTGAAAGGGATGAGGAGAGGTCCTTTGGACCTCTCTCCCTCCCGATCAGCCGGGGGCAGCGGCTAAGGGCAGGCACCATTTGGAAGGGCACAGCCTGCCCTTCCAAACGGTGGCTAGCTTTAACCCCTTGGGGGCCGGATCACGATTCGGTGCCGAAAAGCGCCAGATTGTGATCCGGCCCCCAAAAGCGCCAGATCGTGATCCTCTCCCGGAGCTGGCTGACATCTTGGATGTCGGCCAAGCTTCCGGGAACTCTCCCTGATGACTGGCGTCATCGTGCATAGCGTGATGATGTCAGTTTTGGAATTAACCCCTAGCTGCCACCAATGGTGGTGATAGGGGGTTCCAATGAACCCTCTATATCCCGAACCGTGGCAGCTAGGTGTTAATGTTTGTTATTGTCGGATCGGTCAGAGCATGGCCTTTCCAACAATACCAAACATGACCATGGTAAAAGTTATTTAAAAAAAATAAAAAATTTAAATTTAAATAAAATATAAAAAATAATAATAATAAAAAATAAAGTTTTTTTGTTTGTTCTGGTTTTGTTAATGCATCAATATTGTTCCAATTTAATTTATAATGTGAACAATGATTCTGCACTAACGATTTTTGTATGGGGTGCGTTTGTTAAAAATAGCATAATTTCCCCCCCAAAAAAATGTAACGAGTCCCCATTTCTAATTTTTTTAACAAGCGCAACTCATAAAAAATATAACCGCAAATACTCGCATGTTAAAATGTGAAAAAAACACTTTACACATTGTAAATTATTGAAAATTAAAATTTTATTGCATTTTTTGTTATAATATTTAGATAGGTCATGACGTATACATATAATAATGATATATTATGAATCTGCCGAGTCTGTCAGAAAGAACGATCATATAATAAAATATGGCTTGAAAACGTGTTTAAACGTGATGAGCGAAACCGGTAAAAAAATGAGCTCAGCACAGAGACGTGAAATGGCTCAGCAGCGAAAGGGTTAAAAGCTGGTGTTAAAGGCAAATCTGAACGTTTTGGCCGAAACCAAATACACCAGCACGGAAAAAAATACAGCAAAGTATAGTTACACATTCTACGCATACCCAAACAATAAAATTGAGAAGTTGTGCGTGTTTTAATTATTGCTGCAGCATATATACTCAGATTGATTTTGACAGGTGCAAAAACTTAACATGAGACAATTATGGTTCTTAATTCTGATTGGCTGAATCGCGTTAAAAAACAGTCCGCACACTGAATTCTGCGCGCAACGTTAATGTGCACGTTTTGGTGCGTCTTTTTTACGCGCGTTATTTTTTGACAAATGAAAAAATTGTCCTCTGATTGTAATACCAGCGTTATTTTTTGCGCGTTAACGTTTAACGCTTCGCGCAAAAAAAATAGCGCTGCGCGTGCGCTTTTGCGCAATGAATTTAATAGAGCCCATACTGTGTGTGATTATTGCTCTACCAGACCAGGTTATATATGTTTGGATATATCCATGCACTTATTTCGAGCGGACCATATTTTCATAGAAACATCAGAGAAGCACTGAATGCACAGGATGTATATCTCCATTTATACATCATATTGTGTGTAAAAAGCTTTCTTGCGTGAGAAGAGGGAAAGCAGTATTTTCCACTGCGTTTCCTCTTATTTTATCATCGGATTAAAACAGAAAGAACAGAGAGCGTGGATTCTGCTTACATGTTAAGGGGAATTAAAAATCCATTTATTTCTTTTTCTCATTATCTCTCTAAAGCAGTGAAAATTGGATGACAAAATAAATCTCTCAGGCTGCACAACGTCCCCAGGGGAGCGGACAAGAACGGAATAAGTCAGACCAAAGGTCAGCGCAGGTAGCAGGTAAATAACGTTGTATATAATAAAGGGAGAACAGGCACAAGTAGGAAAAAATAGAACTGTAACAGAAGGAAGGTGGATGGGAACGAAATCAGGGATTCAAAGCAAATCGCTGGGATTGAGACCATGGAGAAAGCAAACAAGAAACAAAGTAATCACAGACAGCGGCGGAAACATAGAAGTACAACAGCACAAACCTGGAATGGCAGGATAGATAATACAAGGATTGAAATCTGCAGGCGATAGTTATGCAAGTGAGCATGCCTGGCTACAGAATTGCTGTGCCATCACTTTTTTAACCCGTTAATGGTGGACAATCCCATCATAAAAATGTACACAGGGCTCAGTTCCAGATGAACTGTTAATCCTTGAGTTGTCACTCATCACACACACACACACAACGCTCAGCTGCTAGGGATGTGCGTTTCGGGTTTCGGAATTTTGGAATTTTCACAAAATTTCCCGATTCGGATTTGGCCGATTTTGCGAAAATTTTCGGATCCGAAAACGGCAGATCCGAACAAATTTCTGAGCCAAAACGAAAACTTTTCGAATGGGCTAGAAATGTGGGAAATCGAAATTCATTTTCGTTCCATTCGTGATTTCGGCTCCATTCCTGTTTTTGGTTCCATTTCAGTAATTTCGGACAATGTATTTTTCGGTTATATCGCTGATTCTGTAATTTTGTATCATTCCCATCTCAATGTATCCTTCCTGGAAAACCAGAGAAATCTCAATGTATCCTTCCTGGAAAACCAGAGAAATCTCAATGTATCCTTCCCGGGAACCCAGAGAAATCTCAATGTATCCTTCCCGGGAAACCAGAGAAATCTCAATGTATCCTTCTTGTAAAACATGAGAAATCTCAATGTATCCTTCTTGTAAAACATGGGAAATCTCAATGTATCCTTCTTGTAAAACATAAGAAATCTCAATGGCAGAATTATCGTATCGGCAGAATTATCGTATCGACAGAAATATCGGATCCGAAAAACCATTAGTTTACGTCAAAATGAATAAACACTTTGAAACGAGGAGAACAGATATTCCGAAAAACACAAAAATTTCCGAAATCGCGGAAAAAAAAAAGTCGATACGAAAAACGAACCGAACCGAAACGGAAATCGGTCGAAACAAGCCGAAACGAAAATTTACAAAATCCGAACGAACCGAACCGAATCGAACCGAAAAAAAAATCGGTGCACAAGTCTATCAGCTGCTATATTTTAAAATTTATTAAAAAAGGCTCTATTCCATGTGAGTGTAAACCATCAGGACTATTTAATGCACATAGCATTTTGTTACGTGCAATATTGCACTATATTTATTTTATATATTCCTTACATACATGCAGACGAGCCGCTGAACAGGAAGGAGGGAGGGAGGCACCTGCACTGCAGCACATTTAAAATCCAGTCTTCACTATGCCCCCTGGACAGCTCCCCTCCCCCAGACCACCAGCAACTGCATGCAGGTAGGCGACACTGTGTGACACCAGAGCAGCGTGACCAACATACAGTGAGGGGGTACTGGGGTACAGGGAGAGAATGACTGAGGATACTGGGAGAGAGTGACTGGGGGTACTTGGTTAGAGAGAGAGATAAAGAGTGACTGGGGGATACTGGGAGAGAAAGAGTGACAGGATACTTGGAGAGAGAGTGACTGGTGGTACTGAGAGAAAGTGGGGGTACTGGGAGAGAGTGACAGGGGTACTGGGAAAGAGAGTGTCTGGTGGGTATTTGAGGGAAAGTGTGACTGGGTATAGTGTGAGAGTGGAACTATGCTAGGGTATACTGGGACAGGATGACTGGTGGCTTAGCGTGGGGGGGCATGTGTTTCTTTTTTTTATTATATCAGTAGTTTGTTAATGTACAATACATGTGCTTGTGGGTTAAGAAGGTCAATACTCTACTGGTAGAAGGGAATCGGGGTGTGTTACTGTGTCCACAGGTTGGGGGGTGCACAAGTCTTGCCTTGCCCCGGGCGCTGACAACCCACGCTACACCGCTTGTGTGTATTGACATTTTTATAAGGAAATCTTGCTGTTATCTTTATAATTTAGATTCACTGGTCACAATCTACACAAACCTAATTACAGCAACATTTATTGATGAATAAGGATTAATATGGATCAGGTCCAAGCTCTTGAGAATTTCTATAAAAGTTCTGATTCACACCTATCTACTCGCTGACTTACGACCGATGCAACTTATGCCAACCATGACAGATTTATCATGCTGTTATTATTTATTTATTGTCTGTATGTCTGCGTATCGTATGCATGTATGTCTGACTTATGTCCGGATCCACTTATGGCCAGTTGGTCAGAACATAATGTGTTTGTAAGTCGACACATTACCTGTATAAGAAAACAAATACCAATTCGATCTAGGTAAAGAAGTATGGTCCGAGCTGACTTGCCATTAGAGCATGATAAAGGTTGCTAAGCAACCAAACTGGAGTTCAAAGAATTAGATTTTCACAAAGCTTACTGATATTTAAGCTAAAAATGTGATGTAAAGTACAGGCTATCAACACCATGCCAGTTACTCTAAGAGATGCACTAACGCGGCATGAAATGATCCTGCTGGTTCTCCATGTGGTACCTAACCGCAGTTTTTGTACGCTCTTTATTTGGGTCATGATTACGAGCGTGCATATTGACTGTTTCCCTGAACACACTTGGTTCTTCCGAAGCAACAATTTATATATTTATATCTTTCACTGTATCAAAGTAACAGTTTTTGTTCCATGCACGCAACAACATAATGGAATGGGGTGTACCTCCCAGTGGTTGTCACATGTGAATTACAAATAAATGGGAGGCATCTCCTATGCTTATTGTCCAGGTTCATATTTTGTGCAATATCCCATCAGAGGATGGATATCGTCGCTTTGATCTTAAAAATCAATGCAATAGCAAAACCTTTCCAGATACATGGATCCACCATGGCATCGGCATGTTGACATATCAGGCAGCACGTCAGTCTGATATTGTTACCAGGGAGGCCACAGTGGACAGGTAATAATAATCGAAATTACTGTAGAAAGACAGGCACTTCCAGGGTTATTCAGAGAGCACCGAAATGTCACCGACATATCGGGCCCTATTACATTCTTCACGCAAAAAAGAACAGTAAATGCGTGATTTTTTGCGCAAAGTTTTAAACGTTAACGCGCGTAAATCAACGCTGGTATTACAGTCCTCGCGCAAAAAATAACGCGCGTAAAACGGACAAGCAAAAACGCACGCCGCAACATTGCGCGCAGAAGTCAGTGTGCAGACTGTTTTTTCACGCGATTCAGCCAATCGGAATTAAGAACCACAATTGCGGTAGGCGTATATGCGCGTTTGTTGCGCTGAGATTGTAATACGACGTTCTGCGCGAAGGGTTTTGCCCCTCGCGTTAATGCGTTTTTGCGCGGGCGCAAACGTAGAAGAATGTAATAGGGCCCATCATGTTTTATTATATGACCCAGACAAATTATATATCCTTTTTTATGGGCAGACTCAGCAGATCATAATATATCCTTATTATATGTATACGTCATGTCCTGCCAGAATGCTATAACAAAAATTGTAAAAGAAAATGTGAATTTCTATTAAGTTTTAAATCATTTACAGCATGTAAAATGATATTTTTCCCATTTTATCATCCATGCCTTTGTGGTTATATATTCTATGGGGGACTCTTGTATAAAAATTTGAAATGGGAGTATTGTCTTTTATGGGGGGAATTTTTTCCCACCTTTATAGAAACATAGAAACATAGAAAAATGTCGGCAGATAATAACCTTTCGGCCCATCTAGTCTGCCCAATTACATGGATACTTTACCTGGAATTATCTTTTGTTTAGGATAGCCTTATGCCTATCCCATGCTTGCTTAAATTCAATTACTGTTTTGGCCTCTACCACTTCAACTGGAAGGCTGTTCCATGTATCCACCACCCTTTCAGTAAAATAATGCTTCCTGATGTTACTTTTAAACCTTTGCCCCTCTAATCTAAGACTATGTCCTCTTGTTTTGCTACTTTGTTTCCTTTTAAATATACTCCCTTCCTCTACCTTGTGGATTCCCTTTACGTATTTAAATGTTTCTATCATATCTCCTCTGTCTCGTCTTTTTTCCAAGCTGTACATGTTAAGATCATTATTGTGTAACTGACTTAAAAACTCAATAAAAACTTTTCAATTTAAAAAAATATATATTAGAAATGGGAACCTGTTACTGTATTTTTCTGAGAAAATACACGATTTTAACTAAAACTGAAAAAATGACATTTTTCATCATGGAAAATGAGAAGGTGAGTTAGCATCATTGTTCACATTATAATTTAAAAGTTAACAATAGTGCTGCATTATAAAAAAGAAAGGAGTTTTATTATTATTAATTTTTATTTCGTTATATTATTTTTACACTTAACCTGGTCATGTTTGGAATCACTGGAAAGGTCATTATCTAACATGACCCTCTGCTATTTACCAAAGGTCCCCGTATCTCTACTATAGGGAAATCCACTGCCCGGCTAGGGGAGAGTCCCATACTTCTGTCATCGCGCTCATGTATGACACCGTCAGTGAATGAGGATCGCAGTATCAGCACATAAGGGGTTAAAAGGGGCATCTCAGAAAAGGTCAGACTGTGAACTTTCCAGCTATGCCTCTATTTACCCTGTAACACTTACTGATGGGGAGATAGAGGCGTCCAAAGGACCCCTTTGGCCATTCTGTTGGGTGAGCCTGAAACTGGTGTCATCGTGCCGGGAGGGGTTTAACCGCAGGTCCCCATACAGAGGGGAGTATAGGAGGGAGGCCCCCGAAATCCAATGACATGTGGGGGTCGTCCTCCACACACACACAGCGGTGACACATGCGGACGTCCCCCACACGTTGTCCGTGTTGGTCCTTTAAAAAAATAATAAACTGGTCGGTCACAGAATAGAAAAAGCCTTTAAAAAAATAGGGAATCAAAAGTTCCCCCCAAAAATACATCAAAATGTTCCAAAAAAAATAAGTAAATAAAAAGACAGTTTACTGAAAATAAAAGAATAAATAGTTGAATAAAAAAAAAATCTATGGAAATGATAATATTATATTACTTTGAATCCTTTGGGACCACTACTTCTCTATGGGGCAATTTTGCTGCCTCCCAAGTTCGCAGAATTGCGGAGATCTGTGGTGAACTGCACTGTATTTCACTGTCAGTTCGCCAGTATTTGTTGAATTGGCAGTTTAGGGAAGAGACAAACTGCCACGAAATTGCACCGTACGGTGCAATTCACCATTCAGTGTAAATCTAGAAAACAGAATGTAATTGTCTCCATGTTTCCAATTACCATTTAGATAGTACATTCCCTCAGGAACGGGATCCCACAATCTTATTATATCATCACTGTTAAGATTTGTGTTGCTCAAATGTAATTATGTTCAAATATATCGTTACACCCCCTTTGCTGCCAATTTGTCATGTACAGCCTGCGGAATCTGGTGCCGCTTTATACAGTATATAAAGTACAGGGTGTTCTGCAGCAGTGTGCAGTGCCTCTTTGCCACTTATGGCGAATAAGTCATCTTGCGGCAAGAGGTCAGCCCGCTGTGGTTGAAGCTCCGTTTTAGCACCAGATAGGCGCTGAACCAGAGCAATGCTGAGACGTGCGGGGAACGTCCTCCACACACGGGAGCGAAATGAGAGGACTTTCCCTGTACATCCTTCGCGTTCAAGTGGTTAAGCCAAAACCTGTTTTGATAAGAAAAGTTTGGAAACTGGTACACGCATGATAAAATTCAGTTTACAGTAGATATGCTTTCTATTTTCTCTGATTTTCCATTAAACCAATATATAAAAACATATGAACATGCAAAGGTTGGTTTAACCCCTTAGTGACTGAACTGTTTTACCATTTTCAAGTGCACAAAATGGTTTTTACATTTCTGCGCTGTTTGTGGTTAGCTCTAATTTTCCTCTTACTCGTTTATAGAACCCACGCATATTATATACTGCTTTTCTCACCATTAAATGGACTTTCTAAAGATACCATTATTTTCATCATATAATTTACTGTAAAACAAATTATGAAATCTGATGAAAAATAATGAATAAAAAAAAACAAAACAAACACTTTTTCGAACTTTGACCCCCAAAATCTCTTACACATCTACTACCACCAAAAAAGACCCCAGCTAAATATTTTCAGAATTTTGTCTCGAGTTTAGAAATACCGAATGTTTACATGTATTTTGCTTATTTTTTATAAATTTAACCTGGTAATTTTTTGTATCATCGGAAAGGCCTTTTCAACGATACTAAACATCACCCTCTAGCTGCCACCTATCGAGAGATAGGGGGGTGCAACGGACCCCCCTATCTCCACCACAGGGATTTCCATAGGAAAAGGACAAAAAGTTCTTTAATTTGATATAACATATATCTATAAAAATTCTTATTTATTATGAAAAAAAATTTAAAAAGGGAAAGAAAATACTTGTTTTTAAAAGTTTTGCCATTAATAATGTGTGCATAATTATTGCAGCTAAAGAAAACTAATTCCAAATAAATTTATTTATTTGTCCTAATTACAAGGCACATCATATGTCTGGTATTTCAGTTTATTTGAGGAATTATAGTTCAACACACAAGGAGTGAAATACAATTTTTATGTGCCGTGATCACATATGCTGGGTCACTGGGATTTGCTGTTGCCTGTTTGCCATGAATCCCAAGGGACCCAGTGACAGCATTATCCCACTGATGGCTTATCTCTTCATGGACCATCGCTCATTTTCCTGCTTGATGGAATAAATCCGTCATCGATCGAGAAGGGGTTAAGCCATGAATAAACACAGTGCTAATTATAACCTTCATTCATTCCTCTGAGTTTCATGCCTGATGTAATATGAAGAATATAATTTCCCCCTATGGAATACACTACAGAGGTAAGACAGTCTTAACCTTCAGGGATTGCATTCGTGGTGACAAATAGTGATGAGCTGAACACCCCCTTGTTCGGTTCGCATTCGAACTCGAACAATTTCAAAAGTTCAGGTTCGACGCAAACACGATTCGAACTCAATGCAAATCAATGGGACTCGAACGTTCAATTTTCAGAGTGCCCGCCTAGAGGGCATATATGCTAGATATTTGCCATAAAAGGTGTATGGGGGTCCGGGTAGTGCCCTGGGGGACAGGAAACAAAAAACAAACAAAACGTTTTTAACAAAAAGTTTTAAAGTTTTAAAAAAAACGTTTTTAAAGGAACAGTGAGTTTTCCATGAAAGGTTAAGAATAAAAACGAAAAATTCCTTCAAATATCGTGCCTAGGAGGTCCCCATAACCTGCCCGTGAAATGGCGGAATTGTAGGATGTATAGAAACATTTAAAAACAAAAAAATGACATTTCAAATGACTGTAAATGTTTTTCCTTTAACCCCTTAAGGACCGCTGACATACCATGTACGTCCTGCCCACGGGTCTCCCTTAGACCCACGGACGTACATGGTACGTCAGCGGCGCCTAACCCCCCTCCCGCCCGATACTTACCTCCCTCGCTGGATCCCTCGCAGATCTGGCAGGGAGGAAGCCTTCCCTCCTGATTTGCATGGGCCGGCAAGCTCGATGACGTCACCACGCTGCGTGGTGACGTCATCAGCAGGCGCCCCCATTGAAATCAATGGAGGGGATGGGGGAGCTCCTTCGGAGCCCTCTATCTCCCCAACCATTGAAGCTAGGGAGATGATTTTTGCACCACTGGAAAGGGGAGAGTCTCCCCTTTTCAGCGGTATATAGCTGAAACGCGATTCGAAACTGGAGGGGGGCTGACATCTTCGATGTCAACCAAGCCTCCAGGTCCCCCCCATCCACTGACAACCTCACCATATGTGTGAGGATGTCAGTGGGCCAGTTAACCCTCTAGCTGCCATGTAGAGATAAGGGGATCCTAAGGATCCCCCTATCTCCCGATCCGTGGCAGCATATGGTCATATGTGACATCATTGGAAAGGCCTGATCATGGCCTTTCCAATGATACCAAACATGACCAGGTTTGTTTTAAAAAAAAAAGGTTTTTTTTAAAGTTTTTTTTGTCTGGGGGGGTTTAGTTAAATAGGACCTAGGATCTCATCTCAAAATAATTAGCAAAAATGGTCCGAATGAGCACAGCGCATATAGGTGAACTGGCTCAGCAGTGAAGGGGTTAAAAAGCAAAAACATGTAAAAATTGAGTATTTCTAGTCTCGGGACAAAATTTTGAAACTATTTAGCCGGGGTCTTTTTTTGGTGGTTGTAGATTTTGGGGATTGAATTACGAAAAAGTGTGTTTTTACCATTTTTTCATCATATTTCATATTTTTTTATAGTACATTATTCGATATGATGGAAATAATGGTATTTCTAGAAAGTCCATTTAATGGCGGGAAAAACGGTGTATAATATGTGTGGGTTGAAAAAACGAGTAAGAGGAAAATTTGACCTAAACACTAACAGCGTAGAAACGAAAAGACAGCAGCGGTCACTAAAGGACGGATTTGTGTAAAACTGCCCGGTCACTAAGGAGTTAATCTATTCATAAACAACTGCTTAGGGTGGCAGCCTGTATGAAAAGAGGAGATGTTTTAGGACACGCAGAACAAGTTTAGTGATTTTTTGGCTAAATTATGGTGAAACTTATGCAGGCTTTGGATGAAAGTAACAATAGGTGCTTTAAAATTGGGCCTTTAGTGTTGGCAACAGTGCCATCACACCATAACCCCTCTGTGGTATTGTGGAAGAGTGCAGCGGTGGATCCTGCAGTCCAATATTAAAATGATATGAATCTGGTATAGGCGTCAGTGGCAGTGCATCCAAATATTTTACCTTTGGTTGCAGCAAGTGCCTTCACACCGTAACCCCTCTGTGGTATTGTGGAAGAGTGCAGTGGTGGACCCTGCGGTCCAATATTAAAATGATATGAATCTGGCATAAGCGTCAGTGGCAGTGCACCCAAATATTTTACCTTTGGTGGCAGCAAGTGCCTTCACACCGTAACCCCTTTGTGGTATTGTGGAAGAGTGCAGTGGTGGAGGATTTGGGAATGCCGAAGAGATCCCCGATCTATTCAGTTACGTTAGCATCAGGGGATTGATAGCTGCTGATCCAGGACTGATTCATTTTTATAAATGTCAGCCGATCTACAGAGTCGGTGGACAGATGCACTCTTGTCTGTGACAAAACCTCCAGCGGCACTGAACGTCCTCTCAGAAAGCATGCTGGATGAAGGGCAACCTAGTAGCTGCATAGCATATTGGCTAAGTTCTGGCCAGTGATCCAATCTTAACACCCAGTAAACCAGTGGATCATCTGCTGTAAAGGTATCCAGGTCTGCCCTTGCCCCTAGGTAGTCCTGCACTATACGGTGAAGACGCTGGCAATGGGTGCCTACATTTGATGTCCCTGGGCGTCGTGGACTAAAAAACTTTAAAAAGGCATCAGTCAAGCGGCCCCGGCCTTCACCGCTCTTCCTCTGATCATCCGCAGCCTCAGAAGCCCCTGTGTCATCACTTGGTAACCTACCAGTGCCTGGAAAGTGTTACACAAGTGTCGCTTTAGAGCGTCCTCAAGTTGTTTCATCCTGTGGTCCCTCTGTGTTGGCAGGATGAGCTCTACAACTTTACCCTTGTATCGTGGATCAAGAAGGCTTGCCAACCAGTAATGATCCCTCTCTTTAAATTGATAGCACGAATCCTGGGGTCCTTTAGCAGGCTTTGCAGGATAAGGGAGCCCATTAAGCGTAGTTTGGAGGTGGCATTAGCTTCCGAGTCTTGCTGGTCAATGAGGATGACCCCATCGTGCACTTCCCCCTCCCAGCCACGTACTAGTCCTTGGGTCTCTGGGCACACAAAACCCTCCCTTGAGGAATCCCCACCTTCAATGCCTCCACTACTTAAATATTCCTCCTCCTCCTCATCCTCATCCTCCTCCTGTCCGATCTGAGGACCAGCAGGAATGCTGTCTGCGTAAAGACTGGGGCCTTGAGAGCTAGGGAAGGCCTCCTCTTCCTCCCGCTGCTCTGCCTCTAGTGCCACATCTATAATTTCCCACAAAGTGCGCTCCTAGGAGGAACACTAAAGGAATTGTGTCACTGATGCATGCACTGTCCCTGCTCACCATCCTCGTTGCCTCCTCAAATGGTGACAGTACAGTGCATGCATCCTTGATCATCGGCCACTGCGGGAGGGGGAACAAGTTGACCTGAACCTGTCCTTGTGCCATACTCACACAGGTACTCATTGATGGCCCTTTGCTGCTTGTGCAGACGCTGCAGCATTGCTAATGTCGAGTTCCACTGTTGTGGACAAGAATATGTATCTGCTTTCATAATATTCAGAGGCCTAGAAAAATGCTCATTTAAGTCAAGTTTGCTATGTCTTAAGAAGAAATTAATAGAACTGTCTTTTCAGATAAAACCACAATGCATCTTGCGTAATTTCGCTGTCTCTGCAGAAATAATGAACCACAAGCAGGTTTCTCTGCAAAAACAATTGACCACAAGCAGGATGAAGGACCCATGTTTTGTGTTTTGCATCCTGTTACAGGACATTACAAGACATCACAAGATCACCCAGGATGCAGAGAACACTGCTGACTATGCAGATGACGAATGATATTTTGACCTTTGGAAATAGCTGATGTTTGATTTTCATTTATTTAATAAATAAACTGTATGTGCACAATTTTATGCTGAAGTCAATCAAAATGTTAAGTTGACTCCCACCTGCTTACGTATAGAACTGCTATAAAATATATCAAAAACTAACAAACAGATCAGAGAGATCATTGGCTTTGACCAGAGAAGCTGCATAGACTCCTTCGATTTTCTGTGTGATTTCTTTATGCGCGCATGTAATTTACCTGATTTCTCCACCGATTAGACCAGAGACTGGCATCCGAGGAAGGACTACATTGTCCACTTCAATTTGGCACCCAACGTGGGGCCCTGGGTTAAACATCTTTGCCATCGTGCCACCACCAAGGATTTCCTGGCGGGACCACACCAGAACCGGAGCCTGATCACCTTCGTAAACTCACAGGTAAGATACCTTTTGTTATCCTGCCGGTGACGTGTTCTGGTTTGTGATCCTACCCCAGGAAACCCCAGTGTGACACTTGGGAAAGGCATCAGAAGTGGGGTTTTATTTAACTTTGCCCATGTGCCCGTTATACTGACCCACGAATCGCATGCCAGTTGTCTGATTGTTTGTACGTCTGTTCACGGCTCTTTGAATTGAAAGCATATTTTCTGATACGATATTGTGATTTGGTTGTTAGTCAGAGAGCTTATCGCGATCCTGTGGTAACAAGTGGGGTGTACCTGGTTAGCTATCTCCAGACGGTAACAGGTGATGTGATGTAATATGAGCTTGGGAAGCCTTCTAAGTGAAGTCTTCAAAGTGAGCACTTAGAGGAGATCTTCTGGTGAGTGATTTTGATTTTTGTTTCAAACAGATCTTTTCTATTCATCTTAAGGTTTTATGTTAGGTCTGGTGTGTAAATTAGGTTAGGCTGGTGACTCATTCCTCTTACTGATTAGCATACAATTGGAATCAATTGCGTGCTATTTGCTAAAGTGGTTAAACTTGTCCACTCAATGCTGGGGGAGGTGTTCTTAGGTGACTATATAAAGCTTGTGGAATATTAGCTTGGTCTAATTTGAGTTTGGGAAGCCTTCTAAGTGAAGTCTTCAAAGTGAGCACTTAGAGGAGATCTTCTGGTGAGTGATTTTGATTTTTTTTCAAACAGATCTTTTCTATTCATCTTAAGGTTTTAAGTTAGGTCTGGTGTGTAAATTAGGTTAGGCTGGTGACTCATTCCTCTTACTGATTAGCATACAATTGGAATCAATTGCGTGCTATTTGCTAAAGTGGTTAAACTTGTCCACTCCTTGCTGGGGGAGGTGTTCTTAGGTGACTATATAAAGCTTGTGGAATATTAGCGTGGTCTAATTTGAGTTTGGGAAGCCTCCTAAGTGAAGTCTTCAAAGTGAGCACTTAGAGGAGATCTTCTGGAGAGTGATTTTGATTTTTATTTCAAACAGATCTTTTCAATTCATTTTAAGGTTTTAAGTTAGGTCTGGTGTGTAAATTAGGTTAGGCTGGTGACTCATTCCTCTTACTGATTAGCATACAATTGGAATCAATTGCGTGCTATTTGCTAAAGTGGTTAAACGTGTCCACTCCTTGCTGGGGGAGGTGTTCTTAGGTGACTATATAAAGCTTGTGGAATATTAGCGTGGTCTAATTTGAGTTTGGGAAGCCTCCTAAGTGAAGTCTTCAAAGTGAGCACTTAGAGGAGATCTTCTGGAGAGTGATTTTGATTTTTGTTTCAAACAGATCTTTTCTATTCATCTTAAGGTTTTAAGTTAGGTCTGGTGTGTAAATTAGGTTAGGCTGGTGACTCATTCCTCTTACTGATTAGCATACAATTGGAATCAATTGCGTGCTATTTGCTAATGTGGTTAAACTTGTCCACTCCTTGCTGGGGGAGGTGTTCTTAGGTGACTATATAAAGCTTGTGGAATATTAGCTTGGTCTAATTTGAGTTTGGGAAGCCTCCTAAGTGAAGTCTTCAAAGTGAGCACTTAGAGGAGATCTTCTGGTGAGTGATTTTGATTTTTGTTTCAAACAGATCTTTTCTATTCATCTTAAGGTTTTAAGTTAGGTCTGGTGTGTAAATTAGGTTAGGCTGGTGACTCATTCCTCTTACTGATTAGCATACAATTGGAATCAATTGCGTGCTATTTGCTAAAGTGGTTAAACTTGTCCACTCCTTGCTGGGGAGGTGTTCTTAGGTGACTATTAAAAGCTTGTGGAATATTAGCTTGGTCTAATTTGAGCTTGGGAAGCCTTCTAAGTGAAGTCTTCAAAGTGAGCATTTAGAGGAGATCTTCTGGAGATACTCTGGAGGTAGTCTGAGGTTAGACAGGAGGTAGAAAACCTACAGAAAGGTAAGATTTGTTGGTTTAAATCCATTCTCTTATAATGGCAGGCTTGGTCCAGTGTAAGAGTTGTCATGCATTTGTTTTTAGATCCAATTTTTGGAGGTTTGGAGTGTGCCTGATATGTAGGCAGCTCTCTTTATTGCAGCAGGAAATTGCCTGTTTGAAGTCTGAGATTTGTAAATTATCTGTTACACAAACTCAGGCTATGGCTATGACTGTTACAAAGCCACTGCCACAGAGGCCTCCTAGGAGTGGCAGATGGACTACTGTAGGATCTGGTAGACTTAGAGTTGTGGATAGAAGGTATGTCCCACAGTCTGTGGCTCTGCCTAATTCTTTTGAGGCACTTTCAGAGTGTAGTGGTGAGACGGAAGTAGGCTTAGACACCATAGTTGAGGACCCACCATCCCCTATGCCTAAGGTATGCAGGACTGCAACCAAGAACAATAAGGAAAAGGTGGGACATGATAGAAGGCAATTGTTGCTGGGTGATTCTATCATAAGAGGTGTTGAGCTGGAGAGTAGTGGTTTGGTGAGATGTCTTCCTGGGGCTACTGCTCGTAGAGACAAGAGACGTATTCTCAATATTGTCAAACAAGCAAAGCAGCAAGGGGAAGTGGATGTTCTAGTCCATCTAGGGACAAATGACTTGGCTAGCAATGAGGTTTCTGAGATTAAGGAAGATTGCATCCACGGTATCATTCTCTGAAGTTTTGCCTGTGCATAACATTCAGGATAGGCAGATGCGCAATAGGGAATTTAATTTGTGGCTTCAGGAATGGTGTCGAGAGCAAGGATTTGGCTTTGTGTCCCATGATAGCTCTAATTGGAGCAGAAAGGAACTGTATAAAAAAGATGGTTTGCATCTTACTCATAGGGGAACATATGTTCTCAGTGAGAAGTTCAAAGGTTTCGCAAAGACATATTTAAACTAGGAGGGGGGACAAAAGGGTAAAAAACAATCTGCCTGATTATCCCCCAAAACTAAATCGGAGGGTGCAAGCAACATGCGGGGAAAAAAATGACATGCTCAGAGTCGTGTCTATAAATGCTCGCAGTTTAGTCAATAAAATCAATGAACTGGAGGCAATGATGGCAGCTGAAAAAGTAGATTTAGTGGCGGTTACTGAGACATGGTTCAGTGAGAAAAATAACTGGGACATAACAATACCGGGGTACTCTTTATATAGAAAAGACAGAGAAGGTAGGAAAGTAGGAGGAGTGGCCCTGTATGTGAAAAACAACATAAAAAGAACCAAATAAAAGTGAGCGAGGTGAACATAGAGTCAGTTTGGGTTATGCTAACATTTGGCAATCATATAGTAGCTCGTGTAGGTGTGATCTATAGACCCCCTGGACAAGTAGAAGAGCTAGATAATCTGCTGCTTGAGGAAATAGCCAAAATGGCAATGAAGGGGGAAGTTATTATCATGGGGGACTTTAATCTTCCTGATGTGAACTGGAAAACCAAAACAGCTGGGTGCACCAGGAGTACAAATATTCTAAACTCCCTACTGGGATTATCTCTAACACAAGTAGTTGAGGAGCCGACCCGTAAAGAGGCCATATTGGATTTAATACTCACAAATGGAGGTTTGGTATCGGACGTTGTTGTAGGTGAAAATTTGGGATCTAGTGATCACCAGTCAGTATGGTTTAATATAAGAACAGGGATGGAGCCGCACCAAACAAAAACAAAAGTTTTAGACTTTAAAAAAACTGATTTTTCTAAAATGAGACTTTGTGTGAAGGAGTCATTATCAGACTGGAGGAGTTTAAAGGGAGTCCAGGAGAAATGGGATTATTTAAAGGAAGCATTATTGAAGGCCACAGGCAATTGCATTCGACTTGTTAGCAAAAACAAAAAAGGGAAGAAACCACTGTGGTACTCTGCAGAAGTGGCCAAAATAGTGAAGAACAAAAAGACAGCATTCAATAATTATAAAAAAGCTCAGAGTGAAGAAGATAGGCAAAGCTATAAGATTAGGCAGAAAGAGGCAAAGCAATTTATAAGAGCTTCCAAAGCACACGCAGAAGAGAAAATAGCTCAGTCAGTAAAAAAGGGGGACAAAACATTTTTTAGATACATAAACGAGAAAAGAAAAGTAAAACAAGGATTAGTTAGATTAAAAACAAAGGAAGGAAGGTATGTAGAAGAGGATAAAAGTCTCGCTGACTGCCTCAATGAATATTTTTGTTCAGTCTTTGCAGAAGAAAAGGAAGGAAAGGGACCTCAGTTAGGAGGAAACACTAACGAGACAATTACATATCAGTTTACAGAGGAGGAGGTTCTACAGCAGCTGTCTAAAGTAAAGACAAATAAGTCAATGGGGCCTGATGGGATCCACCCTAAATTATTAAAAGAGTTCAGTGATGTAATAGCAAAACCGTTAACAGATTTATTTAACCAATCCTTGCTAACGGGAGTCGTCCCAGAAGACTGGAAATTAGCAAATGTTGTGCCCATTCACAAGAAGGGTAGTAGGGAGGAATCTTATGAACTATAGGCCAGTTAGTCTTACGTCAGTAGTGGGGAAATTAATGGAAACCATGTTAAAGGAAAGGATTGTTGACCATCTAAAAACACATAGATTACAGGATCAGAAACAACATGGGTTTACCTCAGGGAGATCATGCCAAACTAATCTTATTGATTTTTTTGATTGGGTAACAAAAATAATAGACACAGGTGGTGCAGTAGACATTGCTTATTTAGATTTCAGTAAGGCTTTTGATACTGTTCCGCATAGAAGGCTTATCAATAAATTGCAATCTTTGAGCTTGGATTCCAATATTGTTGAATGGATTAGGCAGTGGCTGAGTGACAGGCAACAGACGGTTGTGGTAAATGGAGTTTATTCGGCGCAAGGTCTTGTTACCAGTGGGGTACCTCAGGGGTCAGTACTTGGACCCATTCTATTTAATATTGTTATTAGTGATATTGCAGAAGGTATTAATGGAAAAGTATGTCTTTTTGCTGATGACACAAAGATTTGCAACAGGGTTGACGTTCCTGGAGGGATCAGCCAAATGACAAATGATTTAGGTAAACTAAAAAAATCGTCGGAGCTGTGGCAATTGAGTTTTAACGTGGATAATTGCAAGATAATGCACCTGGGACGTAAAAACCCAAGGGCTGAATATAGAATATTTGATACAGTCCTAACCTCAACATCTGAGGAAAGGGATTTAGGGGTTATTATTGCAGAGGATCTAAAGGTAAGTAGTCAATGTAATAGAGCAGCAGGAAATGCTAGCAGAATGCTTGGTTGTGTAGGGAGAGGTATTAGCAGTAGGAAAAGGGAAGTGCTCATGCCACTGTACAGAGCACTGGTGAGACCTCACTTGGAGTACTGTGTGCAGTACTGGAGACCATATCTCCAGAAGGATATAGACATCTTAGAGAGAGTTCAGAGAAGGGCTACTAAAATAGTGTACGGCTTGAAGGAGAAAAGTTACCAGGAAAGGCTTAATGATCTTAACATGTACAGCTTGGAAAAAAGACGAGACAGAGGAGATATGATAGAAACATTAAATACGTAAGGGAATCCACAAGGTAGAGGAAGGGAGTATATTTAAAAGGAAACAAAGTAGCAAAACAAGAGGACATAGTCTTAGATTAGAGGGGCAAAGGTTTAAAAGTAACATCAGAAAGCATTATTTTACTGAGAGGGTGGTGGATACATGGAACAGTCTTCCAGTTGAAGTGGTAGAGGCCAAAACAGTAATTGAATTTAAGCAGGCACGGGATAGGCATAAGGCTATCCTAAACAAAAGATAAATCCAGGTAAAGTATCCATGTAATTGGGCAGACTAGATGGGCCGAAAGGTTCTTATCTGCCGACATTTTTCTATGTTTCTATGTTTCTAATAGACGCATACCTGGTAGTAGGACTTTCCTAACAGTAACATGTGAACACAAGGTTGGTAGTAGGACGCGATATATCTCTGATTAAAGTATAGTTTGATTGACAGTCAGAGGAGTTTTTGTGGGTACCGGTATATAGATGATGCATTAGGCATATCTAGTAGGAACCCACAAGAATATATATATCTAGTAGGAACAGGTGACGCGGTAAAGGAAGCACCTGTAGGATATATATGCTGCGGTAAAACAGGTATTAGCTACACCTTCTAGCAGAGTTCTATATTTGGAATATAGGAGAGGACGAGACGCTTTATTGTCGTTGTTAAAATAGGACACGATAGATATAGGTCTATCCTCATTTCTGACTGTTGATAAACTACGTAAATTGAAAATTGAACGGGAAAAAAGAGCTAACAATCGAGAATGGGAAATGAACAGAGTAGCCATGCTGGTTAGTTGTCACCATGCAAGTTAGTTGAGGAAAGGACAGGCAAAAGAAATGTAACAAAACTAAAGCTTTTAGGCAGGATTTGTGAATTAGATAACCCCAGACTACAGGTAGAGGAATGGAGAAATGTGTTGAAAAATAAAAAAGGAATGTTGATAGATAATGGATTATGGAATGTAGCACAGGCATGGTATAGGGTTGCAAAAGAGATTGAGAACGAAGGGTGGATAGAAACATTAGAAAAGAAGAAAGGAAAAACGGATTACTACTATCTCACCCCAAAATCTGAACCCCCTTCATATGGCTATGTTTCCAAAATTAAAGTAGAAAAATCAGCCCCCCACGAGTCTTTACCCTGTTTTAAGTACAGATGGAGCATACTACACACCCGGTTCTGCCACATTCCCATCAACATCCACAAGTCAGACACCGACTATATCACCTATAATGCCTCATTTGCCCAATTTAGATACCACTCTCCAAACGATAGAACGTACAGGTTACCCGGGTCAACCATGGTTGGGAATGCGGGCACCTTCTTCCAGTCATTCTTATGACTCAGTAAATCGTTCCGATGATTCCCTAACGTCCCATATAGGGTTACCTGCAACCACCCCTCAGGTCTCCCGTAGCCGGCCCACAACTTTTCCACCCCAGCACCAAGATCTTATCACCTTTCCACCCCAGCAAACCGACACCACGTACCCTTTCTACCGAAACACCCACAACATCCTTCCAACTCCCAAAAACAATGTAACCTCGACGCTCCCAACAGCCCGAGTACCAGGACCATCTCCCCGACTGGGAGATTTCCCTTCCACTGACGTCCCCATTATGTATGTCACCTTCACACCATCTCAAGCCTCCTCCCTAGTAGGCACATTACCTGACCCGGAAAAACAACCTATGCCCTTTTATAGATGCATAGTTCAGATTCAGAAGACTTACTCTGCAGCATGGAGGGACCTTTTAAGTTTGTGCGAAATAAAAGCAGGCGATGGGTATTGGCCCATAATGGAAAAAGGATTTACTTCTGCGCGCTTAGTATCTGATGTCTCGTACCAGTCAGGTATAGAATTTTGTGAACAACTCAGGGAGTGGGCAAAGGACAGATTAGCTGACCAGGCAACCACTATAAATGATATCACACAAGATAAGGCTGAATCAGTTGAGAAATATAATGCCAGGTTGATGCAAGTGTTCTCCGACCTAGGGTTTAATGCCTACAATAAATCACATGGTCAAATGTTATCCTCTGCATTCGTTTCTGGTCTAAAGGAACATGTAAAGAAAGGACTTATTACGGCTAGACCTGAATACCGGGTGCTCCCCCTAGACACCCTTCTCCTGGTAGCAAAAGGTTTAGAGTCCGTTTTCCTGACAAAGACACCCACTCCCCTTATGGCAGCGGGTACAGTTGGAGGGCCGCCTAGTAGTGATGGGATGCGCCCTCCAAGATCCTGTTTTAATTGTTGAAAGTACGGCCATTTCAAACGGGATTGTAAAGAACCCATAATCCCCCGCAAACCATGGACTACCCAAAGGGTAGATACCAGACCATCTCAATCAGAGATCTCCTCTGCACCAGATAATTTCCCCCACCTCCGCCCCTGAGCTAGGAAACCGGCAACCCTGTGTCAGGCTCCCTGGTCATGGCTGTCTCTGCGGAGGGACAGGGGGGCCACTCGCTAAGGTAACCTTACCAATTGAAGGTAACCCCACCACTTTCCTCGTAGACACAGGGGCAGCCCGCAGCGTAATACGAGCCACTGACATACCGGACCCCTCCTTTCTATCTGACATTGATATTTCATGTGTGGGTGTAGATGGCGTACCCCACTCCAATTTGTTAACAAAACCCTTACAAGTAGGAAACCACCCAGATCTCCTCGCTAGATTTGTTGTGTCCGATACCTGTCCCCTGAACCTCCTTGGGGCAGATGCTCTATCTCGCCTCCAAGCCTCCATAAAATTCACACCTGATGGACAGGTAACCCTGTCTGCGCCGCTATCATTGCACGATAGCGTGGCTCTTAACGCGATTCCCCTACTCATGTCTTTTGAGTCCGGCCCAATTCCCTTCCCTCCCATCCCCGAACTACACGAGGTTCCCGATCACCTGTGGTCAAAAGGCCCAGAGGATATCAGACGTTTGCAGGTCCCACCTGTCCTAGTAACTTTGAAACCTGGCGCAACACCACCCCGCAAACCCCAATACCCCCTGAAACCGGCTCAGTCTGCTGCCATTGCAAAACAAGTTCACATACTTGTGGATAGTGGTGCCCTCGTCCAGTGCACCTCTCCATGCAATAGTCCACTGTTCCCTGTCAAGAAAAAGACCCCAAAGGGCGAACCTGAAGCCTACAGGATGGTTCAGGATCTCCGGGCAGTTAACGACGCAACTATACTAGATACCCCACTTGTCTCCAACCCACACACTCTGTTGTCTGGTATTCCACCATCTGCCTGTTATTTTACTGTTGTGGATTTGGCAAATGCTTTTTTCAGTGTGCCACTCGACCCAGCTTGCATGTACCTGTTTGCTTTTACCCATGACAATAAGCAGTACACGTGGACTGTCATGCCTCAGGGGGCGCAAAATTCCCCCACTCAGTTTTCTAAAGCAATGGCCACTGTATTAGATACGTGGCAGAGACTGAACCCCCAGGTCGTCCTCCTTCAGTATGTGGATGACCTTCTCCTCTGCGCCCCCTCCCGTGAGGAGGCTGTGACTACTTCTCTAAGCCTTTTGCAATACCTCACTTCACAAGGCTGCAAAGCATCCAAAGCCAAATTACAATGGTGCCTTCCAACTGTAGTTTTCCTCGGCCACTGTATTTCCCAAGGCACCAGACACTTAACCGAGTCAAGAGTACGTACAATTTTGTCTGTCCCACTGCCCCTGGCAAAGAAGCCGTTACAGGCTTTCCTGGGACTTGTTACGTACTGTAGATCGTGGATCCCTGATGCCTCAGCCCTCATGCAGCCCTGCCCCCTGTATGAGGCACTTAAATCCGACCCCTTTTGTCTCTCTGAGGATGCCATAACCAACTTTGATAAGCTAAAACATTCCATTTCTGCTGCCCCGGCTCTCGGCCTACCAGATTACGAGAAGCCTTTCAAATTATTTGTGTCCGACAAAGGTGGCCATGCTGCAGGTGTCCTTACACAGCAACACGGTGGGCGCAACCGGCCGGTCGCCTATTACTCAAGCCACCTTGATCCCGTTGCACGCGGTGCCCCTTCCTGCCTCTGAGCAGTCTTTGCAGCACATTCTCTACTCGACAAATCATCCGATATAGTTCTGGGGCATCCACTGATTGTAGCTGCACCCCATGACATCTCTGCCATCCTCCAGCAAACCCAGCCCAAACATCTGTCATCAGCAAGACACCTGCGCCTACAATGTTCCCTCCTGCTCCCTGATAATGTCACTCTCACCAGATGTCAGAGTCTGAACCCCGCTACTCTCTTTCCTTTTCCGGAGGGGGGTGAGTCCGATTGTGATTCTGATTCTGATAGTGGTAATGATGGTAATTATGAGGCCCCTCTGACCTCTGGTTCTGATGACCCCACTGTCCCCCTACCCCTCTATCCGCATGATTGTCTCGAAGCCATGACCTCAGAATCAGCGCATCTGCCCACCATACATGATGCCCCCCTCACAAATCCTGACCTAACCCTGTATGTGGATGGCTCCCGCTTTGCGGATGAGTCCAGCAAATACCACACCGGGTGCGCAGTGACTACTGAATTCTCAATCCTGTACACTTCCCCCCTCGCCCCCACCTCCTCTGCCCAAGAAGCTGAACTACACGCCCTTACACAGGCCTGCATAATCAGCGCGCAAAAGACAGCTAATATATACACAGATTCAAGATATGCGTAGGGTGTCACCCATGATTTTGGTGTACTGTGGCGAAATCAGGGTTTTCTCACAGCGGCAGGCACCCCTGTTAAACATGGGAAAGCCATACAGTCTCTTATGGACGCTCTCCTTCTACCCCAACATGTCGCAGTGCTAAAAGTAAAAGCACATGGCAAGC
Source organism: Leptobrachium leishanense (assembly GCA_009667805.1). Classification (NCBI taxonomy): domain Eukaryota; kingdom Metazoa; phylum Chordata; class Amphibia; order Anura; family Megophryidae; genus Leptobrachium; species Leptobrachium leishanense. Next base: position 17,917,303 of record CM019063.1, on the reverse strand, counting down.
TTAATACACCTGAAGCAAGAGGAAATCATCTAGCAGACCAGGCAGCAAAACAAGCAGCCACTCAGACACAGGAAAAGGAATTCAAGCAGCTCGTCCCACTACTAGTACAGACTCCTGTCTCAGAACTACAAATAACACAGCTGCAGGGCTTTGCATCACACAGTGAGAAGGGAGACTGGGAAAAAAGGGGGGTCACAAGCACACACGGACTCCTCTACATAAGAAATAAAGTGTGCTTACCCAAGGCACTCTATCCGGCCATAGTACAATGGGCACATGGACACTCACACCTTTCAAAAACATTGATGAATGCACTCATTAGCAAACAATAATATGCGCCAGGCATTTCCACGCTCACTGCCTCATACTGCAAATCCTGCGCTATCTGTGCTAAATGCAATCCAGGTAGACCAGTGAAAGTCCCGACAAGACACCTGGCTAAGCCTTTATACCCTTTCCAACGGGTCCAAATAGATCATATTCAGATGCCTAAGAGTGGAAGATATGAATATGCTCTCGTCCTTGTAGACATGTTTTCAGGATGGCCTGAGGCCTACCCAGTAACTAACATGACAGCTAAAACAACAGCTAAGAAATTACTAACAGAGCTTATCTGCAGGTTTGGCGGCCCTGAAGTGATAGAGAGTGACCAAGGGCCTGCATTCACCGCAACCATAACTAGGGAAATTTGGTCCACTCTAGGGGTCACCCTTGCCTTTCATGATCCGTACCACCCACAAAGCAGCGGAAAAGTCGAAAAATTAAACGGTACCCTCAAATCTAGAATGCTGAAAATGGCACAGGAATCTGGTTTTCCCTGGCCAGAAAGTCAACCCATGGCCCTTTTTAGCATCAGGTATACTCCCAGAGGCCTACACAACCTGTCACCCTTTGAAATATTGTTCGGCACGGCCCCCAGACTAGGGTGCTATTTCCCTCAACAATTGCTATTACAGTCTGAAAGTCTAGTAAAATATGTCACCAGTGTCTCGAAAATATTAACTGATATACATGGTCAAGTGTTCTCTTGCATTCCAGACCCTGAGAGTATCGACGACACTCATCAACTGGTCCCGTGAGATTGGGTACTAGTGAAGAAGTTTCTTCTGAAAAATCCACTTGAGCCCAGATACGACGGTCCCTTCCAGGTCCTCCTCACAACAGCAACTTCAGTAAAGTTGGAAGGAAAAGCCACCTGGATCCACGCCTCCCACTGTAAAAAGACCTGTACACCAGAAGCGGACCAGACAACAAAACAACCATGATTATGTATATCCTTCTCATTTTGGGGGTGGGAATCCAGGGGCAAAATGTGGCTGTCATAATGGGACAGGCGGCTGTTGATTTGGTGCAAACCGTTGTGAGAGACCAGGTGGGAGGTGTCCTAGGACAACTGGCGGACAATGCCTATGTCATGGGACACACAATGAATATTACTGCCGCTGAAAACAAACTAACCACTTTCTGGTACAATTCCTCTAACACTCGAGTGGCTACATACACCTTTAACTATTGTGATATACACCCATGCCCAGGCCCCCGCTTGCAATGTATCTGGAGAAATGGGATTCCATATGATTATGATATATATATGTGCGTTACTAATAGTTATTGGGGACAGGAGTGCGGTCTGTTGGGCATCGGTGGCATGGAATACTGGAGTTCCCTGGGGACACAAACCACAGATCGCCCTAGATAGGAAAGATGAAAATGGTAAATCACTTCTCGCTCGCATGACACTGAATATGGCCCCAAACACATGCCCCAAGTACGAATTACAGGAGTCAGATGATGATGGGGAAGTTCGGCTTAGAACAGGAGCAACAGCACTGAAACTAATTCTAACCCTAGAAAATCCTGGACCCGAGGATGCAGGGATCTATGTTCTGGGGTTGTGGGTAAAAGGGGGTTCAGAGAATCCTCAGACCCTGGGAAAATTCCGCCTGCGAGATATGTACCTCGCCCTTGACTGGGTCCCTCCACGCCAACAGTCCAAACCCCTTAATCACCACATGATGATCTCTTCCAATGGTATAGTAGCCATCGCTGATCCCACGTTCGAGGATACTATGGCCATTGAAACAGGATACTCAGATATGAATGTTTGGTTAGAATGGATGAAATATAGTGCTCAGTCCCACAACAGAACCAATTGCTATGTGTGTGGTACTGCTAGGCCTCATCTAGGTACGGTACCTCTCAATATCCCCGAGGATATCGAGGAATGTTTTCTCAATTTGTTTACCAACACCACTCTAAGTCACGATGCTTGCAAAGAATGGAAGTCCAAATACCCCCTCCAGACACAAAAGCCCAGACTCTCAGAGAGTATCACTATCTACCGTGGGAACTACACCTGTTACTCCTCTTGGGGGACCGGTGGCCGGGTATTTGGAAACTTCACAGAAGGATATTGTGCGCGGTACAGCGCTGTGGAGAAGGAGAAAGTGCAAAACCAGGTGATATCCCTGGGAGATGTCTATTGGATCTGTGGTGACCTGCGAGTCTGCTCCCGCTTGGTAGGTGCGTGGGACGGTGAGTGTGCTCTGGCTAAAGCCATCATGCCCCTCCACATCCTGCCCTTTGATGATGATCTGCCAATAGCCCACACCCCCGGACTCACTAGACAAAGGAGAGAGGCGAATTCTGTACCTGGCAGTTTCGATCCCCACGTCTACCTTGATGTCATAGGAGTGCCAAGGGGGGTGCCTAATGAGTTCAAAGCTAGAGACCAGGTAAAGGCGGGATTCGAATCTTTAATCCCCATGATAACCATCAACAAGAATGTTGATTGGATTAACTACATCTATTACAAACAGCAGAGGTTTGTTAACTATACCCGAGATGCCCTCCGGGGTTTGGCGGACCAGCTAGGCCCGACCTCTGCGATGACCTTCCAGAACCGTATGGCCCTCGACATGCTACTGGCAGAGAGGGGTGGGGTCTGTAAGATGCTGAAAGGTACTGGTGGCTCCTGTTGCACCTTTATCCCGGATAACACAGGCCCCACTGGTAAGGTCACTAAAGCCATTAAACAATTGGAAGACCTGTCTGAAGAACTGAAGAAGAACTCTGGTATTACTGATCCATGGGATCAGTATTTTATTTGGATGAGTGGCTGGCAGAAAATCCTCACACAAATAGGGATAGTTATCCTGGTAGTAATGGTTCTGTTGGCGGTGATTGGATGTTGTGTTTTACCCTGTATTAAAAAGGTTGTAGAAAGAACTGTGGAGTCCACTACCCCCGTTATGCTTAGCCACGTGTGTGGGGACACTGGGGACAATACTGACACTTCCTATGCTACTCTACAACTTGTGGAGACTCCTGTGAATGAGATTTATGACAAAATCCACCCACCAGTGCTGACGCAACCACAGAGTTATGAAACCATGCACCCCCGCCCTCGGGAAACCCGTCTGTGATTTAACTTTGAGTCGAGGTTAGTGACCCATTGCAAGACGAGTTGAAGGCCCGATTCTTGACCCACCGGTCTCGACCATGCCCAAGCCCGGAATACAAAGGGGTTTACTCAGAGTTTCTCGTCTCAACCTCCGGTGAAGATTTGGGATGGCTGGCGAGACTATTAGGGGAACGGATGAAGGCGCAGCTCGTCTCCAAGGGGACACTTAAGAAATGTGCATTTTTAGGGGGGACTGTTGTGGACAAGAATATGTATCTGCTTTCATAATATTCAGAGGCCTAGAAAAATGCTCATTTAAGTCAAGTTTGCTATGTCTTTAAGAAGAAATTAATATAACTGTCTTTTCAGATAAAACCACAATGTATCTTGCGTAATTTCGCTGTCGCTGCAGAAATAATGAACCACAAGCAGGTGTCTCTGCAAAAACAATTGACCACAAGCAGGATAAAGGACCCATGTTTTGTGTTTTGCATCCTGTTACAGGACATTACAAGACATCACAAGATCACCCAGGATGCAGAGAACACTGCTGACTATGCAGATGACGAATGATATTTTGACCTTTGGAAATAGCTGATGTTTGATTTTCATTTATTTAATAAATAAACTGTATGTCCACAATTTTATGCTGAAGTCAATCAAAATGTTAAGTTGACTCCCACCTGCTTACGTATAGAACTGCTATAAAATATATCAAAAACTAATAAACAGATCAGAGAGATCATTGGCTTTGACCAGAGAAGCTGCTTAGACTCCTTCGATTGTCTTTGTGATTTCTTTATGCGCGCATGTAACTTACCTGATTTCTCCACCGATTAGACCAGAGACTGGCATCCGAGGAAGGACTACATTGTCCACTTCACCACCTGGTGGGCATGTCACAGATCAGACAGTTTGTGGGATGGTGGAATTCTCTTTGCTGGGAATGACCGTCTGAAGTGGCTGCAGACTTTTCTGGCCTGGCTGAGAAGCTGTGCCAGCCCTGGGTACCTGGTTAGGAAATGCTGTACCACCAGATTTAGGACATGTGCTAGGCATGGTACATGCGTCAACTTACCCTGGCGTAGGGTGGAGAGAAGGTTGCCGCCATTATCACAGACGACCATTCCCAGCTGAAGCTGGTGTGGTGTTAACCATCTCTGCACCTGCCCCTGCAGAGCTGACAGAATTTCTGGCCCAGTGTGGCTCCTGTCCCCTAAACAAACCAGCTCAAGCACAGTATGGCATCTTTTTGCTTGAGCCATTGCATAGCCCCTGCCACAGGTCGGTTTAACTGCCACTTTGCCAGAGACAGAGAAGGAGGAGGAAGAGGTGGTGGAGCAGATAGACCTCATACAAGCACCTTTCTGGAGGCATGGTGGATGAACAAGCTCCAGCACAGAGCCCCATCCTGGATCCCTCCCAGCTGCAAGCAGAGTTACCCAGTGTGCCGTGAAGGAAATGTAACAGCCCTGTCCATGCTTGCTGGACCACGTGTCTAAAGGCATGTGCACCTTGCTGCTGACTGCCTTTCCCAATGACTCCATAACATTGTCTTCCACGTGCTGGTATAGTGCTGGAATGGCCTTCCGTGAAAAGAAATGGCGTTTTGGAACCTGCCACTGTGGTACAGCACATTCAGCGAATTCACGGAAGGAAGCAGAGTCCACTAGCTGGAAAGGCAGCAGCTGTAATGCGAGTAATTTTGCTAAACTGGCATTTAGACGCTGTGCTTGGGGATGGTTGGGACTATATTTTTTCTTACGCTGCAGCAGCTGGGGCAACGTAATCTGACTGCATAAATCTTCAGCTGATGGGATGCTGTCACATTATGAGGAAGGACCTGGTACACCCATTACTGTAGCATCATCCCTGTCAGTGGAGGTTGTAGGCAATGACATGGCAGGACATATAGTGGGGGTAGAGACAGATGAGGAGGAGGAGGACCTATGCAAAGTGTTGTGCCAACGGGATGCGTGGCAGGTGGTCATATGTCGCCTCAAGCACGTGGTACCCAAGAGTGGGATGTCTTTCCCACGCTTGATCCTCATCTGACATAGATTACAAAAATAGTATCGGTGCGGTCTGCTGCACATTTCTTAAAAAACTCCCAGACAGCAGAATTCCTGTACATGTGCTTTAGGACAACAACGCTCTGCACCTGAGCAGCTGTGACTTCTGATGCCTTGGACTGGCTACGGTTAGTCATAGAGGACGTTGTGCCTCGTGTTTGTTGTGCCTCCTCCTCCCTTGACTCCTCTGTTTGATCAGGCACCCAGGTGGAGTCAGTGACCTCATCATTGTCATCATCCCCTATCTCCTCATCACTGGAGCCAACATGGCAGTATGCTGCAGCTGCTGGGGCAACATGAGTGCCAGTTATTTGTGTGTCACTGGCACCCCCTTCCTCTAGGTTGATTATACTCCCGGAAAAGAAAACGAACCTCCACAAGGGAGGTGAACAATCAACCCACCCCGAATAACTAATAAGCACCGGGCGTGGGCACACCCAGAAGGACTAAACCTAGTATTGAGCTGAAAAGAAAAAGAGATTTGAGGGATAAACCCTCAATTCACTGAGAGGGAGTGCTGATTAAAACATAACTTTTAATAGTCGTAATAAAAGAACACACATTGATAGAACCGACAGTTATTGTTAAAAAACATATAGACACATGGACATAAGCACAATGTGCACCAGGGAGAAAGGAAGTATATGGCAAATACAAAGCAAATTGCTTGATTAGAGCTTGTGGGGTACAGATATATACCTTCAATCAAGATTGGAAACCACAGTGAATGTGAAAGAAATAAACGGTTGCCACATGGACGTTTAACAACGCAAATTGAAACCTTAGTATTGACAGATTGTACTGAATAGCACTACGCTGGGATATATACGATGCCCAAAAATAGACTGCAAATTAAATACTCCAAGGTTTGTAAAAGCCAGAATGTCGAACTAAAAATCAAATCGTTCATTTGGCCTGGCTACCTTGTATGAGAGCCTAAAGAAGCTGTAGGCTAGAGATTATAAACTGTAAAACAGAAAAATCGCAAAAAAAGGCCAGTTAGCAGAAAACATAGATATGCTTCGGGATATCAACCTTGCAACGAAGCGTGGTGGAGGAAATATCAATAAACTAAAAAGTCAAAGGCGTACAAATTTGCATGCAACTGTCCTTAACTAGGCAACAATGCATTGGAGATGTCAACCATCACAAAGACCGTGTTGATACTTGAAAAAGCCAAAGGCAATCAGATTAACAGAAGGCTGTCCCTAGAAAGCTAAAGATTCTATACTCTCCCTGTCAAATCACATTGTGCAAGAATTTTAAAAGAAAACACAGGACTCGACACGTGTTTCGCCGGTGCTAAACCGGCTTCATCGGGAGTCAGACACAAATTGTGATTACTGTCAGTACCGTGTGACACCAAGGCTGGTTATATACAGATTGATAAATCGAGTCAGAGGAGGTGGGAGTGGACAATCACTGCTTTAATTGGAGTCAGATGCAGACTGATAGCCACACAGATGATCCCAGAGTGGCCGGCACAACCCATTAGTCTGAATGACCATATGAATGAAAAAGATCAATCTGATCAATGACCAAATACGATAAAATAAAGATACACATCAAAACAAACGGAATAGACACAGTCTATAGAAGGCGATCAAATTGACACATGAGCGTCATGCTGCCCAAAAGGCAATCAACTACATATATAGCGAGCGATGAACCGTCTATCTAATGGACACTCTATAATGCATATAAGGCAAATTTAATTCAAAGCTGCGTTTATAATATCAGCGGCCGATAAAAGGCCTGAAATGTTGGGGCGGCATAATTTAAGCATCATATGACTTACGAACACCATTCGGCTAGACGTGTGTAGTAGTAACAAGCTGTCTATCACGTAGATACTATAATGTAGGTTGGAGGCTGGTGATTGGTCTAACGTGACACCTGACAATCGAAAACCAATAGATACAATGATGTACCATGTGACACCAGAGGACTACGTTACTGGTAGAGGCGACCTAATGTAAACAAAAGTTGGTGCTGTAATTACCATAGCGGAACGCATTGATTATACTCCCTTCCTCAACCTCAGAGTTTGAATCAGAGCACTGTAGTTGCTGCGCATCCTCAAGCAGCATGTCACTGTCATTGTAGTCAAACAATTCAGCTGACTCCTCCGTGTGTGATAGTGAGGCTACGGCAGGAGTAGCTGTGGACATGGAGGCTGAATTAGAGGTTTTGGCAGCTGAGGTGGACTGTAAACCACTATAAGCCTTTGTTGGCAGAGGACTCAGAGGATGAGGATGGCCTGGTTAGCCAATCCTGCAAATCCTCTGTATGTTGCTGCTGCTTAAGATGGCCAGCACCAGTTAGAAAGGACAAGTGTGCCCCTGCAGAGGATGCACCATGTCCACGACAACCAGAGGCACAGCCTCCCGACACAGAGGCTGCTTTCCCTCTTATCTGTGTCTGGGAGCGTCTGCCTGTCCTTTTTGGTCTTTCTGACATGGTGAGTGATATCTAGATTAAAGATATACAGAACTCTAATTCAACTCTGTTATAAAAATTGGAGATATGCAGAACTCTGATTCAACTGTGTTATCTAGGTAAAAGATTTCCAGAACTCTGGTATAACTCAGTGAGACACCCTGATAGCTGGCAGCCAGTGACAAGACACAGATTAAAAATTCACAGAAATCTGCTACAAGTCTGAGACCCCCTGATAGGACCCCCTGATAGCTGGCAACAGTGACAAGACACAGATTACAATTCCCAGATATCTGATACAAGTCTGTGAGACCTCCTGATGGGTGGCAGTGACAAGACCCAAATTACAATTCCCAGGAACCTCCTATAAATCAGTGAGACCCCCTGATGGGTGGCAGTGACAAAACACAGATTAAAATTCCCAGAAACCACCTATAAATCAGTGAGACCCCCTGATGGGTGGCAGTGACAAGACACAGATTACAATTTCCAGATATCTGCTACAAGACTGTGAGACCCCCTTTATGGGTGGCAGTAACAAGACACAGATTACAATTTCCAGATATCTGCTACAAGTCTGTGAGACCCCCTGATGGGTGGCAGTGACAAGACACAAATTACAATTCCCAGGAACCTCCTATAAATCAGTGAGACCCCCTGATGGGTGGCAGTGACAAGACACAGATTACAACAATTCCCAGATATCTGCTAGAAGTGAGACCCCCCCCAATAGCTGCTGGCACTGACAAGACACAGATTACAACAATTTCAAGATATCTGATAGAAGTGAGACCCCCCAATAACTGCTGGCACTGAGAAGACACACTAACAGAACAATCTCCTCTTAAAAAATACGTGCGGGGGCTGCGAGGGACGCCTTATGTAGTGTGCTGCGGGATTTAGCTCTGTGAGCTCATGATTGGGAAAAATTTGCCCAATCAGGACTCTGAGCCGTGATTGGCATAGTCTTGTACCTATCTTGCACCTGACCTGTGGTCAGGTGCAAGGCTGTAGCCAATTACAAGCTTCAGGCCAGTGGAAAAGTGCATTGTGGTCCATTGTGGTGCATTGTGGGCGAACACGCGGTGAACACGCGGAAATGTTCGGCGTTCGACGAACAGCCGAACAGGCGATGTTCGAATCGAACACTGAACAGATCGAACCCTACAGCTCATCCCTAGTGACAAAGCGGGGCTACTCACTGGCGGTTTACACAGTCGTCCAGGCAGGGAATAAAGTACGATAAAATAACACCATAGGGTATCTGGATAAGCAAAGTATATTAATTATTTTTATTATTATCATTTACATGTGAGGATGCTTTATATAGTCTCTCCTCCCAATATCCAAACCTTTATAAACAATATGATGAAGAACAGCGCAACAACAAATATGAAAAAATACTGTTTTATTAATATTTTCTATAGTGAAATATACATGTAAATGGCAAGACGATTAACATAGCTTGGGCCACAGAGATTAATAATCCTTAATGTATAATGGCATAGCTATAGTGTTAGATACACAGTATAAAATTCCAAGGCACTGTCTGTGCTGCACGTTATCATATATGTACATCCATACAAAGAACAAAAAACTTTGCATATCGGCTGCATCCGAAACAAAACAAATCAATATATACCAAATCGAGTCAGGACGATTCGATATAAAAGGAATTGACTTTGTTATCCAACCTATTCTAACCCTTGTTTCTAACTCTAATTTTGAACCCTAACATATAAACCCAATATCTAACCCTAATATCTAACCCTAGAATTTAACCCTAACATCTTACCCTAATATCTAACCCTAATATCTAAACCTAACATTTAACCTTAACATTTAACCCTAATATCTAAACCTAACATTTAACCCTAATATTTAACCCTAATATCTAAACCTAACATGTAATATCTAACCCTAATATCTAAACCTAACATTTGACTTTGTTATCCAACCAATTCTAACCCTTGTTTCTAACTCTAATATTTAACCCTAATATCTAAACCTAACATTTAACCCTAATATCTAACCATAACATTTAACCTTAACATTTAACCCTAATATCTAACCCTAATATCTAAACCTAACATTTAACCCTAATATTTAACCCTAACATTTAACTCTAATATCTAACCCTAATATCTAAACCTAACATTTAACCCTAATATCTAAACCTAACATTTAACCCTAATATCTAACCCTAATATCCAAACCTAGCATTTAACCCTAAAATCTGCTGCTGTCCTTGGTGCTGAAACATATTTCAGCACCAAGGACAGGGGGATTAAGTATCTTTTCTTATATTTTAACCCTAATCTAACAGTTATTATTTCATCCGTTTCACCATTCCAAAATAATAGATCAAAATGAAATAATGAGTCGATCCGAAATACGAATCGCGGAAACATCGTGGAAACAATCGCGGAAACATAATGAATGCACCAAAACAAAATAAAAAAATAAACGAAACATCTAATATATAACCCTAGCTTCAAACCATAATATCTAACCCTAATTTCTGGCATCATGCTAGGGTTAGAAATTTGTGTTTGAAATTAGGGTTTTAAAAAATAAAACAAGATTTTTGTAAAAAATAAAAATATAATTTTTTTTAGAAAAAGATATTACATTAAAACCTATTAGATTTGTCTGTTTAAAACTATCAAATTGAAACACCGAAATTAGGTCATTTTGCCGAACTTTTGGTGCAAATCGTCAGTCTGTAAATAGATCATTCTATTCATTCATCAGTTCTCTAAGGCACAATTTCGGTGCTGCTGAATGGCACCAAATTGCCTCGTATTGCAGCGAAATGCACCATGTTTCACTGTCAATTCGCCTGTATTTCTGGTGCCAAATCGATCTGAAACTATACAAAATTTCTAAACAAATGTTTGGTTACAATGAAATATTTTCGTCCAAACTGAAACAAAACAAACCAAATTTTTTTGGGCTGCACGAGTCTACCATGCAGCACCACTCCACTGATCTGCACAGCTTCTGCGGAGCTTGTTACAGAAGTACGCAAATAACAAGTGCTACGCAATTTGTGAACCTTAAGCAATGTAATTTACATAATGGAATATTTGCTTTTCAGAAGCCCTGAACCGGGGGGGGGGGGATGAGCAGTTCTCGATGAGGGAGAAAAGACGATTTTCAGCTAGAATAAAAAATAAATTATCGGGCAGAAGCAGCATTTCTGGAAAACCATGGCTGCTAAGTGGTAAAGTTTAAAGTAAAAATAATTCTATAATAAATGATCTTCTAATTTATATTTAAATAAATGGCCCTGGAAAAGTCATTGAAAATGTTTTGGAATGGCCGTCTCTCTGCCCCAACTTTTATTTTTTCAAATGTAGCACTATGCAAGTCCAATTTTACAAAGGATATATATGTAGGGCCCTATTACATTTTTAATGCAAAAACGCACGCTAAACGCGTGTTTTTTTGCACGGAGAGTTAAACGTTATGCATGAAAATCACAGCTGGAATTACATTCCTCGCGCATTTTTTCATCCGTCGGGAAATTACGCACGTAAAACCGACTCACAAAAATTGCGCGCAGAAATCAGTAAGCGCAATGTAATTTTTAACGTGAGACCGTCAGACAAACGTGTTTTTCTGCAGACTGCGCACAACAGACATACGTTCTGACGGAAGACAAGGTAGTGGCCGTAATTTTTGACAGATCTAGTAAAAAAAACGTGCGCATCGACGTTCTCCGTTGTGAATCCGCTGTTTGGTGCGGTCAGGTTGTTACAATTTGCCGTTACCACCAGCTTTTCAAAGACATTAAAATTATGCGCTGAAACGTTGTCCGTTAAATTTTGCGCTAAGATTGTAATACCATGTACGTACCAGCGCACAAACGCATTTGTGCTCACAATGTTAAGTATAGGATGCACGCACAAAATTGCGCTCGCAAAGGGTTTGCGCAGGGTCACTCGCGTTAGACGTTAACGCGCATTTTGTGCACGAACATCGTAATACGACGTTCAGCGCAAAGGGTTTTGCCCCTCGCGTTAATGAGTTTTTGCACACGCAATTGTGCGCAAAGAATGTAATAGGGCCCGTAGTATTCTTTATAAACAGTTGTGCTGAATCAAGCATTTGCCAATTTAGAAGATCAAAACCTTAAAGCAGGGCCGTAGGGAGCGCGAGACGAGTGAGGCACTCGTTTTGAGCGCAACTGCGAGTGGGCGCAGTCAGTGCCAGCAACTCCTCGCAGTCAGGGCTGGATTATCATAGGGACCATAGGTGTGCACACGGGGGTGCTGTGTGTGACTGGGTACACCCTAATCCCGGCCCGCGGCACACTCTGGGTCCCGGCTGGCTGCATCCCGTGGAGAGCCGTCGGGACCCTTTACCTGTACAGGGCAGCCTATACATCCCTGGTGGTCTGGGTGGTTGTGGGGTCTGCAATGCGATCTGTGCTTCGTGCACAGACCGCAAAGCACGTCCCACACTACACTCGAGTGCAGGCAATCTCTGATGAATGGTCAGCTGACAGGTCATCAGAGATTGGTGGCGCTCGAGTCCAGTGTGGGACATGCTTTGTTGTCTGTGTGCAAAGCACAGATTGCACTGCAGACCCCACAACCACCCCGATCACCAGGGTTGTATAGAAACTGCAGATGAAATGGACCAGTGCAGTATCACCGGACCAGACAGGACCGCCCCCTTCTCTGCCACTGAACCACCAGGGATTCCAGTTCAACCCCCTCCCTGTAAAAAAGGGTAAGCAGGAGATGGGACAATATATTATCTTTATATAATATATTAGGATATTTATTTTTATACTTTTTAATAATTTAGTATATATTTATTTATAAAGATTTTACCAGGAATAAAAATGTTAACTATATATTTGCTTTTATATAAAATATAATATGTAAATAATTTAATAATAAATATTTAAATAGTATATTTATTTTTAATTAATTTAAATGGTTTCATATTGAAATTAAATAATAATAATTTAAATGTTTGTGCATTTTATTGCTGTGCATCCTGTGTACGCTTATACTCAGTGCCCATTACATGAGAGTCTTATTGCTGTGGATCCTGTGTACGCTCATACGCTCTGCCCATTACGTGTGAGCTTTATCGCTGTGGACCCCGTGTACGCTCATACGCACTGACCATTACCGTGCGGTATATTGCTGTGGAGCTCGGTGATACGCTTGTACACACTACATGCTGTGCTGTCCTAGCAGCGTGTGGGCATCATTTTCTGTTCTTGCCTTGGGTGCAAAAGGAGCTAGCTACGGCTCTGACTCAAAGCAAAATTTTCAAGATGAAATACTAATCTCTGTAACAATACATCTCTATTTACAGCCCAAGGTAGGCGCACGGCTAAGCCACATTCAGTCAACATTAATTATCTGCAAGATAATAGAACAAAGAGAAATCATGGAAACATATTGCTTGACGTAGATTGTAAACATGCTGAGAGCTCACAAAAATTACCCGATTGGTTTATTTTCATCTATAAAGCTACTTCATTGTACTCAGCGTTTCACATGCCAGGCACTGCTACACTTGTTAGTTGTATACATATATTATTATAATTCTTTAGTTATTTACCTTTTTTAAGAATAAAATTTGTATTGTGTTTGAAGGGGGTTATTCAGAGAGCGGTGAAAAGCAGGAGAATGACTGGAGAATTGAAAATTCGAGGTCAAAATAGCCGATTTGGAAAGTGAGATGAATGGGAGAATTTTTTTGGTTTGACTATGTTGACCTAGAATTTTCCATTCTCCCATCATTCTCCTGCTTTTCACCTCTCTCTGAATAACCCTGTAAGTTCCCCACCCTGCAGTGTATTCAGCATTCATCGCAGGGTCCCTGGAGTGCAGGGAAAACCTGCCACAAACCTGCCGAAAACCCACGGAACGGCCAAAAAAAAAGAAAAAAACATGTCAAACGCATCGAAAAAAGCCAACAAACCGCCAATCACAGTGCAAAGAAGCCACTGGAAAAAGCCGACGAACAGGGTAAAGAAAAAAAAAAAGGATTGAAAGTGTCAAAATTGAAACACTGTTTGCAAAAAGACTACTCAATGAAAATGCCTGGAATTTACATACAAGATCATATGAATGATAATAAAAAGGTTTGTTACACAAAAAAGTAAAAACGCTTTAAAAAAAAGAGTTTAAACTGAAAAAATTGTTGCCGAAAAGATCTCGAACAAAGATCCTAAAAAAATTCAATAAATAAAGAGACTTTTTACTGTAGATTAAAATAATAAACGGGTTATTAGATATTGGATTAAAACAGGAATATTTTTAACATTGAAGCCTATGGGATTCGCCTGAATACACCTGCCGAATGAAACCACTGAACAGTAGGGCATTTCGGCAACATTTCACTGCTGTTCGTGTTCTCTGAATAGATGAACCATTGCTTCTCTATGGGGGATTTCACTGCCTTCGAACAGCATCGTACGTGCAGGAAATTTGCCAAAATTTGGTGAAATGCCTGCTCGCCAAATAGCCGAAATGTCCCTGTTCGGTTACATTTCGGGGCCAGATCATCTCTCTCTGAATAACCCCTCAAGTAATTATTTGGTAATACTCTTAAGTAATTTAAAGTGAATCATGACGCCGTTGGTGGCAGATAGAATGTATAGACGACAGCTTAACACTACAAGATGATTATTATTATTTGATTGAATGGCTGTGCATATTGCACAGTGCAATAAAGGGATTACATTGCAGTAAATGAAGACAAGACATTGATAGACAGAAATAAAAGAGTAATAGGGTTCTGTTCTCCAAGGAGCTTATTATTGCTTTAATATATGCACACACAGTACACAGCCAGGTTTAAATGCTACGTTTAATGAGACGAAAATCTTCAAAGCGATTGTGCTCCTTATTTATTGCAAAATGAATCGGCGAGTGCGGGGTTAAATTACAAGAGACAAGTTAAAGAAATAAATGTAGCAGAGACTGTACAGGATTTCGCAAGACGGTGGTGGCCAATCAATTCTTCCAGCATGAAACAAGTGGAATATATTGTGACGGGATTGACCTATTTATTCACCTCGGTAATTTTTCCTGTATGTTATAGAGTTAGCTCCGGATTGGTACACGCTACCTTTTCATAAACTGTTTTATTTTTCATGGGTTTATTTAAAGAGACTGACCTTTATACATTGTTCCTGCCGTGCTGTGAGCGCGCAGACAATGCGTACATGACACAGGAGCCTGCATACAGCAGCCTAAGCCTGCTTTTGAAGCCTTACCTATTAAAGAACAGCCGGCATTGTTCTCCTGCCTTCAGCTTGATTTTTCTCATTACGGCTGACAGTCAGCTGGGAAGGAGTCACTGAATTTTGGGGTGGAAAAATCTGCAAAAAAAAATAAGAAAAGACGAGAATACCTATTGGCTAAATAAATGCTAAGCTCATATTTAACTTGTATATCTGTTTAACCCTTTCAGTGCTAAGTGGTTTTTGATGAAAAATACTTTCTTATAGGTGGTTATTCAGAAAGGTCCGAAATGTTGCCGAAATGTAACCGGACACTGAAATTCAGCATACGGTGCCATTTTTGGGCCATTCGTCTATTCAGAGCAGTCAGTTCGCCAAATCTTGGCAAATTGCCTGCACGTACAGTGCCTGTTTGATGAAGGTGAAATCCCCCATAGAGAAGCAATGGTTAATCTATTCAGAGACACCGAACAGCAGAGAAAAGTTGCCGAAATGCCCTGCTGTTCGGCGGTTTCATTCGACAGGTCTATTCAGGCGAATCCCATAGGCTTCAATGTTAAAAATATTCCCCTTTTTACTCAATATCTAATAAACAGTTACTTATTTTAATGTGCAGTAAAAAGTCTCTTTATTAACCACTTGAATGCTAAGGACGCGCTCAGCGCGTCCTCAGCATTCCCGCTGGTGTGCTGAGGACGCGCTGAGCGCGTCCTCACATTGGGGTCAGCGTTCGGCCGGGTTCCGGCCGATCGCTGGCCCCTCCGGTGCGGGCTGACATCCTGGATGTCAGCCGCGCATCCGGACCAGCAGCCGCCAGCATTAGGTGTCATCGCGGGGGCGCGATGACACCTAATTCAGGCGCCCCCCCCGCATGTGCGGAGGAGGCGCCTGAAAGGGAGGGGGGGAGGTCCTTCGGACCTCTCTCCCTCCCGATCGGCGGCGCACAGGGGTTAACCCAGGCATCACTTGGAAGGGCACAGCCTGCCCTTCCAAATGATGCCTGGCATTAACCCCTGGGGAGCTGGATCGCGAATCGGCGCTGAAAAGCGCCGGTTTGCGATCCTTTCCCGGAGCTGGCCGACATCTTGGATGTCGGCCAAGCCTCCGGGAACTCCCCCAGAGGACTGGCGTCATCGTGCGTAGCACGATGACGCCAGTCCTAGACTTAACCCCTAACTGCCACCAACTGTGCAGATAGGGAGTTCCAATGAACTCCCTATCTCCCGATCCGTGGCAGTTAGGGGTTAAATTTTGGTATCGTTGGATCGGCCAGAGCATGGCCGTTCCAACGATACCAAACACTACAGTGAAAAATTTTGTAAAAAAAATAAAAAATAAAAAAATAAAAATAAAAATAAATAAAAAAAATAAAAAAAAAAATTAACCCTTTTTTTTTTTTTTTGGTTTGTTAATGCAGCAATATTGTTCCCATTTCAATTATAATGTGAACAATGATGCTGCACTAACGATTTTTGTATGCGGTGCGTTTGTTAAAAATAGTGTCATTTTCCCCAAAAAAAATGTAACGAGACCCCATCTCTAATTTTTTTAACAGCGCACCCCATACAAAATATACCGCAATTGCTCGCATGTTAAAATGTGGAAAAAAACACTTTACACATTGTAAATTATTGAAAATACATATTTTATTGCATTTTTTGTTATAATATACAGACATGACATAACGTATACATATAATAATGACATATTATGAATCTACCGAGTCTGACGGAAAGAACGATATATAATATGTCTGGGTCATATACTAAAATAAGCCTTCAAAACACGTTTAAACATGATGCGCAAAACAGGTAAAAATGACCTCAGCATAGGGGCGGGAAAAGCCTCAGCAGCGAAAGGGTTAATAGATTTTTTAGGATCTTTTGGCAAACTTTTTTTCCTTTTTTGTTTTTAAATCGTTTTTTTTTTTTCTGTAACAGCCCTTTTTATGATCATTCATTGGATCTTATATGTAAATCCCAGCCATTTTCATTCAGTAGTTTTATTGCAAACAGCGTTTCACTTTTCAAACAATCAAACGCACTGTTATTTTTCTCTTTTCACCCCGTCTTCTACCTATCGGCTTTTTCCGGCGGCTTCTCTTCCCTGTGATCGGCGGCTCCTCGGATTTTTACTGCGTGTTAGGCGTGGTTTTTGTGGCGGTTTCTGCGAGTTTTCGGGGATTGTTCGGCGGGTTTGCGGTGAGTTTTCCCTGCACCACGGGGACCCTGCGGTGCATACTGAATGCACCGCAGGGTCGGCAAACTAGAATTGCTGAATCGTCCCAATAAGCAGGGAACGAAAGGGCACCGAAATGTTGGCAACATTTCGGTGCTCTCTTAATAACCCTGACGTTGGCTTGAAAAAAGGATGCATAGGGAAACTTAAATGTGGGGTAAAATAGCAATTTTACATGAAGAGAGTTATTTTTAAATAGCGGAAAATATAAATTTGCTGTTTCAAAATTTTTAATTTATCCTTATCCTATAGAAAATATTGGTGGGATGAAATTTTGTAAACTCCAGATGGTGTCTGTTATTTTGCACAATGTCACATGTGGTCTGCATTATTAACATACAGGCAGGATTGGCCTTTGTATCAGATACAGTAACGGTGACAAAGATAGATAATGAAAGGTGGTTGGGCCTCCTGCTTCTGGGGATTTGTGGTGATCATAACGAGATTTTTAGCAATGCAGCTTCCAAAAAATACTAATAGAGTATAAAAAGAACTATATGTGGCATAATGCCTGCATATGGAAATTACAGTAACACCTTGTATCTGTACTCTACATGGATTTTAAGTCATTATAACTCTCTGAATCTTATCCCTGTACAGTAATGAGCTCTCCCTAGCTGTTGTAATGCAGCAGTAAAACCTTTTAAACTTTGTTACAGTGAGAGTGGGGGCTGCTCCTTGCGCCTAATTTTTCATTGTGAGTTATGCCGCTGGTATCAGTTCCCAGAGTACACAGGGCTCCACTGATCCAAGCGTAACCACAGGGTTCAAGTCCAGGGGGGATGGGGGAATGCAGTTCCTGCACTATTTTTGCAGAGGGAACGGAGTTCCCTTTGGTTTTATACAATATAAAGCTTGTATTCAACTGTTCAGTCATATCTTTCCCTATTAAGTCACAATACATATATGGTTTATTATAACCAGGGTTATTCAAAGAGAATCGAAAAGTCACCACACGTTCAGTGACTTTTCGTTCTCTTCAATTTGGTGTGATTTGGCGATCCCATTTCGGCGACCCTGCGGTGTATTCAGCAAGCACCACAGGGCCGTCGAAGTGCAGGGAAAAGCCGCCGCAAACCTGCCGAACACTCACGGCAAAACCCGGCGAATGCACACCGAAAACCCGCAAAAACATCTGGAATAACCCCACCAAACACGCCGGAGAAACACGAGCCGGAGCCGATCGCAGCACAGAGCAGCCGCCGGAAAAAGCCGACATCGCAGACGAATAGAGTGAAAAAAAAAACTGTACGCTTGAATGTTTGAAAAGTGAAACACTGTTTGCAAAGAAACTACAGAACGAAAATGTCTGAAATTTACATATGAGGTCCAATGAATGATAATAAAAAGGGCTGTTACAGAAAAAATAAGTAAAGTTTAAAAAAAAGTAATTTTTTTTGCAAATAAGTCCTGAAAAATGCTTAAAAGATCCTCAAAAATCTATAAATAAAAGAGTCTTTTTACTGCAGCATATTATAATGAATGGTTTATTAGATATTGCATTAAAAACGGGAATATATTTAACATCGAAGCCTATGGGATTCGCCTGAATAAACTTGCCGAATTAAGCTACCGAATGGCAGGGCAAGTCGGCAAATTTTCACTGCTGGTTTGTGTTCTCTGAATAGCCGAAGCATCGCTTCTCTATGGGGATTTCACTGCCCTCGAACAGGCACCGTATGTGCCGGCAATTCGCCAACATTTGGCGAATTGCCTGCTCTCTGAATTGCCGGATGGCCAAGAAAGGTTACCTTTCGGCAGCCATTCGGATCTCTTTGAATAACCCTGATAGTTTGCTAAAATCCACCTAAATATATAAATATATCATATTGAAATGAGTGTTTGTGTTAAAGGGCCACTACCGCCAAAAAATTTAAATGTCCTTATTGAGTTTATTTTATGTTGCTGATATCTTACTTTGTTTTTCTCTTGTTTGTTTAGTTAAGAAAACATTTTACTCTATATGTGCCACTGGGTGCATCCATTGTGTGATCTTTTGTGTTGTAAACTGCCCCCCCCCGCATATTTACATCACTTGCTCCTCACTATGTGGCAATGACCATTGAATGGATACTCTGGGTAAATCACTGACTCTTATCATTGTGGTTAGTCAACTTGGGTTAGTTCAAACAGAGAGGGGATGGATGGGAATGAAAAGCTCCTTAGTTTGTGGGGGAAAGGGATAAATATGGTAGTTATTTAAAGTAATGTGCCGTACAGAGCAGTTTCTTGGGTGAGATAAGGAAAGGACCTGTTTCCACGTTCTAAATTGCATTTCGTGAGATCAAGCAGTGCTGCGTAGTGATCGCAAAGGGAGACTGGGAATTACTTGTTCCCAGTCTCACTCTGCTCCTGGCAACAAGAATGGTGGATCGGGCCACTGTTCTCGCCGCAGGATGAGAGGTGAGTATCTGATTTAATGGAGGGTTTTTGGCAGGTGCTAAATGATTTTGCAAATGTAGAATCATTTAGCACCAGCTTTTCAGAGTAGCTAAAATTTTGCCTTGCGAGTCCCTGCGGTAATTAGTGATAGAACTTTGTAATACCTTACTTATCGAAATGCTAATTACTGATTGTGTTTCCCATGTTAAGTATAGAATGCGCAAAGTACAGTAAGCTTGCAGGAGCAAGCGCAAAAACCGATGCGCTAAGTGGTTTCATACGGGTTTAGCATCAGGAGGGTTATATGGGGGGTATGCGTTAAACTCACTTATCCTTGCTATAACGCTTACACATCCGAATGTTAGCGTTAGCGTTCAATAGGGAATAGTGCCCTATATTTCACATATGTAAAATGTAATGTGATAAATTTACTCTTTTCTAGACCACGGTATTTTAATACTTTACACATGAAAATCCTTGGTTTTTCCTTAAATTTTTTTTTTAAAAAAATCTCTCTATATTGTTCTTGTTTTGGTTTTAAGATATGCATATTTATTTAGTGAAAATGTAGGTCACAGCGATTTCCTTGGGGCTTTCTTTCATGCTTTGCATTAGCATAATTGTAATACAGGGTGTTGTGTCACTGAGACAGTGGCCGAATCACCAAGTAACATCCCTTACAAATGACATATCCATGGCTTTGACATGGAAACCGAACATTTTATTAATATCTCTAGAATGTAGTTTCAATAAAAAAAAACTAATAGATAATAAATCTACTGTAGAAATTCTTAGTTTTCCAAGATTTCCTCGTAAGTATCGCTACTTGATATGCTTTAAATCTCTTTATATACAGCTCTTTTTTTCTAGGAAAAATATGGAGGGACTCACCATGAAACATTATAATTTGACTGGTCACAGTAATCTGAGTCCCCTCACCCCTCCAGGGGAGGTCTTGGATGGCCAATTCAGCCCTCTGAGTGCAGGGGATTAATCCTGTTTAGAAGCTTAGACCAGCGGGCGCAGATCTCACAGATCTCAGTCAATGATTCTCACTACGCTGGACATGGAGAGCCGATGAATGGACTGGGCGCTTGTTCGAGCACCCATTCTCCCCACGGTCACGTGACTGCTGCAACTTACAGGAAGTTGGCAGCATGTCACATTGACAGGGGATAAAGTGAGCTTTTAAAAAAGACTAAAGGGTTAGTATTTAAGCTCTCCATTTCTCTCTCTGGTTTTAACCATACAGTAACCCTTTGCATTTCACTGTTCCCTTTGCTCCCCACAGTTTGGCCAAAGTTTTTATGTACCATACCAAAAATATGGGGATTTAAAGAAAAAACATCAATTGGAAAGTAACTAATATGTATAAAATAAAGAAAGAGAAAAGACGGAAGCGTTACTGGATGGAGAATAGGTAGGAGGAAATGCTGTGGAGAGGCTAAAGGAGAGTTTGAAAAAATGGAAGATGAAGTCATGTCTGAACCAGCACAATTGCACAGAGGGAGCCCGCTGCTGCATTACAGTGGTGTTTACAAACAAACTAACTACAGGGTAAAATGGGAGTGTTCCAGTGCAGAGGGGGTCAGGACAGGAGGGGATAATGTTTAACCCCTCTACCACACCCTCCTATATTAAACTTAGATTACCCCTCTATGTTTTTTTTTTTTTTAAATGTAATTTTTATTTCCATAAAACAAGTAATTGTGAATACAAACATAAATATTCCTACTTTTAAAAGGTGTGTGGGTGAGAAAGATAAAAAGAGAAAGGAAAGGAGAAAAAAAGGGTTGCCCAGACCCAGAGAGGAAAAGAAAAAAGAGGAAAGATTAAAGATATAAGGAGGAAGATAAGAAAAAGAACTGGCACTTCCATGAGATATGACATAAGCGATGCATGAAAATATTAAATCAACATCATATTATTGTCTCTGCTGCGTCCCCCACGTCTGGAAAGTATCCCCGACTCCATCCCCACCCCCGCCTAACCCGATCCCATCTGAGCCAGCCAGGGAGTCCAGGTTTTGTAGTAATTTGGTAGAGTGTGATTAGATATAGCTGTCAACTCATCCATCAGTTGAACGTCCCTCATTTTTGAATAGATTTTCTGGAAAGAAGGGAGTGTCGGAGAGTTCCAGTGTTCCGCTAAAACTCTGCGGGCTGCAAGCGTAATTTTGGCGATCAATTTATTTTCCTGCCTCGTCAGTTCCGGGAAAGGTCTAGAGAGAAGGTAGGCCCAAGGGTCCATCAAAGTAGCACCCGGGAGTACGGCTTGTATCAAGGTATGTGTAGCATCCCAAAATCTTCCAACCTCGGGACACGACCACCACATATGAATATATGTCCCCTTTTGACCACAGCCCCTCCAGCAGAGATCCGGTGTAGCCGAGGACATGTGTGAGATCTGAACAGGCGTGGTGTACCAATGGAAGATCGTCTTGATAAGTTGTTCCTGATGAGAGGTACACACGGTGACACTCCTCATAGCTTCCCAAATATCGACCCAGTCCTCAGCCTCTAGTTGTTCTCCAAGGTCCCTCTCCCAGGCTTGAATATAGTGGAGTTCCTTCCAGTCCATTAGGGCAGTAAGTTGGCGGTATAGTGTAGAAATAAGACCCTTCTGAGGAGATCCCCGCATGCAAAGGCGTTAAAAAAAAAACGGAGCAGTCAGCGCCGCCATTTTTATATGTGGTCGAGTTGCAAAGGCCTTCAATTGAAGATACGGCAAGGGGTGTGCTAATCTGGACTGAACTGAAGGTGTGAGATCCACGGGCTGGAGCACTTTACCCTTGATATAGAGATGGCATATCCGTGATATAGTGGATCCCATCCATCCCAAGGGGGAGGTGTAGGTGAGTCCAGGTGGGTATTCGCGATTCCGCATAATCGGCATAAGTGGAGATGGAAACGTTGTGAGATCGCATTTTGTCGCCAACCTGTCCCATAGTCCGAGAGAATTCACGGTAGCAGGGCATATGGTGCGTAGTAAGGGCCTCTGAGTCCTGGGAAGCCACATCCACATGTCAGGGGAATCCGGGTACATAAGATCCCTCTCTAAATCCACCCATCGACGAGAAGAAGGCGGGGAGTGCCAGGCCACAATTTGGGCTAGTTGTGCAGCGTAGTAATACGAAAAAAGACATGGCAAGCCCAGTCCTCCCGCCTCCCTAGGTCTGTACAGTGTGGCTCTGGCGACTCTATGGCGTTTGCCCCTCCAGATAAATGAGTCAATGGCGTGTTGTAAGTCAGTGATATCCTCCGATTTCAGTGCCACCGGGAGCGCCTGGAAAAAATATAGTAACCTTGGTAGAACGTTCATTTTGATGCAGTTGACACGACCCACCCAAGAAATCACATACTTATCCCAAGATTCTAGGTCAGTTTTCAGTTGTGCCCTTAGTTTATCATAGTTAGATTCGTAAAGAGTGTGAGGGTCATTGGTTAACACGATGCCTAGATATTTGATGGAGGAGGGAGAGATAGTGACAGGAAAGGCAGAGCACAAAGAGTCAATAGTATCCTGAGGGATATGGATCGTGAAGGCTTCTGATTTCGAAATATTCACCCTGTACCCTGAAATATGTGCAAACTCATCCAGGATCTCAAATAGACAGGGAAGGGAGATGAGGGGTTGAGTTATGGATAGAAGAATATCGTCCGCATACGCCAAGACCTTATACATTTCATCCCGCACTGCTACCCCACTAATCAGCCGGTGAGCTCTAATGTGTTGGAGGAGGGGTTCTAAGTATAGTGCAAATAGGGATGGGGAGAGGGGGCAACCCTGTCGGGTGCCGTTAGATACCGAGAATGGCACCGGGTCCGCTCCAGGGAGCGAAATCTGTGCCGAGGGGCAAGAGTACAATACCCCAATCGCTGCGACAAAGGCATCCGGCAGTCCCATACGTCATAACAGGGAAAAGAGAAAAGGCCATTCCGCCCTGTCAAACGCCTTTTCCGCATCTAGGGACAGAAACATGGCTGGCGTTTGTGTCTCCCTTACCCTCCATACTAGTGTAGCTGCCCTTCGGGTGTTCTCATATGCCTGTCTATGGGGCATGAAGCCCACTTGGTCCGGGTGTATAAGTGCATGTAGGAATGCGTCTAGTCTGAGCGAAAGAACTTTTGCAAATAATTTAAGGTTGGTATTGATAAGGGAGATGGGGCGATAGTTCCCTAGGAGATGAGGGTCTTTTCCCGGCTTAGGCAGAACAATTATAGAGGCTAAAAGGGCTTCCTGCGGTAAAGGGCCTCCCTCCATTAACCCTTTCGCTGCTGAGGCTTTTCCCGCCCCTATGCTGAGGTCATTTTTACCTGTTTTGCGCATCATGTTTAAACGTGTTTTGAAGGCTTATTTTAGTATATGACCCAGACATATTATATATCGTTCTTTCCGTCAGACTCAGTAGATTCATAATATGTCATTATTATATGTATACGTTATGTCATGTCTGTATATTATAACAAAAAATGCAATAAAATATGTATTTTCAATAATTTACAGTGTGTAAAGTGTTTTTTTCCACATTTTAACATGCGAGCAATTGCGGTTATATTTTGTATGGGGTGCGCTTGTTAAAAAAATTAGAGATGGGGTCTCGTTACATTTTTTTTTGGGGAAAATGACACTATTTTTAACAAACGCACCGCATACAAAAATCGTTAGTGCAGCATCATTGTTCACATTATAATTGAAATGGGAACAATATTGCTGCATTAACAAACCAAAAAAAATAAAAAAAAGTGTTAATTTTTTTTTTTATTTTTTTTTTTATTTTTATTTTTCATTTTTTTTTTTTTTTTACAAAATTTTTCACTTTCATGTTTGGTATCGTTGGAACGGCCATGCTCTGGCCGATCCAACCATACCAAAATTTAACCCCTAGCTGCCACGGATCGGGAGATAGGGAGTTCATTGGAACTCCCTATCTCCACAGTTGGTGGCAGTTAGGGGTTAAGTCTAGGACTGGCGTGTCACGGTTCCCGGATCCCACCACGCAGTACTTAACCCCCAACACTCCACAAAACCCAGAAGCTACCAACAGTGTAGCTGTGAAAGATCCCTATCTGTCTGGTCCTTAGAATTGGCCAGGTAAACTAGCTAGACAGAAAAGGGTTAACAATACGGAGAGGAGTCAGCCAAGCCAGGATCAGGAATACAGAGTTACATAGTTACATAGTTATATAGGCTGAAAAAAGACATGCGTCCATCGGGTTCAGCCTCTCCCACATAACCTACTGCTGTTGATCCAAAAGAAGGCAAAAAACCCAGTCTGAAGCGCTCGCCAATATGCAACATACTGGAAAAAAATTCCTTCTTGACCCCAGAATGGCAGTCAGATTTCTCCTTGGATCAAGAAGCTTTTACCCACATATTAAATATTATAACCCTTAATATTCTGTGTCTGCAGGAAGTCATCCAGTCGTTTTTTAAAAGTCTGTACAGACTCTGACCCAACACCTCAACAGGCAGAGAATTCCACAGCTTTATTGTTCTCACCGTAAAATAACCCTTCCTATGCTTTAAGCTAAATTTTCTTTCTTCCAGTCTAAATGGATGACCCCTTGTCCTATGTATTAGTCCTGTTAATGAATAGGTTATCAGACAATGGTTGATAATGGCCCCGTATATATTTATAAGGTTATCAGATCCCCTCTAAGGCGCCTTTTCTCTAAACTAAACAGGTTTAAGCTTGCTAGTCTTTCCTCATAACTTAACCCTTCCATCCCCCTCATTAATTTAGTTGCCCGTCTCTGCACTTTTTCTAACGATATAATATCTTTTTTTAAGACAGGTGCCCAAAATTGCACGGCATATTCAAGGTGCGGCCTGACCATTGATTTATACAGAGGCAAAATTATGTTTTCATCCCGTGAGTGAACTCCCCTTTTAATGCATGCCAGTACTTTGCTGGCCTTGGCGGCTGCTGTTTGACATTGCACATTGTTACTTAGTTTGAAGTCTATGATTATTCCCAAATCCTTCTCCTGCTTGGATTTCCCTAACTCCGTACCATTTAGGGTATAAATTGCTTGTGTGTTCTTCACTCCAAAGTGCATAACTTTACATTTATCTAGATTAAATTTCATCTGCCATTTAAGTGCCCAGTCCCCCAATTTATCTAAATCCCTCTGCAGCGAAGTAACATCCTGCTCACATTGTATTACTTTTCCTAGCTTTGTGTCATCTGCAAACACTGATACATGACTTTCAATGCCTATCTCAAGGTCATTTATAAATAAATTGAATAGTATTGGTCCTATAACAGACCCCTGAGGACACCACTTACCACTGGTGTCCATCTTGAAACTGTACCATTTATGACCACTCTCTGTACCCTATCTTTTAGCCAGTTTTCTATCCAAGAACAAGTATTTTCATCTAGACCATTTTTTCTTAATTTAAGTAGTAACCTTTTGTGTGGAACTGTGTCGAAAGCTTTGGCAAAATCTAAGTAAATCACATCCACTGCGACCCCCTGATCTATACTTCTACTTACTTCCTCATAGAACGTAATTAGGTTAGTCTGACATGATCTGTGTTTCATGAAACCATGCTGATTTTTGCCAATTACATTATACCTCCCAATAAATTCCTGAATATTATCCCTTAGTAACCCCTCAAATACTTTCCCAGCCACAGATGTTAAGCTCACAGGTCTATAATTCCCAGGCACAAATTTTAAACCTTTCTTAAATATAGGGACCACGTCAGCTTTTCTCCAATCCTCTGGTACTATTCCTGAAAGAAAAGAATCTTGAAAGATTAAGAACAGAGGTTTACATATTTCAACACATAGCTCTCTTAGTACTCGCGGGTGAATTCCATCTGGCCCTGGGGCTTTATTAACATTCACATTGTTTAATTTGTGTTAAAAACCTTGTCCTGAGTCAACCAGTCACTTTGTATTAGTAAGTTTTTATTAATGAATTTCATGTCTCCTGTTATAGGTTTCTCTTTGATAAATACTGAAGAAAAATAATCATTTAAAATTTCTGCTTTATCCTGATCTTCAGTTAACAATAACCCTGACTCAGATTTTAGTGAACCTACATTTTCACTCTTGGGTTTTTTAGAA
This sequence comes from Leptobrachium leishanense, assembly GCA_009667805.1. Lineage (NCBI taxonomy): Eukaryota > Metazoa > Chordata > Amphibia > Anura > Megophryidae > Leptobrachium > Leptobrachium leishanense. The sequence continues at coordinate 17,890,469 of CM019063.1, read as the reverse complement.
TTTATGTACCTAAAGAATCTTTTAGGGTTGGTCTTGCTCTCTTTGGCTATTTCTTTTTCATTTTCTAGTTTAGCCCATCTAATCGCATTTTTACATGCTTTATTGGCTGCCCTATATGCTTTATAGGATGCCTCAGATTTATCAAATTTAAAAGCTTTAAATGCCTTCTTTTTATTTTTCATTTCCTTAGTTACCTTCCTACTAAGCCACATTGGTTTCAGTCTGTTTCTTTTATATTTATTAACCAGTGGAATATATTGTGACGTGTAATTTTCTAGTGTTAGTTTAAAGATATTCCACTTATCCTCAGTGTTTTTCCCGTGAAAGAGTTTCTGCCAGTCAATGACATTGAGAGCTTCCTTTATTTTAATAAAGTTGGCCTTTTTAAAATTATATATTTTAGCATGCCCCTTATGAATGTGTTTTTTTGAGTTTATTTCAAAAGTCACCATGTTATGGTCGCTATTTCCAACTGTTCTTTTACATTAATATTTGAGAAAAGATCCACATTATTTGTTATAACCAGGTCCAGACAGTTATCCTCTCTAGTTGGTGTTTCTACCAGTTGTGACATGAAGGTATCATTTAAAATGTTCAGGAACCGGATTCCCTTTGCTGAATTACTAGTCCCACTATCCCAATTAATGTCCGGGTAATTAAAATCTCCAATAATTAAAGTGCTACCATGATCTGCAGCCTTCCTAATTTGCTCTAACAGTTGTTCTTCCTCATCATTATCTATATTAGGTGGTTTATAGCATATGCCAACCAATAATTGACTTCCCTGTTTATTCCCCAACGAAATATTTACCCATAAGGATTCCACATTTCCCTCATCGCTTTCCAGTTGTGTAATATTAGGCTTTAAATCCTGATTTACATATAAACACACTCCACCCCCTTTCTTATGTTTCCTATCCTTTCTAAACAATGTATAACCGTTTAAGTTTACAGCCCAGTCATGCGTTTCGTCCACCATGTTTCTGTTATTCCTATAATGTCGTATTGCTTAGTGTATGCTATTACCTCTAGTTCCCCCATCTTGTTATTAAGGCTCCTTGCATTAGCAAGCATACATTTAATGTTGTCTCTACCCACACATGCTGAATGCGACTTTACATTACATGCCTCCACTGTTCTGACATTACCCATCCCCCGGCTCCACCCCCCTTAGTCTGAACTGAAACCCTTGCGCTATCTGCTCTGTCTCCATTTTGTAAGATACTGTATCCCTCCCCCCTTCCACTAGTTTAAAGTCTCCTCCAACCTTTTAACCATCTCTCCCCTAGCACAGCAGACCCTCTTCCATTCAGGTGCAATCTATCACAACTATACAGATTGTACCCCAGTGCAAAATGAGCCCAGTGCTCTTAAAAACCCAAAGCCCTCCTTCCTGCACCAAGCTTTAAGCCACGCATTCACCTCCCTAATCTCCCGCTGCCTTTCCACTGTAGCACGTGGCACAGGTAGGATCTCAGAAAATACTACCTTGGAGGACCTCTTCTTCAGTTTACTTCCTAATTCCTGAAATCATTCTTCAGGTCCTTCCATCTTCCGCTTACTTTGTCATTGGTACCAATATGGACCATGACAGCTGGGTCATCTCCAGCCCCTCCCAATAATCTATCAACTCTGTCAACCACATGCCTAACACGGGCACCCGGCAGACAGCAAACTGTCCGGTTAAGGCGATCAGCGCGACAGATTACCCTGTCTACTCTCTAATAATAGAGTCCCCTACCACCACAACCTGTCTAGGCTTACTTGCCCTCTTTATCCCTCCCTTACTTGGTGGGCTGATCCCCCGGCTGTTAGAGGGAGCAGCCTCCAGTACTGCTACACCTGAGCTGCTGCACCCAACATCTTCGCTCAAGGGGGCAAATCTGTTGGTGTGCGCAAGATCAGGACTAGCCAACCTTTTCCTCTTCCCTCCCCCCCTGCTACCACGTGTCACTGACACCCAGCTACCAACCTGTTCCCCGGTTAACTCCACTCCTCCCACACCCCTAAATTCCTCAACTATACTTTGCTCCGTGAGAAGCAGGCTCCTTTCAAGAGTTCAGAATGGTCAAATGGAATAGCCGGGTCGGTATCAGAGCAGTAGCGTAGTACAAGCAAATAGTCTAGGGCAACAGAAGGCAGAATGGTCAGAACACAAGCAGAGGTCAATAACAGGTTAAATCAATATAGCAGACAGGTACAAGGAGCTCAGGTATGGATAACCACGATCTGGCAACTTCTGAAACTAACTGAGGGTTTTTTAAAGACCTTCACCAGACCACGCCCCCCACTCAAGCCACACCTCATGCAATCACCTCCCTGCCTGTCTCCATTTAAACCAGGCAGTGGTCGCGAGCAGCATCAGACTTGCTGTCCTCAAGCACACAGGTAGGGCTGGAAGCCCCCAACGTTACAGTACCCCCCTCTCCACGGGAGGCCACCGGACGACCAACAGGACGAGCTGCAATACGACCACCAGGACGATCGGGGTGCGAGGCATGGAACGCCCTGACCAACCTAGAGGCAGACATGTCGGAAGCTGGAATCCAGGACCGGTCTTCCGGGCCATAGCCCACCCAATCGACCAAGTACTGCAGAACACCCCTGCACAGCCTAGAATCCAAAACCCTCCTAACCTCATACTCCGATTCACCATCAACCTGAACAGGTGGAGGAGGAGGAATGACCCGCGTGTATCTGTTACACAACAAAGGTTTCAGTAGGGAGGTGTGAAGACGTTGTGCAAGCGAAGATGTGTAGGAAGGGCAAGAGCATAAGCCACAGGGTTAACGCGGCGAATGATCTTATATGGACCGATAAACCGAGGTGCCATTTTCATAGAAGGCACCCGTAACTTTACGTTCCTAGTAGACAACCAAACTCTATCCCCCACGTTATAGGAGGGAGCTTGTAACCTATGCCTGTCAGCCTTGCGTTTCTGGACAGCAACATTGCGCTCCATATTTACGCGAATCTGTCTCCAAATCTCTTGTAGTTGAGTGAGATGGTCATCGAGAGCCGGGATGGCCTGTTCATTAAACTGAAGCGGTAGAGCCGGAGGGAAAAAACCATAGATAGCAGAAAAAGGAGAGTGGCCAGTGGTCTCATTAACGGCGTTATTACGTGCATACTCAGCCCAGGGCAACAACTCCGACCAATTGTCTTGTTGTTGTGTGGTAAAGCAACGTATGTACTGCTCGAGACCCTGATTTGCCCTCTCTGCTGCCCCATTGGTTTGTGGATGGTATGCTGAAGAGAAGGCCAATCGCACCCCCATCTCCGCACAGAAAACCCTCCAGAAACGAGAGACGAACTGAGCTCCTCTGTCAGAGACTATTTCAGACGGAACCCCATGTATTCGTACAATCTCTCTAGCAAAGACAACCGCCAGTTCTTTGGCTGTAGGAAGCTTAGGTAAAGGGACAAAATGAGCCATTTTGGAGAAGCGGTCTACAACTGTCAGAACCACAGTATGACCTTTGGACTTCGGCAAGTCCACAATAAAATCCATAGATAGATGAGACCAAGGCCTCTTAGGCGTGGGTAAAGGCTGCAATAGACCGACAGGCAAGGTTTTACTGGTTTTGCTTCTGGCACAGATTTGACAAGCCAAAACAAACAGGCGTACGTCCTGTCGCATGGTGGGCCACCAGAACTGTCTGGAGATACTGGTAAGAGTCTTAGTAATACCAGGATGACCTGCTGGTTTAGAATCATGAAACATTAGGAGTAATTCTTGTCTTTCCTTTTCAGGTACAAACAACATATCTGGAGGCTTGTCAGGTGGAGCCCCCACTTGAGCTGCCTAGAGGCGTTCCAGGAAAGGCGAGGAGACAGACAAGACTGTGGAAGCCACAATACGTTCAGGAGGAACTATAGGATTGTGGTCTTGTGTATTAGATTCATATGGGTCATATTGACGAGATAAGGCATCAGCCTTTACATTGCGGTCACCTGGTCTGTAAGTCAATACAAAATTAAACCGAGACAGTAGCAATGACCACCTGGCCTGTCTCGAGCTTAAACGTTTAGCATCCCCGATGTACGTAAGGTTCTTATGATCAGTGATTATCAATAAAGGATCAAGAGTACCTTCCAACAAATGTCTCCACTCTGATAGGGCAGACACAATAGCAAGCAATTCTCTGTTGCCAATATCATAATTGCGTTCTGCTGGTGATAATTTTCTTGAAAAGAACCCACAAGGATGTAGTGGTTTCCTGGAGATTCTCTTTGAGACAGGACAGCCCCAATGCCTATCTCAGAAGCATCAACCTCAAGAATAAACGGAATCCTGGGATCAGGATGCCGTAACACGGGAGCGGAAGTAAAAGCCTGTTTGAGGGCTTCGAATGCTTGTTTAGATTGAGAAGACCAGATCTGGTACTTCAGACCTTTACGTGTCATATTAATGATAGGAGAGGCTATAGCGGAATAATTCTTGATAAATCTCCTATAATAGTTAGAAAACCCCAGAAACCTCTGTATGGCTTTGAGACCTTGAGGAAGAGGCCATTCGGAGATGGCCGTGAGTTTAGAAGGATCCATCTCAAAACCTTCTGGAGTGATAATGTACCCAAGGAATTTCACAGTGGTAATGTCGAATAAACACTTCTCTAGTTTGCAATAAAGACCATTGTCCAGTAATTTAGCTAATACCTGTCTGACATGTGCATGGTGGGTTTTCAGATCGGGAGAGTAAATCAATATATCGTCTAGGTATACTATAACAAAGGTTTGCAAGAAATCTCTGAGCACATCGTTAATAAAATCCTGGAATACCGCTGGAGCATTACAAAGACCGAAAGGCATGACCAAGTATTCATAATGCCCACTCCTGGTGTTAAATGCTGTTCTCCACTCATGCCCCTCTTTTATGCGTATCAAATTGTAAGCTCCTCTTAAATCAAGTTTAGTGTATACTGCTGAACCCCTTAACCTGTCGAACAGTTCCGATATGAGAGGGATAGGGTACACGTTCTTAATGGTGATCTTGTTAAGCCCCCTATAATCAATACACGGGCGTAAATCTCCTTCTTTTTTCGACACAAAAAAGAATCCAGCCCCTGCTGGAGAAGAGGAACGTCGGATAAAACCTCTCTCCAAATTCTCCTTGATGTACTCCTCCATAATTTGGTTCTCCTTTATGGAAAGAGGATATACTTTGCCTCGAGGAGGCATGGTACCCGGATGAATATCAATAGCACAATCATATGGTCTATGTGGGGGTAGTTTCTCTGCCTCTCTCTTATCAAATACAGCCCTGAGATCCGCATACTGTTCAGGAACTTCAGTAGACAATGGAGGGGCTGTGGGTGTGTTCACTGCACCGACATGCTGAATGGGTATTAAACAAGTCTCAAAACATGCAGAACTCCAAGACAGTATCTCTCCTTTAACCCAATCAATAACGGGATTGTGTTCCACTAACCAGGGGAAACCAAGTACAACAGGATTGGAAGGTGAGTGGATAACTTGGAATATGATCTTTTCTTTATGCAAGAGACCAGTAGTAAGAACTACTGTAACCGTACCGTGGGTAATCCTAGGGCAGGATAACGGCCTGCCATCTATGGCTTCAACGGCTAAGGGTGTCTCTCTTACAACCAGAGGTAGAGAAATGGAAGAAGCGTAGTTAACATCAATAAAGTTACCAGCAGCCCCAGAATCCACAAAAGCGGTATTATGTGTGGTCTTGGTCTCCCAAGCCAAGGATACTGGTAACATAAGTTTGGTGTCTTTGATAGGAGACATGCATGTCACACCCAAGGCCTGTCTCCTCAGCTGCCTTAGGTGCAGTAGTTTTCCGGCTTATCATGTATCTTGGGGCGAGTAGGACATTGAAATCGTACATGTCCCTCCAAACCACAATACAGGCACAATCCCTCACGAAAACGCCTTGTTCTCTCCTCCTCTGTAAGCCTGGTACGGCCTAGTTGCATAGGCTCTGAGGGAGGAGATAACTCTCTAGGTGGTGCTTGAAAGACAGGGGCCAACCTAGGTAACGGTCTCTTGGGTCTCTCTCTTGGAGTCCTTCTATCCCTTATCTGATTATCCAGATCTATACAGTAATCAATGAGTTCACACAATACCTCAGGTAGTTTACGTGGAGCTAATTCATGCATCAACGACTCTGATAACCCCTCCATAAAAGCCAGAACCAGTGTCTCATTTGTCCAGTTCACATCAGAAATTAAGGTTTTAAATTCTATGGCATAATCAGACACAGTCCTGTTCCCTTGACGTATGCGGAACAAGGATTTGCCGGCTATCGTGGCCTTTCTGGTAGGATTAAATGTACGTTGTAACTCGGCTATGAATTCTTTATAATCCCGTACAATAGGTCTCTCTGCCTCCCATAAAGGAGTCGCCCATGTCAACGCTCTGCCAGACAGATGGTTAATAATAAACCCCACTTTGGAAATGTCAGAGAAAAACATTTGTGGATTTAATTTAAAATGGATATCCACATGTACCAAAAATCCCCGGCACTCAGAGGGAGTACCGTCAAACCTCATAGGAGCGGTCATGTGTACCTGGGATGTCTGAACGACAGGGGGCACAGGTATAGCAGGCGGGGGTGTAACCCCAACTGGTTCCAGGTGTGCAGTACGATTCAGGATAGTTTGTAAGGCAATGGCAAACTGATCCATCCTATGATCCTGCTCATCCTGTCTGGATACAAAGGTAGCCAAGTGCTGTGTTAAATCTGCGGGATCCATATTGGCCAGATCGTAATGTCACGGTTCCCGGATCCCACCACGCAGTACTTAACCCCCAACACTCCACAAAACCCAGAAGCTACCAACAGTGTAGCTGTGAAAGATCCCTATCTGTCTGGTCCTTAGAATTGGCCAGGTAAACTAGCTAGACAGAAAAGGGTTAACAATACGGAGAGGAGTCAGCCGAGCCAGGATCAGGAATACAGAGTTCAGAATGGTCAAATGGAATAGCCGGGTCGGTATCAGAGCAGTAGCGTAGTACAAGCAAATAGTCTAGGGCAACAGAAGGCAGAATGGTCAGAACACAAGCAGAGGTCAATAACAGGTTAAATCAATATAGCAGACAGGTACAAGGAGCTCAGGTATGGATAACCACGATCTGGCAACTTCTGAAACTAACTGAGGGTTTTTTAAAGACCTTCACCAGACCACGCCCCCCACTCAAGCCACACCTCATGCAATCACCTCCCTGCCTGTCTCCATTTAAACCAGGCAGTGGTCAGCGAGCAGCATCAGACTTGCTGTCCTCAAGCACACAGGTAGGGCTGGAAGCCCCCAACGTTACATGGCGTCATCGTGCTACGCACGATGACGCCAGTCCTCTGGGGGAGTTCCCGGAGGCTTGGCCGACATCCAAGATGTCGGCCAGCTCCGGGAAAGGATCGCGAACCGGCGCTTTTCAGCGCCGATTCGCGATCCAGCTCCCCAGGGGTTAATGCCAGGCATCATTTGGAAGGGCAGGCTGCCCTTCCAAATGATGCCTGGGTTAACCCCCTGTGCGCCGCCGATCGGGAGGGGAGAGAGTCCGAAGGACCTCCCCCCCCTCCCTTTCAGGCGCCTCTTCCGCACATGCGGGGGGGCCTGAATTAGGTGTCATCGTGCCCCCGCGATGACACCTAATTCTGGCGGCTGCTGGTCCGGATGCCAGGCTGACATCCAGGATGTCAGCCCGCACCGGAGGGGCCAGCGATCGGCCGGAACCCGGCCGAACGCTGACCCCGATGGGAGGACGCGCTCAGCGCGTCCTCCGCATACCAGCGGGACTGCTGAGGACGCGCTCAGCGCGTCCTCAGCAGCGAAGTGGTTAAAGTATTGAACATCTTAAGAAGGTGCGGGATTAGAGTATTGGGGAACGACTTGTAGTAATGGTATGTAAAGCCGTCAGGTCCGGGAGCTTTATGGGGTTTCATCAACCCTAAGGCCGTCACTATCTCCTCCTCCGTAATTGGGGCAGCTAGGCTATCTGCTTGTGTTTCATTAAGAGAGGGTAATGAGGCTCTATCTAGGTAGTCCTCAATCCTGTCCCGCAAGGTCGGGTCAGGAGAGGAGGGAGAATGGTTGTAGATGGATTTAAAAAATTGGGTGAAAGCATCTCGAACCTTATTTGGCGAAGTCAGTGGGTTGCCAGAGTCGTCTAGTATTGGAGGCATCGTCAGCCCACAAGGTCGGGGTCTAAGTAAGCGCGCCAAAGGGGTGTCAGATTTATTCGATCGTTCGTAGTATCTCTGCTTAGACCAAAGAAGTGACCTCCCCACATCCTCCAGAAACAGGCGGTTTAGGTCCATTCTAGTTTGCGACAAAGCAGTGTATCCTTCCTTTGAAGGAGCGGCCTTATGGGCCAATTCCTGGTCCCTAAGATGGCGCTGAAGGTCTTGGATGTCAGCCAGTTTCTGCTTTTTATAATGGGACGCTAGGCTTAAGAGTTTACCCCTGATTACCGCTTTGTGGGCGGCCCAGAGCATCTGGGGGGAGATGTCAGGTGTGTCATTTATTTGGAAGTATTCCTGTAAGGTGTCCGCTACCGATTTACGTACCTCTAGTTTGTCCAATAAGAAGGGGTCTAAGCGCCACTTTCATCCCGTTAAAGGTGCGAAAGGCTGAAGTTGCACAGTGACATCTGCATGGTCTGACCATGTGATAGAACCAATAGAGGATGACTTAACCGCGGGGAGGCATGAGGGGGACGTCAAAATACAGTCGATCCTGGAGTATGTGTCATGCACTGGGGAGTAGAACGTGTAATCCTTGACTGAAGGGTGGTGGACCCTCCACACATCTATATAACCCAATTGTTGAACGAAATTGTGAAATTGTCTATCCTGCGTGGAAGGGGTGTGAGAGGTCCGAACACCGTGTTGGCCCGACCTGTCCAGGGGCGGGCACAGGGCCGCATTGAAATCTCCCCCCATTAGGACGTGACCCCTTGCGTGGGACGATATGAAGGATTGCGTGGAAGACCAAAATGCCGTGTCTGAAACATTTGGACCATATAGTGAGATAAATGTATAATCCTGTCCATATGCTGTGCCTGTCACCACCACGCAACGTCCCACATCATCCATATGAGAGCTCGTGACCGTAAAAGGGCACGAGTTCCGTATTAGAATCGCGACCCCATTCCTTTTAGGAATGGCACAGGAGAGGGAAACCCTAGAATATGCCGGGTCAGAAAGGCGGAAAGCCGCAGTCCTGGATATTCTAGTTTCTTGAATCATTGCTATGTCAATAGATTTGCGCTTCAACTCCCGGAAGAGAAGACGTCGCTTGCGGGGAGAGTTTAGGCCCTTAACATTTAAGGATAAAACATTCATGGTGGCCAACGTGGTATAGGGTCGTGCAGTGCCGATAAAGGGCCCCCCACACCCCTCCTCGACCTCAGAGCAGCCCCACCAATATTTATGGGAGAGCCTGTCCTAAAGAAGGTACGGAAGAGAAGAGAAAGACGTGAAATAGAGAGAGGAAGAAAGAAAGTGGACAGCAGACCCCGTGATGGGCAGTCACGGGGGTAGAAAAGAGCGCCAACCGAACGGGGAAACCGGACGGGAGGCATCTGGTGGGAAGGAGAAACAGAAGGGAGGAAACCGACCCCCATCCTGCGCAGAGGGAAAACTACACAGATGGGGCCCCAACCCCCCGTCGAACAGTGAATAGAAGCACATTTAGTGTTAATAAAACAGAAACAAACAAACATTTCCTACATAGCTGGATAAGAGAAAAAACATCTATAAACAACCTGCAATACACCGAAATATAACCTGTCCAGAGAGCATCGCATCCATTAGGGCCTTGATACGCTCGTCCGAGCGGGGCACCAGGAGTGGAGGAGCCCACGGCCGCCTGGGAATGAACCCAGGGGGGAAAAAAACAACTCCTCATACGAGGTCACAGAGGACGTAGAGGACCCAGTCAGTCCCGGTCAGTCCACAACCGTAGACCAGTCCTGGTCCAGGCGGGGTAGCGGTGGTTGAGGCTCTAGCTCCGCTATCTCCGGTGGCACCGGAAGGTCTAATAGCCGTAACAAGGATTTGGCTTGGTGTAGATGAGAGAACGCATGAGTGCGATTATTTTTCGTAACTATGATCTTAAATGGGAATCCCCATGCGTAACGGATGCCTTTTTGACGTAGCAGGCTCGTGACATCCCTCCATTCCCTGCGGCGCGCCAGAGTGGCGGGAGATAAATCCTGGTAGAAAGAGAGGGAGGTGCCCTCATAGTCCACATTCTGATCTCTTGTGACTTTCAGCAGGGCCTCCTTGGTAGGATAGTAATGGAATCTTGCGACTACATCTCGAGGCGGTGCTGTCTTGTCCCTTCTGGGGCCCAGGGTCCTGTGTACTCGGTCAAAAAGTAACTTTACCGGGGGCAGTTCTGGGAGAAGCCGTTTAACGATCCCCGTCAGCGTGGGCTGCAGTAGATCCCCTGTGATTGTTTCTGACAGGCCCCTAAGGCGTATGTTATTGCGGCGGGATCGATTAGATTGATCCTCCAGGGCCTCTTCTAGATATTGTACCCTTGTCTCCATTGCATCGGCGTGAGCCGCCATCGTATTATAAGCGGCCGCAATGTGGTCTGACCTGTCTTCGAGCCGGGCTGTCCTGTCTCCGATCTCTTGTATGTCCGCCGATAGACAGCGCGATGTCTTGTCTAGTTTGGCCGCTATGAAGGCCCGTAGCCCCAGAATGTCCGCCTTCGTTGAGGGGCATGCTGCAGACTCGTGCTCCTCCTGGGCTGATGTTGGCGCCGGATCCGATCGGGCACCATCTTGAGAGGCAGCTTCCGGCCTGGCCCGCGGGGAAAAGATCGACGCTACTGCGGGTTCCGCGTCTTTTTTTTTACTTTTGAGGGTCCTCTTCATGGCTGGTGGGTAGCGACACCCCCCTGTGAGCTGTGTCGGCGGTTGTTTTGCTGGTAGGAGCAGCTATTCGGCGGGTGTTAGCGGGAGCTCACTCAGGTCGCGGCCATCTTGGTTGCCGGCTCGACCTACCCCTCTATGTTTTGACCATCTTGAGGTCAATAATTTCTAGCATTCACCTAGTGGATTAACATCTGATATCCTGTTAAAATAATAAAATTTTACAATTTACCTCAATTTAACTAAAAATACATTTAACCCCTTAGTGACCGGGCGGTTTTACACAAATCCGTCCTTTAGTGACCGCTGCTGTTTTTACGTTTCTGCGCTGTTAGTGTTTAGGACAAATTTTCCTCTTACTCGTTTATGCAACCCACACATATTTTACACTGTTTTTCTCGTCATTAAATGGACTTTATAAAAATACAATTTTCTTCATAATTTCATATAATTTACTATAAACAACATTGTCAAATATGACAAAAAAATTGAAAAAACACCACTTTTTCGAACTTTGACCCCCAAAATTTCTTATGTATCAACAACCGTCAAAAAAATTTAATTCCTCAGTAGTTTCTAAATTTAGTTCTGAGTTTAGCAATACCCAATGTTTACATATTCCTCGCTTTTTTCCTTATTTTATGCAACAATAAGTGCAAGTAGCACTTTGCCATTTCCAAAGAGTTTATTTTCAAAACTAGTGATAGTGACATTGTAACACTGATATCTGTCACTAATTCCTTAATAACCCTCCACATATACATATTTTTTTAAAGTACACAAATCAAGGTATTAAACTTGGGGTATTTTGACTCTTTCCATGCAAACCATTTTACCACAAATCTATGCCAAAGTTTGAGAAAAAAAAAGTTTTGGTGATTTTTTTTTTTAACCCAATTTAAGAATACATGTACTGTGAACTTTAAGGTTTACTGCCAAAAACCACCCCAAAATATGTTCAGCAACATCTTCTGAGTAAATTGATACCACCCATGTATAGGTATGTCGGGTCATTTGGGGCTAATAGGCCTTATTTGGGGGGTGCGCATTTCAGTTTTCCAACTTGGAATTTTCACATTTCGTCATCATGCACCCATGTCCTATTTGGGACATTTTTGAAGCCGGCCAAAGTAATTTACTCCATCAAACCATATATTTTTAGAAAGGGCACACCCTAGGGTACTTCAAAGAGTTGTATTTTAACACTTTCCATGCACTAGCTCTATGTCAAACTTTCAGGTAGTCACTTTTTGTGTTATTTATTCACACACATTGTACTTTAGGCATGAATTGTCAAATCCAGTTATGGGTTACTGCCAGAAACCACCCCAAAATATGTTCAGCAACATCTTCTGAGTAAATTGATACCACCCATGTATAGGTATGTCGGGTCATTTGGGGCTAATAGGCCTTATTTGGGGGGTGTGCATTTCAGTTTTCCAACTTGGAATTTTCACATTTCGTCATCATGCACCCATGTCCCATTTGGGACATTTTTGAAGCCGGCCAAAGTAATTTACCCCCATCAAACCATATATTTTTAGAAAGGGCACACCCTAGGGTACTTCAAAGAGTTGTATTTTAACACTTTCCATGCACTAGTTCTATGTCAAACTTTCAGGTAGTCACATTTTGTGTTATTTTTTCACACACATTGTACTTTAGGCATGAATTGTCAAATCCAGTTATGGGTTACTGCCAAAAAACACCCCAAAATATGTTCAGCAACATCTTCTGAGTAAAGTGATACCACCCATATATAGATTTGTTCGGTTGTTTTTGGGGTGCTACGCCAATCTTTTGACATGTGCTTGTCAATTTTCTAATTTGACATACAGTATCTTCTTTGCTTATCTTCTTTTTAGGGGCCTTTTTACACACCCCAATTTTATGAACGTGCATATATTTGGTAAGCTAACACCCCAAAGTATTGTAAATGGAGTGTTTTTATGCCATGGATGCAACCGTTTGCTCCAAACAAATTGGATACTGTTTGGTGGTCATTTTTCATTTTCACACCCACATCATTTTTGTACTGTGATTTAGGAGACACTGTTGTTTGTTACTGCATGAAAACTCTCCAGGTTGTTTTCTGCAAGGTCTCCTGAGTACACCCATGCCCCCCATGCATAGGTTTGCCAGGATTTTGGGAAGGTTCAAATACAATTTTTATGACTTTGTCATTGGAGTTGAAATTGAGATTATTTCTTCAGCTAGGCCTATCTTTGGTTTTGGGTCTACCGCATACCCCAGTTTGAATTATTGCCAAAAAATTGTTTATATTTGTTATGTTGACACCCCAAGGTATTGCATATGGAGTGCTTTGATGCCATGGATGCAACTGTTTTAGCCCAAAACATTTGAGAAGGTGTGTGGCGGTAATTTTTCAATTTTCAGATTTTTACGCCCACATTAGATTTGGACTGTGATTTAGGAGACACGGTTGTTTGTTACTGCATGAAAACTCTCCAGGTTGTTTTCTGCAAGGTCTCCTGAGTACACCCATGCACCCCATGCATAGGTGTGCAAAGATTTTGGCAAAATACAGCACCAATTGTAGAACATAAAAATGTAGCAATAAAATGTAAAAGTCTGGTGCAGTAAAAGAAAAAAAAAAACTAAACTTAACTAATCAACTAGAGTGTAAGAAAAAATAGAAAGGAAAAAAAAATCACAGATCACGCACAGTGTGATATATCTTGAAACAGTCCCCCAGACACAGACCGGGTTGTCCAGGGCATTCTGGGCAGTAAAAGATTGTGTCTCTCCTCTGCCCCCTCTTGAAACACACCCTGCATCTTTTTTGGGGTTTCTGTTTGCCCTCAGTAGGGGGGATTTTATAAATAAAATGTGTAGCCCCAACTCTGTTCCCCATCACCGCCCGGGGAGCAGGTGCATCCTGGTACAAAAACCCCGAAATGACCTTGAGCTGAAACTGTAAAAAGGACAGCGTCACTCCGGGGTTTGCCTTTTTGCAGAGCAAAAAGGCATTGTGGGTTGCAATTTGCATCAGGTAAATTGCAACCTTTTTGTACCAGGCCCTTGACTTCCGCATAATCTGGTAGGGCTGGAGCAGCTGATCTGCCAGATCAACCCCACCCATATGCCGGTTATAGGCTTTGATGCACACTGGCTTCCTGATGTGCTCAGCTCTGCCACGTACAGAGACCTCCACAGACCTCTTTAGTGTGGATGGTGGATAGAAGGTATACATCCTTCTTGTCTCTGTACTTGACCTCCAACAGCTCCTCTTGGCGCAGAGCTGAGGTCTCCCCCCTTTTAACCGGGTGCGGACAAGCTGTGCTGGGAAACCTACGCGGTTCTTGCGAACAGTACCGCATGCTGCTGTATCAAAACAATACAGCAGCTTGAACAAAGGGACACTCTTATAAAAATTATCAACATACAAGTGGTACCCTTTGTTCAGCAGGGGAAAAAGTAGGTCCCACACAATCTTGCCACTGGTTCCCATGTGTTCTGGGCAACCTGGAGGGTCAAGGCTACTATCCTTTCCCTCGTACACCCGGAAGGCCTGAGTATACCCACTCTCGCTGTCACAGAGCTTATACACCTTCACTCCATACCTGGAGCGTTTGGAAGGAATATACTGCTTGAATCCCAGCCTTCCCTTGTATTTCATTAGGGATTCATCCACGCAGATATTCCTTCCAGGTGTATAAGCCTCTGCAAACCTGGCGGCGAAGTGGGTAATCAGGGGCGGATTTTATACAGCCTGTCAAACTGGGGATGCTCTCTAGGAGGGCACAGGCTGTTGTCACTGCAGTGCATGAAACGCAAAATGTTTTCATACCTTCTATGTGACATTGATTGGGGGTAAATGGGGGTAGAGCAGATGGGGCTACTGCTCCAGTAGGAGCGAATTGAGGGCGTCTTTATGATGCCCATCAGCATAGTAAGTCCCCAGAATTTCAGAAATTCGGGCACATCTAGCGGGGTCCATTGTTGCCTTGCCAAGTAGGAGTCTGGCTTCGCAGCACAATGCTGATGGGCATACAGATTTGATTGGGCCACGATGTGGCCCAACAAATCATCCCCCATAAACACCTGCAAAAACTGTGTGGCGGTAAATCCTGCAACATCAATATTGATGCCAGGATTTGCCGTGAAAGGAGGGATATCTGGCCTCTGGCGATGAGGCACTACCCACTCCTCAGCTGGAGCTGTGCGTCTCCTGCTGGCAGGTGGTGGCCCAGGATCTGCATCAGAAACATCACTAGGAGATACATCAGCCAGCGTAGATGATGTATCTAGTGAGGTCTCTGAGCAGTTAGCGGGGTCAAAATCTGGGTCTGAGTCCAACGCAGATGCCTCAGATTCTGACGCCAGGATGGCATATGCCTCCTCGGCGCTGTACACCCTCTCAGACATTATATATAATAGATTATAAAATTTTATAATTATTATATATATAAGCGGATTATTGGTTCTTAGAAGAACCGTTGGGTTTCACAAGAAAATACAAATAAACACCTAAATCTCTCTAAATCCCTCTAAACCTGCCTCAATTCTTCTAAATCTCCCTAAAATCTCTCTAAATCTGCCTCAATTTTTCTAATCTCACTAAATCTACCTACAATCTCTAACCTGTCAAATCTGATCTCTCTCTCTCGCTCACCAAAACACAAGTGAGGAGAGGGAGGGAGAATCACAGAGGTCACGGCCAATATTTACAAAATATTGACCTGACCTGACAAATTAGAAATTTTATTTAGATTTTTTATAACTTCTGATTGGATGTTGCTAGCCTGCCTCTCTGATGAGGAACATCCCACACAGCCCCAAGATGACCCTGCCCTTAGAAGGGCAGCGCCATCTTGGCTGTCAGTTTTCTTTTATTTTATACCTTTTTATTTATTTATTTTCCTTTTTTTTACACTTTTTTTTACACTTTTTTTAGTCTGCTGGGTGCCTTGATCCCTCGAGGCACCCAGCAGAGCACCTGATCACTTATGTGATCTTTTTTGTACGGAGTGCCACGATACCTCGTTGCACTCAGCACTTCCTGCAGCTACCGGAAGTGATCGCTCGGGGGGAGCGATCACAGACGGACCGGCGGCAGGTAACCATATTGCAAGGATGCCTCGATGTCGAGGCATCCCTGCAATATACTCCGAGCAGCTGGAAGCGATACCGATCGCTTCCAGCGCTCTGTAGAAGTGCGGGGCACCTTTCTGGTCAAACCGGATGTTGATCGCTCCCGGGGAGCGATCACAAGGGACCCCGGCACTTCTGTCCGCCATTGCACGGATGCCTGGACTCCCAGGCACTGTGCAATGGCCCTGGAGCTGCTGGAAGCGATTCGATCGCTTCCAGCACTCAAAAGACCGCAGGACGTACCATGTACGTCAGCGGGTCTAAAAGAGACCCGCGGCCGTGACGTACATGGTACGTCCGCGGTCTCTAAGGGGTTAAGTACATTTTGCTTGCGTCTAGCAATGTAAAAGCACACAGATAAAATACATATAACAAGTGTAAAAAGATAATTGCTTGGATATATTTTATTATTTCTAGCATGTATTGGCATCAGGTCAAAACCATTAACCCATTTCATAACTTGCGCTGGTAAGGAAAGCTTCTTACCCCCTTTTTATATTTTGCCACCATGTGTTGCTGTTTACATTGAATGAATGCATTGTGTGGAGTACTAAAAGTCACTGCATTATTTATCTCTAACTAATGTCACAACAGATAGTTTGCAGCATGCATTTATTATTCATGCCTTTATTAGAGGCAAATCAGTAATTACAGCTTCAATGCTCCAATTTTCAAAAAGCTTCACTTTGCATCTTGGGGTGAAATAGAGTGATTTGAATAAACAGGCATGGATAAATAGTTAGATAGACGATCAGACAGATATAGACGATCAGATAGATAGACGATCAGACAGACGAGGTAGTCGATCAGATAGACGGTCAGATAGATAGACGATCAGACAAATTGATAGACGAACAGACAGACAGTGTCACATTTCAGCCTTGCCCCCTGGTGGTGGATGCAGGGATTCCCCTGTCTTCTGGTTTTCATACTCAGGCTCTGCAGACCATCCCTATTGGGCTGATGGTCTGGGGTCACATGACCTGTTAAGCCCTATATATAGGGCCTACAGTACACTTGATCCCTGGATCAGGATAGACCTATCTATTGAGAACCTGCTCCTTTGATGATTCTGTTCGGTGTTTTTGTCTTTGACCTGGCTTGGCTTCTTGGACCTCTCTTCTGTATGTACCTTTTCTGTGTAAGGAATTATCTGTCTGTTTATATTTAGTTTGTTTCTCAGCAGGCATTTGGACACGAAGCCATTTGGTGTTGAGTGATACTCAGGGCTTTGTCTGACCTCCCTGGCTGGGAGTACTAGGATCAGCAGTCTTTACTGTTGTGTTTTTCAAGTACCGAGTTCTGCCCTGCAGCTTGCTGAATTCATTGTGTCTATCCCCAGTCCTGAAATGTCTTTAGATGAGAAATCATACCCAGTGCAGGGCTTCCTCTTGTGTTCTGCACGATCTCCCTTGTTTCTAGTTCTGCAAGTGCGTGTTGGAATCTGCTATCAGAACAAACCACAGCCTAAAGGCTCCCCATCACCCTATTTCTGGGTGAGAAAAATAAGCCTGGCACCTGCATTCATTACAGATTGCAAAGGGGCAATTCAGGAGTTGGGGAGGCCAATGAGGAGCGAGTTACAGTAGTCACATTGTGAAATGACAAGAGCATGAACCAGCACCTTCGTGGTATCTTGTGTCAGAAAGGGGCAGACACAGGCGATGTTTTTGAGTTGAAAGTAACAGGATTTGGACACTGTCTGGATTTGGGGAGAGAACGTTAGTTCAGATTCAAAAGTGACACCAAGGCAGCGAGCTTGAGGCATTGGGCTAATGAGCGTTCCATTTACTTGTAGAGAGATAGGTGGTATTAGGTTTTTTTTGGCGGGAGGAATGATGAGAATTTCCGTTTTGGCAAGATTGAGTTTAAGGAAGCGGGAAGACATCTGTAATGTGGGGGTTTCCGCCCACGTGCAGAATGCACCCCTGCAAGTCAGTATTCCGTAGAAGTACCGCTTCTGGCCCAGATGCGGGCAATAACACACAGGAGATCCTTACAGTTTCAACCCAAAATGGAGAATGATTTTTATTTTCACTTTAGAATAGAAAAACACACACACAGGGGGAAGGTACAGAAACAATGGACACATGCCCAGCCTTGGAACAATGGCTTAAGAGTCAAATAACAATCATGTGACTGACTTAGTTGCTGGGGGGGAGGTGTGGATTGATGGGAGCATGTAAAGACAAAGGAATCCATTACTTACATGGGGGGTGGAGCAGACAAAAGGTTAGATTGCAAGCTCTTGAGCAGGGTCCTCTCCTACTGTTCTGTGAGTGCTTTATAACAACTTGTAACTGTAACATACAGATACACACTTTGACAACAGCACAGCACATCACACAACACTCTACCCTATATACAGAGCAATGAAATACAAGGAAAAATGAATGCGAATAAACAGTGAAGCGGCCATTTCATCACATATCTCTCCCCTTCCAGATCGTCAGGGTGAGCTTAGATCCCAACGGATCGCTTGCCACTGACCAGAACTCTCCCTCTGTCCCTTTTCTGCACCATCTTCAAAGTTCCAGGGTGCTGGCACACAAGCACTATCAGTGGGGTCTGACGGTCGCCACAGGGTACCCCTGGGTGTGGGTCCATAGTCCCGGGGTAAGAGGCAAGCCAACCCTCTTGTCCAGTGTGCCCAAGGACTCACCGCAGTAGTGTCTGCCAGGCAACAGGCCACCACAGTCCACAGACACAAAAAGTTCACTAGCGGGCAACCTGGGATTCCTCCCCACATTTTTCCCTCTTCAGGGCACCTCTGCAGATGCATTTTGCTGATGCCCCCTCCCAAACATTTAGCAGGGGTCGAGTCCATGGCAATCCCCACAATCCCAAAGGGGTGCAATTCTTCCTTGGCCCTGGACCTTGGTAGCTGCTCAGGGTGGTCACTCACCGGTCCTGCTGGTCTCCTGGGCAGATGGGAAGAGGTGCCCTCTCTGGCGACACCGTGGTTCATAGGGGTGGAGTACTGGGGGTCCCCATCTTCGTTGGGGACAAGGCACACTCCGATACCAACACAGCATCCAGCAACACTGGGTACACTCGCTCCTCTGTACAAAATATAACTGGGGCAATGACTCGACCCCCTGTTGTGCTGCTCTCCTCCATGGTGGGCACATGGGTGCTGGCAGCTCGTGCCAGGGACAACTCATGTTGGAGCTGTCGACAATGTGCTCGTGTCCCCTCGAGCTCAGCATTCAGGTAGCTGGCAGTGCCCTGGTGCTCCTGTGCCAGTACACCTAGTTGGTGTGCCAGGTGGCTCACCTCCATCTTGCTTGCTTTGGCTTCAGCGAGGCTCTCATTCCAAGCTGCATCAGTTTCTAGCAGCTGGTGTTGGCACAGCTGGAATTCATTCTGGAGCAGCTGTATTTCCTTTTGCTGCTCACAGGCCCATGCCTGCATAGTGTCCTGGGAGAGCTGTGTCTGCTCCAACTCCTGCTCACAGAGCTCCAGACGAACCTGGAAAGCGGTCACCTCTGTGTGTAGAGCAGCTCCAGTTCACCGCTCGGCCTCCAGCTGCTCGATCATTACACAGGAGCTGTGCTCCAGCTTCGCTATCTGCGCCTGAGGTCCACTGAGCTCCGTGTATAGGGTGTGGTTAGAGTCCTCGCAGGGCTTCAGCTGGGCCAACAATTTTTGTATGGTGGCTGACTGTTCTCTCACTTCCGTGCAGCGACCATTTCTCTCTTCCTTGACAGTTCGCAGTTCATCCTGATGGTCCTGTTGTAATGGGCGGAGTAGCGCCCACCAGAGAGTAGCGAAGTTGAGATCCTTAAGGACTGGTAAATCTGATTGACGTTTAAACACTGCTTGGTATATTCAGACTTATATGCTCGAGGCAGGGATGATGAGCAAACCACTGAGTTGCTACTAAGCACTAAAGGTTTTGAGACCGATAGAGCACGTTCAGAAACACAAAGATACGTCAGACAGTTGGTGAATTGTGCGGACTGTCAGGAAATGTGCCGATTTAACGTTTCCTGATAATCTGGAGCAGGTCAATGGTACTTTACGATACTCAGAGGCAATACATATACATCGGGGTCTATCGTTGGTACAGTATTGAGTATATGTAGCGATGAGTGCACACTGAACATGAGCCGCATATGAACAGTACCTTTCGATCGCAGTTATTATAGAAATGTGTGGCAAGAAAACATGAGCCCTGGGTTGGGTATAGGAACCTAATGCGGCCACAGACGATACACTCTACCCTATATACAGAGCAATCAAATGCAAGGAAAAAAATCAATGCAAATAAACATTGAAATGGCCATTTCGTCACAACATCCAATTTGAGAGGTGGTACTGGAATCCAAAGGAGCTGATCAGTTTGCTTTGAGAGGCCGGGTAGATTGAAAAATTGAAAAAATTAGAGGGCCCAGTACTGACCCTTGGGGCACCCCAACAGAGACAGGCTGCCGGGAGGAGGTACTTCCAGCAAATGAGACACTGAACTATCGTTGGGACAGGTAGGAAGCGAACCATGAAAGAACAGTACTTTGAAGTCCTATATCGCTAAGAGTTTGCAGGAGGATTGAGTGGTCAACTGTATATGTTAAACTAATTGGTACAGTAAACCGTCATAATTGTGTTTATTGGGCACCAGAAAATCCAGAAATTGGACCATTCTTTTTTGAAGGCACGGTCACTGGTCCAGTGTACCTCGACATGCTTAGCACCCTCATTTTACCGGCCATTTGTGCACTTTATGCAGATGAACAATTATACTTCCAGCAAGATGGCACGCCACCTCACTACCTCTGAGACGTAAGAGCCTATCTCAATGACATTCTGAAGGGACTTTGGATAGGACACAGAGGTGCTGCGGAATTCCCGCCACGTTCACCGGAATTAACGCCCCTTTATTTGTATCTGTGGGGAACACTAAAGAATGTGATATACAGTAGAAAACCCATCTACGCTGGCTGCATTATGGGGAGAAATTTAAATATCATGCAGAGCAATCTCTGTGGACACTCTAGTCAATGTGGTTCATGCAGTATTGTGCTGAAATCAAAAGTCAAACATTTGAGGCATGTTTCACCACATCCTCCGAGTAAGTTGCCACCAAAAACATATAAAACCAAGAACCCAGGCTGTCACAGACAGAACAAAAACATACCAAGGAAAACATCAAATGCCAGGAAGACATACGTCACCTACAATTAAACTCAAAAGACGGCAAGTTCACATTTCTGAACAAGCAACTCGCGTAAGGGAAGTCTAGGCTTCAAAAAGCAAAAACCTATGAACAATAGCCAAAAGCAAGCTGAAAGGCAGGACCACCTCTGACACCATTTTGTTAAATAAACAAACAAATCAGTATTCCTATTCATAGTTACCAAAGCATGTATCGAAGAAAACTTTTGTTATTTCTCTCATATAACCAAGAAAGCAGCAGCGCTACACTATAGTGGAGATAACTGAAGAAAACAATCACAAGGATTTGATGCTTCAAGTATATCTGGCTTGTGTTTGTTCAGCCAGGTCTTTTATTAAAACTTAAACACATTTATAACCAATGAGATTGTTCCAACACAGACATAGTTCATCTCTGCCCTGCAACAAGGATGTGACGTAGCAGTCAATCATGAAACAGATCACGTCAGTGTTAAAATGGCACAGATACATTTTGTCTGAAATCTGGTTTACATTTTAACTTTTGGAGTAACATACAAAAAGGGGGAAGGGAGAACCATAGGGAGAACCATATCCCATCTGTATTAGAACACGCTTTTCAAACTAAATGAGGCATATTAACTAAGGTATGTATTTGAATCACAATATTTATATATTTATAAAGGAAATTAAAAGATAATTATTTCTTTTCAACATTGGAAAAAGGTGACGAACCGCCAAAATTTGGCGAACTGCCTGCTCTCTGAATAGCCGAATGGCCCCGAAATGTCACCATATGGGGAAATTCCCTCTTTGGTGAAATTTTAGGCTGGGGTCAGACCAGCGCATTTTTAACGTGCGTTCTGGCGCACTTAATCACGGCCGCACTAGCAGCAAATGACGGGCAATGACGGCCAATATACGAAGTACGGTCGCACGAAAGTCCGGCCACGCAACGCAAGTGGAAAATGAACGCATTTTTTCGAGAACGCAGAACCTCTAGTACGGATGTACAGAGTGCGCTGCGCCCGCTAGCGGTGTGTGTGTGTGATTTGGAGACGTCAGACCCTGCTCATGTCCGGCCAACATAACATCCAGACGCAAAAAGTTTCCTGGTTTGGATTCGTAAAACATCACGCACGAACATGCGCATCGTATGACCGTTTTCGCATATTCCGTGAAAAAATACATCAATCCGTTCGGACGCACTTTTTTACGTTCGCATGTAAAAATGCTTTCGTTTGACCCTAGCCTAAGTGCCAGATCAGCTATCTCTGAATAACCCCTTAAGTTTATTGTTGGACACACGGCTTTGCAGGAGCATTGTATTATTCCAATATGATAACTAGAGGAGGTCACTTTAACACAAACAGATTCTCATTCAGTGCATCATGTAAAGACATAATTCCACACTAAAGCACACCCCATGGTAAATTTATTTAACCCACGGCAGGCAAGAAAAAGTAAAAATCTATGTGTGATGTGAAAAAATGGTATTCCAAAGCCCTTATCCTGTAGAATAATCCGCTGCATAGCCTGAGTTCATTTAGTATAGTTTTCCTAAACCCCTTCCCTGCAGCGAGCTGTATAATCAGCCTAGCTGTCACTAACCAGCTGTCACCAGACCCTCTGTGTGATGCAGAAAGTCTACACATAATAAACAGAGACAATAATACAAAAATAGAGGGTTCAGAATTGTCAAATAAAGAATAGTGTCGAGAGTCGCTAATTAATGTGAGTCACGCCTTTACTTACCTCGGGTCCTGTTTGACACACTCATCTCTTTCAGACACATACATAATTTCCTTCAGACATGGCATCAAGGAAAAACATCATGTATTATCCTTTAAATAGACCTCTAACAGGACTCGAATGGAAAAACAATACCTGACAGGGTTAAAGATGACCTCATACTAAATTGCAAGTTCCCTAGGGAACCAAGTACTCTGTTCCTACCGTATGAATCTCGTCAGTGTATGTATTGTACACTTGTCCTTGATCGCATACCTTTCCACAGAGCAGCGGGACCTGCTGACGCTCTATAAATAAGTTATAATAACAGTAAACTCTATCTTTGTGATCGGATTTTGCATGGCAAACATGTTAAGGCACAATATACATAAATACCGAAAAAATGGCGTCGCGCAGGAGCAGCAGGAGGGGCAGCAGGAGGAGGGGCTTGGAGCTGCTCAGTAGAGCGGCCTTTTGGTACATGTTAGGTACTCACTCTGTAAAGAGGTGCCGTGAAGTGGCGAGTGAGCTTACGTTGCAATGGCAATTGAAACAAACAAAAACCTCAGTTTTGTTGTACATGGAACACATAGAAACGAGTGCAGATGACACCTTTTTTCCTTGTTATGTTAAGGCACAACTAGCTCCAGATGTCTCATTTACAGGGACTGAGTCTCCTCTCTTGAGCCACCATTCTCTCCACGGGATGAGAGGTGAGTATTTGAGGTTTTGGGGGCTTTTCAGCTGCAGCAGCGGAATCAGTTACCACTAGGGATGAGCCGAACACCCTCCGAGTTCAGTTCGGGCCCGAACCTGAATTTCCCAAATGTTCGGTTCCAAACCCGAACCCGAACTCGAACTCAATGCAAGTCAATGGGGCTGAAAATTCGGTTTTTAGAGTGCCCTCCAAGATGGCATATATGCTAGATATTTGCCATAAAAGGTGTATGGGGGTCCAGGTAGTGCCCTGGGGGACAGGAAACAAGGTCAAAAAAGTAAAAAAAAAACGTTTTTAAAGGGACAGTGAGTTTTCCATGAAATAAGGGTTAAAAATAAAAACGAAAAATTCCTTCAAATATCGTGCCTAGGAGGTCCCCATAACCTGCCCGTGAAGTGGTGGATTTCTAGGATGTATAAAAACACTTAAAAACAAAAAAATGACGTTTCAAATGACGGTAAATGCTTTTCCTTTAATCTATCCATAAACAACTGCTTGGGGCGGCAGTCTGTATGAAAAGAGGAGACATTATTTTCGTACACGCAGAAAAAGTTTACTGATTTTTTTGGCTAAATTATTGTGAAACTTATGCAGGCTTTGGATGAAAGTAACAATAGGTGCTTCAAAATTGGTCCTTTAGCATCCCCAACAGTGCCGTCACACTTTAACCCCTCTGAGGATATGAATCTGATACAGGCGTCAGTGGCAGTGCACCCAAATATTGTGCTTTTGGAGCCAGGCCTGCAAATACGATCATACAGTAACCCCTCTGTGGTATTGTGGAAGAGTGCAGGGGTGGACCATGTGGTCCTATATTGAAAAGTTTTTTTATCTGGTAATGGGTGTCAGTGCACCCAGATATTGTGCCTTTGGTGCCAGGCCAGCACGTATCATCATACAGTAACCCCTCTGTGGTATTGTGGAAGAATGCAGGGGTGGACCATGTGGTCCTATATTGAAAAGATTTTTATCTGGTAATGGGCGTCATTGCACCCAGATATTGTGCCTTTGGTGCCAGGCCAGCAAGTATCATCATACAGTAACCCCTCTGTGGTATTGTGGAAGAGTGCAGGGGTGGACCATGTGGTCCTATATTGAAAAGATATGATTCTGGTCAAGGCGTCAGTGCACCCAGATATTGTGCCTTTGGTGCCAGGCCAGCAAGTATCATCATACAGTAACCCCTCTGTGGTATTGTGGAAGAGTGCAGGGGTGGACCATGTGGTCCTATATTGAAAAGATATGATTCTGGTCAAGGCGTCAGTGCACCCAGATATTGTGCCTTTGGTGCCAGGCCAGCAAGTATCATCATACAGTAACCCCTCTGTGGTATTGTGGAAGAGTGCAGGGTTGGACCCTGCTGTTCAAAAAATTAAAATGATATAAATCTGGCACAGGCGTCAGTGCAGGCAAATATTGTGCCTTTCATGGTAGCAAGTGCATTCACACCGTAACCCTTTTGTGGTATTGTGGAAGAGTTCAGTGCTGGAGATTTTGTGTATGCAGAAGACATCCCCGATCTATTCCGTTATGTCAGCATAAGGGGATTGATAACTGCTGATCCAGGACTGATTCATTTTTATAAATGTCAGCCGGTCTACAGAGTCAGTGGACAGACGCACTCTTTTGTCTGTGACAAAACCTCCAGTGGGACTGAACGTCCTTTCGGGAAGCACGCTAGATGAAGGGCAACCTAGTAGCTGCATAGCATATCGGCTAAGTTCTGGCCAGTGATCCAATCTCAACACCCAGTAAGCCAGTGGATCATCTGCTGGAAAGGTATCCAGGTCTGCCCTTGCCCCTAGGTAGTCCTGCACCATACGGTGAAGACGCTGGCAATGGGTGCCTACATTTGACGTCCCTGGGCGTCGAGGACTAAAAAAATGTAAAAATGCATCAGTCAAGCGGCCCTGGTCTTCACCACTATTCCTCTGATCACCCGCAGCCTCAGAAGCACGTGTGTCAGCACTTGGTAATCTACCAGTGCCTGGAACGGTGTTACACAAGTGTCGCTTTAGAGCGTCCTCAAGTTTTTTCATCCTGTGCTCCCTCTGTGCGGGCAGGATGAGCTCTGCAACTTTCCCCTTGTATCGTGGATCAAGAAGGGTTGCCAACCAGTAATGATCCCTCTCCTTGATAGCACAAATCCTGGGGTCCTTTAGCAGGCTTTGTATCATTAGAGAGCCCATGCAGCGTAGGTTGGAGGTGGCATTAGCTTCCGAGTCTTCCTGGTCAATGAGGATGACCGTATCGTGCACTTCCTCCTCCCAGCCATGCACTAGTCCTTGTGTTTCTGGGCACACGAAACCCTCCCTTGAGGAATCCCCACCTTCAATGCCCCCACTACTTAAATATTCTGCCTCCTCCTCCTCCTCATCCTCCTCCTGTCTGATCTGAGTAGGACCCGCTGGAATGCTGTCTGCGGAAAGACTGGGGCCTTGAGAGCTAGGGAAGGCCT
Organism: Leptobrachium leishanense; assembly: GCA_009667805.1. Taxonomy (NCBI): domain Eukaryota; kingdom Metazoa; phylum Chordata; class Amphibia; order Anura; family Megophryidae; genus Leptobrachium; species Leptobrachium leishanense. The sequence continues at coordinate 17,864,460 of CM019063.1, read as the reverse complement.
CCTCTTCCTCCCGCTGCTCTGCCTTTATAGCCACATCTATAATTCCCCGCAGAGTGTGCTCCAGCAGGAACACTAAAGGAATTGTGTCACTGATGCATGCACTGTCCCTGCTCACCATCCTCGTTGCCTCCTCAAATGGTGACAGTACAGTGCATGCATCCTTGATCATCAGCCACTGCGGGGCGGGAAAAAAACCAAGTTGACCTGAACCTGTCCTTGTGCCATACTCACACAGGTACTCGTTGATGGCCCTCTGCTGCTTGTGCAGACGCTGCAGCATTGCTAATGTCGAGTTCCACCTGGTGGGCATGTCACAGATCAGTCGGTTTGTGGGAAGGTGGAATTCTCTTTGAATTTCCGCCAGGCGAACGCTTGCTGGGAATGACCATCTGAAGTGGCTGCAGACTTTTCTGGCCTGGATGAGAAGCTCTGGCAGCCCTGGGTACTTGGTTAGGAAACGCTGTACCACCAGATTTAGGACGTGTGCTAGGCATGGTACATGCGTCAATTTACCCTTTGCGTAGGGCGGAGAGAAGGTTGCTGCCATTATCGCAGACGATCATTCCCAGCTCAAGCTGGCATGGTGTTAACCATCTCTGCACCTGCCCCTGCAGAGCTGACAGAATTTCTGGCCCGGTGTGGCTCCTGTCCCCTAAACAAACCAGCTCAAGCACAGTATGTCATCTTTTTGCTTGAGCCATTGCGTAGACCCTGTCAGGCGTCAGTTTAACTGCCACTTCGCCAGAGACAGAGAAGGAGGAGGAGGAGGAAGAGGGAGAGGTGGTGGAGCAGACAGACCTCATACAAGCAGTTTTCTGGAGGCATGGTGGATGAACAAGCTCCAGCACAGAGCCCCGTCTTGGATCCCTCCCAGCTGCGATCAGAGTTACCCAGTGTGCCGTGAAGGAAATGTAACGACCCTGTCCATGCTTGCTGTACCACGTGTCTAAAGTCACATGCACCTTGTTGCTGACTGCCTTTCCCAATGACTGGATAACATTGTCTTCCACGTGCTGGTATAGTGCTGGAATGGCCTTGCGTGAAAAGTAATGGCGTTTTGGAACCTGCCACTGTGGTACAGCACATTCAGCAAATTCACAGAAGGGAGCAGAGTCCACCAGCTGGAAAGGCAGCAGCTGCAATGCGAGTAATTTTGCTAAGCTGGCATTTAGACGCTGTGCTTAGGGATGGTTGGGACTATATTTTTTCTTTTGCTGCAGCAGCTGCGGCAACGTAATCTGACTGCGTAAATCTTCAGCTGCTGGGATGATGTCACATTGTGAGGAAGGAGCTGGTACATCCATTACTTTAGCATCATCCCTGTCGGTGGAGGTTGTAGGCAATGACATGACAGGACATACAGTGGGGGTAGAGACAGATGAGGAGGAGGAGGAGGACCTACGCAAAGTTTGGCACCAACGGGATGTGTGGCAGTTGTTCATATGTCGCCTCAAGCACGTGGTACCCAAGTGTCCGGTATCTTTCCCACTCTTAAGCCTCATCTGACATAGATTACAAATAGCAACGCTGCGCTCTACTGAACATTTCTTAAAGAACTCCCAGACAACAGAGTTCCTGCGTGTGTTCTTTGAGACAACAGCGCTCTGCACCAGAGCAGCTCTGACATGTGATGCCTTGGACTGGCTAGTGCTACGGTTGGTCACAGAGGATGTTGTGCCTCGTGTTTGCTGTGCCTCCTCCTCCCCCTCTTCCTCACTTAATGCCTCTGTTCGATCAGGCACCCAGGTGGAGTCAGTGACCTCATCATCATTGTCATCATCACCCAGTGGCGGAAGTACCAGGGTTGCAGCGGTCGCAGTTGCGACCGGGCCCTGGCATTCCAGCCACTGGAGGGGGGCCCAGCGCCGCCCGCCAGATTCCGGCAATCAGCGCCGGAATCTGGGAGCCGCGCGCTGGCCGTCCCTCTCCCTGCGAGCGGCCGCTGACATGCAGCTTGGCCGCTCACGTGGGATAGGAACCACCTGACCAGCGCACAAGATCCTCTCGCGAGATCTCTGCGCTGATCAGGTGGTTTCCGGCGAGCAGCCAAGACGCATGCTTCCAGCGGCCGCTCGCCTCGGAGAAGAACGAGACACCGGCGGAGCCTGCCCTGGGGCCAGCAGAGGTGAGAGCTGGGGGCCCTATATACCCATGAGAGCTGGGGGACCTATATACCCATGAGAGCTGGGGGCCCTATATACAATGAGAGCTGGGGGCCCTATATACCAATGAGAGCTGGGGCCCTATATACCCATGAGAGCTGGGGGACCTATATACCCATGAGAGCTGGGGGCCCTATATACCCATGAGAGCTGGGGGACCTATATACCCATGAGAGCTGGGGGCCCTATATACCCATGAGAGCTGGGGGCCCTATATACCCATGAGAGCTGGGGGGCAATATATACCCATGAGAGCTGGGGGCCATATATACACCCATGTGAGCGGGGGCAATATATATCCATGTGAGCTGGGGGGCAATATATATCCATGTGAGCTGGGGGGGGCAATATATATCCATGTGAGCTGGGGGGCAATATATATCCATGTGAGCTGGGGGGCAATATATACCATGTGTGCTGGGGGCATTATATATCCATGTGAGCTGGGGGGCAATATATATCCATGTGTGCTGGGGCAATATATATCCATGTGAGCCGGGGGCAATATATATCCATGTGAGCTGGGGGGCAATACTATCTTTGTTTTATTTTGCAGTGAAAAATAAGTAAAAATAGAGCTTTTTTTTGGGGGGGCCCTTCATGGATTCTTGCACCGGGACCCTCAGGTTTCTAGTTACGCCACTGTCATCACCCCCTATCTCCTCGTCACTGGAGCCAACTTGGCAGTATGCTGCAGCTGCTGGGGCAACATGAGTGCCAGTTATTTGTGTGTCATCACTGGCACCCCCTTCCTCTAGGTTTATTATACTCCCTTCCTCAACCTCAGAGAATGAATCAGAGCACTGTACTTGCTTGCTGCGCATCCTCAAGCAGCATGTCACTCTCATTGTAGTCAAACAATTCAGCTGACTCCTCCGTGTGTGATAGCGAGGCTATGGCAGGAGTAGCTGTGGACATGGAGGCTGCATTAGATGCTTTGGCAGCTGAGGTGGACTGTAAAGCACTAGAAGCCTGGCTGGCAGAGGACTCGGAGGATGAGGATGGCCTGGTTAGCCAATCCACCAAGTCCTCTGTATGTTGCTGCTGCTTAAGATGGCCAGCACCAGTTAGAAAGGACAAGCGTGCCCCTGCAGAGGATGCACCACGTCCACCACGACCAGAGGCACAGCCTCCCGACACAGGGGTTGCTTACCCACTTATCTGTGTCTGGGAGCGTCTGCCTGTCCTTTTTGTTCTGTCAGACATGGTGAGTGATATATAGATTAATATATACAGAACTCTGATTCAACTCTGGTATAAAGATTTAAAGAACTCTGGTATAACTCAGTGAGACACACTGATAGCTGGCAGCCAGTGACAAGAGACAGATCACCTCAATTCACAAATGTTTTAAAGAAATTAGTGAGCCCCAACATACTGCGTGGTACTGGTTGTGTGACAAGACACAGATCACCTCAATTCACAAATGTTTTAAAGAAATTAGTGAGCCCCAAAATACTGCGTGGTACTGGTTGTGTGACAAGACACAGATCACCTCAATTCACAAATGTTTTAAAGAAATTAGTGAGCCCCAAAATAATGCGTGGTACTGGTTGTGTGACAAGACACAGATCACCTCAATTCACAAATGTTTTAAAGAAATTAGTGAGCCCCAAAATAATGCGTGGTACTGGTTGTGTGACAAGACACAGATCACCTCAATTCACAAATGTTTTAAAGAAATTAGCGAGCCCCAAAATAATGTGTGGTACTGGTTGTGTGACAAGACACAGATCACCTCAATTCACAAATGTTTTAAAGAAATTAGTGAGCCCCAAAAAGATTTGCTGGCACAGTGACAAGACACACATCACCTAAATTCCCTGATATTTGATAGAAATGAGACCCAAAAAGACTTGCTGGCACAGTGACAAGACCCAGAAGATCACCTCAATTCACAAATGTTTTAAAGAAAGTTGTAAACCCCAAAAAAGACTTGCTGGCACAGTGACAAGACACACATCACCTAAATTCCCTGATATTTGGTAGAAATGAGACCCCCCATTAGTGTGGAAGACCGGCAGTAACAACACACAACTATCTCCTTTGAAATCTCCTCTGAAATGCGTGCAGAATCGGCGTGTGGAAAAATTATATAGTGTGCTGGTGGACTTAGCTCTGTGAGCCCATGATTGGGCAAAATTTGCCCAATCAGGACTCTGAGCCGTGATTGGCATAGTGTTGAACCTGTCTTGCACCAGACCTGTGGTCAGGTGCAAGGCTGTAGCCAATTATGAGCTTCAGGCCAGTGGGAAAATGTATTGTGCTCCATTGTGGTCAAACATGCGGCGAACACCCAGAAATGTTCGGTGTTCGCAATCTAATCGAACAGGCTAAGTTCGGGTCGAACTCTGAACCATCCGAACCGAACAGCTCATCCCTAGTTACCACCAGCTCTGAAGCTGTAGCAAACTTTGAGTAAGCGATGAAAGGTATTTTAATATGATAGGTAGTTTTTTATTTTTGTATTAGTGTGAAATCCACCCCCCCCACCATTATAAGTGTCAAACCCTGCAAGTCTTTTACTTGCATAGGATGTAAGCCTGTGGAATTTAGCCATTTCCTTTGTGTGCAGGAAAGGGTGTGTGAACAGACCATAAGCTAGAAAATGTAGTACATTTGTCTCACTGTTGGTTAAACTCTGACGTAGAAATGTATCTGCTCTGATTGGTTGTTGTATCACATTCCTATGTTTGGAGTGAAAACTGCAGGAAGTTTTTATATAACGAACATTTCTATTGGATGTTGAAACAATAAACCAATCTGACAGACCACGGACTGATCAGATGATAATCTGCCATATCTCGGTGTGGTTGGGTCTGTCGTCTCCTCTGATCAGAGTGCGCAGCGCCTTACTTCAATTTTGATATATAAGAAGAAACTTGAAAAAGGTTTATGGTAATTATAATGGAAATTAGAATTTAACAGTTGGTGTCAGAAGTGGGATTTAATAATTCAATTGTCTAATATGATTTATTTCATGTTAGACAATTGCCTATATAGATAAAAGAATCTTTGCTTCCATGGGGAGGCTGTCTGTGAGAGCCACTGTGTTGTTGTAGGACGCTCTGTTTGTTTTTCTTTGTTGTTTGTTTATCTTAACTTGCCTGATAGACAACTGTTAATGAGCGGTGACTCACTCGTTATGTTGATGGACCCTGATGAGGTTCTGGTGCTGAGTATTCGTTATGTCACTCACCCGGGAAACTGAAAGATGTTTCTAGCGTTGAGTAAATGTGTGTGTCTTTGTGTCCATAGTGTAGCTCTATTGTGTTCTGGAGTTCTGGCTCGTAGCATTTTATTTTAATTGATTAGGTTTTGATTTAGAAACATAGAAAAATGTCGGCAGATAAGAACCTTTCGGCCCATCTAGTCTGCCCAATTACATGGATACTTTACCTGGATTTATCTTTTGTTTAGGATAGCCTTATGCCTATCCCATGCCTGCTTAAATTCAATTACTGTTTTGGCCTCTACCACTTCAACTGGAAGACTGTTCCATGTATCCACCACCCTCTCAGCAAAATAATGCTTTCTGATGCTACTTTTATACATAATATATGATTTCTTCTTGTATATCGAATAATTTTATCTCCCATTGAGAGACAGTTTTTTCTTTTTCCTCTTAATATTTTATTTTTTATTTTCTTGCGCGCTGCTGCCATTTTTTCTTTATTTTTTTGCGGCATGTGTTTGCGCGCTGATTCTAAAGGATTTGCTAACTGGTTTTTTTCAGATTGCATGTTTGTTTTTGTTTTATATTTTATTTTGTTTCTTGCCATTGATTGCGTCTGTTTATTTAAATGTTTGTCTTTACTAACTATTAATATATGTGTTTATCTTTGATGTTTTGTATTTCGTAGTTTTGATATTATGTTTTTTATATGTAATTTATGTATAGGGACTGCTCTTAAAACAGGTTGCTTTGTTTCAGTCTTTACTGCCTTGCCTCGTGTAAAAAAAAAAAAAAAAAAAAAAAAGGAACAGGAAATGGAGAAAATAGGGCTTTACTTTTACAGTGACTTTCAAAAGCGCCTGCTAACTTTTTTTCTCTTTCTCATACATTCATTTTTTCTCTCTTTGTTCTTTTTTTATTTAATTAATAAACTCTTTATTTGTAATGTATAATGTTATTATGTGTTTGTATAAGGATTTTTTTTCTTTGAATGCTAGTAGTCTTTTAGCAGTGCAAGTTGGATAATGGAATATGTAGTTATTTTTGTTGTTCTGTGAGTATCTATTTGGGATAATTGAACAGTATATACAAATGACATGTGTCTAATGCCTTGAATGACTGTAGTAGCAGTTGAATTCTGGAGCTGTTAGTGCTTTATAAAACTGTAACTGTAACTGTTGTGGAATTGGGCGCGGTTTGAGTGCTTCGGCGTGCGTACAGTAGTGGAACAAAAGAAAGTAATTATGGGAGCTGGATTTACTGTAAATGGATTATAAATTGATGTATGATATATATATATAAAAAAATTGTGTATCAAGGTGATGGGCTCAAAGTTGTACATTTTCCCAAGAGAGGCGTGGTCGGTTATTTTCCTCTGGTCTTTGTTTGAGTCCAGCACTAAGGGATTGACCACACCTTAATATAGGTTATATGTTTTGCCAAAATGGCTGACTGAGATCATTTACAGTGTTTGTAACTTGTATAATGGAATATATATGTAGGTTCATGTTTAGTTGTTTGGAATCTAAGAGGATGAAGTGATATAAAGCTGAAGGATTTGAGTGAAAGTTTAAAGGAAAGCGCCTACAGGTTTAGTAGCGCTGTACAAAGGAATTTAGGCAGATTTCAAATGAGAGAAGGTGGTTTTTTGGTTTTATTTTAGTTGACTAAGGGAGATGGAAGGTTGTAGTTTGGTATCTGAGTATTGTTTGATTGTTTTCTTTTTCTGCAGTGGTAGCCAAATGTCTAGTTTTATTTTTTTTCCTGTCTGTTTTTGTCTTTTGGTGTGAAGTGCAATAGCGTATAACTGTGCCCCCATTGAATATTCTTGGAGGGAATAAAACAGGTTGTAAAATAGCTGCACAAACACCTCACGTTTGAATGTTTGTTTTTAACTAATATCCTTAATAAAGATTATTGATGTTTATTAAGAATCTTTTTCTCTGAGTTTCCTCTGAGAACTTTGTGCTAATTAACGCGTCAAGTTTTAAACATGCCCTTCTATACTTTCTTTCCCAGTTCATGATATTTTTGTTGTGTTTTTTTATTTGAATTGGAGTTCACATTCTTTTCCTAGTCTCCTCCATTTTGTCTCACTCATGACCCCTCCTCTCCTCCGTGTTGTCTCACTCATGACCCCTCCTCTCCTCCGTGTTGTCTCACTCATGACCACTCCTTTTCTTTGTGTCCAAAAATGTGTTGCATTTTTTTTCTCCATTTTAAAAGTATTTTAACCATATGAATTTTAAAGTTTTTGACAGGTTAATAATACATTTTTTTCCCAAGTTTTTACTTTAGGGTAAAATTACCCATGCATGCCAACTTTGCTCAAGCTAGATGGAAGATTATGTGATACCAATATTGATAAAGCTGTTGGAATTGAAGGAAATTTACTCAAACACATTATCATTTCACATTACAATGTTACATCAACTGGATAATAAGGAATTATCAGACACCAGGCAATAAAACATTCTAGTTTATCGACAACTCATCAATAAATCATGCGATTAAAGAAGATCATTGATTTGGAAATAAAACTTAAGACATGTCAGTTTTACAAAACTGTAATTTTCAACCAATAAGACAGAAGACAAAGAAAGAAGATAATGTATTTTTATACGCTGATGTATTATCTTTGTGTTGTCGTCTAAGTGATAATTATTTTGTGTCTTTTATTATTTTATTATTATTGTTGTTTGGTTACAATCAATATTGTTCAAAATTCCCTGACACATTTAGGATTATTGAAGATCACATCCAATTAAAATTAGAGTTAATTAAAGTATTTAGGAACATATAATTTAATGCATTTGCATAAATACGTTTCATGACATATATAGTGGTAAATGGAAAGTTCTCATTCGGTAAAATTAATGCTGTTTTATTTTTTTTTATTTTTATTTCATTGAGGATTGGTGTGTTTTATAAACACCAGGTTTGTTTCAAAACACCGAACAAGACTGAATAGGATAGTAATTAAATATTTTTTTTGATATTTAAAATGGGTGGAATATGCACTAATATGCACTTCGGCTATTTCCCTTTTGAGCCAAAGTTGCGTATATATATTTTTCTCTAACAATGAGTCAGAAGTAGTATAATTTTTTTCTCGTTGCGTGAGGCCGATAGGCTTTGCGGGGAAATTTTAAAATTTATTATCTGTGTCTCTTCTTGTGTAAATTAAAATTTTTATTGTTTTCGTGCATTTGAGAGTGACAATGAATGAATGGATGTATATGATTAGCGGGGTATACCATATTTTCTTTTCTTTTTTATTTTCTTTATTGTTGCTACAACCGTATCGCATCATCAAGAAACCTGACAGTCACAATGACTGCATATGGAACGAATCATGGACATTTTGTGTCAAGGTCAAAGGTCACAGGTATTAAGCAACCAGCGCAAAGAGACAGCTTGTTCAGGAGTCCCTATGGTGGGAGCTCTGATGACATTTAATGATTATGCGTCTCAAGCTGGGATGTTGAAAAAGACCAGACCTTGATCTCGCACTGTGGACTACGGTATTAGATTATGGAATATTTTTTTTTTTTATTTAATCCCCTAGATAAGTGAGAGAAAGGAATGGATTTGGGAAAATGAGAATGTATTTCTTGAGAGTGTGTATGAATGCAGGTGTGTATGCGGTCTGTGGAGTGAAGCTGAACATAGGAAAACACACAGATATAGATCTGACTCATGTTGATTATTAGATAAATAACCTTTTACATTCAAGTTATTATATTTTTCTTGTTCGGTGAAGTACATTTTGGGAAACGGGAATAAATAGTTATTCAATGTCTAGATTAGGTATTTTGGCCCAAACTCCAAGTGTGGTTCGCTGGTAGAGTGAATCTAGATAGATAAGTATATTTTATGCTCATAAAGGGCCTCCTTGGGGACTCCTTTTCGTATATCGTACAGGTATTAGGCGAGGATACTATGGCCCAGGTATAATTAGTTTAATTGTCTAGTTTGTTTCATCCATTTTTGTGATCACGATTGTATATGTGATCAATGAGACGATTGAAAGGTATTTTAATATGATAGGTAGTTTTTTATTTTTGTATTAGTGTGAAATCCAACCCCCCCCCCACCATTATAAGTGTCAAACCCTGCAAGTATTTTACTTGCATAGGATGTAAGCCTGTGGAATTTAGTAATTTCCTTTGTGTGCAGGAAAGGGTGTGTGAACAGACCATAAGCTAGAAAATGTAGTACATTTGTCTCACTGTTGGTTAAACTCTGATGTAGAAATGTATCTGCTCTGATTGGTTGTTGTATCACATTCCTATGTTGGGAGTGAAAACTGCAGGAAGTTTTTATATAACAAACATTTCTATTGGATGTTGAAACAATAAACCAATCTGACAGACCACGGACTGATCAGATGATAATCTGCCATATCTCGGTGTGGTTGGGTCTGTCGTCTCCTCTGATCAGAGTCGCGCAGCGCCTTACTTCAATTTTGATATATAAGAAGAAACTTGAAAAAGGTTTATGGTAATTATAATGGAAATTAGAACTTAACAAGCGACAGCTCTTTGTAATTAGCGCTCAAACTTTGTGATACTAACTGTAGCGTTCAGGTATGTAAGCGTTAACGTCAGGATAATTGACTTTAACGCATGCCCTCCATATTACATCCTTATTGCTAAACCGGTTAAAAGCAGAGTGGAGGAAATGTGGTCTGTTTGTGTGTGCTTTAGGCTTGTTCCAGGGAGCAGAGTCGAGGAAATCTGGTCTGTTTGTGTGTTCCTTCCGGCGCTGCAGCCATCGGAGGAGCGTCGGCATGCAGCCACACCCATCCAGAGCGTTGGGGAGGTAACTAAAACTGAAATTAGGAAGACAGAAAACTCCACATTTTAGAGCCTTCCGCATTTCAGAATTCTGGATTTGGGGTGCCCAACCTTTATATTTAATATAATGCCAACTAGGCAAAAGCGAGCCTCTCTGATAAACTGGACAGATAGAATGTTATTATCAACTTAGTGAAACCATGTTATGCTTCACAGCACCTCTTTGCTGTAAGATTTACATTACGCGTCAGGAGGCAAAAGAACCAGCATAGCATTTAACTGATCAGTGTTGCAGGTGGCCGATCCATAATTAATTGCATAAAGAGCACATAAAAGATTAAAAAAACGGACGAACCCATTGACAATGATGCAATAAAGACGTACAAGCATGAAACACTCAGCAGTAATCAGAACGTTCCAAGACAGACAGATTGCCGAGGTCATTAATAGGAGTGGAGATAATGCCGTGTTGTGATAAAGAAGGCATAGATTAAGTGAGTCAGTGAGAATGAACCTGTGTCCATTTACAAATCATGAACAGAAGGTATTAAATATAGAAGACTAGCAGCGCACTGGAAATGACGCATGCGAGCAGATGACTCAGTGAGACAACAAGGGAAAGTCTAGCCCGATGCATGATACATTAAGTCACTCTTCACTTGATGCTGCCAGGGACCCTGACCATAAAGGAAGTCATTCATTATCGCAGAGCTCACATAACGGAAGTATATCTATTTTACTGGAAATCATATCATTGGCGCAATGCACCTGATGTTATTCTCTTTTTGCATTATTTACACTGTAAGAACATGCAATTAGCGTCGACTTCGTTTTTCAACTTTGCATAGCAACATGTGTAAAGGTTTCCATTAGGGATGCAACGATACCACTTTAAGACCGAGTACGAGTACCGATACTTTTTAAAAGTACTCACCGATACCGAGTACCGATACTTTTATTTTATGTCATGTGAACACTTTTCAATAAGAACAGACCTCATATAAAAATGCCCCAGCTCACATGTATATATCCCCCCGAGATATATACATATACAGAATGCCCCCAGCTCACATGGATATGTAGCTTACCCCCAGCTCACATGGATATGGAGATTGCCCCCAGCTCTCATGGAGATTGCCCCTAGCTCTCATGTATATGCCCCCAAACTCTCATGGATATTGCCCCCAGCTCTCATGGATATGCCCCCAGTGCTCATGGATATGTCCCCAGCTCACATGGATATGCCCCCAGCTCACATGGATATGCCCCCAGCTCTCATGGATATGCCCCCACTGCTCGTGGATATGCCCCCAGTGCATATGGATATGCCCCCAGCTCACATGGATATGCCCCCAGCTCACATGGATATTGCCCCAGCTCACCTGGACACTGGACACTGAAGGAGGAAGGTGTATCCGGTCGCAGGGCTGTAACGTGGCCACCGGGCCGTAGAGGCCTTGACTCTGCCTCCAGCCAAGATCTTGCGGGCTGGCTCCTGCGAGATCTCGGCTGGCGGCAGCGTCACAGCCTCCACTGCCCAGCAGCCGCGTCACAGCCCTGCGACCGGACCCACCGCTAGGTGAGTATGAGGCCCGCAGGAGGGGAACGCTGGCTGAGTGCTTTTCATGCACGCTGCCAGCTTACCCAGCCCCGCGGATACCGGCAAGCTGACCCAGCACTGGCTTCCGGTATCAGGGGGATGTATCGGGCCATTTGCATGAGTACCAAGTGCAAACGGCAGTATCGGCACCGATACCGATACTAGTATCGGTGCATCCCTAGTTTCCATGAAATAATAATGGTAACAATGTAATTGTATCGGGTTGGTTTTTTAAAATGTGATTTAAAGCTGTGTATTTACAGGAATAAATTCACTTGCGATAGGTGCTATGAGCTAAACAGGAGGGAAGTTACGAAAGGCAGATGAATCTCTATGAAGCGCATTTGGTTGATGTAATATCTGCTTCGTTAACTTCTTAGTAATGAAAATATTAGGATACGAGTATAGAAAAGTATATATGGGGTTATTCAAAGAGCACTGAAATTCCATCGGAATTTTTTGTTGCTCTTTTGTTCCCTGCACTTGGGTAATTAAATTCCCCAACGATGCGGCGAATTCAGCATTCACCGCAGGGTCCCCGAAGTGCAGGGAATATCTGCCGACAGCATCCAAAAAACTGCCGCATCGATAGGAAAAGCCACCGGGAAATAATTGGAGCGACCTGAAAAACCGCCACTAAAAAGCCAAAAACAGCCCTGATGAACCTGACAATCTGCTTGTTGTATTCTATTTAACTGTAACAGTAGCCTAATTTGACAGACAGTATCTATACACATCTGTTATTTTTCACTTACACTTGTCTGTGTGTTTTATTTGTCCACAATCCCCAAAGAGTAAACCTAGTAACAGGGTCATCATCATTTCTTACAGTATCAACAACTTTATCAGATTGACCAGACCTTTGTGGTGTGGGCACACCAACTAAAAAGACTGAACAAACTACAAAAAAATCTGCTTTTGCAAAATCACTTAACACTTCAAGTAATCATGCCAAAAAATGTCAACCTAACCTCCCATAGTGCAGAGTTTGCTGCTATCTGCTACTTCCTCGAGCCAGATGCAGCAGATCACAGAGATCAAATAGTTCCCAGTGTCCATCCGCAGCTCCAGCAGTCGCTGCATATGTCAGCTCAGACAGAGCTTGTGCATGGGGTCACTGCTGCCAGTATCTAGAAACAGCTCCCAAATATTGCATCTCAGGCTAGGCTCAGCTGACTGGGTTGGAGCCAGAGGCAGCGTGTTGTGCAGATCGGCTACTGATCGCATTGCTCAGCAACCACATCGTTGTGATCGGATGATCGCCAGGACAGGGCATGGCTGCAGACGTCCGGCACGCCTTCTCTGACATCGGAGGGGGCCGGCCACCAGATTAGATTCTCTACCTGCTGATGGCCTAGCGAGGTAGGCCGCAGAACCTCCTCCGAGGCCTGCAGGGTAAAAAACAAATGCAGCCACCGCTGGAATGATGATGATCATCATGATGATCTATCGCCCCAGCGGCCCCAAAAATGAAGCGGCCTACTGGGATTCCGCCCAGTATCCCGGTAGGCCAGTCCAGTCCTGCTCAGGACCGACCTTTGGGGACAGAAACTTGTCGATCGCCTGGCGCCCATGTTGCTATGATTCTCTGTGCGGCTGCACACCCCGCACACCCCAAAGGCTGGCCCTGGTCTCAGCCACTAATACAACAGCAGGGTCAGAATGGACTTTTAATGACAAGTCACTAATGGATAATCGTGCGCAGAATTTATCCATTAGCGAGTCTATCTCCACTGGTATAGGACCCTAATGATGTATTTAAATAGCACTGCAGGTCTATTCAAAGTAATATAAGAAACATTGCCTCAATTATGCAGAATATTCAAAGAACCTGTAAACAAAATAGCAGAAATCAGCTACGTTTTTATTGATCAACGTTCCTTAGAAACGTACAAGGTGAGCATCAAAGATGATTTGAAACTCTGAAGGTATCTGCTGGTGAAGGGAATGTCTGGAAACATATTCCCATTGTATTTACAAATCTCATGGAATCTTCTGTGTGATGCGTTTTATAATGAAACCACTGCTTTGCAGCTGCAATGTAATCTCCCAGCGCTATCACAAGATACAGGGAATAATTAGACACATTTTGGTGTGTAATCTTCAGATCCAGTGTCAATACTTTGCACGCCGCGGATTGCACGGGCTGGTTTTCCTCTCCTAATCACACTCTCCCACTCAGTAGGCTTGCTGCTTACATTTTCCCGTTCATTGTTTAAAAGGTTTTCTACTCATTACATGGGATAATTAGGACAGATGTTTTCCGCGAAGACTTATTTCATGTAGTGCTACTTTCCTTTTTATTAAAACAATTTGCTGTTCCAAGAGCAATGCAATTATTGCGAAAGGGCTCACCATTAAAATCCACTAATGGTCATATGCATGAAGGTTTTTATGGTCCTGTAACTTAACTCCTTCTTAGCCACAAAAACAAAAAACTCAGTTTCTTTCTATTTTCAGTCCAGGGAGATTAGATTTTCACATCCTTTTCAGCGCTCACCTCCCCTCTGTGCTGGAATAAGAGCTCAGTGGACCTGAACTCTCTCACCCCATATTATGCAATTGCCCTGCTCCCTTTGCATGCAGCCAATATCATATTCTCTATCCCATGGTGCCATTGTCCTACTCCCTTGCCATGCTGTCATTATCATATAGTATCTCTCCCCCCTGGTACATGTCCCATCGCCTCCATATTGTGCCACTGTCCTATAACCCTATTGATGGTGCCATTGTTATATCCCAACTTTATGATGCCCTTGTGCTATACACCTCCCCATTGTACCATTCTCCCATCCAATCGCCATTGTGCCATTGTTCTATTCCTCGACCCCCCCCCCCCGGTGCTATTGAGAGAATTTGATTAAAATGACCCTGGATTTATGTTAAATAACAGAGCCTTAAAGGGACACTATAGGCAACATGACCACCTAAGCTATTTTAGGTGGTCATGATGCCCAGAGTATGCTGCCCCCTGTCCCCCCTCCCTCCGCTCAGCGGTTCAGCTCAAAAAGCTGAAAACAGCTGAGAGAGGCGGAGGACTTTACTCCGCCCTCCCAGCTGTCAGTCAGCAGAGCGGGAATCATATTTCCCGCTTCTGCCGACTTTTGCCAAGTAGGAGACGTCATCGCGCTTTCAGCGCGATGACGTCTCCTACTCACCACAGAAGCTGGCGGCTCCCTCTGAGGGTTAGTGTTGCGTGCATCCTCTTGCGCGCAACACTAATCCTCAGAGGGAGCCGGGAGGAAGCCTGCCGATTGGCTGGCTTATGTGAGAGGCGCATGCGCGCTTCTCACGTAAACCAGAAGCCAAGACGCAGCAAGAAGGACGGGAGCGGAAGAGGAGGGAGGTGAGTATAAAAAAAAAAAAGACGCCGCTGAAACAAGAGGATTTTAGGGTAAGTATTACAGTTACAAAAAAAAATAAAAAATCTAAAGTTTTATTACGGGAATAGGGATAGGTTAGGATAAAAAAATGGGGGCTGATTTTTTGAGTAGAGTGTTCCTTTAAATATTCTCATTTTCAGTGTTAGCATTTTATTCAATTCGTATTAAAACTTTGTCACCCAATCCAGTAAATCCCACGATATACCTTTCATTAGTATACTGAAGTTGTGTAACAGAGTGCTTTACTGCAGTATGTAGAATTCATATGCTGCTGCTGGTATTTCTTCATACTGCCAGAAGGCACTTTTCAAGAACTGCAATTACTAATTAATATGGTGCAATTTCCAGCACCCTTGTGATTTCTACATACTGCAGGGAAGCACTCCTCCGCATGCTGCAGAAACCTGTTTACAATGAAGAGGGTTTGAATTAATGAAGGCCTGCTGTATGCAGAATTCACTGGGTGCGGGAAATCACGGTGTATACAGCATATGAATTCTGCACACTGTAGAAATCATTTTTCCAGCTAAACCTATTTGCACATTTATTCAGATTCCCTGGCTCTCTGAGATATACAACCTGAATTTCTACATCAGATGTTATGATTATACATGATCCCTGGCTGTATATGACAGGTTTCTTTGGAGAATTCGCTGTCAGGGAGAGGGAATGTAAGGAATGTGAGATACTGGTACATTTGTAGCACTAATTCTGTATACTACTCTAAACTAAAATAGAACAAGTACCTGTCAGGAAAACTGAGGCTCTTAGGCCAGTGTCAGATGAGTGTTTTGAAGAGCAACGTTCCTTCCAGAACCATGATAACCAGACAGAACCATGATAAGGCAAGACCTGGATGCAATTAGCAAGCTTATAAAGGGAGTATTGGGCTGTTAATGGTCGCGCCATCCAAGTACATTGGGAATGATCAGGCCCAGATTAAGATCTCTATGGCCCTGGAGCTGAATATTTTGGGGGGCTTTTTTTTGTAATTTTGTGAAATGAAAACATATTTTTGGTTTTTTAATAGTGCTGATACAGGTATATCTAACCAGGCAGAAACTGTGTGATTACTTTTTCATTGAGATTTCAATCATTTAGAGAGTGTAATTTTTTTTCACATTTTATCATCGAAACCTTTGTGGTTATATATTCTATAGGAATATCCTATAATCCAGTTGAGGAAGTCATTCATGGCGAAACGCGTCCTGGTAGATATAAATCTGTACATTTAAAGCCAATAAATGTTTTTATTTATATTTTTTTAAATTTCATTGCTGTCTGCCTTTATGATTTTACAAAGAAGGTCCGGGGAACACCTTTATGATCCCCAGTGCACATTGTGACGGAGCCAATAGAGGCTCAACCGCTTGCAAGTGCGAATTTGGCTTTCGTTTTTAAAAACTGCCAAATTTATTTGTGATTTACTGCACCAGGAGGTGCTTCTTTCTTGGCTTTGTGTCAACTCTTTCTGCAGCCTTTTCTTGCTGGTCAATCCCGGAGAAGTGAACCGAAGGGTTTATGGGCGCCTGTTATAAGTCCCTGTCCGCTTTATTCCTGAGAGCCGGTTGTGGGCTCCCCTAAATGTGAGTTGAACATTGATACAAGTTGATCCCACATCTGGTGTTGTCATACTGCGCAATTCCGGTTCTCTGTGTTTTTTCCTGCAGCATAATCCCATCTGTATCCTTAAGAAGATCTGCTCCCGAAGATAAGGACTACTGTTTATTATTATTATTATTCTTTATTTATAAAGCGCCAGCATATTCCGCAGCGCTGTACAATAAACACAGTATAGACAGGGTTACAGTACATTGAACAACATTTGACAAACAGTACAGGAGGAGATGAGGGCCCTATTCCCGTAGGAACTCACAATCTGGGAGGGTTGGGGTTGGAAACAGGAGGAGAGGACTGTAAGGTGAGAGTGATTGATGGTTGCGTCAGTGAGTTGGGTGGTAGGCTTCCCTAAATAGGAACGTTTTAAGGGAGCGTTTGAAGGAAGAGAAGTTAGGGGAAAGTCTGACAGTACGAGGGATAGCGTTCCAGAGAATGGGGGCTGCGCGTGTGAAGTCCTGCAGTCTATCATGGGAAGAGGTGATGCGGGGAGAAGCTAGGCGCAGGTCACTGTTTGACCTTAGGGAGCGGGCCGGGGTGTATTTGGTGATTAGTGAGGACAGGTAGTGGGGAGCTGAGTTAGTGAGGGTTTTGTAGGTAAGGATAAGGATTTTGAACTTAATTCTGCAGTGGATGGGGAGCCAGTGAAGGGACTCGCAGAGGGGAGCGGCAGAGACAGAGCGGCGGGTGAGGTGAATTAGCCTGGCGGAGGCGTTCAGGATGGATTGTAGGGGGGAGAGGCGGGACAGAGGGAGGCCAGATAAGAGATTATTGCAATAGTCGAGTCGGGAGATTACCAGGGCGTGTATGAGTTGTTTTGTGGTGACAGCGGTAAGAAATGGCCGAATTCTGGAAATATTACGCAGTTGGTATCGGCAGGAGGAGGAAAGAGACTTGATGTGGGGGATGAAGGAAAGAGCAGAGTCAAGTGTAACTCCAAGACAGTGAACTTGGTTTGATGGGGAAATGGTGATACCCTCCACCGTGATAGAGAAGTCAGGAGGTGGGGAGGCATTGGAGGGAGGAATAAGTAGGAGTTCAGTCTTTGACATGTTGATCTTTAGGTGGTGGGAGGCCATCCAGGAGGAGATGCCAGATAAACAGTCACTGACTTTTGAAAGGACAGGGGGAGAGAGATCAGGGGTAGAGAGGTAGATCTGAGTGTCATCAGCATAGAGGTGGTAATTGAAGCCAAAGCTGTTGATGATTTTGCCCAGGGAGGAGGTGTAGATGGAAAAGAGCAGAGGACCAAGGACAGAGCCTTGAGGTACACCAACAGATAGAGGCAATGAGGAGGAGGAGTTTCCAGCAAAGGACACACAGAAGGACCTGTTGGATAAATAGGATTCGACCCAAGCGAGTGCAGTGTCACCGAGACCCAGAGAGTTGAGGGTCTGTAGAAGGAGGGGGTGGTCAACAGTGTCAAAAGCAGCCGAGAGGTCGAGCAGGATGAGAATAGAATAGTGGCCGTGTTTTTTAGCAGTTAGGAGGTCGTTGGTGACTTTGGTGAGGGCAGTTTCAGTTGAGTGTAGGGGACGGAAGCCAGATTGCAGGGGGTCAAGTAGGGAATTGGAGGACAGGAAGAGGGAGAGGCGGTTGTGGACTGTCTTGTGGACCTTGGTTCTTTAGCGCTGTGTTGTATTTCTTGTCTAAATTGTTACTGGGTATTTAGAGAAACCCCCGCACACAACATTCAGCGAGTGGGATAGATACTTAATTCCGGTGGGCGCTTCACCCCTTTCCTTCCTATAGGGAATTCTTGTTTAAAAAAAATAATGTGAAATGGGAACCTGTTACTGCATTTTTTTGAGAATTTTAACCAAAAAAATTAAAGCAAAAATGAAATATTTCCCTTGTGTTTTGGACCATATTTATTTTACGAATAGTATGACTATGTATAAAACACTGACCTTGCTCCCAGCGTGGAAAAAGAGAAGGTGAGTAATGGACAATGCCATCGCTTTGGAACTAAAAATAAATAAATAAATAAATATTTTCTTTTCTTTTAGATTTTACATGGTCAGGTTTGACATTAATGCAAAGGCCAGACTCTGCCCTGTCCAATGACGCCTCACTTGATCTTGTGAGGTGTAAAGATTAGTGATGCAGGGGTCCAAAATTTCCTGCAGTGTTCTTCGCTGCAGTGCGGCAGTTTAGGTTTTTGATGTAACAATTCATAACAATCGATTGTACCATCACCCATCACCCCCACACTTGTTGGTGACATGAGAAATGTGATGGTTAGTTAGTGCAGCATCATTGTTTACTTTATAATTGAAAAGTGAAAAATATTACTCTTGAAAAGAAAAAGAAAAATTAAATATTTATTATGTTATTATTTGGTACTTAAAACCTGGTCATGTTTGGTATCATTGGAAAGGCCATACTCTGGCCTTTCCAGTGATACCTCACATTACTGTAGCTTCTATGGAGGTAGAGATACAGGGGTCCAAATGCAGACATAGTTATCCTTTCTCTGGGCCTATTCTGAGGCATGTGCCTGGAGCTGCTGCTCCATCTGCCCCTATGTTAATCTGGCCCTGGGAATGATGCATTGATGCCCATATGACACATGGAAGGCAGCCTGTTAAAAGACATGTGTATTGGGTAATAGACTTTCCACGCCACAATCAAGAGCCACAGGAAATATACTTCCCATGAACTGGTGTCTTTCCAAGGACATGAGTTGGCGCACGTGATGAACTATGGAAGCCGTGAGTCCCAAACCAAGATGAGCCACAGGTAAGGCTAGGGTCAGAGTGGGGCAGTCGGAACGCGCGTGCAGGCGCACTAAATCACGGCGGCAGTAGCAGCACATAACGGCCAATGACGGCCAATATACGCAGTACGTGCGTACAAAAGTGCGCCGACACCACGCAACCGGCAAATGAAAGCATTTTTCTCAGAACGTGAAACCGCTGCTACAGACGTACAGAGTGCGCTGCGGCCGCATGGCAGCGTGTGTGCGTGATTAGGAGAAGTCAGACGCTGCTAGTGTGCGGCCTACATAACGTTCAAACAGCCGGATTTCCCTAGAATTGCGTTGGTGAGTACCTGCGACTGTGCGACTGTGGTCGTCTGACCACTTAAGCGTATTCCGTGAAAAAATGCGTGCGCACGCATCGACGTACATTTTGACGGTGGCCGCAGAAAATGCGCTCATCTGTCCCTAGCCTTAACCATCAGGAGGAGATGACTGTTCTCTGATCTCAACAGTCTCAGCCATAGCTCACTTCAGGGTAATTCTCTGTGGTTGAACAAGATTTGTGTTTCAGAGACTCTATTATTAAAGAATATCTCCTCCTCCTGTATCTGAAATCATGTGTTTCCAAGGAACCTCCTTTCCTGCGACCTGTTATCTTGAATTTTACATTCACTGGACAATGCAACACTCACTCCTATGATACAGTTAGTGCACATGCCAACTCGTTTTTTGTTCTAGATTACTTATTTGGATCGATCATCCAGACATAGCGCTCACAGGTTTAAGCCTTAATTCTCAAAGGCCAATAAGAATATCCGATATGTCTTTTAACTCTCACCAGCCAATAAGAATATCCCATTTGTCTTTTAACTCTTACAGGCCAATGAGAACACTCATATGTATTTTAGGTTACATTTACCTTTTGACAATCAAACCCTCAGGGTTTGGATCCTAAACGCTGTTGAAAAATGGAGCTCCAGATAGGTCTCAGTCCTCAGTAAGTGAGTTAATCCCATAAGAGCAGTCATCAGGTTAGCATGTTAGTACCTGCTAAAGGTGAGATACAATGATGTTTCTTGGCAGGTTTAAGCAATCCATGGCCATGCATTGTGAACTAAATCTCCACCATTTTTTCAACAGAGTTTAGGATCCAAACCCTGTCAAACATCTTGAACAGATTAAGAACTGTGGTATCCCCAATAGGGGGTAAGAAATGTGCTTAGCTGTTAAGGCTAGGGTCAAACGAACTCATTATTCGCAGCAACCCTCAAATAGTGCGTCCGAACGCATTGATGTATTTTTTCACGGAATGCGTGAAAACGGTCAGACGACGTCCATTTTCGTGCGTGATTTTTTACGGATCGTCAGTAAAACACATATTTGCGTCTGGACTCTGGACGTTATGTAGGCTGGACATTAGCAGCGTCTGACATCTCCTAATCACGCACACACACACCGCAGCGCACTCTGTACGTCAGTACTAGTGGTTCTGCGTTCTCGAAAAAATGCGTTCATTTTCCACTTGCGTTGCGCGGCCGGACTTTCGTGCGGCCATACTTTGTATATTGGCCATGATTGCCCGTCATTTGCTGCTACTGCGGCCGTGATTAAGTGCGCCTAAACGCACGTTAAAAATGCGTTAGTCTGACCCCAGCCTAAAGGGTTAAAATCTTTGCTTTTCCTACTAAGCTGCTGGTGTTGGCTTTTCTGCGTGTTCATTGGCGTGCTCATTTCTGGTTTGTTGTATTACTTAGTCTTGAGATGCACCCACATTGATGCTTAGTATAGGTCGAGTGCTACCCTTCCTCATGTATTTTGTGTATAAGAGATATATATATATATATATATATCAGAGTGCCAGTAGAACCTGCCAGGGTGGCAGGAAAAGTGATAGATGGCAGATACATTCCTCCACGAATGCTTAGATTCATCATCTAAGGTACTGCTAGTATAAAGACCAATAGCTCTTTAACTTGTATGGGTAAAACAGATTCTGGAGCTGGTGTTACCAGGAGTTTAATTAGCTCTGGGTGGGACAGGGATTAATTTAATGTGCAGCTGCACCTAGCAGTGTGTGTGTCTCAGTGCATGGAGAGACGGTGTGTGGAATGCTGCAACTCCTGTGTTGGGAGAAAAGCCTGTCAGTGGGACAGGATTCCATGGATGAACTTTCACTGTTTCCTTAGAGGAAACCATCTCAGCTTGGAGGACTGTCTCTAAATACCCAAGTAAGGCTCAGTGGAGCGGACTTTTATTTGTTTCTATGAACTGATTTTGGCTGGATGCCTGCAACCTTTTTGTTTCTATTTTTGTGACTGGATTACTGTCTGAAATTAAAGCTGGCAATTTCTGAAGCGACTGTGAGTTTTCCTCTATATTGAGTCTGATCCCCTACAATATATATATATATATATATAATATATATATATATATATCAGAGTGCCAGTAGAACCTGCCAGGGTGGCAGGAAAAGTGATAGATGGCAGATACATTCCTCCACGAATGCTTAGATTCATCATCTAAGGTACTGCTAGTATAAAGACCAATAGCTCTTTAACTTGTATGGGTAAAACAGATTCTGGAGCTGGTGTTACCAGGAGTTTAATTAGCTCTGGGTGGGACAGGGATTAATTTAATGTGCAGCTGCACCTAGCAGTGTGTGTGTCTCAGTGCATGGAGAGACGGTGTGTGGAATGCTGCAACTCCTGTGTTGGGAGAAAAGCCTGTCAGTGGGACAGGATTCCATGGATGAACTTTCACTGTTTCCTTAGAGGAAACCATCTCAGCTTGGAGGACTGTCTCTAAATACCCAAGTAAGGCTCAGTGGAGCGGACTTTTATTTGTTTCTATGAACTGATTTTGGCTGGATGCCTGCAACCTTTTTGTTTCTATTTTTGTGACTGGATTACTGTCTGAAATTAAAGCTGGCAATTTCTGAAGCGACTGTGAGTTTTCCTCTATATTGAGTCTGATCCCCTACAATATATATATATATATATATATATATATATGAAGATTAAGCCTTAGTTGTTCTATCTGCATCAAAACAGACAGTTTCTTATCATTTAATCTCTGAGATTTAATTTTCTATTCAGTAACTTCATACCCTGGAGGTTTTTTTTTTTTGGAGCCTGAGTTTTAATAATTAACTTTCTCGTTTAACGGCTCAGTGGTTTTCCCTTGTAAGAGCTGAATGCTGCAGACTTTCAAACCAGTTTATTATCTAAATAATTGGATCTTTGCCAGACATTTACCCAACAGGATGTTTGAAGAATAATCCTGGTTATTTATCGGATTAGCAGGGTTCGCTAATGAACATATGGTATATAATCAACCACAACGATTTATAAACTACTGAAACAATTATAAATGTGAACTGACCAAACGAAACCATGGACAATTATAAACAAACATCCAATAAGAGAGAAAGTCACTTCAAACTGCCTGCTTTATAGTGTATATATGGCAGGCAAATAGTAATTATATCATTACAATGGTACCTCCAAGGACAAGTCTTGTTGGGTGTTCCCACTAAGCAGTGGTTAGTACCTACCAAAGTATCACAAGGAAGGACATCATGGGGCGTTCAAGGCTAATCGATGCACATTGGGAGGGAAGGATAGCCCGTCTGGTCCAATCACACAGAAGAACTACTGTAACACATCCATTCCTGACACACTTCAAAATATTTTCATAAATGGTTTGAGAAACATGATGAAGATTTCAACGTGTTTCCTTGGCCTCCAAATTCCCCAGATCTCAATCCGACTGAGCATGTGTGGGATGTGCTGGAACAACAAATCCATCCATCGAACTGTACAAAATATATGTTAAGGTTAAGTGCTGCCGCTCCCGATTTAGGGCCATATTACATAGTTGGTGCTAATTTAACCAGAGCTGTTGTAAACTTACCAGAGCCATTATAGCCTATGGAGCAGTTAAGTTAACTCTGGTTAAGTTAGCACTAGGGATGCGCTGTTCGGAGTTCGCATCGAACATCGGCCGTTCGCGAACTTCGAACTTTTTGGGACGTTCGCCAAAAGTTCTAAAAAAAATAAAATTGATAAAAGTATAAAAAATGCTTTAAAAAATCTAGAAATATAGAGACTCCTAACTGCAGAATATTAACCCCTTAGTGACCGGGCAGTTTTACACAAATCCGTCCTTTAGTGACCGCTGCTGTTTTTACGTTTCTGCGCTGCTCGTGTTTAGATCAAATTTTCCTCTTACTCGTTTATTCAACCCACACATATTATACACCCTTTTTCCCGCCATTAAATGGACTTTCTAGAAATACCATTATTTCCATCATATCCAATAATTTAATATAAAAAAAATATGAAATATGATGAAAAAAATGGTAAAAACACACTTTTTCGTAATTTAATCCCCTAAAGCTATAACCACCAATAAAGACCCCGGCTAAATAGTTTCCAAATTTTATCCCGAGAATAGAAATACCCAATTTTTACATGTTTTTACCTTTTAACCCTTTCACTGCTGAGCCAGTTCACCTATGTGCGCTGCGCTCATTCTGACCATTTTGTGCTAATTATTTTTAGATGACAGCCTAGGTCCTATTTAATTAAACTCCCCCAGACAAAAAAAACTTTAAAAAAAAAACATTTTTTTATTTTATTTAATTTTTTTTTTACATTTTTTTTTTTTTTTTTTTTTTTTTTTTTTTTTTTTTTTTTTTTTTTTATATTCTTTATTTTAGAATAGTTGCATATTCAAACAGAAAGCCAGCATACTGAAATGGCCACCTAGAGCCATAATACATCAAAGGGGAACATAATAAGGGAGGGGCGGGGGGATATGAACTCATCAGGAGGGCGGTGAAATCCGGTAGGAAGAGCACAGAGGAAAACATACACACACAAAAAACAAAAAAAAAAAAAAAAAAAAAAAAACGGGGGGAGAAATGAAGATGGTGAGGGACTGCCGCTTAAATTGTGGCGTTCCTGGCTCCCCCCGGCGACCATGAGGACACCGAGGGCCATGGAAGGGGCCACGTGGCCGGGGGACCTGGGGCCAAGAGGACGAACAGAGCCTAGGTATGTGCCCTAGCGGCTCGCCCAGGTTACCTCCCGATGCCCAACACCAAAAAAAAAAAAAAAAAAAAAAAAAAAAAAAAGGGGAGGGGGGAAGGGTCTCCGTGCTCCGGCAGATAAATATCAGGAAGCCCTAAAAGTCAGCAAGTATAAACATAGAGTCAATCAAGTGATTACATAAGAAAAAAGGGAAGGGGGGAACTTGCAGGGAATAAGCAGAGGGTATGAAGAACATGAGGGGGACCACATTTCAGCCAGGTTCCGTCATCGGGGCCAGTGGACCTGGCGGCTCCATTCCAATTCCCGCAGAAAGCAGAACCGCTCGCGCCTCTGCTACGGAAGTCACTGCATGTGTCTTGCCATCATGATGAATAATGAGCGATCCCGAAGATCCCCATCTGTAGCGTATCCCACGAGTGCGCAGCAGAGAAGTGACCTCCTTGAAACTTCGCCGGGCCACCAGCGCCAGAAAGGGTAAATCCCGGAAAAAAGTAAGGCAGCTGGAGGCATGGGTGACCCTGAACGAGGGACCAGCCGCGGATAGGACTCGGGAGTGAACATCCGTGTCCCGGACGACCAGTAGAACGTCGCGCGGTGCTTCCGCCGGGGCTGCTGCAGATTTCCTCAATCGAATCGTCGACAAGACCAGCGAAGGCGAGACATCCCCATCCAGCTGCAAGAGAGAGGACACCAATTCCACCACATACCTGAGGAGCTCATCCCCTCGTATCTCCTCGGGGACTCCCCGTAGCCTGAGGTTCCTGCGCCGGTGTCGAGTCTCCAGAGCCAGCACAGCAGAACTAAGGTGAGTGACCCGTGTTTGGAGATCTTTCACAGTGGCAGCAGTAGCCACCTGCGCTGCCGCTGTTTCCTGTGTCCGAGTCTGAACGTCGGCCAGCTGCGTCTGCAAGGGCTCCAAGACAGCTCTCACCTCCCTCAGGTCCTGTCGCCAGAGTGCACGAAAGTCCTCCATTACTCGCTGCAGTTCTGCGGAGGTGAGTACCGGTGCCGCGGGCAAAGCGTCAGGGACACTCACAGGTGGGGGCCGGTCAGCTGTGATCTTTCCATCTGATGGCGGCGAGACCGAGGCAACCTTAGGGCCTCCAGCCCCTCCCGTCCGTCCAGCTCCCAGAGAGGTCCGGATGTCTGGTAGGGCAGAGCCCCCAACCGCTCCGGAATCCTTCAGCTTCTTGCCCATGAACGTCGAGTGCAGAGTTCGTATAGGTACAAACACAGGCCGCAAGATGGCCGCCACGTGCTGTGTGCTGCAGATGGGGGAGACTGCAAGTGGGTCTCACGGAGCCGGGGTCCTCTCCACTCCTATATGTCAAAAGGATCCCTGGACAATCAGTGACCCCTCAGAGGAGAGCGTGCCAAAAACGGGGTACAAAAACGGCCGCTGGGTATCAAAATCCAACGTCTCAGCACGGAGCTCAGCTAAAAGGCAACCACTCTCCTCGAGGTCAGGACACGCCCCCCCTACATTTTTTTTAAAACCAAACCTGGTCATGTTTGGTATCATTTGAAGGGCCATAATCAGGCCTTTCAAATGATGGCAAATATGACCATCTAGCTGCCATGGATCGGGAGATAGAGGGATCCTTAGGATCCCCTTATCTCTACATGGCAGCTAGAGGGTTAACTGGCCCACTGACATCCTCACACATATGGTGAGGTGTTCAGTGGGTGGGGGGGACCTGGAGGCTTGGCTGACATCCAAGATGTCAGCCCCCCTCCAGGTTTGAATCACGTTTTGGCGCCAATTGGCGCCGCAACGTGATCCGGCGGCGAAATTGTTAATGCCATACACCGCTGGAAAGGGGAAGCTCTCCCCTCTCCAGCGGTGCAAACGGCATCTCCCTAGCTTCAATGGTTGGGGAGATAGAGGGCTCCGAAGGAGCCCCCCCCCTCCCCTCCATTGAAACACATGGGGGCACCTTCTGATGACGTCACCACGCAGCGTGGCGACGTCATCAGCCTCGCCTGCCCATGTAAATCACATGGGCAGGCTTCCTCCCTGTCAGATCGGCGTGGGATCCGACGAGGGAGGTGAGTATCGGGCGGGAGGGGGATTTGGCGCCGCTGACGTACCCTGTACGTCATCGGGTCTAAGGGAGACCCGAACACAGGACGTACAGGGTACGTCAGCGGTCGGGAAGGGGTTAAAAGCAATGGTTTATTAGATATTGAATTAAAACGGGAATATTTTTAACATTGAAGCCTGTGGGATAAAACAAACTTGTTACTAAAACATCAGGCAGACACGGCCCTCTAATCAGGCACTGTAAAGGGCAGCCTGCAGGGGCCTCCCAAGGATCTCCTTGAGGAGCATGTGGCCGCCAGATGACAGAGCTGCGACTGTGCGGGCTAGTCGCCCGGGTGCATGTGGTAGAGACAGGCAGCGCAGGGAGGGAGCCATTGCACCTGCGGCCACAGCAGACCCCCCCCCCCCACAACCAGGATCCAGGGAGCTCCCACTGACCACCAGGCTAAGGTAAGGTGACACATTTCTACATTTCTAAAAAAAATAAAATCCGAGGACATTTTTAAATGTCCCCGGGAACATAAAATAAAACCTTTTTTTTCTTTCTCTACCTGGCTGAATGTATTTAATTATATATATTAGATACATTCAGCCAGGTAGAGGGCGGTGGCATGTGGGCTGCGCGGGGTCTCAGGCAGTGGGTTTTTTTGTGTGTATATTTTTAGCAAATTTACAGGGGAAGGTAAGGGCAGGTATGATATATTCTTATAAATATATATATCCAGACTTTTATTACACACACATTTTGGCAACTAATCCCCCCCCCATTTGGCTGATCCCTCCAGAAGAAATGTTGAACCCGATATATATATTATTCTCTGCTCTATCGGGTTCAACATTTCTTCTGGAGGGATCAGCCAAATGGGGGGGGAGGCGCATTTAGTTGAGATTGTCCACATGCCACCCCCCCATGTGCGTATGTGTATATATGGTCTGAGGTCTGTGGGTGGGTGTATACGTATATATACGTATATATAGGTCTGCGTGTTGATATATACGTATATGTCTGTGTGTGGTATCAATGCATCCCTACTCTATACACAGCGCTCCGTGTCCCTATAATATATATGATCAGGGGGTTACCTTTTTTTTATATTTTTATACTATTCCTATTAAATTAACAGTAAATATTTATGTATTTTATGCAGTAGAAACTTTCTTTTGCCTATATAACATGTGCTTTGTGAAAATAAAACGGTTTTGTGTGTACATTTTAATTTAGTTAGTGGATTCCTGTCCAGTGCGGTGAGAAGCAAACGTAATGTAGTAACGTAATGTAGACACACTGCGAGGCGGAGCGGAGTGAAGTCAAGCCTGCAAAATGTTTTCTTCTCTTCGCTTCGCTACGCTGTTCGTCGCTACATGCTCAGTGTGGCTCAGCCTTTATTCCCGCATCGTTAGCTTACCGAATCAGTTTGTATACTTGTTACTTACCCTGCTTGTTCTGAGGACCCGATCTGTTGCCGACTTTGCCTGCCATTTGACTATTCTCTCTGTGTATTCCCTGCCTGTTCTGTTTGCTTCCTGTTGCTACTGTTGTGCGTCGATTCTCACCATATACAGTAGCGCAGTACAAGTGCCTAAACATTGCTGACCCGGTTTTGTTATAGCTGCTGATGTAACTGAATACATCGGGGATCTCTTCTGCATTACCAAAACCTCCACCACTGCACTCTTCCACAATACCTCAGTGGGGTTACTTACGGTGTGAAGGCACTTGCTGCCACCAAAGGCACAATATTTGGGTGCACTGCCACTGACGCCTATACCAGATTCATATCATTTTAATATTTGACCACAGGGTCCAACAATGCACTCTTCACACAATACCACAGAGGGGTTATGGTGTGACAGCACTGTTGCCGACACTAAAGGTCCAATTTTAAAGCACCTATTGTTACTTTCATCCAAAGCCTGCATAAGTTTCACCATAATTTAGCCAAAGAAAATAACTAAACTTGTTCTGCATGTCCTAAAATGTCTCCTTTTCATACAGGCTGCCACCCCAAGCAGTTGTTTATGAATATATTAAAGGAAAACCATTTACCGTCATTTGAAAAGTCATTTTTTTGTTTTTAAATGTTTCTTTACATCCTACAAATCTGCCACTTCACGGGGAAGGTTATGGGGACCTCCTAGGCACGACATTTGAAGGAAATTTTCATTTTTATTCTTAACCTTTATTTCATGGAAAACTCACTGTTCCTTTAAAAACGTTTTTTTTTTACTTTTTGTCATTGTTTCCTGTCCCCCAGGGCACGACCCGGACCCCATACACCTTTTATGGCAAATATCTTGCATATATGCCCTCTTGGAGGGCACTCTAAGAATCGAACTTTCGAGTCCCATCGACTTGCATTGAGTTCGGTTCGTGTTCGAGGTCGAACTCGAACTTTTGAAATTGTTCGAGTTCGAATGCGAACTGAACACAGGGGTGTTCGGCTCATCCCTAATAATCGTAGTAAATATTGCATATTTCTGGCGACTTAATAAGGATGCATATGATTGGAACCTAATAAAAACTTCTGTGTGTGGGCCAAAAGGGATCACTGTTCCCTCTGAAAAAGAGTGAAGAGACTGCATTCCACAGCCTCCTGCTGGATTGATCCCTGCTCTAAACCATGTGATAGGATTGAATGATGACCCAGGAGGTGGTTGGGCCTCGCATTACAATACAAACACCGAATACGTATAATCAGAGATTGATTGTGAGGCCCCATTCATCTTGTCTCGGACTCCTAAATTCGTTACTTTAATTCACCAATCCATATTATAAATCTTTCACCAATCCATATTTTAAACCATTGCAAAAACTGTTGGCACTATGTTAATGATGATACTACCTATAACAATATCCACACAAGCATTGTTTCGTGTGATCCTTTAATTAAAACATTATGGGCCCTATTACATTCTTCGCGCAGTGTGTTTTGTGTACGCAAATGCGCATTATCGAGAGGGGCAAAACCCTTTGTGATGAACGTTGTATTGCAACGTTCGCACAAACGATGAGCGTTAACGTTTAACGCGAGTGACCCTGCGCGAACAAAATTTCATGCGTGCATCCCATACTTAACATTGTGAGCGCAAATGCGTTCGTGCGCTGGTATGCGGATGGTATTACAATCTTCATGCGACTTCTCACGAATGACGTTTGCGCAAATTTTTTTAACGTCTTTGAAAAGCTGGTGGTAACTGCAAATCTGAACGTTCTGGCTGAAACTAAAAACACCAGCACAAAAAAAAATACAGCACAGTACAGTTACACATTCTACACATACCCAAACAAAAAAATGGTGAATTCGTGTATATTTATTTTTTTGCTGCAGCTTGTATACTCAGATTTACTTTGACAGGCGCAAAAACTTTAGTGAGTCAATTAAGGTAAATTGATGTCTATTAAGGTTCTTAATTCTGATTGGCTGAATCCCGTGAAAAAAAATAGTCCGCACACTGATTTACGCACACAACGTTACTTCGCACGTATTACACTTCGTTTTGCGCGTCGTTATTACGAACGTTATTTTTTGATGGATGAGGAAATGCATTCGGATCGTAATACCATGTTAATTTTTTCCGCAATAACGCTGGACGATGCGCGCAAAAAAAATTTCCACGAACGAAATTGCGCGAAGAATGTAATAGGGGCCAATGAATATAATCCAGTAAGCGTATCACTTATCATTACGGCAGTCCTGTTATTTGGGCTGAATTGTCCAAACAATACTGTTTCTGGTTTGATACATCAGTAAAAGCAGCCTTATTTTCAGGAGACTCCTCCATGAGTGAGTGTTATTATTTTGTGTATGAAAAAATAATATAATATAATATATACACAGTCATGGCCGAAATTGTTGGCACCCCAGACATTTTTCCAGAAAATCAAGTATTTCTCACAGAAAAGTAATGCAGTAACACATGTTTGTGATGGGGTTACAGTGTGAAGCTATGATTAAGAGACTTCTTACCGAGAAAGAGCTGACCTTACACAAAGCTATGGATATCGCTAGCATCATGGAACAAGTCACCAAAGAAGCTGATGTTTTGCATAGGAAGCAAAAGACTGAGCAAGAGGCGGAAATATTCCATACAGATACCAGGGAGCGGTACAAGCGGAATAAACAGTACAATTCCTTACGTCAAAGGACGGTGCATGGAGAGCATCCACAGTACAATTCCTTACGTCAAAGGACGGTGCATGGAGAGCCCCAAAATGGAGGTTATCGATGTGGGGTGACTTCACATGAATCTCACTCATGTCGTTTCCGGAATGTCACTCCTGTGGCAATAAAGGGCATATTAAAAGGGTCTGTAAGAAATGCCTTGAAGGGAGGCCGCATAAATTGCTTCAGAAGAGAGCATATCAAATCCAGCTCCAAGACTCCTCGGATGACTCAGACGGCCACATTCCCATTCAAACATTAAAACTTTATAAAATGGATTCAGATTATTCAGCCATTTCTGTTCCAGTGAAGATTGAAGGGAAATATTTGACCATGGACCTGGACACGGGGGCGGCTGTTTCTGTGTTCACTGAGCAAGACTGGCAGAGATTAAAAGTAAATGTTCCAGTGATTAAGACAGCTGTTCGTCTACAGACTTATTCAAAGGAAGTATTAACCCCTCTGGGCAGTGTACATGTGAGAGTGCAGTTAAATGGACGCTCGGAGAAGCTGACGTTATATATTATGAAGTCTGGGGGTCCTCCACTATTTGGAAGAGAATGGATTCATAAATTGGGAATGCCAGACATAAAGTATAATGCTTGCCACGCCTTACAGACATTACCTGCGGTTTCAGCTTGGATACAGGACTTGCAGAGGAAGTTTGCCCCGGTTTTTGATGATACTTTGGGGACTGTTAAGGGATGGCAAATGTCCCTAAATATGAGAGAAAATGCGGTTCCAAAATTTTTTAAGGCACGGACTGTACCTTTTGCACTTAAAGCTGGTGTTGAAGCGGAATTGATGCGTCTAGAGAACCTTGGGATCATTTCCAGAGCGCGCTGCAATGAATGGGCCTCCCCGATTGTGCCTGTGCGTAAAAAGAATGGAGACATTCGGATATGTGGGGATTTCCGTATGGCCGTTAATTCTCAACTTGCTGTGGATAAATATCCACTTCCAAAGATTGAGGACATTTTTGCAACTTTGGCTGGGGGACAGCAGTTCACCAAGCTGGATCTCAAACATGCATACCTGCAGTTACCAGTGCATCCAGAATCCAGGCCTTGCCTCACCATCAATACTCATAACTAAGGGGCTGTTCCAGTATAACAGAATGGTATTTGGGATACCCCCAGCACCAGCAATTTGGCAGCGTACAATTGATGAATTGCTTGCTGGAGTGCCAGGGACACAATGTCTGCTGGATGACATGCTGATCACTGGCCGAACAGAGCGGGAGCACCGGCAGAATGTACAAGACGTGCTCCAGATACTAATGGATAATGGACTCAAAGTTAATATAAACAAATGTGAGTTCTTGGAAGATCACCTGGAATTTTGTGGTCACGTTATTGATAAAACTGGACTTCACACCACTGATGAGAAAGTGAAAGCATTGATAGAGGCGCCCATACCAAGAAATGTAACGCAGCTGTGCTCACATTTAGGGCTGTTGAACTATTACAATAAATTTTTGCCCAATTTAGCCCATACCTTGTTTCCGCTGCATAGGCTTTTGGAAAAACACCAAAAATGGAAATGGACAGAGTCCTGCTCGGCTGGTTTTAAAGCTTCAAAGGAACTAATATGCAGCTCCTGAGTCTTGGTTCACTATGATTTGTCTAAACCATTGAGTATTGCCTGTGAAGCTTCTCCTTATGGGCTGGGGGCTGTGCTGTCCCATTCCACGCCTGATGGTACAGATCGACCTGTAGCTTTTGCTTTTCGCTCCCTCACCCCAGCTGAGCGCAATAATTCATAAATTGACAAGGAGGCTTTAGCGATAATCTGGGCACTGAAGAAGTTTCACTTTTATATTTATGGCCGTTCTTTTACGCTGTTGAACGATCATAAGCCGCTATTGGCAATATTCAATCCTACAAAGAGTATTTCTCAGACCACAGCCACTCGTCTTCGAAGGTATGCCTTACTGCTGGGGGCTTATCAGTATGAAATCCGATACAGGCCTCATGATAAACATACAAATGCAGATGTGTTTTCACGCCTTCCTCTTCCACTCTCCACCAATTATGTTCGGGATTCACCACCTTCCATTTACTTTAGCAAAACACTTACTGCTACTGCTGTTGAAACAGCCCAAGAGACCAGTAAGGATGCTGATCTTCAAGAAGTCTTGTCTTATGTACAACATGGTTGGCCATTTCAAACCTCTCCACGTCTCTGACCTTTTCACTCCAGGAATCTTGAGCTGTCAGTCAGAGAGGGATGCTTGCTATGGGGAGACCGGGTAATTGTTCCTCCAGCCTTGCAGAAACCCACGTTACAAATTTTGCATGAAGGGCATCCAGGAATGAAACAAAAAGCCAGGGGTCATGTATGGTGGCCAATTTTGGATGAGGATATAGGCAACTACGTTGCAGCCTGTTCAGGATGTGCCCAGGCTCAGAGATGCTATCCTAGAGGTGCAGTTCAGCCCTGGCTTTGGCCTCTTAACCCTTGGGAGAGAATTCATATTGACTTTGCAGGACCAGTGAATGGACAGATGTTCTTAGTGGTGGTGGATGCACATTCCAAATGTCTTGAAGTGATATTACTGCCTCAGACTACAACTGATGCCACCATTGATGCCCTGGAGAAGCTGTTTGCCACATTCGGATTGCCTAAGATACTAGTATCTGATAATGGGCCACAGTTATTAGCTCAGAATTGTCAAAGTTTCATTAACGATCATGGTATTCAACATCTCCGTACAGCTCCGTATCATCCGGCTACCAAAGGTCTAGCTGAAAGATTTGTCCAGACTCTGAAAGGATTTTTAAGGAGTACTGTGACAGACCGCAAAAGCTTACCTCAACAACTCCAGCAATTCTTGTTGCAGTACAGGAACACAACTCACCCAACCACCGGCAAGCTACCAGCAGTTCTGATGTTTGGCAGACCACTCAGGACAAAGTTAGACTTATTGCAACCGGACAAGAAGGGTCAAACGGACATCTCACAGGAACAACGTAATGTACAGAAACAGCAGGAAAAGATGAAGCATGGAAAGAGTTCACGCACATACAATATAGGGGATCCAGTCTGGATGTGGATGTATAGAGGGCCAAACCGTTGGTCTCCGGCAGTTATTTCCAAGGTTTTGGGATTCCTCACCTATGAGGTTAGCACGTCCAATGGTCTGCACACTAAGAGACATTCAGCCCAGTTACGGCCCAGATCTGTTATCGACAAACAACTGAATGACCAGGCTGAAGAGTCGAAAGACACGGATATATGGATGGGGGTCTGGCATGATAATGGAGAAGATGTATTTTCACAAGAAGAGGAGGATTGTGCTCTGTCGAGGGAAGAAATAGATGGTGATCGTCTCAGTGAAGCAGATTCCACTTCACATGATCTGGCTGGAAATGTCAGTTTAACTCAGAATCAAAGAGTCCGGTATCCTCCAGAACGCTGGCAAGCTCCAGACCCATTGAGGGATTTCCATCGGAGGAGTAAAAGCTTGCGGAACCACAGATACTATCAGGGTTATCCAAAGAGATTCGAAAAGTCACCGCACGTTCGGTGACTTTTCGTTCTCTTCAATTCGGTTCCTTTTGCCGATCCCATTTCGGTGACCCTGCGGTGTATTCAGCAAACAGCACAGGGTCCCCGAATTGCAGGGAAAAGCTGCCGTAAACTCACCGAAAACTAACCGAATGCACGCTGAAAACAAGCAAAAACATCTGGATTAACCTTCGAAGAGGAGCCGAACAGGAGCCGAAAAGGAGCCGAATCACACAGAGCCGAAGCAGCTGTGACGTAGAGGAGGCAGTGAATAAATTAGAAAAACCATTTGTATGAATCTGGGAAAAAGAAACGCTGTTTGCAAAGAAACTACTGAGCGAAAATGTCTGAAATTTTCACAGGAGGTCCAGGGAATGATAATAAAGTGGGCTGTTACAAAAAAAATAAGCAAACTGAAAAAAAAAAAAAAAAATAATCGGACTTTTAATTTTTTTTTTAAAAATTCAGAAAAATGCTTAAAGTATCCTAAAAAATCTATAAATAAAGAGACTTTTTGCTGCAGAATTTTATAATGAACGGTTTATTAGATATTGAATTAAAACGGGAATATTTTTTAACATTGAAGCCTATGGGATTCTCCTGAATAAATTTGCCGAATTAAACCACCGAATGGCAGGGCATTAGGGGAACCTTTCACTGCTGGTTTGTGTTCTCTGAATAGCCGAAGCAGTGCTTTTTCATGGGGATTTCACTGCCCTCGAACAGGGACCGAACAGGCACCGTATGTTCAGGCAATTCGCCAGGATTTTGCGAATTGCCTGCTCTCTGGATAGCCGAATGGCCAGGAAAGGTAACCGAAGGCTGATTTTCAGCGTTCGGTTACCTTTCTCAAGCAATTCGGATCTCTTTGGATAACCCTGTATGTGAACCGAAAGCACAGATTACAGGATGGAAGTCAGGAGGGTCTGGAAGATACATAGACTTGTACTGGACATTTTTGCTTTGTTTTGGGTGTTTAATTTTTTTTTCTTTTAAGAAAAGGGAGGAGGTGTGGTGTAGTTGCACTGGCTGGCAATGGGGGGGGAGTTGGGTGTTTCTTTTGGCAGTTGGCTGTTGACAGTTGGTCATCCATTTTGTCTGCCAGTTGAGACTGACTAGTGACGCAGCCAGTTGCTGTTATAGGAAACCTGTATGCTTAGTTGTTAATAAACCTATTAATGAAAACCCAAGACGTCTCATATTATCCAGAACACTACATATATATTAGAGCAGGGCCCTCTATGCCTCTTGTTTCTGGTCCTATGTGTGTTTTAATTTTGTCTCATTCACATTGTTTATTATAAAGTGCTGCGGAAACTGTTGGCGCTGCATAAATTTATATATATATACAGTTGTGTTCAAAATTATTCAACCCCCAATGCTGTAAAGGGTTTTAGGGAATTTAGTGTACATTTGTAATTGTATTCGGAATGAAATCCTACAAGGACTTTTTTTTTTTTTTTTGAAATTCTGTATTTTATTAAGTTTTATAATATGACATTACAATCAATACGATGCATAAATCAGAGGAATCAGAGGTGCATTATACTGAGAGCGATATGAAAAATAAAAAAAGCAAAACAGAAATTAAAGAAAAAGAAAAAGAAAAAAAATATATAAACAAGAGAAGAAGAAGAGCGAAAGGGAAAAGAGGGGAGGGGTAAGGGTATAGGAAAGTGTCAGCCTCCGCGGGAAGGAATCTATCCCACAATCCCGACCTCTATGGCAGCGCTGGGCATCCAATCCACGCTGCCCAGATCTTCAGGTAAAGGTGTGGCGTATCGTGAATCTGAGCCGTCAGTTGCTCCATCATCCTTGCCTCCGTGAACATTCCACTCAGTTCCGGGTAGGAAGGAAGCGTTGGTTGGTTCCAGTGCCTTGCCAAGGCCCTGCGAGCGATTAAGGTGACTCGAGCAATAAGTTTGTTCTCGCATCGCAGTAACCCTTCCACGGGACGGGACAGTAGGAATGTCCATGGGTTGAT
The DNA here is from genome assembly GCA_009667805.1 of Leptobrachium leishanense. Lineage (NCBI taxonomy): Eukaryota > Metazoa > Chordata > Amphibia > Anura > Megophryidae > Leptobrachium > Leptobrachium leishanense. The sequence continues at coordinate 17,828,265 of CM019063.1, read as the reverse complement.
CTCCACCGGTCTTTCAAGGGCCTGATGTAGCCAATCCGCCAGTGTGGCCCAATACGGGCGAAGTTTAGGGCACAACCACCATTGGTGGTAATATGTCCCGAGTTGACCACAGCCTCTCCAGCATAGTCCATTCGGGATAGCATGCATGTGATGTAGGCGCACCGGGGTAAGGTACCAGCGGAATAGAGTCTTAACACTTTGTTCCATGTGGGTAATGCAGCCCGACGATTTAAAGTTGGCCTCCCAAATCTCGGACCAGTCCTCTTCGTCAAGCTCCTCTCCAATGTCCGCTTGCCATTTGAGCATATATGGGAAATGACCAGGGTGGCCGTGTAGGACCAGCGATTGATATATGGAAGAAATCGCACCTTTAAAGGTCGTACCACGAAGGCAAATCTTTTCAAACCAGGTGGGTGTCAGAGTGGCTGCCTGTTTGATGTTATGTTGCGAGACGAAACTTGAAAGCTGGAGGTAGCGGAAGAGGTCTCTGGATGTAAGTGGCAATTCAGTGGCTATATCCGCGTACGTTCGAAGGTGACCATCCACCATCAGGTCCGCAATACGGGAGATGTCCCCTTGATCATAGACATTGAAATCTTGTGGCGTCATACCGGGGAGGAACCATGGATTACGATACAAAGGGAGGAGTGGGGAGATCTCGGCAGTGAGAGAAAATTTTCTGGACAATGTGTCCCAAGTGTGGAGGGAATGAGACACCAAAGGGCAGCGTAAACGCTGGTCTTTTCTTGCTGATTTTGGAAGCCACATGAAAAATGGGAGCAGATCAGGAAGCATCATATCATTTTCAATATCAACCCAGCGTTTCTGAGCAATTGGAAGATGCCATTCGGCAATCTGGGTCAGCAGGGCAGCACTCAAATATAATTTAAGGTTCGGTAGGGCCAGACCTCCTGATGTTTTCGGGATGTACATAAGACGCCGTGCTATACGGGGTCGTCTACCCGACCACACAAATTTGTCAATACGTTGCTGCATATCTTTCAGGGCAAAAGGCGAATATCCATACGGCGCATCTAGTACAATTAATATGTTAATAAATCAATGGATATGTAAAATCCATAAAATCTATTAAAAAACTCATAAACCGTAGCAGTAAAAAATGTATTAAAAATATATATTATTAAGTCAATAAGGTGCATAGAGTAAAGTCCAGGTCAAATGTGCAAATAGTGCAAAAAAAGTGCTCAAATATATATTGATGGAATACTCAAAAATGATGATGAAAAATGATGTGCTGATCTTCTTATAAGTGCTGGTGCTGAATCCTCATATCCGCCAGTAATCCTCAAAAAAAGCACATCACAAGAAAGGATAATAGTGCAGACAGTCAAAATAGAATAGGCTCGAATTATAACCAAAATCCAAACCACTCACATTTATAGGACCCACAAGGTCCCGGCTCGAGGAGAAACAGCCTGCGGCCAAATATAGGGTGGCACTTCCCTTCTTTCTGTTCGTACTGGAGACTAAAAAATAGAAAGAATCGGGAGACGGCACTCCCATAGCGTAATGCTGCGTATATGTGAAAATGTGATAAAGGAAAAGATGAAGCACACTCACCGATTTTAGAGCCTCGTAATGTCAGGCTCAATCTATGTCGCTCTGGGTCCTCTTAAGGTGGGAACCCAAACCTCTTTGCCTCCGCGGTGATGGATCCAAGATTCCAAGGAGAAAAAAAGGGGCCGGAGAAAAGTGGCAAATATTGGGAAAATTTAATGGATAAATAAAATAAAATACAGGACAGAATCTACCGAGTCGGTAGATTCTGTCCTGTATTTTATTTTATTTATCCATTAAATTTTCCCAATATTTGCCACCTTTCTCCGGCCCCTTTTTTTCTCCTTGGAATCTTGGATCCATCACCGCGGAGGCAAAGAGGTTTGGGTTCCCACCTTAAGAGGACCCAGAGCGACATAGATTGAGCCTGACATTACGAGGCTCTAAAATCGGTGAGTGTGCTTCATCTTTTCCTTTATCACATTTTCACATATACGCAGCATTACGCTATGGGAGTGCCGTCTCCCGATTCTTCTATTTTTAGTCTCCAGTACGAACAGAAAGAAGGGAAGTGCCACCCTATATTTGGCCGCAGGCTGTTTCTCCTCGAGCCGGGACCTTGTGGGCTCCTATAAATGTGAGTGGTTTGGATTTTGGTTATAATTCGAGCCTATTCTATTTTGACTGTCTGCACTATTATCCTTTCTTGTGATGTGCTTTTTTTGAGATTACTGGCGGATATGAGGATTCAGCACCAGCACTTATAAGAAGATCAGCACATCATTTTTCATCATCATTTTTGAGTATTCCATCAATATATATTTGAGCACTTTTTTTGCACTATTTGCACATTTGACCTGGACTTTACTCTATGCACCTTATTGACTTAATAAATATATTTTTAATACATTTTTTACTGCTACGGTTTATGAGTTTTTTAATAGATTTTATGGATTTTACATATCCATTGATTTATTAACATATTAATTGTACTAGATGCGCCGTATGGATATTCGCCTTTTATCTTGTATTCTGACACATATTTTGGTTGTTTTTTATGTGTTTTTACCATACTCTAGGCAGCATTGACTATTTATTAGCACTACACCCTGCACTTTTTTAAATTAATTATAAATAGGCGCCCACACTGTATAGTGTATATTTATATATACACACTTTTTGCTATATCTTTCAGGGCGTTTGGGGGGACGGGAATGGGCAAGGACTGAAACAGATAGAGCAGGCGCGGTAAAACATTCATTTTAATCGAGTTCAGTCTCCCCAGCCAGGATATGGACATCTCTTGCCAAGAGTCAATATCGTGTTTGATTTGTGTGAGCAGAGGGGTGTAGTTGAGGTCATAGAGTTGGTCCAGGTGTGGGGACAGTTTCAGGCCTAGATACGTCAGCGGAGAGGAGGAAATAGGAAGGGAGAAGTTAAGGGCTAGAAGGTCAGAGGACGAGGCAGGTAGATTAATTGGGAAAGCGGCGGATTTACGCTTGTTAATTTTAAAGCCAGAGAGGGAGGCAAAAGTGTCCAATAGATCAAACAGGTATGGAAGGGAGCGCATAGGGCGGCTCAGGGTAAGGAAAAGATCGTCTGCATACGCTGCTACCTTATATTCGTTCATCCCGACCGTAATACCGGAGATGTCTGAGTTATGCCTAATTGTGGACAGAAGGGGTTCGATGCAGAGGGCGAACAGTAGTGGGGACAGAGGGCAGCCCTGCCGTGTCCCGTTGCGGATATCTATGCGACGAGGGCAAGCCCCGGGTAGGGGGAGGAGCGCTGTCGGGGAGTCGTAAAGTGCGGTGATGGCAGTGTAGAAAGAATGAGGTATCCCTACGTGAGTTAGGGTGTGAAACATGAAAGGCCAGGTGAGGCGGTCGAACGCCTTCTCGGCGTCCAACGAGAGGAACAGCGTTGAAAGGTTAGAGGTCTGAGCTACCCATATCAGGTCAATACAGCGGCGAGTATTATCTCTGGCCTGCCTGTGGGGGACAAATCCCACCTGATCTGCATGTATGAGGGTGGGGAGAAAGGGTTTAGTCTGGTGGACAATATTTTAGTAAAGATCTTATAGTCGATATTTAGCAGTGCTATGGGGCGGTAGTTGAGAGGGTCTAGGGGGTCTTTGCCTGGTTTCGGGATAAGGGCAAGGGTAGAGGATTGCATGTCGGCCGTAAGGGGTTTACCCTCCATAAGGGAGTTGTACATTATGGTGAGAGGGGTGAGGAAGATGTTCAGGAAGGTTTTGTAATATAGGCAAGTGTACCCATCTGGGCCAGGGGCCTTACCAGATTTGAAAGATTTGAGTGCTGCTGCCACCTCCTCCTCCTTTATCGGGGCCCCCAGTCTCTCCGATTGCGAAGTCGTGAGTTTTGGAAGATCAGCCTTGTGAAGAAATTGAAGAATTCGGTCACGGAGAGCGGGGTCTTTGACAGTCTGATGAGGAGCGTGGTCGTATATGGCTTGTAGCGTTTGTCCAAATTCTGTCGCTATGTCTTCGGGGTTGGTGACCACCCTGCCCTTCATGGTTCTTATATGTGTGGGATAATCCGTTCGTTATATTGGGAGCGTAGCTTACGTGCCAGCATGGAGTCCGCTTTGTTGCTTTTTTCATAGTACATGCGTTTGGTATACTTCATTGCTCTAGCCGTATCGGCCACCAGCAGTGCGCGGAGTTCAGTCCTGGTTCGTTGGAGTGTATGAAAGGTGTTCTGTGACGGAGAGGCCTTGTGTTGACGTTCCCTGTGAGCAAGCTGAGCTTGAAGAGCTGTAAGTTGGGCAAGCTTGGTCCGTTTATGTCGTGTAGCAAGTGCTATAATATGTCCTCTGAGAACAGTTTTGTGTGCAGCCCAGAGCGTAATGGGTGAGTCGACAGAGTCGGTGTTGAGGTCAAAATATTCCCGAGCTGCGTCGCCAATAGATGCCCGCATTTCTGTATTATGCAATAGAGAGTCATTCAGTTTCCATGCCCAGTGTGAGTGATAGTTGGGGATCCGGAACGACATGGTGATGTCCGCATGATCGGACCATGTGATCGAGTGAATATCTGTGTTGTTAACAAATGGAAGACAGTCCCGTGACAAGAGAAACATGTCGATTCTGGAGTATGTGCGATGCGGGTGCGAGAAAAAAGTATAGTCCTTGACCGAAGGGTGTTGGAGTCGCCATGCGTCTAGCAGGGCATGTCGAGTGCAGAAAGAAAGCAACAATTTGTCTGAAGGATGTGACACATGAATCGGAGAAGTACGGTCCACTGCCGGGCATAGTGTAGCGTTGAAATCTCCGGCAAGTATTGTACGACATGTAGCAGAGGTTGGCATATGAGAAGACAGGGTCGACCAGAAGGCCGTATCCGGCGTGGGGGGCGCATAGACGTTCAGCACTGTGAGGGACAGATGAGATAACGTACAATGGAGTATCAAAAAGCGGCCTTCCGGGTCCATCACGGAGGAGAGAACTTTTAAGGGGCAATTCTTACGTATTAAGATCGCCACCCCATTTTTCTTAGGAGCAACAGAGTTATATGCAAAGAATCCCGTTGGGAATCGAGAGTCCTTCAGTGATGGGGGTTTAGTGGAGGAGAAATGAGTCTCCTGAATAAAGGCGACATCCGTCTTCATCCGTCTGAGGTGTCGGAGGAGAGTCCGACGTTTTTGGGGGGAGTTGAGTCCATGGGCGTTGATAGAGAGCATCCGCAAGCAGTCCACAGCAGCCTGGGCAGGAGCATTCGAGAGCGCCATCTTGGTTTGGCTAGAAGAGGTGGGAGGCAGAAGAAAAGGAGGGGGAGGTGGCGGGGAGAAAAGGGAAGAGAAACAGTAATAGTACTACAATAGTGGAAAGAAAGAGAGAGAGAAAAAAAAAAAAAAAAAACAGGCAGTAAAATTATGTAACACTTCAAAGATGCAAAACTGCAAAACAAATGAAGAGATTGGGCTTACAAATCGCCAATCTGTAAATCGAGGAAGGAACTTTTGAAAAATATAAATGTAAACGATAAAATACGACAAAAACAGTCTGTCAGAACTCCGCTACAGCGGCCGAAGCGAGAAAATGCGTGACAACACTTATGTCGCCCGCCTTACAAAAAGTCGAACCAAAAGGAAAATTTCAGGGAGGGGGTACCCTCAGTCTCGAGAGCACCTCCAGCGGGACCCCCCGCGCATCATCCGCGAAGGACGACAAGACCAGAGACTCAGGAATCCGGGCCCATCTGTGCCGTCAGTCACCATCTAAGGGCGATCATCCGAGGAGGTACGCCCCGGCTCCACCAGAGAGCCCTCCGGCCGAGCCTCAAGGAAAGCCTGCAAGGCGTCCAGTGTGTAGAATGGGCGAACCCCCTCCTCCCGGAGCAGGAGCAGCTTAAAGGGGAATCCCCAGGCGAATCTGAGGCCCCGGTCCCGGAGCATATCAGTCGCGGGCTTCCATTCCCTCCTACGGGAGAGGGTGACAGGCTCCAGGTCCTGATAGATCTGAAGCGGGGTCCCCTGATAGTGTAGGGAAGTGCGCCTTGTCGCCGTCATAATTCGTTCTTTAACTGGGTAGCGATGAAAGCGGACGATAACATCTCTCGGGGGTGCATCCTTACCCGGACGGCGGCGCAGGGCCCTGTGAGCTCGTTCGAAGTGAAGATCTTCCGGGTCCATTTTAGGGAGTAACTTCAGGAAGATAGCCTGGAGAGTTTTATGAAGCGTATCTGGGCCAATGGTCTCCGTCAGTCCACGTATCCGCACATTATTGCGTCGCGACCTGTTGCCTAGATCCTCAACGGCGGCCTGCAGATCCGTGACCTGAGCCTGCAGTGACCGGACCTCCGTCTGGTGGTCGACCCGTGAGGCCTCCAGGCCGTGCACAGCCTCCTCGAGGTCCGTTGTGCGGGAGGTGAGTGTACCTATTTCGGTCCGGAGGGCAGCAAGCTGGGAGGCCAGCTCATCTTTAAAAAGGGCTGAAGGCGGGTGAAGAGCGCGTCCAAATCTGCCGACGTGGCCGGGCTCCGGACCTGCGGGGATGAAGGAGACGCGGCCGCCATGTTGGATTCCTCCTCCTGGCTATGCGAGTCTTCTCGGCCCTTTTTCTGGAACATCGGGGCCGTTTTCTGCGTCTGTCGGCGCTGGGAGGTGGGGGGCCCCATAGAGACCGTGTCCCTGGGGAAATGCGGATGATTAGGACGAGTTTCGGCGGGGGAAAAGCGTAATTTTCGGCCGTGCAGCGGGGAGCTCAGGAATCAGGCAGCCATGCGTTCGGAAGCCACGCCCCTTCCTCCTACAAGGACTTTTTAAAGAACCATATGCAACTAAAATGACATCAATTGGTTTTGTAATACAGTAGTAAATGTTTATTTTGTGAATTCTTCATTGACACAATTATTCAACCCCTTAAAGACTACCACTCTGAAGAACAGAGGTTCATTCAAGTGTTTTCAATCAGGTATTGAAAACACCTGTGGATGTCACGGAGCAGCAATAAAGCATAATAAGCACCAATTAGGCAGCTTTAAAATGACTGTGATACTCAGCTCCTTCTAGACATTTACTGGTGTGGTTACAAACATGGTGAAGTCAAGAGAATGGTCCAGGAAGACAAGAGAAGAGGTGATTACTCTTCACAGGAAGGGCAATGGCTATAAGAAGATTGCAAAGATGTTAAACATACCAAGAGAGACCATAGGAAGCATCATTCGCAAATTCAAGGCAAAGGGCACTGTTGAAACGCTACCTGGTCGTGGCAGAAAGAAGATGCTGACTTTGACTGCTGTGCGCTACCTGAAGCGTAGAGTGGAGAAAAGTCCCCGTGTGACTGCTGAGGAACTGAGAAAAGATTTGTCAGATGTGGGTACTGAAGTTTCAGCTCAGACAATACGGCGCATGTGATGCAGTCCGTCACAAACCTGAGGCTTGGGAGACGTTGGACCTTTCAACAGGACAATGATCCCAAGCATACCTCCAAGTCCACTAGAGCATGGTTGCAGATTAAAGGCTGGAACATTTTGGAGTGGCCATCGCAGTCACCTGACTTAAATCCGATTGAGAACCTCTGGTGGGACTTAAAGAAAGCAGTTGCAGTGCGCAAGCCTAAGAATGTGACTGAACTGGAGGCTTTTGCCCATGACGAATGGGTGAAGATACCCGTAGATCGCTGCAAGACACTTGTGTCAAGCTATGCTTCACATTTAAAAGCTGTTATAACTGTAAAAGGATGTTGTACTAAGATTGAATGTCACTTGGGGGTTGAATAAAACTGATAATGATGTGAGCACAGAAAAGACATTTGTGGTTATTTCATTATAAATGTTATGTTATATTTGTCTGACCTACACGTGCCTCTTTGATTTAATTGTAAGCAAGATGACTGAATGATCAAAATCAATGTCAAACTGGCCAAAACACTCAATTTCAGTGGGGGTTGAATAATTTTGAACACAACTGTATATATATATATAAGACATGATGCTCATATGGAGACGGTAAGCAGGATATTGTGCGGTTGCACATTTTCCCTTACCGTCTCCACTTTATCTTAGCACCTTGCCCTGAAACGGAGCGCAAAAACTGCTGAATACCAGCAGTATCAGCTCATGGAGTCTCCTTGAACTCCGTGGAGCTTTGCATGTCCCGGCCGCGAGCTCCACGCGAGTTCACTCTTTTGAGATTGCCCAGAGCCACAGAGTGACCACGGAGGGAGACAAGGAACTATTTGTTCCCAGTCTCACTTTGCTCCCGGTGAGAAGTGGCGGAACGGGCTGCAATTTTCGCGCGAGATGAGAGGCGAGTATGGGATTTAATAGGGGGTGGTTTAAACAATGTTAAATTATTTTGCATTTGCAGAATCATTTAACACAAGCTTTAGGAGTTGTTAAAATTTATCAATTCGCGACCCAACGGTAACTTGCACCAGCACCTTGTAATATCTCCCATCTCGAGACGATAAAAACAGATTTCGCTCCCCCTGTTAAATATATGAGATGCAAAGTACAGTAATCTCCGCAAGTAACGCGTGAGAACCAAAATTTTGGCAGTGTTCTCGGTGCACCCCTTCATACGGCCACATACTAACACTGGAAACAATTGTATTGCTTACTCATCTTTCCTCTCACATTGAAGCAATTTGTCTAGTAATAAATATTTCTTTCCATTGCTGCTCCAGGTATTCTCCTCCTGCTTACTGCACGCGGCTGATAAGGTTGATTAACCTCCTATGCTGGGATTTGATGCTTAAAAATCAGCACTTTTTGACTGTGAAGTTATCACCAATTCTTGATAAATGAACAGAACTGTAACATAAAAATAACATGTCTATAAAGTGTGTGTTTTATGTAACTCTCAAGTCTCCTTGTTTTTTTCATCACAAGCTACATTCGTTGAACATTTGGATCCTAAACAGAATGCTTTCACGATAAGAGTTACCTTCAGCCAGTTTCACTTTTTTTTATGAAAGGTATCACAGGGTAACAGACGTCCGGGCGAAATTCCAGACTTGTAACACTTTACTTTCAAAATAACTGGACGACAGGAAAAAAAGATGAAACAAAGGAGTTATTTCAAGACAGCTGGCTAAACATATATTAACCCCTTCAAGGCCAAATGACTGTCCATATAAGCACTGGCAGGAACCAGTGGTTTTATGGAAAATGACTTTCCATTACCCACACAGTAAATATGTAAGAAAAGCGTCTCATTGTATACATTCACTGTAAGTAAACCCTTTCTCACATAGGACTCTCTCATGGCCAAAAAGCGCTACTAAAATTTACATTACAGCCTGAGCTCTATGCGTCCACGCAGGAAAAACAGATCTCAAAGCTTTTCCAATAACTTCACCTGTCCTTTCGGACGTTTTGTAACTGTAAGGTACCAGCGTGCAGGGCAAGGTTGCCAACCCAAATGCAGTGATGCCAATCATGCCACGGAAACTGGACATGGGAAACCAGGAGTTTATTGCAAACATGAGTCCAGATAAAGCAATGAGGTGGGCAATACTGGAATGGGGGTGACCAGAGGAATATGCGAGGCTGGGTATACAAATGGATGGAGGAAACACAGGACAGGGAGACACAGAGGGCAGATACACGTAGGAGACTTACTGGGGATACGAGACAAGCGGGACAGGAAAAGGGCTGACTAGATTCTTGTTTGCAGATGATGCACAGGAGGCTGAGGTTCACAGTGGGAACTGGAGACCAGGATACTGGGGACTTGGAGAGAGTCTCTGGATAGCAGGCGTTAAACACAGGATGCTGGAGACAGACTGCTTGGCTTGCTGGTTTGAAAACAAATGCAGAAGCACTGCATTCTGGGTGCTCCACCCTTAAGTAAGGGAACACAGTCAGGTAATTTGCAAGCACCTGTTGGACCTGCAGTGCTGTGAGCAAAGGCTGGAAACTGGAAAGAGCAGTTAATGAAGGGTGCTGCCCGGCACTCAGGATGAAACAGCACCGTGTTTACCCTTCTTGCCACGGCAATGGCGGGTTTTCCGTGGAGTGCTGGGGCCACCAGGCAGGAGTCTTGACAGTAACAAAACCAATAAGGGCAAAAAGACCCACTAAATAATACATACAAACTTCGATACCGGGGATGTCAAACTCCAGCTCTCCAGATATTGATTGCCTAGGATTCCCGGAATTCTTTGACAGAAATAGAAAACGGTTTATTAATTCCAGAGTGTCACTTATATTCTCTCACCAGTTACTTGAGACACAAAAACCGAACAGGAGAATAATCCAAGAAACAAAAAATTTGCTGAAGCGCAAAGTGAATATTAAATTTAAAAAAAAGACAGAAGGAAAAATTCATGCTTTGTGTATATAAATAAATTAGTGGCTTTGACCAGTTGCGTAAACCTGATCTCTGCTGAAAAGGAAAAAAAAGCCCTCTAGTATGGTGTGGCATTGATTGGAGGGTTCTGTATAGGAACAGACACAGGAAGCAAAAACATGGGAAATTGCAGATGTCATTTGCATGTCTTTCCCAGAGTCCTGTGCTGCATATTGGGAATGTAGCACATGAGCTCTGTGATGCAGTTCTTTGAATTGCTGTGATGTGTAAATGGCTTCTGCAATAATAAACTTTATAATTTGCAGTGTAGAGGCTTTTTATCTCTCTTTTTGCCCTCCACCATAACTTAAATAAGTACTAAATCAATTAATTAAATACTTATATGCTGAGTTGGCCCTGTTTTCATGTAACCTAAAAAAAAGAGAGACAATAATAACAGTGCAATTTACTGTAGCCTGGGCAAAACAAACAATAGTATGCTGCTAAGTGGTCACTCACGTGTTACAGAGCCTATATACAATTGGCTCTGTATAGGGTGCGTTGTGGCGATTAAAGGGATGGCACCGTCCACAGAGTGGTTAAGCGGGATAATACTCTGGGCTTGAGCTCCTAGGTCCAGCTTTAGAGAAAAAAGCTTCTGATACCTGGGTAGGTGGTATCTCACTTGTTCGAAGATTTAAAGGAACAGCAAGACTATCAGGGTAATTCAAAGAGAATCTAAAAGCCACCGCAAGTTCGGTGACTTTTCGTTCTCTTCAATTCGGTTCGATTTGGCGATCCCATTTCGCCAACCCTGCGGTGTATTCAGCAAGCACCACAGAGTCAGTGAATTGCAGGGAAAGGTCGCTGCAAATCCACCGCAAATTCACTGCAAAACGAGGGTGAACGCACACCGAAACCCGCAAAAACATCTGGATTAACCCGCCGGAGAAACCCGAGCAGGAGTCAATCACACGCATTGCAGCCGCCGGAAAAAGCCGACACCGCAGATGAATGCAGTGAATAGATTAGAAAAACTGTTTGCTTGAATGTTTGAAAAGTGAAAGGCTGTTTGTAAACTACTGAGCGAAAATGTCTGAAATTTACATATGAGGTCCAATGAATGATAATGAGCCTGGAGGCCAGCCGAGCAGCCTGCGACAGCCGGAGGACTGTCACCACTGGAGCTCAGCGCTGAAGTAGGAGGATGTAGGTGAGTATGTAGGTGCAACCAATCAGCTATGCGAACCTGGGTCTGGAGGCCCGGCCCAGCAAGCTGCTCGGCTGGCCTCCAGGTTCAGGCGAGCCTCCGGCCCGGCCTCCAGGCCCAGATTCTCATGAATTTTTGGTATCGGTTTTTGGCCGAACCGATCCCGAATTTTCAGTTTCGGTATCGGCTGGAAATTTCCATTTCGGTGCACCACTAATAAAAACATATGCATAAAGAAAAGCCTGGATAAAACCCCGAATAGGGGTATAGGGGTATCCCTGAAACACGTTTTGCTGGTCCTTGTCGGCTTTCTCAGTCAGTGTGAGAGGAGAATAATCCAATTTACTACAGTACCAAAACAAAACTTGTGTCAGACACAGGGCAAACACAAACACGCACAAAAACAATGGTCAAACTCTGACCACATTAATGCGTATCTTCACCACAGCTTGGAGACAGAGGCTGCTGGATGTTCATCAAAAGGTGGCATGGGTTTCCATCAAAGTCCATCTTTGAGTAATTCCACTATATCTATATACTGTGCTTATAAATATTAAAGGTGTATTGTGACGTCCTAGCTCTGATGGCTGTAAGTGTATACAGTATACGTTGTAGTCCGTGACAAGATTCGCACCTGTTGATAGAAAATCAACAGTGGCAAAAAAAAAAGGAAAAAGCACATGCTCTCAGATTATGTGCCCTGAAGAGGACTATTCAATTAAGTCTTTAGATAATTGAACAACTGCAATTAAATAATAATAAACTGATTTCCCATCCTCCGGGGTTTGCTTTGTAATATAAATTCATTGCACCTTTAATCTATAGAGAAAATCGCTGCACGGTTCCAAGAGTAAATCTCTGTGGGAACATCAATAAAAAGCTGTGAAACGCAATAAACTCAATAAATTTTAAAAAAACTATTTAGTCAATAGCATAGATTCATTAAGCAGCAATATCCCGAGCAGCATTGCTACGGTGTGAGATAATGACCAGTCTCAGTGCCAAGCAGGGCTTGGAGGTAACGTCAGCGCAATGTATTGATTCCATAACCTTAATGGATAGAATTTTGCAGGCGTTGCAGCAGAAAGTTAATTAAAATATATGAAGAAAGGATAACTTTTTTTCAGGACTACGCGTATTTGCACTTCTTTTACACAGTATTGTTGGTGCAGTTTTTTTTATTATTATAAACCAGTTTTACGCCCAGGGTATAGTTTGTGTGAACTCAAAAAAACACTTGTGAGACAACGGACCCTCCATCCCGGCTGTTAAGCTAAAGGCCGGAGCCTTTGGGTAAAACAACGCCAGATGTTATCTTAAAAGCTGCTGCAGCTATCACAACCAAGCTGAAAGCTTTTCTTGAGGTCGTGGCTGTAAACTGTAATTAACAGCTCCTATACTTCATGTAAGAGCTGTGAAATTGTCACTACCTAGAGGAAAACGAGCTGCTCCAGCCTGGCTCACTCTCCTCTAAACGAGACGACATTCACAGTCACTTAAAGGGACACTTTACACATTGGGACCTCTTTATTGTTTTAAAGTGGTCAGGATGTAAGGAGTGTCCCCTGCTCTGGTATGACTGGGTGAAGTAGAGGAGTTTCCGCCATCCCACCCAGTGTCACCACCAGCAGCCGTGATTTGTTAATTTTCTGGCTGCTGGTCATCAGATCAGTCATTAGTGATGTTGTTGACAAGCAAACAGCATGCCAACATCACCCTCTCTGAGCAAGGCCGGATTTTCATCTCAGGAGCCTGTAGGTACAGAAATGTGGAGCACCCCCACCCCCCCCCCCAACAAGAAGAAACAAGTAAAAAAAAGTTAAATCCTTTTGAAAAACAGTTACTGCCTAGGCTCAAATCAAAAGGGGCTGAATCTGTTACTTTAGTTGAGTTAGTGCAGTGGCATTGTTTGTTTTATATGTAAAAGCATATATTGCCTCTGCTGTAGACCAGAGAAATTTTTTATTTTGCATTTACTTTATTTTTACACATTACATGGTCATGTTTGGTATCATTGTAAAGACCAGACTCTGACCTTTCCAATGACACCTCACTTAAACTTGTGCAGTGTACAATTCAGAGATGTGGATTCCACAGTCCCCCTGACTGCAGTGCCACAGTCTAGGTTGTTGATGAAACAATGCATTGCATCATAAGCTCCACCCTTGCTGGCAGTGTGGGAAATGAGAAGGTGAGTTAGTGCAGCATCACTGTTCACTTTATAATTGTAAACGGAATAATGGTGCGGCGTTAGAAAAAAAAGAGAAAAATAATATTTGTTATTTTTATTTTTACATAACTCTAACCTGGTTATATTTAGTTTCACTGGAAAGGCCATAATCTGATCTTTCCAATGATACCTCATATGTCCCTCTAACCCTTAGGGCTCTAGAGATACAGTGTTCTTAATGATTGTAAATTGGTTAAAAAAAAGGTTTTTCTTTTTTTAGAGACCAAGGCGCCCCCTTGTGGCAGGTGCCTGTGGGCAAATGTCTACTCTGGCTAGTTATAAATCTGGCCCTGTCTCTGAGACCACCTGCAGTAGGAAGTGGTCTCAGAAGGGCAGCTGATGGATTGGATCGGTGTTGCATCTGTGCATGTGTGCAGCTCTGAGCTACTGTTCTGATCAGGCCCTACGGAACTTGTGTACGTAAAATGTGAGGGTCCCCTAGCACTGCGCAATTTTCAGTTCCTATGCTACACAAGCTGGGAGTCCCTGAGCTGAAGAGGAGGAGCTGCGCACAGCGAGGGAGAAGAGGTGATAAAATCACCTAAAGCAAAGATTTTGGAAAACCTCTGTTCCATCCCTCTAATCCCCTAAACTGAATTGTCCCTCTTTTCCATATCTGTTACTACCACTCTATCATTGCCACATACCTGTAACGCCCATTGCCATGGTGTCTAAGATTCAATATATATATGTGTATGTTTAAAGAGGTTGAGGGTTTATTTGACACAAAGAGGGCTTCATAAATATACTCTATATTTTTCCTTACGTTCAGAATGTAGGCTATAGCTAGAATTTCCATTTGTTTAGTCAGTAACAGGTCACATATTACAAGGAGCAAGGGATATTTTCATAACCCAAGGTTTCCATGTGTGGTGTGCTCGGTCAGCAAGTCTAGTAATGATCTCAAATGTTGGCCTTGGTAAGTTTCTGAATGGATATTCCACGAAATGAGAAACCCTATTTCCTCAAAACAAGCAAATGTTATGTGAACGGTAATGGCAGAATGTGTTCTATCCTCCCTCAAAGAGTTTAAATACAAAGACTGAGATACCCAGCCAAACTGCCTGTCAATCAAAAAGTCAGTAGGATGCAGCAGCTAGCCGTTTTTTGTTCAAATATTATTACCTTGTTTTAGCGTCATTTCAGTTTTCTTTCACCTTTTTTGCAATAAAAGTTTTATTATTAACCCTTATGCTGCCATGTGATTTACCATAAAACCACTGCCAGGAACCAGTGACATTTTGGAAAATCACTTTTCATTAATTTTAAAAAAAAATTGGTAAAATCCTCAATATATTTTTTTACTGCTGTAGCCCTATTTGACAGGCAGACACTGCCATCCATTGGTCAAGAAGAGTTATTACAGATGGAGCTCTGTGCTGAATCAGTTGGGGATCCATGTTTTGGACTCCGAGTCTTAATTGATCAAACTGTTATAGTACCTTGGTTGTCAACCAAACAGAAGTAGGACAAGATTCTCAGTGAAGATTCTCCTATTACTGTTTGGATTTTCCGTTTGTTAAATGCCGGTGATTGTTGCCATTGCAACAATGGTGATTTCCTCCCATTTTCGCAACTTCAGGAAACAAAGGTGCTCTTTGAATAAGCACCTATGTCTTAGAGCAGAATTAAAAAGCCTTGTTGGTTGTTGGTGTGACGCTCTTGTACCTCCTAAACTGACCAAGAAGATGCTACTAGACAGATTCCAGAAACCTCGGCTGTTAAATAAAACCTACATTATGCTGTATGTTACATCCTCAGTCATTATAATAGCTGTAATAAAGGTAGTGTGTCCCCTTGACGTAATCACTGGTTTCTGGGCTAAAACTGATCTGACAGATTTTGCCAAACAATTCTGCCATTAGGTGTCTTCAACAACATCTAAGTTGGGTGCATCAGTAACAGCAAAGCTCTACTTCCAAGACTGCTGCCTGGAAAATATTTGTTAGAGCAGCTATGGAGCATCCAAAAAAGTGAATTTAGGCACCAGAATGGGGGACATCAGTAAGGCCAGATTTACATCTCAGGACAGGAGCCGTTAGGCACAGAAATCTGGAGCACAATACCAACGCTACAAAAAAATGCAAAAGTCGAGGGAGATATTTTTTTCCATGGGTGCTGTGGTGACAAGATGCATGGAGAACTGAAAGAGAAGAGCTAAGGACAAGCAACTGGAGAGCTGGCTCGAAGCTGAGGATTGTAATTTTTTTTTAAAACTTTATTTTTTATTACACTTTTACAAAGAAACATGTGCACCCCACCCCGGGGGAAGCCTTGCTCTGTAAAAAATAAATAAATAAAACACAACCTGATTTATTTATTTATTTTCAATAAAAAAAATTTGTTACCTTTACAGAGAGAAGTGTGCACCGCAGGTTGTCAGCTTTCTGTGCAAAACGAACAAGGTTACAGTAACAAGTATTTATAAAGCGCCAACATGTTCCATAGCGCTGTACAATGGGAGAGACAGAATAACAAATATACATACACGTTACACACACAGAACAGTAGGAGAGAGGACCCTGCTCAAGAGCTTACAATCTAAGGATTATTCAGAGAGAGCCGAACTGGCCACGAAATTGCACCGAACAATGAATTTCCCCGTACGGTGACATTTTGTGGCCCTTCAGTTATGCAAAATGCAAAATACGGTGATCTTTGGCAGCAGCGAAATCCCCCAAAGAGAAGCAATGGTTAATCTATTCAGAGAACATTGAACAGCAGAGAAATGTCAGTGAAATGCCCTGATGTTCAGTGGTTTCATTTGACAGGTTTAACATCCCAAAGGTTTCAATGTAAAAAAAATGCTGTTTTTTATTAAATAATTATTCAATCATTTATTCTTTTCATTTGCAGCAAAAGTCTCTTTATTAATCCATTTTTAGGCATTTTGTGGGATTTTTTCGGCGAAATTTTGTTTTCCAATTTTTTATTTTTTTTAAACTGCTGGATATTTTTCTATAAACAGACATTTTTATTCATATATATATATATTTTATTTATTATTATACCTTATACAGTTGTGTTCAAAATTATTCAACCCCCACTGAAATTGAGTGTTTTGGCCAGTTTGACATTGATTTTGATCATTCAGTCATCTTGCTTACAATTAAATCAAAGAGGCACGTGTAGGTCAGACAAATATAACATAACATTTATAATGAAATAACCACAAATGTCTTTTCTGTGCTCACATCATTATCAGTTTTATTCAACCCCCAAGTGACATTCAATCTTAGTACTTAATACAACATCCTTTTACAGTTATAACAGCTTTTAAATGTGAAGCATAGCTTGACACAAGTGTCTTGCAGCGATCTACGGGTATCTTCGCCCATTCGTCATGGGCAAAAGCCTCCAGTTCAGTCACATTCTTAGGCTTGCGCACTGCAACTGCTTTCTTTAAGTCCCACCAGAGGTTCTCAATCGGATTTAAGTCAGGTGACTGCGATGGCCACTCCAAAATGTTCCAGCCTTTAATCTGCAACCATGCTCTAGTGGACTTGGAGGTATGCTTGGGATCATTGTCCTGTTGAAAGGTCCAACGTCTCCCAAGCCTCAGGTTTGTGATGGACTGCATCACATTGTCATCCAATATCTCCTGGTACTGAAGAGAATTCATGGTACCTTGCACACGCTGAAGCTTCCCTGTACCTGCAGAAGCAAAACAGCCCCAAAGCATGATTGACCCCCCGCCATACTTCACAGTAGGCAAGGTGTTCTTTTCTTCATAGGCCTTGTTCTTCCTCTTCCAAACATAGCGTTGATCCATGGGCCAAAACAGTTCTAATTTTGTTTCATCAGTCCACAGAACACTATCCCAAAACTTCTGTGGTTTGTCCACATGACTTTTGGCATACTGCAGTCGACTCTTCTTATTCTTTGGAGACAGCAAAGGGGTGCGCCTGGGAGTTCTGGCATGGAGGCCTTCATTACGCAGTGTGCGCTGTATTGTCTGAGCTGAAACTTCAGTACCCACATCTGACAAATCTTTTCTCAGTTCCTCAGCAGTCACACGGGGACTTTTCTCCACGCTATGCTTCAGGTAGCGCACAGCAGTCAAAGTCAGCATCTTCTTTATGCCACGACCAGGTAGCGTTTCAACAGTGCCCTTTGCCTTGAATTTGCGAATGATGCTTCCTATGGTCTCTCTTGGTATGTTTAACATCTTTGCAATCTTCTTATAGCCATTGCCCTTCCTGTGAAGAGTAATCACCTCTTCTCTTGTCTTCCTGGACCATTCTCTTGACTTCACCATGTTTGTAACCACACCAGTAAATGTCTAGAAGGAGCTGAGTATCACAGTCATTTTAAAGCTGCCTAATTGGTGCTTATTATGCTTTATTGCTGCTCCGTGACATCCACAGGTGTTTTCAATACCTGATTGAAAACACTTGCATGAACCTTTGTTCTTCAGAGTGGTAGTCTTTAAAGGGTTGAATAATTGTGTCAATGAAGAATTCACAAAAGAAACATTTACTACCGTATTACAAAACCAATTGATGTCATTTTAGTTGCATTTGGTTCTTTAAAAAGTCCTTGTAGGATTTCATTCTGAATACAATAACAAATGTACACTAAATTCCCTAAAACCCTTTACAGCATTGGGGGTTGAATAATTTTGAACACAACTGTATATTTTTTCTAGGCATTTTCATGCAGAATTTTTTTTTTCTTTTCACCCCTGTTCGGCGGCTTGGCGGCTTTTTCCGATCGGCTGGTCAGCACTCTGTTCAATGGGTCGTTGGCTTTTTCGGATCGATTCAGCAATGTTGCGACTTTTCACTGATGTGTTTGGCAGCACATTCACTGCACTTTGGGGACCCTGCGGTGAATGCTGAATTCACCGTAGGGTTGTCGAATCGAACGTGCCGAACTGTGGGGAACGGGAGAACACCGGAATGTCGACGACATTTTGGACCAAGTCTCCCAGCATTAGTATGTGTCTGGACATACCCCTGTTTGCGTAAACATTTATGATTCCACAATGTATTACAACAGTGTTATACAGGTCTATTCAAAGAAAGGTGAAATTCAGGAGAACGACTGGAGAAATTAAAATTCTAGATCAAAATAGACAAACCAGAAATTTTTTCCCATTTATCTCTTTCCAAATCAGCTATATGGTCTAGATTGTTCTCTTCTTCTGTCAATTCTCCGGATTTTCACCTTTCTTTGAATAGACCTGTTAGTGTTCTAAAAAAAAATGAAATAAATAAAGAGGACATGGACAGTAAAGTATTTCACTCCATAAAACACCGAGACTGGTCCAATTTGCACTTTTAGACCTAATCACAGGCTCGATAATCTGTTTTATCCCTTTCTGCGTCAGTGTTTTGTCGATCATAACAAGGTTTAGATTACAGCGTTGTAGCGGGAGATGCTGCTTCCAGGGCAGCCGACGGCACAGACATCCGACGGCACAGACATCCAACGTCAATAACAGCCTAAAGTTTCTCTCGAATTCTTGGACTGCGATCAATACTCTTCTCCTGCTAAATAAAGTCTGATAAACTCCCAGAGACTGAAAGCAAATCAATAAATGATATGTGGTAATTGAGCGAATACAGAGGGATTCAGCCTTTCCACTCGTCTTCTCCTGTGTAAAGCCCTCTTATTACGGCATTCACACATCGTCCATCGCCTGCATGGCATTTAGCGGGTGGCAGATTGATCTCCTACACAGGTTTCTGGATTGAGATGGTCTCCTGCAGGAAATTTTAGGAGACCGAGGGATGTGTAAAATGATTGAAGTTGTCAGTTTATAAATCTATAATAACTATATGACACAATTCTAACTGTCACTCTGTGATATTGAATACTGTGGTGTTGCACATCAGCCCTGTAACACTTACATGTATTCAATGCTCAGCTAATCTTACCTTTCTGTTATATTGCCTTACATCGCCCCCTATTGTTTCCCAGTCAGCATTGCATCATTCCAAAACCCGGCTGCTTGTTACATGACCCACCATTGTGACATGTTAAAAGAGCTAAACTGGCCGTCGCTGGAATCTAGACGCACCCTTCACCTTTCCAGCCTGGTGTTTAAGAGCTTTTCTGGGAAGCTGCCACCCTACCTGAATAGACTGCTTCCCCCGGCAGTTCCTCATCCTATAACCTCCGATCCAGGACCAGCACCTTACTTGCAATACCGCAATACAAAAAGAAAGTGGCTCGATCCTCATTTTCCTACAGAGCACTGCAATTATGGCATAACCTCCCAGACACCATCAAATCTTCCCCCAGTCTTAAGTCACTTAAGAACTCCCTATTAACATACCTCAATACAGAATGCACCTGTAAACATGTAACATAGTGACTATATACAGAATGCACCTGTAAACATGTAACATAGTGACTATATACAGAATGCACCTGTAAACATGTAACATAGTGACTATATACAGAATGCACCTGTAAACATGTAACATAGTGACTATATTTCCTACATATTTATTTTCTGTTAATCTGTATATTTGTGTTGTTTTTCAATATCTTGCATTTCATTACTTTGTATTTCTGTAATGACTGTAACTTTCAATGTTCTTGAACCCAGGACATACTTGAAAACGAGAGAAATCTCAATGTAGCCTTCCTGGTAAAATACCTTATAAATAAATAAATAGATAATGAAATTATGTTTTTCGCTATATAAAGAATAGAAATGATAAGTAGTTATTCAGAGGGAGCTGATCTGGCCCCAAAATGTAACCGAACACTGAAATTCAGAGTACGGTGACATTTCGGGGCCGTCCAGCTATTCAGAGAGCAGGCAGTTCGCCAAATGTTGGCGAATTGCCTGCACGAACGGTGCTGTTCGAAGGCAGTGAAATCCCCCATAGAGAAGCAATGGTTAATCTATTCAGAGACACAAACAGCCGTGAAAAGTTTCCAAATTGCCCTGCTGTTCGGTGGTTTCATTCTTCAGGTTTATTCAGGTGAATCCCATAGGCTTCAATGTTAAAAATATTCCCGTTTTAATTCAATATCTAATAAACAGTTTATTATTTTATTCTGCTGTAAAAAGTCTCTTTATTTATGAATTTTTTGGGATGTTTTATTTAAGCATTTTTTCAGCAACATTTTTTTCCGTTTGTTTTTAAATCGTTTTTTCTGTAACAGCCCTTTTTATTATCATTCATTGGATCTTATATGGAGATTTCAGACATTTTTGTTCAGCAGTTTTTTTGAAAACAGCGTTTAAATTTTGAAACTTTAAAGCGTACTATTTTTTTATTTTTTTTACCCAGTTCATCAGCGTGTCGGCTTTTTCCGGCGGCTGCTCTGCGCTGTGATTGGCAACTTGTCTGCTTTTTCTGGCGTGTTCAGCATGGTTTTTGCAGTAGTTTCTGCGAGTTTTCGGTGAGTGTTCTGTCAGTGAACGGCTGGTGTTCGTCGGGTTTGCGGCAGGTTTTCCCTGCACTCCGGGGACTCTGCAGTGAATGCTGAATTCACTGCAGGGTGGGGAACTTTGTTCCCCCGAAGCGCAGGGAAGCGGGGGGGAATGAGAATAACCCCCATATTCTGCAGTGCTGTACAAGATATGTGAAGCGTAGAAAGGAAGGAAATTTAGGCTAGGGTCAGACGAACGCAGTGTGAACGCAGGTGCAGCCGCACTTTATCACGGTCGTAGTAGCAGCAGATGATGGCCAATGACGGGCAATATACGCAGTACGACCGCAAAAAAGTGCGGCTGCGCAACGCAAGCGGCAAACAAACGCATTTTTTCTAGAACGTGATACCGCTAGTACTGATGTACAGAGTGCGCCACTGCGCTGCGTCCGCTAGTGGCGTGTGTGCGTGATTAGGAGAAGTCAGACGCTGTTAATGTCCGGCCAACTTAATGTCCAGATGCAAAAAGGGTTTTATTGATGATCCGTACAAAATCACGGACGCAAATGCGCATCATATGACCGCTATCACGTATTCCGTGAAAAAAATACGTCCATTCGTTCGAAAGCACTTTTTCACGGACTACGTGAAAAATGCGTTCGCCTGACCCTAGCCTTAGAAGTTATGTTTTGACTACAATTGTCACAGTGAAACTGAATTGAGCAAATTTATTCAGCAGATCAGCTACTTAATACTTCAGAAAAGTGAACAAGGTGCACTAAATTAAGGAGCAAACAATAGCAACATCGTGTTATACTGAAGCTGAATGAGTATAATAACCCCTGCTGCAAATATGTGCTTCCAAGATTAAAATAAATGTTGTGGGGGGGGGGGGCCCGACTACCTACAGGAGCGGACGCGTGTTGATGTGCTCTCCTGCAGACTTGCTGTTTATTACTTTTTCGTGTCCCCCCGTCCCTTTTGAGACCCCCCCCTTAAGCAACCTAGTTCCCTGGAGCTGGGAAGTGGGCTCCGCGACACCTTGCTGACTCTCGGTCCGCCATTGTAGCCTGTCCTGGTTCCCGGGCCTGAGATAAGGCCTGCATCGGCGGCCATCTTTGAAGCCTGCTGTTGCACCTTAGGTTTCCTGTATCTGTGGGACGGCCTGAATCCTCACCTCAAGGTGCGGCACCTGCCGCTCTGCTGGTGGATCTGGAATCCCTGCCTCTTGAGAGAATTCAGGGCATCGTGGTCCCTTGCGGGATGGGAGGCTGGATGGAGCACTGCGGCGATCCCTGATGAGATGGCGGTGGAGGAACCTTTGGGGGGAAGTTCGGCCATGTGGTGATCCTGCTGGAGGCGGCTGGGGCACTGAGGGTTCAAGAAGTGTTAACCCCTCGCCGACCGGGCAGATACTAGACGTGCCCCCTGATACCCCGGTGTCACGTGTAGACGGATTTGGTATAGCAGGGTGGGGTTGTGAGCCCAGGATGCAGTGAAAGAGGCAGGTTCAGAATAACAAGGGTGTTTATTATAGAATAAAACACAATTACAAAAGACATGAACTAAACAGATATATATACAAGAACATCGTGTAGCGCTCACTCCCGGAGGAGCCGCTGAAATTGAACCTCGGGTCAGTCTCTCCGCACTAGGGAATAAATATACTCCAGCACCGTTGTGAATTTTATAAATTATATAGTTTACTGGAATAAATGGCATATAATGAATAACACGGTGTTCATATATATATATTTACAGTACTTCGTAATGCGGGAAACGCGCAGCAGAAAAGAAATACAATGCTTCGTAATTCGAGAAACGCGCAGCGGAAAAGAAAAGAAGAAAATATATCTTTAACCCCCTTTCTTGAGGTTGGGGAGTGAGTCCCGCACAGGTTATGTCCCAGAATGTACGTGTGTGTGTGTGTTATGGTACCCGGGTACAATATTCAACTGGCCAGTGAATTGCTTGTGAGGTATCTTCGACTAGTCAAGTTGGGGCCCTGTGGGTTTTGGAAACAAACAGCAGCATGCTTTCTATATTCACAATGGCCTGGAAGGCCTCTCACCCATCCGCCAGATACTTGATGCTCCGCTCAACCCAGGACGTCTCTCCGCTCGATGTTGACTGGGGTTCTCTTGGTTACTGGATCCGCTGTCGGGCTTTCTGCACCTGCCACAAGATGTCCAGCTCACCTCCTGCTCTCCCTGTCCGATCGATCTGCGGTACTCCTAACTCGGGGTCTTCCAGCTTCATCAATATCAGCGTGGGTAGTCTGGTGAATCACTGGGTCTTCTTCTGATAAGGCTGAATAACCCGGTCTTTAACTCTGTCAGGCCGCCTGCACTCCGGCCTAGTCACTGTCTCGTTTTGCTGCACTGCGTCTCGCTCCTCTCACTCCCTGGCGCGCTCTGCCAGCTCTCTCCGAGGCTCAGGATGTCAGCCTCTCTCCCCCACCCACTTCCTGTGTCCGCTCCCAAAGCATGCCGGGAAATGTAGTCCCAATGTTCAGTGTCTCACATCGCACTTGTCTCCCTCCGGTGGCCAAAAACAAGTACTACAACAGCAGGGGATTTAAAACCAGCGCTACAATAGAATCAGGCAAGAACATAGAATCAGGCAGGGAACAGGCAATAGAGTGGTCAGAGTTCAGCAATGGGTCTAGTACACAGGGATCCTAGATGGGGGCAGAAGGGGAGCAGGATGGGGGGGTTACCGGTAGAATGATGAAATGTCCAGATATAGAAACAGGGTCCTTGAAGTCTTTGGTAGAGGAATCAGGTGATTGTCAAGAGGTCCAGGGAGCTTTGGCAAACAGGTATCGCAGTCAGGGACTTCAATGTGGATGTGAATTCTGGAGGGCGTAGCTTCCTGATATGCAGGGACAATAAGGGCAAGGTGAGCTCAGGTGGGGCCCCAGGGCTAGAACGTCAGAGCATTCAGAAAGTTCAGGAAGGTGCATTGTTCATGGTGCAGGGTTAGCGTGTGTGACAGGGGCCAGAGCGTGGTGACCCTGAACCTACGCCCCCCTTAAGAGCCGACCCCCGGACAGCTAAAGCCCGCTCGTGGGCTGGAAGATCCACGGTTTTCATGACCTTTCCATCCGTGGTCAAGGAAAAAAGCGGGGTTTTTCTCGGTGTCCGGTGTTCAGCAGGGTCAATCGCCATAACTGAAAATGCCGTCTGAACATAGACTGGGCCTTGGGGTGACGGTGAGGGGTTGGGGGTAGAGGTGTAGGTCACAGGGTTGGGCAGAACTCTGTCATTGCGGAGTGATCTCCAAGCGCTTTTGGCATTCAGAAACACCTGCAGGTCTGCGCATCTGACCACAGTCCCATTGGAACCGTGGATGAACCCAGGTGGCAAGGGTTCCATAGAGATGGTGCCTTCTGGGGTATTGATCACCTTGATGACACCAGCTGGGATCTGTGGTGGCAGAGACACTGTGGAGAGGCACGGATGGGCAGCGCCCTTGGCAAGGCACAAAGGGGCAGCGCCCTTGGCGAGGCATGGAGGGGCAGCGCCCTTGGCGAGGCACGGAGGGGCAGCGCCCTTGGTACTGCACGGCTCAACGGCGGCAACCTTGGTACTGCACGGCTCAACGGCGGCAACCTTGGTACTGCACAGCTCAACGGCGGCAACCTTGGCACTGCACGGCTCAACAGTGGCGACCTGGGTACAGCACGGCTCTGCGGCGACCTGGGTACAGCACGGCTCTGCGGCGACCTCGGCACAGCATGGCATGGCACCAACCTCGGCGACGATTTCCACACAGCACGGCTCTTTGGCGACCTGGGTACAGCACGGCTCTGCGGTGACCTGGGTACCCTCCTTCTGCTGGGCAGTGAGCGGCTTGGCTTTACGGTGCCGGTGACGGCCCCATGGCGGTGACACCTCTGGAGATCCTGCGGGATGCAGGGCAGCTACCTCTGGAGATCCTGCAGGATGCAGGGCAGCGACCTCTGGAGATCCTGCAGGATGCAGGGCAGTGACCTTGGTGACGACCTCAGCACAGCATGGCACGGCAGCAACCTCGGCGATGACCTCAGCACAGCATGGCATGGCAGCAACCTCGTGACGACCTCAGCACAGCATGGCACGGCAGCAACCTCGGTTAGGCACAGTTTGTAGTCACTCTGCTGGGCAGCGACCGGCTCGGCTCTGCAGCGACCACGTGGTGACACACGGCTAGCAAGGGACAGGGTTGCAGCTTGACTTGGCTGGATACGAACTCCGGCTTGGTTTGTTTGGACACAAACAGCAGCATAGCCTAGACCTGGAGAATCTTGGCAGAGGTGGGTATCGGGTACCTCTGACTTTTGCTCAACCTCCAATTCAATGAGGCATAGGTGAGCCTCCAGCTCTTGGGGTTTCGGTTTCACAGGCAACCGAACAACTGTGGGTGGCATGGAGAAGAGAGTGCCAATGAAGGCAGATCTCTAGCATGGTGTCAAGGCTTGATGGTACTGGGGAACAGCGGCTTGATGAGGCTTTCCAGCAGGGCAGCAGACAGATCCGGCAGCACCAACATACCCCTCATGCTGACCTGGGGGTCCCTGGGTGCGGCGTGCAGTCTGTCTGGAAAGGTCCAGACCAGCATCAGCTGCTTCCTCTTCTGACTCAGAGTCATCAGCAGAAGGACATGGTGAAGGTGGCACAGTGTGCCGATGAGGAGCGGCTTCCCGGAGTCTCAGGGCCAATTCGAAGACCTCCAGGTTCTCCCTGCGAACGACAGTCCCGGTTGAGGCGTATACCCAGCATGGGGGTAGCGGGCTGGGTTCGGGATCTCTGGTAACACCAGCCATGATGTGTTGGCTGGGATCGATCTCCATTGGCATGGCTGGCTCGGCGTCTATGGATTCCTGCTCCATGGGCACTTCAGGGTCAGACTCTGGTTCTGCGCACTCCATAGGGGTCTCCTGGTCTGACCCCGCAGAAGAAACTTCCTGAGAAACCTGGCCTCTGTATGCAGAGAGTCTGGTAGCTTGTGGCTCAGGTCTTCTGGGAGCAGGAGCACGTTTTGTTGAGGTCTAATTACCAGAGTTCTTCTGGGAGCAGGCTGGGATAGGGGTTTTTCCTTGGGTGCCGGCTTTTTTTGCTTGACAGTTGATGAAGTCATTTTTTGCAGGGCAGGCACCGGTTTCCCCAACGAAGACTTTGAGGGCTTGACAGTTGGTGCAGCTATTTTTGGCTGGGTGGGTACTGGTTTCACCATCAACTTTGTGGTCTTGACAGGTGCAGGCTTGGTACAAACAGGCTTATTCATGAAAAGAAAAAAACCTCCACAAGAAGTGGAGGCAGACAATCACCCCACCCCACAAAAGTTAGCGATCTGGGATGGACACTCCTAAGTAGGACTAAACCTGGTAGAAAGACGAAAAACACATGAGTTGAGAGAAAGACTCTCAAAGACAGGTAGGAGTGCTAATAAAACATAACTTTTAATAATTATGATAATAAAACAGGCTTTGCAGAAACAGGCTTGGTAAGACTTTTTGTACCTGGCTTTGGTGGGCGCAGTGGGCAGGCCGATATTGCATGCGAATGACCCCCACAATAGAAGCAGAGGTCTAGCGCCCTCCTCCTGGCCTTTTCTTCTGGGGTCAGCGGTCCTCTGGCTCCCTCTGTAGCAGGAATGCGCACCTTAGATGAGGTGCCCCTTAGGTTTTGCTGCATGTAATCAAGCAGGGAGTCCAGGTACTGCTGGATCTTCAGAATGGTATCTTTTAAGTTTTCCACCACAGTATAGATCACTGCGGGCTCACAGGGTTTAGACTTCCACATTCTGTCACGTGTAGACTGTGATTTGGTATAGCAGGGTGGGGTTGTGAGCCCAGGATGCAGTGAAAGAGGCAGGTTCAGAATAACAAAAGGGTGTTTATTATAGAATAAACACAAGAACATAGAAGACATGAACTAAACAGATATATACAAGAACATAGAATCAGACAATCAGGATTTAAAGCCTAATATTATACAACTGGAAAGCGATGAGGGAAATGTGGAATCCTTATGGGTAAATATTTTGTTGGGGAATAAACAGGGAAGTCAACTATTGGTTGGCATATGCTATAAACCACCTAATATAGATAATGATGAGGAAGAACAACTGTTAGAGCAAATTAGGAAGGCTGCAGATCATGGTAGCACTTTAATTATTGGAGATTTTAATTACCCGGACATTAATTGGGATAGTGGGACTAGTAATTTAGCAAAGGGAATCCGGTTTCTGGAAAAAAAAAAATTCTTTTTTTTAAAATTCTTTATTTTAAATTTTGTAAAAACACAAAACGTTATATCAAAAAGTGGCCGTGCAGGGCCATTACATCAAATTCCGTAAAGGATACGGCATACATCAAAATCACGAACATTGTGATGAATGTCTTAGAGCTCAAACTAAAAAGAACAAAAAAAAAAAAAAACAGGAATAGGGAGATAAGAGGCATTACAAGCAAACCAGGCGTACCACATATTTAAACATCAGTAGAGTCAGCAAAAGGACACCAGGGGAACTAAATTTGGGAAGGGGAGCATGGGGAGAGCGGGGGACTGCCCACAAAAAGTGACATTCTCAGCTCGCCCCGGGGGCCAAGAAAGAGGTCACAGGGCCGGGTGACCTGGGGCCAAGAAAACGGCCAGAGCCATGGTTGCCACCTTGGGGGCTCGCCCAGGTCATCCCAGTGTCCCGCACGCAGGAAAAAAAAAAGTGTGTGGGGGGGAGTAGGAATTCCTGATGTCCCTTCAGTAACAAGAGTCCCAACAGTAAAGTCCACAGTGAGGGGAAAAGCTCGGTCACATGTATCGCATAAATCAGCGTGCCAGTAAGGGGGAGGAGAAAAGAGAAAAGAGAGAAAAAAAAAAAGTTACCAGCTATGTCTCAGGGAGGTAATACCTAGATGCACACTGCAGGTGATAAAGAGAAATAAAAAATAAAGAGGGAAAGGGGGGGGGGGGGTTCCACTTCATCCCATGTCCAAAAAAGCGATCGGGACTTCCACAGGCAAAACATCACAGCATGGCCCGGGACACTCTTTCTCTCCAGGCTCACAGGTGATGGAAGGGGCACAGAGGGTAAGGAAGACCCAAGCCAGGTCATGCTCCGTGTCTGCCATCTTTTCGGACAAGCATCTCCGGCAGCCTCAGCAGGGGTCGGGAAACAAAAGCTGAGTGGTACCAGTGCTTCAATCTTCTTGAGAAGGTCAGGGGCAGGATAATCAGGGAAGTCCCAGACGGGGATGGCCACATCGCCGACCGCCACTCGGACAGAAGCAGCTCGTGGGGCCTCTGCAGGGACCAGCAGACAAGATCCAGGTGGTACCCCCATCTCCGTAAGGGAACATACTGCTGGCACCAGGTTCCCGCCCCCATCAGCAGGGGTCACCGCAGCTCTGGAGGCGCCGCCCAGTGGACATCGCTCACCCAACCCATTCAGCTCCTCCAGCGGCCAAGCTTCCGGTAAGGGTGCGACGCCCTGGCCTCCACATACCACTCCTCGATCGCTCTCCCCCTCCAAGACTACCTCTCCAAGTGTCAGCGGAGCGTCCCCGGATGCATCCTGACACGGAGCTCTCGATCTCCAGCCACACCGCAACGCAGCCGTCAGGCAACACAGGTCCCCTCTGGTGAGCGGGCGGTCACTCTCCTCCAGCAGCGTCTCCAGAAAGACATCCAGGCCCAATAAGGCAGCCTCCAAGTCAGCAGCAGGGGGGTGGAGCGGGTCGCCACGTCGCCAACCCCCACAATCCTCATGTATTCTCCCCAGTCGGCAAGATGTAGAGGCCATGGGATGCAGGTCTGTAGTCTCCTCAGGCCGTTTCTCCATAGGGGTGAAGTCCACGAGGAGCCAAGGGAGCACAGCAAAACAAAGAGAGGCCGCAAGATGGCTGTCCCGTCAGTCAGGGATAAGGAAATACTTGCCCCCGATTCAGCTATGCTCTGTGGAACAAGACCCGGAACGACACAGGTAGCCGGGGACAAACTTTAGGAGCGAGGTGAGAGGTAAAAAACTCAATAAAAATGGCAAGTAGTCACCAAAATCATCCAAATTGGGACAGAGCCCTGTCAGCGTGCGTCCTCTCACCTCTGCAGTCGGCCACGCCCCCCCCCCCCGTTTCTGAACATTTTAAATGATACCTTCATGACACAACTGGTAGAAACACCAACTAGAGAGGATAACTGTCTGGACCTGGTTATAACAAATAATGTGGATCTTTTCTCAAATATTCATGTAAAGGAACAGTTGGGAAACAGTGACCATAATATGGTGACTTTTGAAATAAACTCAAAAAAACACATTCATAAGGGGCATGCTAAAACATATAATTTTAAAAAGGCCAACTTTATTAAAATAAAGGAAGCTCTCAATGTCATTGACTGGCAGAATCTCTTTCACGGGAAAAACACTGAGGAGAAGTGGAATATCTTTAAACTAACACTAGAAAAGTACACGTCACAATATATTCCACTGGTTAATAAATATAAAAGAAACAGACTGAAACCAATGTGGCTTAGTAGGAAGGTAACTAAGGAAATGAAAAATAAAAAGAAGGCATTTAAAGCTTTTAAATCTGATAAATCTGAGGCATCCTATAAAGCATATAGGGCAGCCAATAAAGCATGTAAAAATGCGATTAGATGGGCTAAACTAGAAAATGAAAAAGAAATAGCCAAAGAGAGCAAAACCAACCCTAAAAGAAGCTTTAGGTACATAAATTCTAAAAAAAAACAAGAGTGCAAATGTAGGTTCACTAAAATCTGAGTCAGGGGTATTGTTAACTGAAGATCAGGATAAGGCAGAAATTTTAAATGATTATTTTTCTTCAGTATTTATCAAAGAGAAACCAATAACAGGAGACATGAAATTCATTAATAAAAACTTACTAATACAAAGTGACTGACTCAGGACAAGGTTTTGCAGAAATTAAACAATGTGAATGTGATTGTGAACAAAGCCCCAGGGCCAGATGGAATTCACCCGCGAGTACTGAGGGAGCTACAGTATGTGTTGAAATATGTAAACCTCTGTTCTTAATCTTTCGAGATTCTTTTCTTTCAGGAATAGTACCAGAGGATTGGAGAGAAGCTGACGTGGTCCCTATATTTAAGAAAGGTTTAAAATTTGTGCCTGGGAATTATAGACCTGTGGCTGGGAAAGTATTCGAGGGGTTACTAAGGGATAATATTCAGGAATTTATTGGGAGGTATAATGTAATTGGCAAAAATCAGCATGGTTTCTTGAAACACAGATCATGTCAGACTAACCTAATTACGTTCTATGAGGAAGTAGAAGTATAGATCAGGGGGTCGCAGTGGATGTGATTTACTTAGATTTTGCCAAAGCTTTCGACACAGTTCCACACAAAAGGTTACTATTTAAATTAAGAAAAATTGGTCTAGATGAAAATACTTGTTCTTGGATAGAAAACTGGATAAAAGATAGGGTACAGAGAGTGGTCATAAATGGTACATTTTCAAGATGGACACCAGGTAAGTGGTGTCCCTCAGGGGTCTGTTATAGGACCAATACTATTCAATTTATTTATAAATGACCTTGAGATAGGCATTGAAAGCTATGTATCAGTGTTTGCAGATGACACAAAACTGGGAAAAGTAATACAATGTGAGCAGGATGTTACTTCGCTGCAGAGGGATTTAGATAAATTGGGGGACTGGGCACTTAAATGGCAGATGAAATTTAATCTAGATAAATGCAAAGTTATGCACTTTGGAGTGAAGAACACACAAGTAATTTATACCCTAAATGGTACGGAGTTAGGGAAATCCAAGCAGGAGAAGGATTTGGGAATAATAATAGACTTCAAACTAAGTAACAATGTCCAATGTCAAACAGCAGTCGCCAAGGCCAGCAAAGTATTGGCATGCATTAAAAGGGGAGTTCACTCACGGGATGAAAACATAATTTTGCCTCTGTATAAATCAATGGTCAGGCCGCCGCCTTGAATATGCCGTGCAATTTTGGGCACCTGTCTTAAAAAAGATATTATAGCATTAGAAAAAGTGCAGAGACGGGCAACTAAATTAATAAGAATAATGGAAGGGTTAAGTATGAGGAAAGACTAACAAGCTTAAACCTGTTTAGTTTAGAGAAACGGCGCATTAGAGGGGATCTGATAACCTTATATAAATATATACGGGGCCATTATCAACCATTGTCTGATAACCTATTCATTAACAGGACTATACATAGGACAAGGGGTCATCCATTTAGACTGGAAGAAAGAAAATTTAGCTTAAAGCATAGGAAGGGTTATTTTACGGTGAGAACAATAAGGCTGTGGAATTCTCTGCCTGTTGAGGTGGTTGGATCAGAGTCTGTACAGACTTTTAAAAAACGACTGGATGACTTCCTGCAGACACAGAATATTAAGGGTTATAATATTTAATATGTGGGTAAAAGCTTCTTGATCCAAGGAGAAATCTGACTGCCATTCTGGGGTCAAGAAGGAATTTTTTCCCAGTATGTTGCATATTGGCAAACATTTCAGACTGGGTTTTTTGCCTTCTTTTGGATCAACAGCAGTAGGTTATGTGGGAGAGGCTGAACCCGATGGACGCATGTCTTTTTTCAGCCTATATAATTATGTATAACTATGTACCGGTAGAATGATGAAATGTCCCGATATAGAAACAGAGGGTCCTTGGAGTCTTTGGTAGAGGAATCAGGTGATTGTCAAGAGGTACAGGGAGCTTTGGCAAACAGGTATCGCAGTCAGGGACTTCAATGTGGAAGTGAATTCTGGAGGGCGTAGCTTCCTGATATGCAGGGACAATTAGGGTAAGGTGAGCTCAGGTGGGGCTCCAGGGCTAGAACATCAGAGCATTCAGAAAGTTCAGGAAGGTGCATTGTTCATGGTGCAGGGTTAGAATGAGTGACAGGGGCCAGAGCGTGGTGACCCTGACACCCGGAGACCTTACCTGATGTTGTGGAGGATGTCTGTAGCCTGGAGGGACCTCCTGTTCCCCTGCCATCCATCGTGGCGCTGGAGTGGCCTGGCGGCTGTGGGATGGACCTGGCCTTCCGATGGAGTGAGGACGGGCCTGGTGTCGCTGTTACCGTGGACCTGCTCTCTGCGACGCAGTCTGGATGGGATCTTTCCTTTGTCGGGATGGACTACCTTGGAGCCCAGGAACGTCCCCTGATGTGCCTCGCCATTGCTGGGATGGGAACACTGTTTCTTCCCGCACTTTGGGATACAGGCTGATGCCACCGAGGGTGCGTGGGGCTGATGCTACAGCTAGATGACCCTGCGTTTGGATTCCAGGCCGACGACATCTTCCCTGCGAGACCGTTTTCCCATTCTCACCGGCGAGTATACCCCCGATGACATTCCCTGCACCCCTAATGATGTCCCACTGTGTTGCGCTTTATTTTCTGAGAAATTACCCCCTCCATGATGACACCCCCTCCTCTGCTATTTGAGACACTTTCTGTCACCATTGCTGTGTTCTTTCATCCCCACTGTTATTCACCCCCTCACATACAGAGCTTTTTCATTTTTCGATGAGACCCCCCCTCACTTTTTCCTGTGCTGAGGACTTTCTATTTTTTTCTGCAACTTTTTGTATGAGATCCCCCCCCCCATTCTGGGATACCGTTGTTATTATCTGAGGACTTTGCTTTATTTTGATGCAACCCGAGGACGTGTTTTGATTTGAGACTAGATGTGATTTTTGTACATGACTGTTCTGTGATCCCACCCTTTTAATTTCTGTTTCTCCCCCTCTTTATGTACTCCTGAACGATTTTATGGTCCTGCTTGCTGATTCTGTGGGTTTAATGTTGTTCATTTGTTGGAGCACTGGGATTCCCCTTTTTTTTTTTTTTGTGTGGGACATTGGCAAGTAGACTGGGTGAGCCACTAGGGTGGCTACCTAGGCTCTGTCCACCCTTTTGGCCCCAGGTCTCCCAGCCACATGGCCCCTTCCATGGCCCTCGGTTCCCCTTAGGTTGCTGGGGCGAGCCAGGAATGCCACAATATGTTTGGCAGTCCCTCACTACCCTTTTTATTACTGTAGCGCTCACTCCCGGAGGAGCCGCTGAATTTAAACCTCGGGTCAGTCTCCCCGCACTAGGGTATAAATATACACCAGCACTGTTGTGGATTTTATAACTTATATTGTTTACTGATCTCAAATAAACTGGCATATATAGAGCAGCACGGTATACATATATATTTGCAGAAGTTCGTAATGCGAGAAACGCGCAGCGGAAAAGAAAAAGGAATTTTAACCCCTTCGTTGCTGAAATGTTAGTCCCGTACAGGTTGTGTTCCAAGAAGGTGTACGTGTATGCGTGTGTTGGTACCCGGGTACTAGATTCAACTGGCCAGTGAATGATTTCAATGTGTCTTCGACTAGTCGCGTTGGGGCCATAGGCGTGCGCAGCCTATTGCATTAGGGTGTGCACCCAAAAGCTCATACATACATACAACGACACACACACACACCATTACTATCAGGGTTATTCAAAGAGATTCGAAAAGTTACCGCACGTTTGGTGACTTTTCGTTCTCTTCAATTCGGTTCCTTTTGCCGATCCCATTTCGGTGACCCAGGGAAAAGCTGCCGCAAACCTGACGAAAACTAACCGCAAAACCCACCGAATGCACGCCGAAAACCCCCAAAAACATCTGGATTAACCTGCTGAAAACCGGAGCCGAACGCAGCTGAGACCGCAGACGAGGGAGGTGAATAAATTAGCAAAACCGTTTGTATGAATCTGTGAAAATGAAACGCTGTTTTTTCCGGTGGAAAAACTCAGCAATGTGCAGTGTGTATGAGCGTATCACAGAATCCACAGCAATAAAACCAAGCAATGTGCGGTGTGAATGAGCATATCACAGAATTCACAGCAATAAAACCAAGCAATGTGCGGTGTGAATGAGCGTATCAGAGAATCCACAGCAATAAAACTCAGCAGTATTGCAGTGTATGTGTATCACAGAATCCACAGCCATAAAACTCAGCAGTATGCAGTGTATGTGTATCACAGAATCCACAGCCATAAAACTCAGCAGTATGTGTATCACAGAATCCACAGCCATAAAACTCAGCAGTATGTGTATCACAGAATCCACAGCCATAAAACTCAGCAGTATGTGTATCACAGAATCCACAGCCATAAAACTCAGCAGATGTGTATCACAGAATCCACAGCCATAAAACTCAGCAGTATGTGTATCACAGAATCCACAGCCATAAAACACAGCAGTAGTGTATCACAGAATCCAGCCATAAAACACAGCAGTATGTGTATCACAGAATCCACAGCCATAAAACTCAGCAGTATGTATCACAGAATCCACAGCCATAAAACTCAGCAGTATGTGTATCACAGAATCCACAGCCATAAAACACAGCAGTATGTGTATCACAGAATCCACAGCCATAAAACTCAGCAGTAGGTGTATCACAGAATCCACAGCCATAAAACTCAGCAGTAAGTGTATCACAGAATCCACAGCCATAAAACACAGCAGTATGTGTATCACAGAATCCACAGCC
Organism: Leptobrachium leishanense; assembly: GCA_009667805.1. NCBI lineage: Eukaryota > Metazoa > Chordata > Amphibia > Anura > Megophryidae > Leptobrachium > Leptobrachium leishanense. The sequence continues at coordinate 17,793,690 of CM019063.1, read as the reverse complement.
ATAAAACTCAGCAGTAGGTGTATCACAGAATCCACAGCCATAAAACTCAGCAGTAAGTGTATCACAGAATCCACAGCCATAAAACTCAGCAGTAGGTGTATCACAGAATCCACAGCCATAAAACTCAGCAGTAGGTGTATCACAGAATCCACAGCCATAAAACTCAGCAGTAGGTGTATCACAGAATCCACAGCCATAAAACACAGCAGTATGTGTATCACAGAATCCACAGCCATAAAACTCAGCAGTATGTATCACAGAATCCACAGCCATAAAACTCAGCAGTATGTGTATCACAGAATCCACAGCCATAAAACACAGCAGTATGTGTATCACAGAATCCACAGCCATAAAACTCAGCAGTAAGTGTATCACAGAATCCACAGCCATAAAACACAGCAGTATGTGTATCACAGAATCCACAGCCATAAAACTCAGCAGTAGGTGTATCACAGAATCCACAGCCATAAAACTCAGCAGTAGGTGTATCACAGAATCCACAGCCATAAAACTCAGCAGTAGTGTATCACAGAATCCACAGCCAAAAACACAGCAGTATGTGTATCACAGAATCCACAGCCATAAAACTCAGCAGTAGGTGTATCACAGAATCCACAGCCATAAAACTCAGCAGTAAGTGTATCACAGAATCCACAGCCATAAAACTCAGCAGTAGTGTATCACAGAATCACAGCCATAAAACTCAGCAGTATGTGTATCACAGAATCCACAGCCATAAAACTCAGCAGTAAGTGTATCACAGAATCCACAGCCATAAAACTCAGTAGTATGTGTATCACAGAATCCACAGCCATAAAACTCTGTTTAAAAATATTTTGAATACACTATTAAAAAATATTTTGATATATAAAAATTGCACCCTCTCCTGCTCACCTTTGTTTTTTCTGCTTGCAGGGAGGGGTTGAATATGTATCATTGGTGGTCCAGTGGCACAGGGGGGGGGGTCGAGGAGGGGAACCCGGCTGGCCGCATCTGATGGATAGTCGCCGGACCCCTCATTTCCGCGGGCCTGGCGGCAGCCTCCGCTTCCCTGGTGGTCCCTGTGGTTCGTGGGGTGCTGCACTGCGAACTGTGCATGGCGCACAGACCGCACAGCACATCCCTCGCTGACACGAGCGGCCGGCGATCGCTGATGACCTGTCACCTGACCGCCGGCGCTTACTGACTGTGTTCAGAGCGCCGGCGGTCAGGTGACAGGTCATCAGAGATCGCCGGCGCTCGGGTCAGCGTGGGATTTGCTGTGCGGTCTGTGCGCCATGCACAGATCGCAGTGCAGCACCCCACGAACCACAGGACCACCAGGGAAGCGGAGGCTGCCGCGAGGTCCGCGGAGTTGAGGGGTCCCGCGGCTATCCATCGGATTCGGCCAGCCGGGACCCAGAATGTGTCCCGGGCCGGCATTAGGGTGTGCCTAGGCACATCCGGCACACCCCGTGCGCACGCCTATGGTTGGGGCCCTGTAGGTTTAGTCAAACTGCAGCGTGCTCTATTATTTTCACTGTGGCCGGGAAGGCCTCTCACCCATCCGCCAAATACTCTGCGCTCTGCTCGACCCAGCACGTCTTTCCGCTCGACCTGACTGGGACTCTGTGCCACCGGATCCGCTTGTCTTGCTTGTCCGTTTCTGCCACAAGATGCTCAGCTCACCGCCTGCACTCCCGTTAGATCATCGCGGTCTCCTAACTCGGGGTCCTTCTGCAGCTCTGTATCTTTTTTAAACTTCTCACCGATAGGTTAATAGGTCTTCTGGCAAGTGATTTGGGCCGATCTCCAGCTCCGCAAAGCAGCACCTACGCTCCGGCCTGGTCACAATCGCTCCCTGTCTTGCTCTAATCACCCCTTGGCGCGCACTCGCTCTCCTCTGCACGAGGCTGCGGATGTCTCTCGGTTCTCCCCACCCACTTCCTGTTCCTGCCCCAAAGCATGCTGGAAAATGTAGTCCGAAAGTGTCCAGTATCAGTTTACATTGCGTTCGACTCCCCCTGGTGGCCAGAAACAAGTAACTACAGCGGCAGGATTTAAACCAGCGCTACATTACTTTTTTTTTGTTATCCTGGTGCCCCCTCAGCGAACTCCATTGCTCTCTCTTGTTTTTGCTGGACCGAACCTTTTGACGAGTTTCTGCACCCCTGTTTTTGTATCCCCCCTCCCCCAATTTTCGATCTATAGTTTCCTCTGAGATCCCCCTTTAGTTTTCTGTGCTTTCTTTGAGAGTATCTTCTTAGGCCTTATAAGGCAGTCTGGCTGGTCGGTCTGTGACCCTTTGTTTATAGTAAAATAAAAAAATTTAAATATGCACAAAAATTATTTATTTTTTTATATCAAGAATACTCAGCCACACTGGTCATCAGTCATAGATTCGTTGAATATTCTCAAGAGGGTAATACAGAGGAATGTCCTTTTGGGTTTCAATAGGACCATACGAATAAATGCTCAAAGAGTATAAAATAAAATAAAATTTAATGAAGATGATTAAAATCAATTTAAACAATTTAAAATAAAAAGTAATATACAAATAGGAGTCCTTCAATATCCAACATGTTTCGTCGTAGACTTCCTCAGGGATAATGACTCCATTCAATATCCTCTCTTAATTTGATAGATTGCTCGAAGAGTATTTAAGTTCAGCTTCCTCTTCCTGTTGTTATTTGATTAGGTAGCCGCTTCCTGTGTAACCTGGGGTTCCTTCTAATTACGAAACTGTCATCCATCCAGCTAACCCCAGGTTACACGGGAAGCGGCTACCTAATCAAATAACAGGAAGAGGAAGTTGAACTTAAATACTCTTTGAGCAATCTATCAAATTAAGAGAGGATATTGAATGGAGTCATTATCCCTGAGGAAGTCTACGACGAAACATGTTGGATATTGAAGGACTCCTATTTGTATATTACTTTTTATTTTAAATTGTTTAAATTGATTTTAATCATCTTCATTAAATTTTATTTTATTTTATACTCTTTGAGCATTTATTCATATGGTCCTATCGAAACCCAAAAGGACATTCATCTGGATTACCCTCTTGAGAATGGTCATCAGTCATGGATTCGTTGAATAGTGTGGCTGAGTATTCTTGATATGCACAAAATTTATTTTAATCTTGTAAGCACATATTTGCAGCAGGGGTTAGTATACTCATTCAGCTTTTTCCTGGCCCTGACCCTAGCGCAGCCTGACCGGATGAGATTCCCCACCCACTAGCATTTGATGTTATGGGGTTCCCTCTTGCTGAGCTATTTCCCTGTGTGACCCCCTGTTCTGGGACTCCCATTTCACACGGAGTTCCCCGGCTGGGGTTGCGCTCTCAATAGAGACACTTTAGATTTTTGATTTTCTGCTTTCTTTGCCACCTGCCTAGTGTTGGTTTGATCAAAGTTCAATGGATATCATCTTTTAATTTGCCAAAGTATATTCATCGGTAGAACGTGTTTTGTTTGTTTTGAGAAAGTATTTTACCAGGAAGGATACATTGAGATTTCTCTCGTTTTCAAGTACGTCCTGGGTGGCGACTATGTACCGTTGGGTGTCTTGCCCAAGGACACTTACTGGAGAGGTGCTCCTGCCAGGATCAAACCCATGACTCCACAGGCTCTCTCCACGCAGAGCAGTGATGTTACCTCTACTCCACCCAGCCAGTAACATTAAATGAAGAATAGTCGCCGCTGATTCCTATGGAAGAATCAAAGTGGTTCCTTTATTCAGAGTTAATCAATGCTGTTTGCAGGAAATTTGCTGTTGATGAATTTTACTAATGTGGACAGCGAAGTTCACAGTAGAGATTTAAGGGGTTCTCACTTCGATGCACTTCGGAGATTCCGTTTCCCCAAAACTACAATTCAATGTTCACCATCGGGTCACCATAGTGCGGGTGTCGGCAACCCGCGGCTCCGGAGCCGCATGCGGCTCTCTTTCACTTTTTCCGCGGCTCCCGCAGCTCCCTCCCTTTGCGTAGCGTGGGGGGAGCTGGGGGGCCGTGGCCCGGGCGCAGTTTTGTTAGGGGCGCATTCGCGCCCCTAAAAAACTGGCCCGGGGGTTGAGGGGACCCAGATGCCGGGCAGCGCGGGAGCGCCTGCCCGGTCTTGAACAGTCCGTCCTGTGAAGTGGTGCGGCTGTGTGCGTGCGCAGCCGGTCACGTGGTCCGGCTAATCAGGTGGTACTGAGTCTCTGTACCACCTGACTGGCCGGACCATGTGACCGGCTGCGCACGCACACAGCCGCATCACTTCACAGGACGGACTGTTCAAGACCGGGCAGGCGCTCCCGCGCTGCCGGCATCTGGGTCCCCTCAACCCCCGCCGGAGCTGCCTGGGGCAAGTATCCAGGTGAGAGCTGGGGGCAAATCCATGAGCTAGCTGGGGCAAATCTATGAGCGAGCTGGGGAAAATCCATGAGCTGGGGGGCAAATCCATGAGCTGGGGGGCAAATCCATGAGCTGGGGGCAAATCCATGAGCTGGGGCAAATCCATGAGCTGGGGCAAATCCATGAGTGAGCTGGGGGCAAATCCATGTGTGAGCTGGGGGCAAATCCATGAGCTGGGGCAAATCCATGAGTGAGCTGGGGGCAAATCCATGTGTGAGCTGGGGGCAAATCCATGAGCTAACTGGGGCAAATCCATGTGTGAGCTGGGGGCAAATCCATGAGCTAACTGGGCAATCCATGAGCGAGCTGGGGCAAATCCATGAGCTGGGGGCAAATCCATGAGTGTGCTGGGGCAAATCCATGAGCTGGGGCAAATCCATGTGTGAGCTGGGGGCAAATCCATGAGCTGGGGGCAAATCCATGAGCTAACTGGGGCAAATCCATGAGTGAGCTGGGGCAAATCCATGAGCTGGGGCAAATCCATGTGTGAGCTGGGGCAAATCCATGAGCTGGGGGCAAATCCATGAGTGAGCTAGGGCAAATCCATGAGCTGGGGCAAATCCATGTGTGAGCTGGGGCAAATCCATGAGCTGGGGCAAATCCATGAGCTGGGGCAAATCCATGAGCTGGGGGCAAATCCATGAGTGAGCTGGGGCAAATCCATGAGCTGGGGCAAATCCATGTGTGAGCTGGGGGCAAATCCATGAGCTAACTGGGGCAAATCCATGAGCGAGCTGGGGCAAATCCATGTGTGAGCTGGGGCAAATCCATGAGCTAACTGGGGCAAATCCATGAGCGAGCTGGGGCAAATCCATGAGCTGGGGCAAATCCATGTGTGAGCTGGGGCAAATCCATGAGCTGGGGGCAAATCCATGAGTGAGCTGGGGCAAATCCATGAGCTGGGGCAAATCCATGTGTGAGCTGGGGCAAATCCATGAGCTGGGGCAAATCCATGTGTGAGCTGGGGGCAAATCCATGAGCTGGGGCAAATCCATGTGTGAGCTGGGGGGCAAATCCATGAGCTGGGGCAAATCCATGTGTGAGCTGGGGGCAAATCCATGAGCTGGGGCAAATCCATGTGTGAGCTGGGGGGCAAATCCATGAGCTGGGGCAATCCATGTGTGAGCTGGGGTTTTACATTGTTAAGTGAAAAAGTCTTTTTTTTCTTCAGATTGACAGCTGACTGCACGATCCTGTATATAGCATTAAGGTAAGAAACAATATATGCAGTGTTAGATTTGTTTTAAATGTCGCAATGGTTTTGCGGCTCCCAGTTTTTTTTTCCATTCGGAAACGGGTCCAAGTGGCTCTTTATGTCAAAAAGGTTGCAGACCCCTGCCATAGTGAGACGAAGATGGAGTCGCAGAAGCCTCATGAAAACATTGGCGAATGTCGCTGAAGAGCGCACTGAAGACCTCTAAAGAGCAGCGAAGAGGCCTTGGCAAAATCCAAACTGCAAAATAAAGTAAATAAAAAAAAACAACTCTCCTATTTTGCTAATAGGTGTTTAAACCAATAAAGATGCATTAAAATGTGTCTAAATAACAAAAAGGATCCTGCAAAAACTAATAAAAAAGTCTGATACAGAAAAAAAGCCTTTTTAAAAAATACAAAAGGTGTTCTAAAAAATGAAATTTTTGCTTTTTGCTGAAGATGAAGTGAATAAACTTTTTTAAAATGATATTACTTTTTTTTACATTAAAACCTGTGGGATTCGCCTTTTTAAAATCTGTCAAACTGATTTACGGAAAATCGGGGCATTTCTTTCTTGTGAAAGGATTTTACCAGGGAGGATACATTGAGATTTCTCTCGTTTTCAAGTCTGTCCTGAGTGGCGGGTATGTACTGTTAGGTGTCTTGCCCAAGGACACTTACTGGAGAGGTGCTCATTGGGATTGAACCCATGACTCCACAGGCTCTCTCCACGCAGAGCAGTGATCTTACCTCTACTCCACCTAGCCGGTACTGACATTCTAGTACAGTTCGGCGTTCTGTGAATAGAGGCACCTTTAATTCTCTATGGGACAATTTTGATGCCCCTGAAGATTGCCGCTCTGTGTCGAACTGCACCATATTTAGCCATTAATTTGCCAGTATTTGGCATATTGACAGTTTAGTGAATAGTCGAACTGCCCCATTATTGAAGTTGCCCTTCTGTGGCAAGTTTGCGGGCTTAGAGAATAACCCCTTTAATGTTGTTTGCAAGCAACCACGATGAACATCAGTGAAACAACGCTGTTTAGTGATAACCCTTCAAGGGCTAAATTACAATCTTCGCGCAAACGTTTGCGCCGGCACAAAAAAACATTAACACGAGGGGTAAAACATTTGCGCCGAATGCCGTATTACATAGTCAGTGCTACAAACGCGTGTAATCGTCTACCACGGGTGAACCTGTGCGAACCCTTTGCGAGCTTACTGCACTGTGCACGTCCTATACTTAACATTGTGAGCGCAAATGCGTTTGTGCGCTGGTACGCGGATGGTATTACAATCTATGCGCAGTTTGTAACGCACAGCCTTTGTGCGCATAAGTTTAGCAACTAAAAAAAGCTGGTGTTAATGGCAAATCTGAATGTCCTGGCCGACCCAAGTACACCAGCTCAAAAAAAAAATGCAGCAAAGTATAGTTACACATTCTACGCATACTAGACATGTGCACAGCACAAAATTTCGTTTTGAACTAATGGATTAGTCCTAAAAAGCAATTTATTTAGTTGCTGAAAAAATTAATTTTTTCAGTTCTTTAGTTTGAAAACTAATTTCATTCATCCGAAAACCAGTGGATACAATTACTATTGTAGTGGCTCCTGAGAGGGCTGAGATCGCTGCTCGTTACAGTAGCTCTCACTCTCAGCACAATGTGTCAGGCAAAGCTGTTACATTAACTGACTGCTGCTCATCACAGAGCTCAGAGTTTCAGTAAACCTAGTAAATAATATTTCTATATATAAGAGGTTATAACTATTATTTCCTTGTTTTACTGAAACTCTGAGCGCTGTTACAGTCAGTTACTGTAACATCTTAGCCTGATACATTGTACTGAGATAATATAACAAGCAGTTTATCTCAGCACTCACAGCCACTGGATTTAAAGGGCTAAAAAAACGCTCCTCTCTGTATAATGTTTATAACATACTCCTGCATTAATTAATATCCCTCTCTGTATAATGTATACAACATCCACCTGCATTAATTAATACCCCTCTCTGTATAATATATAGAACATCCTCCTGAATTAATTACTGTCCCTCTCTGTATAGAACATCCTCCTCAATTTATACCTTTCTCTGTATGAGATACTGAGATAATATACTGAGATATGAGATGTACTGAGATAATATAACAAGCAGTTTATCTCAGCACTCACAGCCACTGGATTTAAAGGGCTAAAAAAACGCTCCTCTCTGTATAATGTTTATAACATCCTCCTGCATTAATTAATACCCCTCTCTGTATAATGTATACAACATCCACCTGCATTAATTAATACCCCTCTCTGTATAATATATAGAACATCCTCCTGAATTAATTAATGTCCCTCTCTGTATAGAACATCCTCCTCAATTTATACCTTTCTCTGTATGAGATACTGAGATATGAGATGTACTGAGATAATATAACAAGCAGTTTATCTCAGCACTCACAGCCACTGGATTCAAAGGGCTGAAAAAACGCTCCTCTCTGTATAATGTTTATAACATCCTCCTGCATTAATTAATACCCCTCTCTGTATAATGTATACAACATCCACCTGCATTAATTAATACCCCTCTCTGTATAATGTATAGAACATCCTCCTGCATTAATTAATGCCCCTCCCTGTATAGAACATCCTACTGCATTGGCATGTGGAGGGTGCAGAACTTCGGATGTTGCACTCTTCATTGCTGGTCTCCTTCACTCCTCAATGTAATATCACAAAAAGGACTGAAACTAAAATGTAGTGCATTTTATTTTAGTTTCTTTCGTTTTTTGTACTGAGCAGTTTCGTATCTCTTGAGTCATACTAAAACTAAATAATCCCAAAATTCAGACTAAATTGTTTTAGTACTAAAACGAATGCACATGTCTAACGCATACCAAACCAATAAAATGGAGAAGTTGTGTGTGCATTTATTATTGATGCAGCATATATGCACAGATTGACTTTGACAGGCGCAAAAACTTAACGTGAGATAATTGTGGTTCTTAATTCTGATTGGCTGAATAGCGAAAAAAAAACAGTCCGCACACTGATTTCTGCACGTAACGTTACTGCGCGAGCATTTTTGCGCGTCTGGTTTACGCACGTTATTGCTCGACGGATGAAAAAAATGCACGGGGATTGTAATTCCAGCGTTGATTGCGCGCGTAAACGTTTAACACTTGGCGCACAAATTCACGCATTGCGCGTGCGTTTTTTGCGTTGAAGAATGTAGCAGCATATATGCTGCAGCGCTAAGTGTTTTTAAAACAGCGTCAGGAATGTTGCCGCCTGATTTCTGTGATGATTAACTCTTTTTTTTGCCCATGGAACTGATGAAAAATATAACTTTTGCTTAAATCATGTGATTCTTCGATGATTCATTGAATGTTTTGTGCCTATATCCCCAAATTATAATGGTGAAAACATTTCTTCCAATAAGTAGTTTTGTTCTTAAGGTGCACTGCCTGTTCTGTGTCCAGTAGGTGGCACTATTTTCTCAATGCACTTGGATACATTGTATCACAATCCAAGTATCTAATGCTCTTTATTCCCACATTAGTAAGAGAACGGGTTGTGTCCCATGATAGCTCTAATTGGAGCAGAAAGGAACTGTATAAAAAAGATGGTTTGCATCTTACTCATAGGGGAACATATGTTCTCAGTGGGAAGTTCAAAGGTTTCACAAAGGAATATTTAAACTAGAAGGGGGGACAAAAGGGTAAAAAACAATCTGCCCGATTGTCCCCCAAAACTAAATCGGAGGGTGCAAGCAACATGCGGGGTAAAAAATGACACGCTATGTCGTGTCTATAAATACTCACAGTTTAGTCAATAAAATCAATGAACTGGAGGCAATGATGGCAGCTGAAAAAGTAGATTTAGTGGCGGTTACTGAGACATGGTTCAGTGAGAAAAATAACTGGGACATAACAATACCGGGGTACTCTTTATATAGAAAAGACAGAGAAGGTAGGAAAGGAGGAGGAGTGGCCCTGTATGTGAAAAGCAACATAAAAATAAACCAAATAAAAGTGAGCGAGGTGAACATAGAGTCAGTTTGGGTTACGCTAACATTTGGCAATCATACAGTAGCTTGTGTAGGTGTGATCTATAGACCCCCTGGACAAGTAGAAGAGCTAGATAATCTGCTGTTTGAGGAAATAGCCAAAATGGCAATGAAGGGGGAAGTTATTATCATGGGTGACTTTAATCTTCCTGATGTGAACTGGAAAACCAAAACAGCTGGGTGCACCAGGAGTACAAATATTCTAAACTCCCTACTGGGATTTTCTCTAACACAAGTAGTTGAGGAGCCGACCCGTAAAGAGGCCATGTTGGATTTAATACTCACAAATGGAGGTTTGGTATCAGACATTGTTGTAGCTAAAAATTTGGGATCTAGCGATCACCAGTCAGTGTGGTTTAATATAAGAACAGGGATGGAGCCGCACCACACAAAAACAAAAGTTTTAGACTTAAAAAAAAACAGATTTTTCTAAAATGAGATTTTGTGTGAAGGAGTCATTATCAGACTGGAGGAGTTTAAAGGGAGTCCAGGAGAAATGGGATTATTTAAAGGAGGCATTATTGAAGGCCACAGGAAATTGCATTCGGCTTGTTAGTAAAAACAAAAAAGGGAAGAAACCACTGTGGTACTCTGCAGAAGTGGCCAAAATAGTGTAATGCCCCACGCTGCGGCCGCCATGTTGGGACGCCTTGCAGACTCACCTGAGGTCCCTCGTGGCGCGTTGCTCCCTGGTTCCGGTCTTCAGCTCGAGGGAGGAGAGCCAGGATGTGTCCCACGCCGCCTCCGGGATCCAACTGAACAGAAGTCAAGCGCGCATGCGCGATCGTCCATCCTAGAGCATGAAGACCTAGGTACTCTGGCTCTGTACCTGGCCTCTGCTGGTCAAGTAAAGGTACTGCATTCCACCTGCACTGGAGATCCTCGTATACCACCAATTGATCTATCAGGTACTCAGGTATCCCAATTCCACCTGCGAGCTCCAGGTGAACGGTGTTCTTATGATTCTCTGAACCCTATTTAAACCTGCCGCCTTCTCCAGTTCATTAACCAGGTTATACTGTGGTTCACCACCACGTTCTCCAGTGGTTCCCCTTCGTATTGCTCCAAGAGTATCCTGACTTCCAGTCCTGCTTCCATGGTACCAGCTCCGCTTCCAGTCCTGCTTCCACGGTACCAGCTCCGCTTCCAGTCCTGCTTCCACGGTACCAGCTCCGCTTCCAGTCCTGCTTTCACGGTACCAGCTCCGCTTCCAGTCCTGCTTCCACGGTACCAGCTCCGCTTCCAGTCCTGCTTCCACGGTACCAGCTCCGTTTCCAGTTCTGCTTCCACGGTACCAGCTCCGCTTTCAGTCCTGCCTCCACAGTACCAGCTTCACTTCCAGTTCTGCTTCCACGGTACCAGTTCTGCTTCCAGGCCTGCTTCCACAGTGCCAGCTCCGCTTCCAGGCCTGCTACCACAGTGACAGCTCCATCTGCAAGTTTACTACCACAGCGCCAACTCCATCTCCAGGCTTGCTTCCACGGTGCCAGCTCCGCTTCCAGGCCTGCTACCACAGTGCCAGCTCCATCTCCAGGCTTGCTTCCACGGCACCAGCTCCATCTTCAGGCTTGCCTCTATACCTCTGGTACCGGTTCCAGATCCTGTCTTCAGTCTAATTCCTCTACCCCAGGACTATTTTCAAAGATTACAACTTGTGTTATTTATCCCTACAACCCTTCGTTCTGGACTTTACTTTTGTCAAAGACATCTTGCATTACTTTTGTTCTGGACTTATATTTTGTTCCACCCAGTAAAAGTTCAACTGATTATATCCCTCCTGGTCTCCTCCTTCGGCTTGCCACCGGGTTCCATACACACAACACTACACAGGGGTCATAGCCTCTGCCCTTACAAATAGTGAAGAACAAAAAGATAGCATTCAATAATTATAAAACAGCTCAGAGTGAAGAAGATAGGCAAACCTATAAGATTAGGCAGAAAGAGGCAAAGCAATTTATAAGAACTTCCAAAGCACACGCAGAAGAGAAAATAGCTCAATCAGTAAAAAAGGGGGACAAAACATTTTTTAGATACATAAATGAGAAAAGAGTAAAACAAGATTAGTTAGATTAAAAAGGAAGGAAGGTATGTAGAAGAGGATAAAAGTCTCGCTGACTGCCTCAATGAATATTTTTGTTCAGTCTTTGCAGAAAAAAAGGGAGGAAAGGGACCTCAGTTAGGAGGAAACACTAACGAGACATTTACATATGAGTTTACAGAGGAGGAGGTTCTACAGCAGCTGTCTAAAGTAAAGACAAATAAGTCAATGGGGCCTGATGGGATCCACCCTAAATTATTAAAAGAGCTCAGTGGTGTAATAGCAAAACCGTTAACAACGATTGGTTAAATAAATCTGTTAACGGGAGTCGTCCCAGAAGACTGGAAATTAGCAAATGTTGTGCCCATTTACAAGAAGGGTAGTAGGGAGGAATCGGAACTATAGGCCAGTTAGTCTTACGTCAGTAGTGGGGAAATTAATGGAAACCATGTTAAAGGAAAGGATTGTTGAACATCTAAAAACACATAGATTACAGGACCAGAAACAACATGGGCTTACCTCAGGGAGATCATGCCAAACTAATCTTATTGATTTTTTTTGATTGGGTAACAAAAATAATAGACACAGATGGTGCAGTAGACATTGATTATTTAGATTTCAGTAAGGCTTTTGATACTGTTCCGCATAGAAGGCTTATCAATAAATTGCAATCTTTGAGCTTGGATTCCAATATTGTTGAATGGATTAGGCAGTGGCTGAGTGACAGGCAACAGAGGGTTGTGGTAAATGGAGTTTATTCGGCGCAAGGTCTTGTTACCAGTGGGGTACCTCAGGGGTCAGTACTTGGACCCATTCTCTTTATTATTTTTATTAGTGATATTGCAGAAGGTATTAATGGAAAAGCATGTCTTTTTTTGCTGATGACACAAAGATTTGCAACAGGGTTGACGTTCCTGGAGGGATCAGCCAAATGACAAATGATTTAGGTAAACTAAAAAAATGGTCGGAGCTGTGGCAATTAAGTTTTAATGTGGATAAGTGCAAGATAATGCACCTGGGACGTAAAAACCCAAGGGCTGAATATAGAATATTTGATACAGTCCTAACCTCAACATCTGAGGGTTGGGATTTAGGGGTTATTATTTCAGAGGATCTAAGGGTAAGTAGTCAATGTAATAGAGCAGCAGGAAATGCTAGCAGAATGCTTGGTTGTGTAGGGAGAGGTATTAGCAGTAGGAAAAGGGAAGTGCTCATGCCATTATACAGAGCACTGGTGAGACCTCACTTGGAGTACTGTGTGCAGTACTGGAGACCATATCTCCAGAAGGATATAGACACCTTAGAGTTCAGAGAAGGGCTACTAAAATGGTGTACGGCTTGAAGGAGAAAAGTTACCAGGAAAGGCTTAATGATCTTAACATGTACAGCTTGGAAAAGACGGGACAGAGGAGATATGATAGAAACATTTAAATACGTAAAGGGAATCCACAAGGTAGAGGAAGGGAGTATATTTAAACGGAAACAAAGTAGCAAAACAAGAGGACATAGTCTTAGATTAGAGGGGCAAAGGTTTAAAAGTAACATCAGGAAGCATTATTTTACTGAGAGGGTGGTGGATACATGGAACAGCCTTCCAGTAGAAGTGGTAGAGGCCAAAACAGTAATTGAATTTAAGCAGGCATGGGATAGGCATAAGGCTATCCTAAACAAAAGATAAATCCAGGTAAAGTATCCATGTAATTGGGCAGACTAAATGGGCCGAAAGGTTCTTATCTGCCGACATTTTTCTATGTTCTATTCTTACTGTACCACAGCTAGTTAAGAAACATGCCAAATAATTAGGCAACATAGGCGGCTGCCTTAGGCCTCACATTTTGAAAAAGCAGACACGAGACCTCTCTATCGCTCCAATACTTTGAGTTATTTATTTAACACTTTGCTTTTGTTGGGTTCATGCCATGAGACCGACAAATACACCTATGCATTTACAAAGAATACAAACCTCAGGGGTGCAGACTGATACACCCTAATCCCTGCATAGATACCACCCAGTGATAGGAAAGTGATCTCAATTCCTCCTGGATCTGATAGTGAAATATTGACCTGCCTTTTTAGTAGGTGTACTGTAGGATAGACCTGTGCACGGCGGTATTTTTCGTTTCGGATTTTTTTTCGTTCCGTTTCGGATCATTTTGGATCGGAACGCGATTCGTCATTTCAGATTTCGGATTGGCCGATTTTCGTATTGGAAATGCTTTCGAAGTATCGAAAATGGAAATCTCAGCCGAAAACTAATTTCTGACAAAACGGAATGCACAATTGCACAGGTCTATAGCTTACATGTTTATAGCTTACATTGCCTCAAAAAAATCCACATAGCCGATAATACCGGCTGCATTTTTTTTGAGGCAATGTAAGCTATAAACTGGTCCGTCTAACAAGAATGCAGCGTATGTTCAAATCCAGGTGTGTGTTTTTTGAGAAAGTATTTTACCAGGAAGGATACATTGAGATTTCTCTTGTTTTCAAGTATGTCCTGGATGGTGAGTATGTACCGTTGGGTGTTGTGCCCAAAGACACTTACTGGAGAGGTGCTCTTGCTGGGATCAAACCCATGTCTCCACAGGCTCTCTCCACGTAGAGCAGTGATGTTACCTCTACTCCACCCAGCCAGTATGGTTTCTCTTCTCTTGTAGGATTTCAATCTGCATTAAATATACTGCAGAGAAGTGCTTCCCCGCAGTGTGTGGATTCATATGCTGCATAAACTATACTGCAGAGAGGTTCTTCCAGCAGTGTGTGGATTCATATGCTGCATTAATTATACTGCAGAGAGGTTCTTCCCAGCAGTGTGTGGATTCATATGCTGCATTAATTATACCGCAGAGAGGTGCTTCCCAGCAGTGTGTGTGGATTCATATGCTGCATTAATTATACCGCAGGGAGGCGCTTCCCCGCAGTGTGTGTGAATTCATATGCTGCATTAATTAAACCGCAGGGAGGCGCTTCTTCCCAGCAGTGTGTGGATTCATATGCTGCACTAATTATACTGCAGAGAGGTGCTTCCCCACAGTGTGTGGATTCCTATGCTGCATTAACTCTACCGCAGGGAGGCGCTTCCCCACAGTGTGTAGATTCCTATGCTGCATTAATTATACCGCAGAGAGGTGCTTCCCCGCAGTGTGTGTGAATTCATATGCTGCATTAATTAAACCGCAGGGAGGCGCTTCCCAAGCAGTGTGTGGATTCATATGCTGCATTAATTATACCGCAGAGAGGTGCTTCCCCGCAGTGTGTGGATTCATATTCTGCATTAATTATACCGCAGAGAGGCGCTTCCCAGCAGTGTGTGAATTCATATGCTGCATTAATAAACCGCAGGGAGGCGCTTCCCAAGCAGTGTGTGGATTCATATGCTGCATTAATTAAACCGCAGGGAGGCGCTTCCCCACAGTGTGTAGATCCTATGCTGCATTAATTATACCGCAGAGAGGTGCTTCCCCACAGTGTGTGGATTCTTATGCTGCATTAATTCTACCGCAGGGAGGCGCTTCCCCAAAGTGTGTAGATTCCTATGCTGCATTAATTATACCGCAGAGAGGTGCTTCCCCGCAGTGTGTGTGAATTCATATGCTGCATTAATTAAACCGCAGGGAGGCGCTTCCCAGCAGTGTGTGGATTCATATGCTGCATTAATTATACCGCAGAGAGGTGCTTCCCCGCAGTGTGTGGATTCATATTCTGCATTAATTATACCGCAGAGAGGCGCTTCCCCGCAGTGTGTGAATTCATATGCTGCATTAATTAAACCGCAGAGAGGCGCTTCCCCTCAGTGTGTGGATTCATATGCTGCATTAATTATACCGCAGAGAGGCGCTTCCCCGCAGTGTGTGAATTCATATGCTGCATTAATTAAACCGCAGGGAGGCGCTTCCAAGCAGTGTGTGGATTCATATGCTGCATTAATTAAACCGCAGGGAGGCGCTTCCCAAGCAGTGTGTGGATTCATATGCTGCATTAATTATACCGCAGAGAGGTGCTTCCCCGCAGTGTGTGGATTCATATTCTGCATTAATTATACCGCAGAGAGGCGCTTCCCCGCAGTGTGTGAATTCATATGCTGCATTAATTAAACCGCAGAGAGGCGCTTCCCCTCAGTGTGTGGATTCATATTCTGCATTAATTATACCGCAGAGAGGCGCTTCCCAGCAGTGTGTGAATTCATATGCTGCATTAATTAAACCGCAGGGAGGCGCTTCCCAAGCAGTGTGTGGATTCATATGCTGCATTAATTAAACCGCAGGGAGGCGCTTCCCCACAGTGTGTAGATTCCTATGCTGCATTAATTATACCGCAGAGAGGTGCTTCCCCACAGTGTGTGGATTCTTATGCTGCATTAATTCTACCACAGGGAGGCGCTTCCCCAAAGTGTGTAGATTCCTATGCGGCATTAATTATACCGCAGAGAGGTGCTTCCCCGCAGTGTGTGTGAATTCATATGCTGCATTAATTAAACCGCAGGGAGGCGCTTCCCAGCAGTGTGTGGATTCATATGCTGCATTAATTATACCGGAGAGAGGTGCTTCCCCGCAGTGTGTGGATTCATATTCTGCATTAATTATACCGCAGAGAGGCGCTTCCCCGCAGTGTGTGAATTCATATGCTGCATTAATTAAACCGCAGAGAGGCGCTTCCCCTCAGTGTGTGGATTCATATGCTGCATTAATTATACCGCAGAGAGGCGCTTCCCCGCAGTGTGTGAATTCATATGCTGCATTAATTAAACCGCAGGGAGGCGCTTCCCAAGCAGTGTGTGGATTCATATGCTGCATTAATTAAACCGCAGGGAGGCGCTTCCCCGCAGTGTGTGAATTCATATGCTGCATTAATTATACTGCAGAGAGGTGCTTCCCAGCAGTGTGTGGATTCATATGCTGCATTAATTATACTGCAGAGAGGCGCTTCCCAGCAGTGTGTGGATTCATATGCTACATTAATTATACCGCAGAGAGGCGCTTCCCCGCAGAGTGTGAATTCATATGCTGCATTAATTAAACCGCAGAGAGGCGCTTCCCCTCAGTGTGTGGATTCATATGCTGCATTAATTATACCGCAGAGAGGCGCTTCCCCGCAGTGTGTGAATTCATATGCTGCATTAATTAAACCGCAGGGAGCGCTTCCCAAGCAGTGTGTGGATTCATATGCTGCATTAATTAAACCGCAGGGAGGCGCTTCCCCGCAGTGTGTGAATTCATATGCTGCATTAATTATACTGCAGAGAGGTGCTTCCCAGCAGTGTGTGGATTCATATGCTGCATTAATTAAACCGCAGGGAGGCGCTTCCCAAGCAGTGTGTGGATTCATATGCTGCATTAATTAAACCGCAGGGAGGCGCTTCCCCGCAGTGTGTGAATTCATATTCTGCATTAATTATACCGCAGAGAGGTGCTTCCCAGCAGTGTGTGGATTCATATTCTGCATTAATTATACTGCAGAGAAGCGCTTCCCAGCAGTGTTTGGATTCATATTCTGCATTAATTATACTGCAGAGAGGCGCTTCCCCGCAGTGTGTGGATTCATATGCTGCATTAATTATACTGCAGAGAGGCGCCTCCCCTCAGTGTGTGGATTCCTATGCTGCATTAATTATACCGCAGAGTGGTGCTTCCCAGCAGTGTGTGGATTCATATGCTGCATTAATTATACTGCAGAGTGGTGCTTCCCAGCAGTGTGTGGATTCATATTCTGCATTAATTAAACCGCAGGGAGGCGCTTCCCCGCAGTGTGCGGAATCATATTCTGCATTAATTATACCGCAGAGAGGTGCTTCCCCGCAGTGTGTGTGAATTCATATGATGCATTAATTAAACCGCAGGGAGGCGCTTCCCAAGCAGTGTTTGGATTCATATGCTGCATTAATTAAACCGCAGAGAGGTGCTTCCCAAGCAGTGTGTGGAATCATATGCTGCATTAATTAAACCACAGAGGTGCTTCCCCGCAGTGTGTGGATTCATATGCTGCATTAATTAAACCGCAGAGAGGCGCTTCCCAAGCAGTGTGTGGAATCATATTCTGCATTAAAACTTCGTTTTGGATCATTTTGTTTCAGATCATTTAGTTACATATTTTTTCTCATTTCAGAACGATTTCTTTTCTTATCGGATCATTTTGGATTGGACCGTGATTTGTTATTTCAGATCAATTTGAAATTTCGGATGGACGATTTTTCATTTCGGAGATACATCTGTAATAACGAAAATGGAAATCTCGGATGAAGACGAAGTTTGGACGAAACAAAATGCACATGCCTCCTGTAGAATTGTCTAATTTTTACCCATTTTACCTTTGTACAACACTGCGGAATGTGTTGGTGGTTAATTAAAAATAATAATAGATACCCACACTGATCTATCCCATTCTGCATTCACACAAATGCACACAACACTCCGCACAAATACGTTCTTCCATTGCTATATTCCTATAAACCTTGAAAGCTGCTTGAGCCTCGTTAATTAAGATAAACTGTATATATATATATATATATATACAGGGTAATTCAAAGAGATCCGAATTGCTTGAGAAAGGTAACCGAATGCTGAAAATCAGCGTTCCGTTACCTTTCATGGCCATTCGGCTATCCAGAGAGCAGGCAATTCGCCAAATCCTGGCGAATTGCCTGCACATACGGTGCCTGTTCGGTGCCTGTTCGAGGGCAGTGAAAACCCCATAAAAAAGCACTGCTTCGGCTATTCGGAGAACACAGTGAAAGGTTCTCGAATTGCCCTGTCATTCGGTGGTTTCATGCGGCAGATTTATTCAGGAGAATCCCATAGGCTTCAATGTTAAAAATATTCCCGTTTTATTTCAATATCTAATAAACCGTTCATTCTAAAATTCTGCAGTAAAGCGTCTCTTTATTTATATTTTTTTTAGGATATTTTAAGCATTTTTCTGGATTTTGTTTTTAAAAAAGTCCTATTTTTTATTTTTTTTAGGTTTACTTATTTTTTCTGTAACGGCCCTCTTTATTATCATTCATTGGACCTCATATGTAAATTTCAGACATTTTTGCTCAGTAGTTTCTTTACAAACAACGTTTCACTTTTCAAACATTCAAGCAAACTGTTTTCCTAATTTATTCACTTCACTCGTCTGCGGTGTCGGCTCAAGCAGAACACCCAAATGCGTTTCGTGAGTATCACACCTACTGAAGAAGCGAGTGATACTCGCGAAACGCGTTTGGGTGTTCTGTTTGTATTTCTTTATAAATTTTATAAATTTGCCCTGAAATTACCTCCTGGCGCCCAGCATCTATTGGAGCGATAACGTTGCGGGCTTTGTGGGAAATCTGGTGTTCCCATAAATATCGCCGGCCGTCTGGATCATCTGGCGTCTGAGACACATAGAAATGTGAGTGCAATCTTTCTTCTGCTGATATATTTTTATGTGATTTACAAATTACTACGGTATGGCAGAATTCTGTTTATTTAAAGGTACCCAATAATATACACAGAAAGAAAGAAGACACTGTGGCCGAAAGAAGCGCTGACTCGATTTTTTTTATTTTTTTTTCCTCTCTAATAGGGGCCTAAGAAATTAGGAAATTTAAACTTTTATAAACCACGATAAGTTATTGTGCAAAGTTTATAAAATGTTACAATTTTATCAATAAGGTTTTTTTAAATTATTTTAACTTCGAAAACTAATAGTAGGGTTCCTACTCTTTTACATTTTTCTATGTGTAAAGGGTTACCCACTAGACATGTGCATTCGTTTTAGTACTAAAACGATTTAGTCCGAATTTTGGGATAATTTAGTTTTCGTATGACTCAAGAGAAACGAAACTGCTCAGTACAAAAAACGAAAGAAACTAAAATAAAATGCACTACATTTTAGTTTCAGTCCTTTTTGTGATATTACATTGAGTGAAGGAGACCAGCAATGAAGAGCGCAACATCGCAACATCCGAAGTTCTGCACCCTCCACATGCCAATGCAGTAGGATCTTCTATACAGAGAGGGGCATTAATTAATGCAGGAGGATGTTCTATACATTATACAGAGAGGGGTATTAATGCAGGAGGATGTTATATACATTATACAGAGAAAGGTATAAATTGAGGAGGATGTTCTATACAGAGAGGGACATTAATTAATTCAGGAGGATGTTCTATACATTATACAGAGAGGGGTATTAATTAATGCAGGAGGATGTTCTAAACATTATACAGAGAGGAGCCTTTTTTTTTTAGCCCTTTAAATCCAGTGGCTGTGAGCGCTGAGATCGGCTGCTTGTTAAATTATCTCTCAGTGCAATCAGGGTTATTCAGAGAGCGTGAAAAGCAGGAGACTGACTGGAGAATGACTGGAGAATGAAAAATTCTAGGTCAAAATAGCCAAACCAGAAAAATTCTCCCTTTCATCTCACTTTCCAAATCGGCTATTTTGACCTAGAATTTTTCATTCTCCAGTCATTCTCCTGCTTTTCACGCTCTCTGAATAACCGTGAATGTATCAGGCTCAGCTGTTACAGTAACTGACTGTAACAGCGCTCAGAGTTTCAGTAAAACAAGAAAATAATATTGTTCTAACGTCTTATATATAAAAATATTATTTACTCGTTTTACTGAAACTCTGAGCGCTGTGATGAGCAGCAGTCAGTTACTGTAACAGCTTTGCCTGACACGGGTCAGTATTACAATGTTGGTGCTAACTTAACCAGAGCTGTTGTAAACTGAAAACCTCCATAGGCTATAATGACTCAGGGAAGTTTACAACAGCTCTGGTTAAGTTGGCACCAACTATATAATATGGCCCACATTGTGCTGAGAGTGAGAGATACTGTAACAAGCAGCGATCTCAGCCCTCTGAGGAGCCACTACAATAGTAATTGTATCCACTGGTTTTCGGATGAATGAAATTAGTTTTCATACTAAAGAACTGAAAACGAATTTCTTTAGCAACTAAATAAATTGCATTTTAGTACTAATCCATTAGTTCAAAACGAAATTTTGTGCTGTGCACATGTCTATTACCCACTAAGCCTTTAACTGTATAATCTATCTTAATTTATATCATTTTGAATCTCTCTGGAAGCTGCACGCACAGGGGATGGCACTGGGGATGGCACCGAGGGGGCAGTACGTTTTATTATTAACCCTTTACTTAGCATCACGTACTACTGTGATAGTAAAGGGGATGAGCTACGACCAGGAATGTCAAACTCTGGCCCTACAGATGTTGCTGAACTACAAGTCCCATGATCCTCCAGCAACCTGTTGTATGCTAAGGTTTCTGGGAATTGTAGGCCACCAACAGCTGGGGGCTGGAGTTTGACATCCCTGAGGTTAGGCGATTGACCCCTCTGCATTTTTTTCGCAGGCTCAGAGCACTGAGACATGAGAGGACGTTTAGTAGAAATACAACTATGGATGTTCCCACAGATTACTATAAGATAGTGAAAAATCCACACTCACAAAGACTTGAGAATGCCACCAGTGCGCACCAGCAGTCTTACGCTCATTGGCACGCACGGCCCATATCATTAGGGTGGAACAAAGGACAACTAATTCCAAACATATGTTTATGTGCCAATGCACACCCTAACACTGGGTGAATAGCTGCCGCTTCGCTTCCTTGGAGATCATTAAAATTCACATTAGAATTCTATTGCATTGAAGTCGGCTTTATAGAATAGCATTATCACATACGGTGCAATTTCGTGGCAGTTCAGCTATTCAGAAAGCTAGCAATTCCAGCGAAATACAGTGAAATTCGCCTCAGCGGCAGTGAAAGTCCCCACAGAGAAGTAAGGGTTAATCTATTCAGAGAACTCCAAACAGCATCGAAAAGTTGGCGAAATGCTCAGATTTTCAGTGCTTTCGTTCAACGGGTTTAAACAGGCGATTCCCATAGGTTTCAATGTAAAAATAATCCCCGTTTTTATTCAACCGTTTATAATTTTTATTTGCAGAAAAAAGTGTTTTTATTAATTTATTTTCTAGAAATTTTTTAGGCATTTTTCTGGATTTTTTTCGGCTAAATTTTTGATTCCAATTTTTTAAATGGCGTTTTTTTAAATTCTGTAACAGACCTTTTTATTATTTCCATGCAATGTTTTGTTTTAAACGCCTTCTAAAAATTGATTTTTTTTACATCTCTTTTTACCCCTGTTCGGAGGCTGATCAGCTTTTTTTGGTGGCGTTTGGCGGCCTGTTCGGCAGATGATCAGCAGCATTTGGCAGTTTGCATTCGGCTGTCCGTTAGGTGGGTCGTCGGCTGCGTTCAGTGGGTTTATCAGCCACGTTTTTGTGAATCCCTCCAGTGCACTTCAGGGACCCTGTGCCACGAATCCCTCCGGATACTACAACGCAGGTCCCTTTAGACAGATCCCTATCTATCCCTCCGATCCTTGAATGGTCAGTAATCTGGCTATACTCAGGGACACAAGCACAAACAAGGGTTAACAGGCAACAGGAGGCATTCAACAAGCAGGTACACCTCTTAGGCAGAGATATAGAAACAGGGCAGGATTAACAGGACCAACCTGAATAACAAGCAGACAGGAGGAGTCAGAACACAAACAGTGATACATATATATACAAATCGTATAGAGAAGTCAGGGTAGTCAGGAATCGCCAAATCGGTACAGAGCGTGATTCTCATACTAATCAGGTCAGAAATCAGCAAAGGAGTCAGCAAACAGCAAGAGAGTCAGTGAATCGCACGAGTCGAATCACTCAGCACTGGGGGAAGTAACTCCACGACAGGGCAATGAGCCGGAACGTGCCTTTAGACCTGGTGGCTCCACATCATCACGCTGCGCCCTGCCCCCTGATCAGCCGCGCAACCTCCGTGAGCCGGCGCTTCACCCGGCCAGCTAACAGCGTGGATGGCACTGCGGGGTACTGGGCCCCCGGAGGGGTTCGAGGCACCCCAGGATCGCAGGACGTGACACCCTGCTGTGAATACTGAATTCAAGGCAGGGTCAGCGAACTTGGATCCCTGAATCGCACCAAAGTGTGCCGAACAAAAGAGTAATGAAATTTCTTACAGTGATGTCTCTGGGAAGTGCAGGAGCTCTATAGAAAAGGGTGTGCTCTGCATTTGGATTATAGATGGGTATTTCTCGATTGATGACGATGTGCATTTTACTATCTGGCCACTAGGTGGTGGGATTGGTGAGATTATCAGATCACAATCCTTAACCTCTTCATTGCAAAAGGTGTGTAAACACAGTATTAGCAGAGCTTGTGGTGTGCTGTGAAACAGTGAGTGCTATTCACTAAGTGCCAAGTAGGCACTGACAACCAGAACCCCCCCCCCCTGTAAAACGCTGAGGTGCACTTGTCAGCGCCACCTACACTAATCACACTGGGGCACACCAGCTCCTGCTCTCTTTTTGCAGCCAATGTTTTCCTATGCAAATAACTTGACGCTGACAAGTTCTAGAAATGTGCAAGGATGAAAAATGAGGTTAGTTTTTGGCAACTACAATTATTTGGACTCAGAAAAATGCAAAACAACCAAATATGCAAAAAAATACTGGCTCAACAAACCCTTCCACCTGAGCCACTGCCACCACGTGGGACAGCCAATCCCACTACATGCAGCCACACAAATCAAATGAAGCAAGCCGGCTCCAGGGTGGGTTCTGGATACGTGATGTTTATTTCAAAAGCAGCAGAGGAATGTGCAACGTTTCGGTCACTACACCTTAGTCATACATGTAATTTGAACCCACCCTGGAGCCAGCTTCTGTCTTTAGATTTTTGAGGCTGGAATCAGAATGAAATGTTTCAGTAATTGCCATTTGGGCAAAACAGAAAAATCCCCCGAAAAATTCAGGGCATGTTATTTTTATTAACATTATTTTACGGACATAAGTAAAGTGGAAGAAGTGAAGCTAAGGTTAGTGCTAGGGTCTGTGCTTGTTTTAGAATTAGGGTTACAGTCATTAGGGTTAGGGTTACTTTTAGGGTTACAGTTATTTTTAGGGTTTAGTAACTAGGCCTGGGTTAGTATTAGGTTAACTATTTGTGCATGTTTTAGGGTTACAGTTATTTTTAGGGTTTAGTAACTAGGGCTGGGTTAATATTACGGTAACTATTTGTGCATGTTTGCGGGTTAGGGTTACAGTCATTTTTAGGGTTACAGTAATTAGGGCTGGGATAGTACAAGGGTAACTATTTGTGCATGTTTTAGGGTTAGGGTTACAGTTATTTATAGGGTTACAGTAATTAGGGCTGGGCTACTATTAGGGTAAAGTTTTGTGCGTGTTTTAGGGTTAGGGTTACAGTTATCAGGGTTAGGGTTACTTTTAGTGTTACAGTTATTTTTAGGGTTACAGTAATTAGGGCTGGGCTACTATTAGGGTAACATTTTTGTGCATGTTTTACAGTTAGGGTTCCTTTTAGGGTTACAGTTATTTTTAGGGTTTAGTAACTAGGGATGAGTTAGTATTAGGGTAACTATTTGTACATATTTTAGGGATACTTTTAGGATTAGTATTAGGGTCAGGATTAAATCAGGATTACTGTTTTTGTTTGATTTACACTTAGGGGTAGAGATTTTGGTTTACAAAACGATTCCAATTTTTTTTCAATCATCGGAATTGATTCATTTACAGTCGGATTGATTTGAATATTTCGGATGTGCTTCGGGTCAGCAGCTCAGTTGATTAGTGATTAATCAACGTGATTAACCTGATCCTCCTTGATCATGTATTGTCCAATAGAAGAGGTCGTTTATTTATTAGGCCCCACACTCCCACCTGCAGAAAGAGTAGACGGAGAAGGTTTCTGAGCTGTATTCCAACTCTGTATTGAAATTGTATTTCTGGTTAGTTGTGAACTCATCGGAGCCATTCAAGTCTATGGGTTGGTAGGTTTACAATAGCTCTGGTTAAGTTTACACCAGGCAAAGGATGCAGCCCTCTGTTGGCTTTTAGGGGTCCTGAATACCTCTCTATGTAACATTGCTCTCGTGACTGGCTCATTCTATTACACAGAGATATTAAACTAAAATCATTTAATCTCCCCTGGAAATGTTGAGTCTGGCTCATATCTATAATGATCAAAATATAAAGAACTGAATACTGACATAACGTTTTTTTTTCCCTATTTTGTTTTCAAACCAGGTGCCAACTTGCACCTTGGTGAATCAGCCCCTTAACTCCCTGCAGATGAGGGCAGCGTAACCGAGTGGGTCATACAAACCACGACGTGCAGCGATGAATTAACACCCCTGCGAGTGTAACATGTTAACTAAAGTGTGTCATAGAACATTGGTCACAAAGTGAAAGGAATACATTATTCGCTACATGCCATTCTCTCCTCCTATGCTCTTTCTTCTAATGCGTCAGCCTCGCTTTTATGACTTCAATTATACTTCTGACAGTCAGTTTTCCTACATTTTCTGCTGTCATCATTTTCTGCCCGCATCAAAATCAAAGCACCACAAAAAAACATAAGGTCAAAGAACAAAAGACCAAGAAAACCCTCTCAAAGAACAAAAAAGGGAAGAATCCTGGCTGGAAAGAATGGCAGCGGCTCCTATAAACTACAGGGTGTCGGGTACGTACGTTAATTTAATTTTCCTTACACAGAATAAAAAGGTTATTATTGAATTTATTCGCTGGTCGCTGAGACCAGCTGAATGATGTATATGTATGATAGGGAATCAACCTTAACTCTTTATGAACCAATAAGTAATGCATCATTTAGGACAAGTGGTTACCCAAAAAGACCATGAGCTGCGGCTCTGGAGAGGCGATCTGGTCAGTTTCTGGAGAAATGCTGTCTGTGGCTAATGTCAGACGAACGCAGTCTGAGCGCAATCTGCGTGCGTGCACAACGGATGGACGTACTGACGGAAGATACTGTAGACACCACACAGTCCACTTTTGTTGACGGACATAGAGAAAAAAAGGGAATTATGGGAAATAAAAATAATATGAAAAATGATAAAAATTTGAAAAGGATATGAAAAGCTATTTTGTGTGTCAAGGTGCTGGACGTCGAAAATACGCTGCGTCTGACATCTCATCACTCAAACAGAATGCTACGTGGACGTGGTGCACTCTGCCCGTCCGTCTAGCGGTTTTATGTTCTTGCCTAACTTGTGTCTGTTTGCCACGTGTGTTGTGCGTGCGCAGTTCGGTGCACACGTACTTCGTGTGTGGGTCTCTATTGCTCAGGATTCTATGCTACGATGGACATTAAAATGTGTGGCAACACGGACGTGATCACTGCGTTCATCTGACGCCAGCCTTCTAGTCAGGGTTTTGCTCAAATGTTGAAGAGCAGCCCATCTGTTCTATGTCGTGAAGTGTATGTGTTTTCCATAGCAGTGTTTGGTCATTGCTTTCCCATTTACATAGATCTGCTTTTTATAGTCTTTATTTTAAAGTTAGATACAATAAAACACATCAAGTGTTGGGTGATAATATTGGTCCAATACAGCCCAACAATACGTTGGTGTTAATCAAGAAAATTCAGCCGCACTGACATTTTTATATAGGTTGATGTTATCCATTGGTTTGTATTATATCAGGATGTTGTTCTAGAACAGTGTGATGTAAGTCATTTTTAACTTGGGGTGCATGGAGGCATATTTGTAGGGTGCAGGACTCCTAATCAATATTGGCCCATTGCCCTCTCTTGTGTGCAGAATGTTGGTATAATTGTGATTATTGTCTGGTCCTTGTGTATCTGTTGAAAGGATTAACATCCCAGTTTACCCTGTCTCAAGAATGTGTTTATCTGTTTCTATTTGAATATGTTGTAAATCTTCTGACTGTAGTCTGTTATCCTGATTCCCATTGTCTTGCCTTGTTAGAAATGTTAAGTAATGTGTAATTTAACTGTCTGCCTAATCTAATTATGTTTCACCTTCCAAAAGGCAAATGTTTGTCCAACTGTCTGTTTCAGTCTGATTAGGTCCCCAGCAGTTTCTTGGGGAAGTTTTGTATACAGTATGTAAATGACCCATGTGTGAACGTATAAATCTATGTGTGTGTGTGACCCTGATTAAACCAGTTCAATTCTGACCCTACATGCAGTCATGACTCATGGTTTGGGTAGCAGCTATATTCTGTTCGTTGACCCAGCGCAAAGCTTCAGATCTACAGCCACGACTTATTTCTGGGGGACGCTAGCAAGGCTCTTTATGTGTACCCGTCTCTAAACTGCGGCTAAGGACCGGGAGAAAGGTACGAGAGTCATGAGATGAACACGGGGGTCCAGCAAGGAAGCGGCATTGACAGATATGAACCCGTTGGGTTATGGAAATCATTTACAAACAGTGCTTCCCATCCCTGGTCCTCAGATACCCCTAACAAGCCAGATTTGCCAGATATGTGAAACACTGCACAGGTGATATCATTTGCTGCTCAGTGATTTCAGGATTCAGTCTGCATTTTCCCAAGGGAATGCTTAAAACCTGGCCTGTTAGCGGCACTTGAGGACCAACACTATGGATAAAAGATGATGGGTAATAGAAAAAAAATGTTTATCTGGACTGCCACCTGTGTCTTCAGGAATGTGGTGGACAAGTGGAGACACCAATAATGAGGTATCATTGACATAAGAATTCCTTAATAAAGTGAATTTTTAAAGAAATCCTAGTTAATCCATTATATACAACCATTAACTATATCGCCAGACCTCTTGGAATCCAGGTACGGTCATTTATGGCAATGAGGTAAGGTAGACATAAGAGAGAGATCTGCAACACACATTTGGGAAGATCCATGACTGAGAAACAAGATATCTAGAACCCTGCTACAAGGTTCCACTCCAAAACCCCTATATTAAGTTCCATTGCTCAAAACCTAAGGCATCAATCATCTCACCATATTAAGTGCAGGAAGCTAGGAACTGTGACGTGTGTCACTTTGAACTTAGGGTACATGGGCCTTGTGCTGACTAGAGCAGCCTGAGAATAGTCAGTAATTGTATCTGTCTCCTTAAGAGATAGCATTATAGGAATTGGCAGTGGCGTCACTAGGGTTGGTGTCACCCGGTGCGGTAACTTATGGTGTCACCCCCCCCCCGAGTTTTACAGATTTTTTTTAACTACTCTTACTCCTAAATCAGTACTCCCAAATAACACTGAATGCTCATACACACAGCGCACATTACTGTGAGGTTTATTGCTGTGGAGCTCTCTCATATGCTCACACAACTTTTTGCCAACTGCCAGCAAGTACGATGCCTGTTCGAAGGCAGTGAAAGCACACATGGATATATATTGCCCCCAGCAGCTCTGGATATATTGCCCCCAGCAGCTCATCCATGGATATATATTGCCCCCAGCTCACATATGGATATATTGCCCCAGTTCACAATTATATATTGCCCCCAGCAGCTCACCCATGGATATATATTGCCCCAGCTCACCCATGGATATATTGCACCTCAGCTCACAAATGGATATATATTGTGCCTCAGCTCACACATGGATATATTGCCCCAGACCAGCTCACACATGGATATTGCCCCAGCTCTCATGGATATGCCCCCAACACACATGGATACTGCCCCAAGCACACATGGATACTGCCCCCAGCACACATGGATAATGCCCCAGCTCACATGGATATGCCCCAGCAGCTCTCATGGATATTGCCCCAGCTCCTCTCATGGATTTTGTCCCAGCTCCTCTCATGGATTTTGCCCCAGCTCCTCTCATGGCTATGCCCCAGCTCCTCTCATGGCTATGCCCCAGCTCCTCTCATGGATATACTGCCCCAGCTCCTCTCATGGATATACTGCCCCAGCTCCTCTCATGGATTTTTGCCCCAGCTCCTCTCATGGCTATGCCCTCAGCTCCTCTCATTGATATTGCCCCAGCTCATGGATAATGCCCCAGCACATGGATAATGCCCCAGCTCATGGATATACTGCCCCAGCTCATGGATATATTGCCCCAGCTCATGGATATATTGCCCCAGCTCATGGATATGACCCAGCTCATGGATACTGCCCCAGCTCATGGATATGCCCCAGCACATGGATTTGCCCCAGCACATGGATACTGCCCCAGCTCATGGATATGCCCCAGCTCATGGATAATGCCCCAGCTCATGGATATGCCCCAGCTCATGGATATACTGCCCCAGCACATGGATTTGCCCCAGCACATGGATTTGCCCCAGCACATGGATACTTCCCCAGCTCATGGATTTGCCCCACCTCATGGATACTGCCCCCAGCACATGGATACTGCCCCCAGCACATGGATAATGGCCCCAGCTCACCTCCACCGCGTGTTCGCTCCCTCTGAGCGTCCGGTGGCGCGCAGCTTGGGCGCTCGCCTGGGGGAGCCACGTGACCAGCCGCGATTGGCTGGTGACGTGTTTCCTCCAGGCGAGTGCCGAAGCTGCATGCTTCGGACGCTCGCAGGGAGCGAATACGCGGCGGAGGGTGAGACATCCGCCCTTAGGGTGACGGTGTCACCCTAAGGGCGGGTGTCACCTGGTGCGGGCCGCATCCCCCTCCCCCACGTTACGACGGCACTGGGAATTGGGAACTGTCCCCTTAAGGGAACGGTCTTCTGGGAATTGTTGTTTTATGACATGTGATCAGATCTATGTTTCTAATTGGTGCTGAGACGCTTTGCATACTGGTAGGAAGAAAGGCTAATACATCAGGAAGTCATTCCAGGAGAGCTACATCATGCTCTCTCTCTACATGGGAGTGAAATTACCCTTTTTTCACACCGTATAAAAGGACAGAATATAAATGATCCAGATGAATCTTTTCAATGACTGTAACAGGGTTATTCAAAGAGAATCGAAAGGTCACCGCACGTTTAGTGACTTTTCTTTCTCTTCAATTCGGTTTAATTTGGCAATCCCATTTCAGCGACCCTGCGGTGTATTCAGCAAGCACCACAGGGCCGTCATAGTGCAGGGAAAAGTTACCGCAAACCTGACAACTCACCGCAAAACCATCTGGATTAACCCCGCCGAAAATGCTGGAAAAAACAGAGCAGGAGCCGATCACACACAGAGCAGCCGCCGGAAAAACCGGACACCACAGACGAATGGAGTGAAAAAAATAAAAAAACAGTTTGCTCGAATGTTTGAAAAGTGAAAACGCTGTTTGCAAAGAAACTACTGAGCGAAAATGACTAAAATTTACATATGAGGTCCAGGGAATGATAATAAAAAGGGCTGTTACAGAAAAAATAAGTAAAGTTAAAAAAAATTAAAAAACATTTTAAAAATCGTTTTTTTTTTAAAAAAAATCCCCAAAAATGCTTAAAATATCCTAAAAAGCCTATAAATAAAGAGACTCATTACTGCAGGATATTATAATCAACAGTTTATCAGATATAGAATTAAAGCGGGAATATTTTTAACATTGAAGCCTATGGGATTCGCCTGAATAAATCTGCCACATAAAACCACTGAATGGCAGGGCATTTCGGCAACTTTTCTTTTCACTGCTGGGTTTTGCTCTCTGATTAGCCGAAGCATTGCTTCTCTATGGGGATTCACTGCCCTCGAGCAGGCACCGAACAGGCACCGTATGTGCAGGCAATTCGCCAGGATTTGGCGAATTGCCTGCTCTCTGGATAGCCGAATGGCCAAGAAAGGTAACCGAACGCTGATTTTCAGTGTTCGGTTCCCTTTCGGCAGCCATTCGGATATCTTTGAATAACCCTGTAAGTTTTGATTATAAATGCCTGGAAATAAATATCTGTATATGCCTTTCATCGGAGTTGAAGCTGTCTGTTTCTACAAAGACACTGTGGGGACAGAACAGGCCTAGAGATGTACAGTATCTGTGAGATGCAGGCCTGATGTTCTATATTGTTTCCCTGTCCACTCCTGTGTTGAAATCACACTGTACCTATAGGGTGCAGGGTGTTTGTGTAACCTGTGTTATGTATGAATACTATTATTGTTGATATCGTTATTGTCTATGTTTATCGGTTGCTATCTGCTGATAGGATTACTACGTGGGTCACCTTAGACTTTTCCTCCTCCCCCTATCTGCTAAAGGTTTGAATGGATATTGTTCTGTCTTGTTTGCCAATTGTTGAGCAATACCAATCCCATTATCTGTCCCTGGTCTAAGCATGTCCCAGTATGTTGCAGAGCAGAAACGTCAAAGCAGTAAGAGTAGAATTCTAGTGGAGGGATTATGATGAAGTGCAGTAGAAGCAAGAATGTCATTTCACATTGGCTGCCAGGCTCTGCCTGGCATTGTATATTATTTCATTAAAGGCTCAGTTCCCCTAGCTATCTGCTCTAAAACCTACAGATCAGCATGTTGCCTAATATCTGGG
Organism: Leptobrachium leishanense; assembly: GCA_009667805.1. Lineage (NCBI taxonomy): Eukaryota > Metazoa > Chordata > Amphibia > Anura > Megophryidae > Leptobrachium > Leptobrachium leishanense. The sequence continues at coordinate 17,762,757 of CM019063.1, read as the reverse complement.
GGATGCTATCACCTCTCTTTGCGTGTACCCGTCCTTAGGCTTCACTGGAGAAAGGCACGAAAGACTGCTGGTTTACCTGTGTAATCAACACATTCCATTAAAAAAAAGCAAAAAATATTATATCTCATCACCTACTTAACCACTCCGCTCTTTGGCACCCGACGTAGAATTTCAAAGAAATAAGGAGCAAGCGCAACGCTCACAAAGGTGGAATCAGACGTGGCTGGTGCAGAGCAACTGTGAAAAAATGGTCAGGTGTCAATGACTTGTTTGCCATGGTCCAAGCAGGTGATCACTGAACATAGAAAAGTTCCCCAAGTGTGAACCTGAATATTCTGAAAGCTTTCCGAACAAAGGCTCAGATGGAGAACAATGAGGTATTCCAATGTACCTCACTGTTCTCATCTCGAGTCAGTGTTTAAAAATGACTACCGTCTCTCAGAGCCTGATGTTAAATGATTTTACAAAATCACTTAACACATGAATGGCATGGAAGGAACCCCCCCAAACTTCTGTGTCTGCCATGCAGATGGCAGTGCGAGACGCTTCTTCCAGTGGCCATAAGTTGCGAAACACTGGGAACCAATAGTTTGTTGAGAGCGCACATAAGGATGCTCTTGGCTCCATGGAGTCGTAATAGAAGGCAAGAGAATCATGGGAGTGTAGTTCAGAAACATCAGACAAAACGGGGCAGAGCTTGATATTCCTGGTTTAGAGGGTGTAGAGAGGAAGGGACATAATTTGCATTCTTTGTGGGTGTGCCCTTATTAGTCCATGGACTGGGTCCGTCATGAACCAAGCCGTTGTCCAAATGAGTATAAATCCTGAACCCTGGACAACACTTCTCAATCCTGACTGGGCAACAGTTTTTTACATTTTTGCAGTTAGCCTCTCTCCCAACCAAAACTAGGATTGGCACCAAATCTTCCATATTGTATTGAGTGAGTGCCTGACAACAGTCCTCCACAACAGACTTTACAGCTTCCATAGGACATGGTCACACAGGCTAGATAGGTTGCCCCCCTGATGCAGTGATAATTGCCAGTTGGGTTGAGTACCAGATATTAGTTCAAAGTTCATAGTTACATAGGCTGAAAAAAGTCATGCGTCCATCGGGTTCAGCCTTTCACACATCACCTACTCCTGTTGATCCAATAGAAGGCAAAAAACCCAGTCTGAAGCGCTCGCCAATATGCAACATACTGGGAAAAAATTCCTTCTTGACCCCAAAATGGCGTCAGATTTTTCCTTGCATCAAGAGGCTTACCCACGTATTAAATATTATAACCCTTAATATTATGGGCTCTATTACATTCTCCGCGCAAATTCGTACGCGCAGCACAATTTTTTTTGCGCAGCGTTAAACGTTAACGCGCGTAAATTAACGCTGGCATTGCGATCCGAGGGCATTTTTTCATCCGTCCGAAAATGTCACACGCAAAAACGAGTGCAAATTAACGCTGCGCGCAGAAATCGGTGAGCAGACTGTTTTTTCACGCGATTCAGTCAATCAGAATTAAGAACCACAATTGTCTCCCGTTCAGTTTTTGCGCCTGTCAAAATCAATCTGAGTATATATGCTTCAGAAATAATTAAAACACGCACAACTTCTCAATTTTATTGTTTGGGTATGTGTAGAATGTGTAACTATACTGTGCTGTATTTATTTTCCGTGCTGCTGTATTTGGTTTCGGCCAGGACATTCAGATTTGCCGTTACCACCAGCTTTTCAAACACTTTAAAATTATGTGCGCAAACGTCGTCCGTAAAAAGTTGCGCATCGATTGTAATACCAGCCGCGTACCAGCACACGATCGCATTTGCACTCACAATGTTAAGTATGGGATGCGCGCAAAAAATTTTGCTCGCGCAGGGTAACTCGCGTTAGACGTTAACGCACATCGTTTGTGCGAACGTCGTAATATGACGGTCAGCGCGAAGGGTTTTTCCCCTTGCGTTAATGCGTTTTTGTGCACGTGCACATTTTTGCACGAAGAATGTAATAGAGCCTAATGTGTTTGCAGGAAGTCATCTAGTCGTTGTTTAAAAGTCTGTACAGTCTCTGACCCAACCACCTCAACAGGCAGAGAATTCTACAGCTTTATTGTTCTCACCGTAAAATAACCCGTCCTATGCTTTAGACGAACTTATGTGTTCTGTTATCAGGTCTCAGTATGATTTTACACTGTGGTTCCCCTTCCTTCCCCATTTTTGTCCAATTCACCCTTCATTGCCTGTATGTCTCAATCAAGACACTAATCCTACTGACCGGGCCTAAACCAATCGACTTAAACTCCCTCCTTCCTGCAAACTTCTCTCCTTTTTGGTCTCTGATGCCATTTGTGTACGTTGATGTTCTTTTTGATTTTCTTTTCATCATTATAAATCGTTATATTAAAAACTGAATTAAAAAATTATGCTCTTTCTTGAACTGTTTGTTTTGCTGTTTTTATATTTTATTTATGTAATTCGATTCGGTGTCAGTTTCTTGTCATGCGCTTCTTGGTCCAGTGCAAAAAAAATGAAAAGGAGAAGTAATACTTATTGTTGTCTACGCTCACTTGTATTTGGACAAGTCCCACCATGTTACCAGACATTTTCTGGAACCCCTATGCGAGCGCAATTATCACCAAGGGAGATATGTCTTAAAGCACGTTAATATTGAATAATTAAAACAAAATGCCAACATGATAATTAAGTGAGAAGACGTTTCCAGGTTTAGAAGACGTTTCCAGGTTTAGATGTAAGTCCAAATCCCGAGTGAGTGGAACTTTTAATGTCTACTGACAACAACAAAAGAATGGGAAACAACAAGATTATTTGATATGCACAAACGACTAATTAAAGTTATTTATCATTTCTAGCTGTTTCATCCAAACAAGCAGGTTTTAGCAATTGTACCTCACATTCCTGCAACAGGCACTGATTATTTTCAAATAAACTGACTTCCTCATCTCTTACCTCCAGTTTCTGAACCTTTCCTTGTTTCGATTAACCCTTTAAAAATCCATCGGATATGGCTCGTGTGGTGTTGTCGAATTCATGCACCTGAAACACAATGGCCCCTATTCCACGTTAGCAGATAGTAGGGAGACGTAAAGGGGAAAATTTGGCGCACATCAATAATGCAATCTCATTTGCCCTCTCTGTCACGAGTGAGACACTAACTCGTTTCATAAGGAACGGGAGATACTACCAGATACCGTCAGCACAGCCGTACACTGCCCATCGCATCATCTCGGTGGAGGCCATGCAGGGGAAGTGGAAGGACACTGGGATCCATTTGTTCCCAATGTCCTTCTGTATGCGGCCAAAGGAGGCGGTGAATAGCACCATCCTCTACTATGGGACCAAAAATATCACCTAACACCGGAGTTTCTGAGTAGGTATTAACCCTGCGGTGTTTTTTTCCAAGCTGTGAAGCCTATTCCCCATGTCCACCAACATTCTGGCTCTATAGGGATTTCAGAATTAACAGATTTATGATACTATAAGGATATTCAAAATTAAATCATATTGATTGCGTGGATGTGCAGAAACAGATTACAGCATCACTAATATATTATTTCTTTAAAGTCATTGTTTTAGTATGAACGGATAATTTACTATTATATATTCGGGGCTCTATTAAGTATACAAGTTCAAAATCCCAATGGTATTTTTAACATTTCGGGGGCATCCGTATCGGTGGCTGAACTTAAGTTGCTTCAGAAAGGACTTAAGTTTGCCCCGACTAAGAAACCAAATAATTTTGAAGTCTTTCTGGACCTAAATAGGTTTTCGAGGAAACTCACAAGAGAAAGTTTTTTTTTTTCCAAAAAAGCATTACTACAGAATACAGGAATTCCGCCAAAGAATCAACAGGAGGAAACTGACTTTCAACATACTAAATTAAATCACAAATCTCAGTTTTTTCCTGTTTGGGAGAAGGGAAATCACATACCAGTCTATATGGATGTGGTTTGGAGGGATTTTGAGAAACTAAATACCCGGCCATTCAAACCTAACCTGAGCTTTAAAGAAAGATAAGCTATAAGATCTTTAAAGGATAACATTAACCACCATATTGTTATCAAACAGGCAGATAAAGGGGGGGAGACGGTTTTCATGTCCAGGGATTATTATCTGGGAGAGGCTATGAGGATCCTTGGTGATACTGATACCTACTTGGTCCTTCAACAAGATCCCACTAAGATTTTTTTGTCAGAATTGGCACCCTTACTAGATAAGGGTAAAGAAAGTGGGATTTTAACAGAGGACGAATATAAATTTTTGTTGAATGCACATTGTAAAACTGCTCTATTTTATTTCTTGCCAAAGATCAATAAGAACATCAATCAGCCCCCAGGTAGACCCATTATTAGTGGCATTAACTCACTCACTAGTAATATTTCACAGTATGTGGATATTTTTCTACAACCCTTTGTGAAAAAGATGAAATCATACCTAAAAGATACAGGCCATATTTTGAGATCGTTGAGGAATGTGGTGTGGAAAGAAAATTTCTGTATGGCAACTATTGACGTAATTTCATTATATACTTCTATTCCCCACCAAAAAGGAATAGAGGAAGTGGTTAAAATTTTGAAGTCAAATCCTACCCTAATTGAGATGCAGATTGACTTTCTGGGAGAACTTATGTTATTTATTTTAAGACACAATTATTTTTGGTTTGAGAAGGTTTTTTATCTCCAAATTTGTGGTACCAACATGGGGACAAGGTTTGCCCCAGATATGCCAACCTGTATATGGAGAACTGGGAAAATGAGCAGGTTTGGCCAATGGCTGGGGGCAGCCTTGTCCTCTGGCATCAATTTATCGACGACATTTTTGTTATCTTGGATGGAACAGTGGATTCTTTGCAAACTTTTATAGGTTCATTTAATAGGAACAATTTTAACCTCAAATTCACCCACACTATCCATCCTAGTGAATAGATTTTTTGGATCTAACTATTTTTGTTAGTAAGGGTAAATTGGAGACGAAAACTTTCTTTAAGCAAACCGATTGTAATTCGGCCATTGACATCAGTAATGCCCATGCAGACTTTTGGCTTAATAACATTCCAAAAGGCCAATTTAAAAGAATGTTGCGGAATTGTTCTGACCTTACCACCTTTGACATTCAGGCCAATACTATTCTAGAGAGATATGTGAAGAAGGGGTATGAAAGACAGAAGGTTTTGAAAGATCTGGAACAAGTCAGAAGCTTAAATAGAGAAGTTTTGCTGGAAGAGAAAGAAGATAATCTAGAAAAACAATTTAATTTTGCTTTCTGTACACAGTACAACTCCCATTCTTATTGAGTTAGGAACATACTTAATAAACATTGGCATATATTACAGTTAGATGATTTATTGAAACATAGGATCCCTATTAAGCCACAAGTGATTTTTAAAAAAGCAGTAAACCTTAAAAATTCACTAGCTCCTAGTTTATTACCGACTATAAAACCTCCTGCCACCAATATTAATTTCCTAAAGAAACCTATGGGTTATAATAAGTGCGGAAGGTGTAAGGCCTGTGTTAAGCAAGAAAAGAAGATTGTGGAATTCACCAGCACTATAACTGGTGAATCTTTTAAGATTAATCAATTCATTAACTGTTCTAGTAAGGGGGTCGTTTACCTAATTCAGTGCCCTTGTGGGGCACAATACATAGGTCAAACCTCTAGTCCACTTCGCGTAAGGATGTTAGAACACTTGGGGAATATTAGAAGAAAATTTATTAACCATAGTGTGCCTATTCATTGTAACAGTTGCCCTGTTTTTGATCTGGGATCATTCATATGTCATGGGATTGATTTAGTTACCAGAAATTGGAGAGGTGGTGACCCACAAAAAGATTTAATTAGAAGAGAGACAGAGTATATTTTAAAGATGGGTACATGGAAGAGGGAAGGGTTAAATACGGATTTAGATATCCATCAGTGTTTGTGATCTTTTGGGTTCCTTTATAGGTTTTTTCTGTTGAGGCTTTTTGTCCACATTAATTTTTTATCTGTGGTGACGGGCTAAATCAATATAATAATTAGCCCATGTAATTTGTGCTATTTTCCTCTGAGCTCATCACAGAAGAAATAGAATGAAGATTCTGTGAGAAGGCAGTGGGAGAAGGACGGGAATTGACCTTCACAAGATGGCGCCCACTACATGATGATTGGACTTTTTCTCGCGATACGTCATTTCCGGTTTGACCGGAAGTGGACTTTCAGGAAGAAAGAGAACGGATATGCGTTCCGACATGGGACGCTTGCTGCTCCACCTTCAGTGATAAATTGAATCAGATGTTGGCAATTATTAAATTGCCTGGAACTTGGCAATAGGCTTGACTGTTGCTGGATGTAGTATAAATTGTGACACTCATCAGAACACACTATCCCTGATGAAGTCCTTGATTTAATAAGGACAAAACGCGTTGGAGTGTGTTCCAACTTTTACTTTAATTTTATATGTTATTAAATTTGTTTTAAAATACTAGAAAGAACCTGGGCCTGAATCTGTAAAGCTCCCCTAGTCCTGGACTTACCTGTTGGCAAGTTTCTTTGGAAGGAGGTACCGATGGTGTTCCTTGTTTCTGGACTCCAGGAGCTGATCAACTCCAATTCCATCCAGGAGGGGTAACAAGAACCTGCTATATGCCTATACTATTTGTTTAATCTGTGAGTGAGATTCCAGCAGGGCTATATTAATTGTATACATTTATCTGCGGTCTGCACTATGTATATGTGATTTATTTTGCAGACACTGCTCCTACTTTTTTCCACATTTGTCCTGTAAGCACTGAGGGGACAGTGCGTTGCCTTGGAGGACGCAGATACGTACAAAGTTATTTTATTAACCACAGGGGTGATCACATGTTTTCTTTTGTATAATAAAAACACGCACAACTTCTCAATTTTATTGTTTGGGTATGTGTAGAATGTGTAACTATACTTTGCTGTATTATTTTTTTGGGCTGGTGTATTTGGGTTCGGCCAGGACTTTCAGATTTGCCTTTAACACCAGCTTTTAAAAGATGTTAAAATTATGCGTGCAAACGTTGTCCGTTAAAATTTGCGCATAGATTGTAATACCATCTGCGTACCAGCGCACAAACGCATTTCCACTCACAATGTTAAGTATAGGACGCGTAACGTACATTACGCTCACGTAGGGTTCGCACAGGTTCACCAGCGGTGGACGTTAACGTGCATTTTTTGCACGGACATTGTAATACGACGTTCTGTGCAAAAGGGTTTTCCCCTCGCAATAATGCGTTTTTGCGCACGCGTTAACGTTTCCGCGAAGAATGTAATAGAGCCCTCAATGTTTACATATTGATCTAAACTTAAAATTTTATACAGTATATAATATATAAATATATATATATATATATATATATCAGTGAATACTACAGGTACAGTATAATCAGCTCTGAGGTTCATTTCAGGCCATGATCACTGCTCACTCGCTCAGTGGTAAAATAACAACTCTTGCAGTGACAAGTAATTCCTTTAATCACAGCATGTCTGAGTGAAAGGCTCTGAAGATTAGAGTTTCTTATGGTCTATTTGCTTTATGATCTTCATTGTGTTCCTGTCCTTTCTTCTCTGATTTGTTGCAAGATCCCACATCTGGCAGTTGTGCTACGTGATTAAGCTTGTGCCGGCAAAGCCGAACCTGCCAAGGCATTCGACTGATTTAACCTAACGAAATAGAACGGTCGAGTGTCCATCTGTGAAGTTTTGTAATGTGTGTTCATATATGTACATTATATATAAAAGCTTTTTCAGATTACAAAAAAATAGTGTAAAATAAAAATCACCTCTGTCAACCAGTGCATTTTGAAGAATTAAAACAGGGTGACAGAAACTAGTGGCATAACATATGGATATATTATGACATGCATACAGATTATGTTTACATTCTGTTACCATTTTATTGAAGTTGCATCGATAATCTAATAATAAACCGTTCAATAAATACAGTGGCAAGAAAAAGTATGTGAACTCTTTGGGATTACGTTGAGTTTTGCATGAATTGTTCATAAAATGTGCTCTGATCTTCATCTAAGTCACAACAATTTGAAAAACACAGTCTGCTTAAAATAATACAACACAAACATATGTTTTCATGTTTTTATTGAACAGAACATGTAAACATTCACAGTGCAGGGTGGAAAAAGTATGTGAACCTTTGGACCTAATAGCTGGTTGACCCTCCTTTGGCAGCAATAACCTCAACCAAACGTTTCCTGTAGTTGCAGATCAGACCTGCACAAGGATCTGGAGTAATTTTGGACCACTCCTCTTCACAAAACTGTTTCAGTGTAGCAATATTCTTGGGATGTCTGGTGTGAATCGCTCTCTTAAGGTCATGCCACAGCATTTCAATCGGGTTGAGGTCAGGACTCTGACTGGGCCACTCCAGAAGACGTATTTTGTTTTGGTGAAGCCATCCTTTTGTTGAATTACTTGTATGCTTTGGGTCATTGTCCTGTTGCATCACCCATCCTCTGCGGAGCTTCAGTTGGCGGACAGATGGTCTTACGTTTTCCTGCAAAATGTCTTGATAAACTCTGGAATTCATTTTTCCATCAATGACAACAATCCGTCCAGACCCTGAGGCAGCAAAGCAGCCCCAAACCATGATGCTCCCTCCACCATGTTTTACAGTGGGGATGAGGTTTTGATGTTGGTGTGCTGTGCCTTTTTTTCTCCACACATAGTGTGGTGTGTTTTTTCCCAAACAACTCAATTTTGGTTTCATCTGCCCACAGAATATTTTGCCAGTAGTGCTGTGGAACATCCAGCTGCTCTTTTGCAAACTTCAAACTTGCTGCAATATTTTTTTTGGACAGCAATGGCTTCCTCCGTGGTGTCCTCCCATGTACTACATTCTTGTTTAATGTTTTCCTTATTGTAGATGTGTCAACAAAAATGTTAGCATGTGCCAGAGATTTCTGTAAGTCTTTAGCTGACACTCTAGGATTCTTCTTTACCTCATTAAGCATTCTGCACTGTGTTCTTGCAGTCATCTTAAACATATTTAAACTAGGAGGGGGGACAAAAGGGTAAAAAACAATCTGCCTGATTGTCCCCCAAAACTGAATCGGCGGGTGCAAGCAACATGCGGGGAAAAAAAGGACAAGCTCAGAGTTGTGTCTATAAATGCTCGCAGTTTAGTCAATAAAATCAATGAACTGGAGGCAATGATGGCAGCTGAAAAAGTAGATTTAGTTGCGGTTACTGAGACATGGTTCAGTGAGAAAAATAACTGGGACAAAACAATACCGGGGTACTCTTTATATAGAAAAGACAGAAGGTAGGAAAGGAGGAGGAGTGGCCCTGTATGTGAAAAACAACATAAAAACGAACCAAATAAAAGTGAGCGAGGTGAACATAGAGTCAGTTTGGGTTACGCTAACATTTGGCAATCATACAGTAGCTTGTGTAGGTGTGATCTATAGACCCCCTGGACAAGTAGAAGAGCTAGATAATCTGCTGCTTGAGGAAATAGCCAAAATGGCAATGAAGGGGAAGTTATTATCATGGGGGACTTTAATCTTCCTGATGTGAACTGGAAAACCAAAACTGCTGGGTGCACCAGGAGTACAAATATTCTAAACTCCCTACTGGGATTATCTCTAACACAAGTAGTTGAGGAGCCGACCCGTAAAGAGGCCATATTGGATTTAATACTCACAAATGGAGGTTTGGTATCGGACGTTGTTGTAGGTGAAAATTTGGGATCTAGTGATCACCAGTCAGTATGGTTTAATATAAGAACAGAGATGGAGCCACACCACACAAAAACAAAAGTTTTAGACTTTAAAAAAACAGATTTTTCTAAAAGGAGACTTTGTGTGAAGGAGTCATTATCAGACTGGAGGAGTTTAAAGGGTGTCCAGGAGAAATGGGATTATTTAAAAGAAGCATTATTGAAGGCCACAGGCAATTGCATTCGACTTGTTAGCAAAAACAAAAAAGGGAAGAAACCACTGTGGTACTCTGCAGAAGTGGCCAAAATAGTGAAGAACAAAAAGACAGCATTCAATAATTATAAAACAACTCAGAGTGAAGAAGATAGGCAAACCTATAAGATTAGGCAGAAAGAGGCAAAGCAATTTATAAGAGCTTCCAAAGCACACGCAGAAGAGAAAATAGCTCAGTCAGTAAAAAAGGGGGACAAAACATTTTTTAGATACATAAACGAGAAAAGAAAAGTAAAACAAGGATTAGTTAGATTAAAAACAAAGGAAGGAAGGTATGTAGAAGAGGATAAAAGTCTCGCTGACTGCCTCAATGAATATTTTTGTTCAGTCTTTGCAGAAGAAAAGGAAGGAAAGGGACCTCAGTTAGGAGGAAACACTAACGAGACAATTACATATCAGTTTACAGAGGAGGAGGTTCTACAGCAGCTGTCTAAAGTAAAGACAAATAAATCAATGGGGCCTGATGGGATCCACCCTAAATTATTAAAAGAGCTCAGTGATGTAATAGCAAAACCGTTAACAGATTTATTTAACCAATCCTTGCTAACGGGAGTCGTCCCAGAAGACTGGAAATTAGCAAATGTTGTGCCCATTCACAAGAAGGGTAGTAGGGAGGAATCTGGGAACTATAGGCCAGTTAGTCTTACGTCAGTAGTGGGGAAATTAATGGAAACCATGTTAAAGGAAAGGATTGTTGAACATCTAAAAACACATAGATTACAGGATCAGAAACAACATGGGTTTACCTCAGGGAGATCATGCCAAACTAATCTTATTGATTTTTTTGATTGGGTAACAAAAATAATAGACACAGGTGGTGCAGTAGACATTGCTTATTTAGATTTCAGTAAGGCTTTTGATACTGTTCCGCATAGAAGGCTTATCAATAAATTGCAATCTTTGAGCTTGGATTCCAATATTGTTGAATGGATTAGGCAGTGGCTGAGTGACAGGCAACAGAGGGTTGTGGTAAATGGAGTTTATTCGGCGCAAGGTCTTGTTACCAGTGGGGTACCTCAGGGGTCAGTACTTGGACCCATTCTATTTAATATTTTTATTAGTGATATTGCAGAAAGTATTAATGGAAAAGTATGTCTTTTTGCTGATGACACAAAGATTTGCAACAGGGTTGACGTTCCTGGAGGGATTAGCCAAATGACAAATGATTTAGGTAAACTAAAAAAATGGTCGGAGCTGTGGCAATTGAGTTTTAATGTGGATAAGTGCAAGATAATGCACCTGGGACGTAAAAACCCAAGGGCTGAATATAGAATATTTGATAAAGTCCTAACCTCAACATCTGAGGGTTGGGATTTAGGGGTTATTATTTCAGAGGATCTAAGGTAAGTAGTCAATGTAATAGAGCAGCAGGAAATGCTAGCAGAATGCTTGGTTGTGTAGGGAGAGGTATTAGCAGTAGGAAAAGGGAAGTGCTCATGCCACTGTACAGAGCACTGGTGAGACCTCACTTGGAGTACTGTGTGCAGTACTGGAGACCGTATCTCCAGAAGGATATAGACATCTTAGAGAGAGTTCAGAGAAGGGCTACTAAAATGGTGTACGGCTTGAAGGAGAAAAGTTACCAGGAAAGGCTTACTGATCTTAACATGTACAGCTTGGAAAAAAGACGAGACAGAGGAGATATGATAGAAACATTTAAATACGTAAAGGGAATCCACCAGGTAGAGGAAGGGCGTATATTTAAAAGGAAACAAAGTAGCAAAACAAGAGGACATAGTCTTAAATTAGAGGGGCAAAGGTTTAAATGTAACATCAGGAAGCATTATTTTACTGAGAGGGTGGTGGATACATGGAACAGTCTTCCAGTTGAAGTGGTAGAGGCCAAAACAGTAATTGAATTTAAGCAAGCATGGGATAGGCATAAGGCTATCCTAAACAAAAGATAAATCCAGGTAAAGTATCCATGTAATTGGGCAGACTAGATGGGCCGAAAGGTTCTTATCTGCCGACATTTTTCTATGTTTCTATGTTTCTATGTTTCTATCTTTACAGGAAGACCATGCCTAGGGAGAGTAGCAACAGTGCTGAACTTTCTCCATTTGTAGACAGTCTGTTTTACCGTGGACACATGAACATCAAGGCTTTTGGAGATACTTTTGTAACCCTTTCCAGCTTCATGCAAGTCAACAATTCTTGATCGTAGGTCTTCTGAGAGCTCTTTTCTGCGAGGCATGGTTCAGATCAGGCAGTACTTCTTGAAACCAGTAAACCCAAAACTTGTGTGTGTTTTTAAAGGGCAGGACAGCTTTCAGCAACACATCCAATAATATCACACTGATTGGACTCAAGGTTGGCTCACTCCTGGCTCCAATTAGCTCTTGGAGAAGTCATTAGGCTAGGGGTTCACATACTTTTTCCACCCTGCACTGTGAATGTTTACATGTTATGTTCAATAAACACATGAAAACATATAATGTTTGTGTTGTATTATTTTAAGCAGACTGTGTTTTTCAAATTGTTGTGACTTAGATGAAGATCAGAGCACATTTTATGACCAATTCATGCAAAACTCCACGTAATCCCAAAGGGTTCACATACTTTTTCTTGCCACTGTATACCTATAAGCCGTTTTTATCTATCTTTATTACATTTACTGTATTTGACACACAGGCCATTTCTCCCTGTATGCTGGTAATGCATATTCTGAAATTATGCAAGGAAAAGGACACCAGGTGAAGATTCTGTTGCCTAAAAATTAATCATAAAGGTGTAGAATGTTAGGGTTAAATAAAGAGCTATATGTAACTCTAAAAGAAGTTACCTAATTTTTAAATTTAAAGCTGGAATGCCGAATTCTGCACGTTCAAAATTGGCGACATCTGAACTGAAAGAGCGCCCAATTCAGTGTCCATATTGAAGCATCAAAAAAGACGCATCCAGGGCCGGTGCAAGCATTTTTGTCTAGTCAGGCGAAGGTGCGTTTTGGTGCCCCCCCATCCGTGTCATGTCAAGCCAATCAGGATAGAGGTGCCATAATAATCTCTATATATACAGATACATATATACACACACTAGGGTTGCACCAATACCGCTTTAAGACCAATACATTTTTTCAGGTACTCACCGATATCATGCCCACTCAGATACATATATACAGACCAGAACATTCCCAGATACATATATATAGAGACCTCAGACCAGAACAAGTCCAGATACATATATACTGACCAGAGCATCTCCAGATACATATATACTGACCAGAACAAGCCCAGATACATACAGTCGTGTTCAAAATTATTCAACCCCCAATGCTGTAAAGGGTTTTAGGGAATTTAGTGTACATTTGTAATTGTATTCAGAATGAAATCCTACAAGGACTTTTTAAAGAACCATATGCAACTAAAATGACATCAATTGGTTTTGTAATACAGTAGTAAATGTTTCTTTTGTGAATTCTTCATTGACACAATTATTCAACCCCTTAAAGACGACCACTCTGAAGAACAGAGGTTCATTCAAGTGTTTTCAATCAGGTATTGAAAACACCTGTGGATGTCACGGAGCAGCAATAAAGTATAATAAGCACCAATTAGGCAGCTTTAAAATGACTGTGATACTCAGCTCCTTCTAGACATTTACTGGTGTGGTTACAAACATGGTGAAGTCAAGAGAATGGTCCAGGAAGACAAGAGAAGAGGTGATTACTCTTCACAGGAAGGGCAATGGCTATAAGAAGATTGCAAATATGTTAAACATACCAAGAGAGACCATAGGAAGCATAATTCGCAAATTCAAGGCAAAGGGCACTGTTGAAACGCTACCTGGTCGTGGCAGAAAGAAGATGCTGACTTCGACTGCTGTGCGCTACCTGAAGCATAGAGTGGAGAAAAGTTCCCGTGTGACTGCTGAGAAACTGAGAAAAGATTTGTCAGATGTGGGTACTGAAGTTTCAGCTCAGACAATACGGCGCACACTGCGTAATGAAGGCCTCCATGCCAGAACTCCCAGGCGCACCCCCTTGCTGTCTCCAAAGAATAAGAAGAGTCGACTGCAGTATGCCAAAAGTCATGTGGACAAACCACAGAAGTTTTGGGATAGTGTTCTGTGGATTGATGAAACAAAATTAGAACTGTTTGGGCCCATGGATCAACGCTATGTTTGGAGGAGGAAGAACAAGGCCTATGAAGAAAAGAACACCTTGCCTACTGTGAAGCATGGCGGGGGGTCAATCATGCTTTGGGGCTGTTTTGCTTCTGCAGGTACAGGGAAGCTTCAGCGTGTGCAAGGTACCATGAATTCTCTTCAGTACCAGGAGATATTGGAAGACAATGTGATGCAGTCCGTCACAAACCTGAGGCTTGGGAGACGTTGGACCTTTCAACAGGAAAATGATCCCAAGCATACCTCCAAGTCCACTAGAGCATGGTTGCAGATTAAAGGCTGGAACATTTTGGAGTGGCCATCGCAGTCACCTGACTTAAATCCGATTGAGAACCTCTGGTGGGACTTAAAGAAAGCAGTTGCAGTGCGCAAGCCTAAGATTGTGATTGAACTGGAGGCTTTTGTCCATGACGAATGTGCGAAGATACCCGTAGATCGCTGCAAGACACTTGTGTCAAGCTATGCTTCACGTTTAAAAGCTGTTATAACTGTAAAAGGATGTTGTACTAAGTACTAAGATTGAATGTCACTTGGGGGTTGAATAAAACTGATAATGATGTGAGCACAGAAAAGACATTTGTGGTTATTTCATTATAAATGTTATGTTATATTTGTCTGACCCAGTGGCGTAGCGTGGGTTGTCAGCTCCCGGGGCCAGCCAAGAATTGTGCGCCCCCCCCAACCTGTGGACACGTTAGCGATATTGCCCCAGCCAGCTCACATGGAAATTGCCCCAGCCAGCTCTCACATGGATATTGCCCCAGCCAGCTCTCACATGGATATTGCCCCAGCTCACACATGGATATTGCCCCAGCTAGCTCACACATGGATATTGCCCCAGCTAGCTCACACATGGATATTGCCCCAGCTAGCTCACACATGGATATTGCCCCAGCTAGCTAACACATGGATATTGCCCCAGCTCACACATGGATATTGCCCCAGCTCACACATGGATATTGCCCCAGCTCACACATGGATATTGGCCCCAGCTCACACATGGATATTGCCCCAGCTAACACATGGATTTGCCCCAGCTCACATATGGATATTGCCCCAGCTCTCACATGGATATTGCCCCAGCTCACATATGGATATTGCCCCAGCTAACACATGGATATTTCCCCAGCTAACACATGGATTTGCCCCAGCTCACACATGGATATTGCCCCAGCTAACACATGGATATTTCCCCAGCTCACACATGGATTTGCCCCAGCTCACACATGGATTTGCCCCAGCTCACACAAGGATATTGCCCCAGCTCACACATGGATTTGCCCCAGCTCACACATGGATTTGCCCCAGCTCACACATGGATTTGCCCCAGCTCACACAAGGATATTGCCCCAGCTCACACATGGATTTGCCCCAGCTCACACATGGATTTGCCCCAGCTCACACATGGATTTGCCCCAGCTCACACATGGATATTGCCCAGGCACTTGAAGTTGGGAGCAGCCAGGCCCAGCAGCAGCCAGCAGCTACCCCCGTAGTCGGTACCTTGGCTCAGGCTGTGCTTGGGCCTGGCCTGGGGAATGGTGGACCGTGTACGGACTGGGTCTGGAATCTCTGGACTGGATGCATTACATTTACAACACAGTCAGGCAGCCACGGAATCCGGATGATTTAATTTCAGTTCACAAAGAAACACACTACAGTAGTCCTCACTCACCAACCACCAGCTCGTGACACCGCACAGTCCAGGCTCGGCTCCTCGTCCTCTTGTCTCCTCTCTGCCTGCGGCTGTGTGTCCACTCCTCCGAACTCGGTAGAGGTACTGTCCGCTCCGACACAGCTCTCAGGTCAGCAAAGCGGCACCGCCCTTGTCACAGTCAGTGACAGGCCGCTCAGCTCAGTAGGCGCCAGTCCCTTTCCATCCATCTGCGCAGCAGCCAGCACCGGCACGCTCTGAAAAGCGTGGCGCCGGCACGCTGGCGGCATCACGTGACACAGCTGTGCTTGCACTTCCGGATTTTCCTCCCTTCATTCGGCGAGCCGCGGCCGATCGGCTGGGAAATATTAGGGGCATAAATTTCAAAATTTGTAAAAAATCACGCCCGGGGCCACCGCCCCGTTGGCCCCCCCCCCACGCTACGCCACTGGTCTGACCTACACGTGCCTCTTTGATTTAATTGTAAGCAAGATGACTGAATGATCAAAATCTATGTCAAACTGGCCAAAACACTCAATTTCAGTGGGGGTTGAATAATTTTGAACACAACTGTACATACAGAGACCTCAGACCGGAACATGCCCAGATAAATATATACAGAGACCTCAGACCAGAACATGCCCAGATACATATATATATACAGAAACCTCAGACCAGAACATGCCCAGATACATATATAGTATGTATCCAGTATAGTATGCCCCAGCTCACATAGATACAGTCAGGTCCAGAAATATTGGGACATCGACACAATTCTAACCTCTTTGGCTCTATACACCACCACAATGGAGTTGGAATGAAACAAACACAATGTGCTTTAACTGCAGACTGTCAGCTTTAATTTGAGGGTATGTACATCCAACTCAGGTGAACGGTGTAGGACTTACAGCAGTTTGCAGATGTGCCTCCCACTTTTTAAGGGACCAAAAGTAATGGGACAGAATAATAATCATAAATCAAACTTTCCCTTCTTAATACTTGGTTGCAAATCTTTTGCAGTCAATCACAGCCTGAAGTCTGGAATGCATAGACATCACCAGACGCTGGGTTTCATCCCTGGTGATGCTCTGCCAGGCCTCTACTGCAACTGTCTTCAGTTCCTGCTTGTTCTTGGGGCATTTTCCCTTCAGTTTTGTCTTCAGCAAGTGAAATGCATGCTCAATGGGATTCAGGTCAGGTGATTGACTTGGCCATTGCATAACATTCCACTTCTGTCCCTTCAAAAACTCTGTGGTTGCTTTTGCAGTATGCTTTGAGTCATTGTCCATCTGCACTGTGAAGCGCCGTCCAATGAGTTCTGCAGCATTTGGCTGAATGTGAGCAGATAATATTGCCCGAAACAATTCAGAATTCATCCTGCTGCTTTCGTCAGCAGTCACATCATCAATAAATACAAGAGAACCAGTTCCATTGGCAGCCATACATGACAACGCCATGACACTACCACCACCATGCTTCACTGATGAGGTGGTATGCTTAGGATCATGAGCAGTTCCTTTCCTTCTCCATACTCTTCTCTTTCCATCACTCTGGTACAAGTTGATCTTGGTCTCATCTGTCCATAGGATCTTGTTCCAGAACTGTGAAGGCTTTGTTAGGTGTTGTTTGGCAAACTCTAATCGGGCCGTCCTGTTTTTGAGGCTCACCAATGGATTACATCTTGTGGTGAACCCTCTGTATTCACTCTGGTGAAGTCTTCTCTTGATTGTTGACTTTGACACACATACACCTACCTCCTGGAGAGTGTTTTTGATCTGGCCAACTGTTGTGAAGGGTGTTTTCTTCACCAGGGAAAGAATTCTTCGGTCATCCACCACAGTTGTTTTCTGTGCTCTCCCGGGTCTTTTGGTGTTGCTGAGCTCACGGTGCGTTCCTTCTTTTTGAGAATGTTCCAAACAGTTGTTTTGGCCATGCCTAATGTTCTTGCTATATCTCTGTTGGGTTTGTTTTGTTTCTTCAGCCTAATGATGGCTTGCTTCACTGATAGTGACAGCTCTTTGAATCTCATCTTGAGAGTTGACAGCAACAGATTCCAAATGCAAATAGCACACTTGAAATTAACTCTAGGCCTTCTATCTGCACATTGTAATTGAGGTAATATCACACACCTGGCCATGGAACAGCTGAGAAGCCAATTGTCCCATTACTTTTGGTCCCTTAACAAGTGAGAGGCACATCTGCAAACTGCTGTAAGTCCTACACCGTTCACCTGAGTTGGATGTACATACCCTCAAATCAAAGCTCACAGTCTGCAGTTAAAGCACATTGTGTTTGTTTCATTCCAACTCCATCGTGGTGGTGTATAGAGCCAAAGATGTTAGAATTGTGTCGATGTCCCAATATTTCTGGACCTGATTGTATATATATTGCCTCCAGCTCACATGGGTATATATTGCATCCAGCTCACATGTATATATTGCCCCCAGCTCACATGGGTATAGTTGCCCCCTGCTCACATGGGTATATTTGACCCCTGCTCACATGGGTATATTCTCACACTCTCACCTTACAGTCCTCTCCTCCTGTGTCCAACCCCAACCCTCCTAGATTGTGAGTTCCTACGGGAATAGGGCCCTCATCTCCTCCTGTACTGTTTGTCAAATATTGTTCAATGTATTGTAACCCTGTCTATACTGTGCTTATTGTACAGCGCTGCGGAATATGGTGGCGCTTTATAAATAAAGAATAATAATAATAATAATAATATATTTGCCCCCTGCTCACATGGGTATATTTGCCCCCTGCTCTCATGTGTATATTTGCTCCAGCTCTCATGGGTATTTTTGCCCCTTGTTCACATGGGCATGTTTGCCCCCTGCTCTCATGGGTATGTTTGCCCCCTGCTCTCATGGATATGTTTGCCCCCTGCTCTCATGGGTATGTTTTGCCCCCCCTCCGCACCTAATGGGTATATTTGCCCCCTGATCTCATGGGTATGTTTTGCCCCCCTGCTCACATGGGTATATTTGCCCATTGCCCCCACCTCTCACCTCTGTGCTGCCAGGCCCACCGCCGTTCTTCTGCTACTCCGAGTCCCCAAACAGTGAGCAGCGGCTGGCAATGCAGCTTTGCCACTCGCCTGGGATGGGAACCACGTGACCTGACTAGATGAATTCTCGCGAGATCCTGCACTGGTCAGGTCACGTGGTTCCCATCCTTCCCAGGCGAGCGGCAAAGCTGCATTGCCAGTCGCCGCTCGCCATTTGTGGACTGGAGAATAACGTTGGCGGAAGTGGTGATGATTTTCTCCCTGGATCCGCCCCGGGCCAGCGCCCCCTCAAACCTGGCAGAAGCCAGACAGTAAGGCGGCCGCCTGTGCCGCCTTACGTTAGCGACGGCCCTGGATGCATCTAAAAACAGGCATCTTTCCCATAGGATACCTACCCTCCCACCGCACTTGTGCTGTCTTATCTGTTATTGCATCTCTTTTGACTTTTTCAACCATTTTCTCACCTCTGGCATTTTCCCCTTTGCCTGCAAACAGGCTCTGGTTACCCGCATTCTAAAGACGCTGTCTTACCCTACCTCCCTGTCTGACATCCTATTTCTCTACTTCCCTTTGCCTCCAGGCTTCTAGAATATCTGGTCTATGCCCAGCTTAATGGTTTCCCCAATTCTCATGCCTTACTTGACTCGGATCTGTCTCCCATTCACTCCAAACACTCAATGGAGACTGCTCTAACGAAAGTGACTAATGAAGTAGTTACTGCTAAAACCAAAGTGATTCTCCCTATTTCTTTTTCATGATCCGTCTGGTGTGTTTGACACGGCTGACCACCCACTTCTCACGCTCTGTGGCACTGTGCCACTCTGGTCTCAGTGGCACTACTCTCTCCTGGCTCCCTTCCTATCTCTCACCAGTCTTCAGTGCTCTTTATTTGGCTCTTCCTTCCCTCAGTACTTCAAGGTTTTGTTCTGGGTCCCCTTGTATTCTCAAGCTTTACTACTTCTTGGTGATCCAATCTCTTCCTATGGTTTCCAATATCCCAATGATGACACCCATTTCTACCTCTCCTTTCCTCGCTATGTTAGATCGTGTCAATGCCTTACTGCTTGTCTATTGACTCTAACCAGATAACCACTCGTTTCTTAAAGCTCAGCCTCTCCAAAACCCCTTGTCTTCCCTCCCTCTAAATCTAAACCTCTTGCACCTGCCTCGCTTCAAGTAAATGGTGTCACCATTACTTCTACTTCACAAGCTCATTATTACTGTTATTATACAGGCATTTATACAGCGCAAACATATTCCGCAGCGCTTTACAATAGGGGAGCACAAACAGAAGACGTACATGATACATGATGAAAAGATGACCCTGCCCGTAGGATAACTGTCCAGGTAGTGCAGCATTTAACCAAGTGCTCAGTCAGACATTCCATGAGCTTACAATCTAAGGGACTGGGGTAGGTGAAACAGATAGGAGCAGAGGGAATGTGATGATGGTTAGCAGGGCAGCATAGGAAGAACCAGAAGCCTGGGCTTAGTGAGTGTAATTAGAGAGAGAAGTGGAGACAGCTGGAGGAGAGACCTGAAATTATGGACCTGCCCTGGGTGGGTGAATGGGGAAGGTTGGGTGGGACAGCAGAGGGTAAGAAGCCGTGCAGTCTGTCTGTGTGTGTGCTGTGAAGAGAGTGAATAAGGTTATGTGAAAAAGCTCATCATCTCGGTGTCCACTTTGACATCTCTCCTTCACTCCTCACAACAGTTACAAATCTTGTGAATTTCAGCAAAAACATGGCACACATCCACCACCTCATCCACCACCTTCTTGCCCAGGACTCTACTAAAATGGTCAACGTGGAGACCTAGGTTCGAATCCCGGCCAGAGCACCTCTCCCGGGAAGTGTCCTTGGGCAAGACACCTAACGCTACATACTTTCCTACCACACAATGGGCTCTATTACATTCTCTGCGCAATTGCGCGAAAATTTACTTGGTAAAACTATACGCAAAACTGTGTGCAAAGTACGTTGCGCGCAGAAATCTGTGTTCGGACTGTTTTTTTCACGGGATTCAGCCAATCAGAATTAAGAACTACCATTTTCTAACGTTAGGTTGTTGCGCCTGTCAAAGTCAATCTGAGTATATATGCTGCAGGAAAAAAAAATAAAGCAATTTTATTGTTTGGGTATGTGTAGAATGTGTAACTGTACTGTGCTGTATTTTTTTTTTTCGTGCTGGTGTATTTCATTTCGGCCAGGACGATCAAATTTACAGTTACCACCTGCTTTTCAAAGACGTTACGAAAATTCGCGCAAACCTTCGTTGCGCGCAGATTGTAATACCATCCGCATACCAGCGCACGAACGCATTTGCGCTGACAATGTTAAGTATAGGATGCGCGCAGGAAAATTCGTTTGCGCAGGGTCAATCGCGGTAGACGATTACGTGCATCGTTTGCGCGAACGTCGTAATACGACGTTCTGCGCAAATGGTTTTGCACTCGCGCAAATGCACATTTGCGCGCGCGCAAAACAAATGCGCGAAGAATGTAATAGGGCCCAATATTGGCTGTGAAGTCCAGTAGTAACATCTCTACCCTTTGACCGTGGAAAAGCAAGTCAAAATACCATTTAGCACATCCCACTAATCCAACTATGGAGAAGCAAGTCTCGACTTAACGAGAAGCGGGTTCAACCTAACCACCAGCTCCCTGCTCTCCAATCATGGAAAGACGACTCGATCCCACTCAGAAAATGCCACCAGCGAGTGTCCTCGGGCAAGACACCTAACGATATGGATGCGCCTACCTCACAAAATACTTGTACACCTCATAGTTTGTAAGTTCCCTTGGGAACAGGGTCCCCCCTGAATCAGGTCATCATCCAT
The DNA here is from genome assembly GCA_009667805.1 of Leptobrachium leishanense. Lineage (NCBI taxonomy): Eukaryota > Metazoa > Chordata > Amphibia > Anura > Megophryidae > Leptobrachium > Leptobrachium leishanense. The sequence goes on along the minus strand of CM019063.1, from coordinate 17,741,159 downwards.
GTGTGGTATTCTATTGCATCATCCCCTTATACACTGATCCTGTAAAGCGCTGCGGAATATGTGGCGATATATAAATAAAGGATAATAATAATAATAGACTGATGTATATATAGACTGATATATATGGCACACACAAACTGATCCATAACACTTTTATAAATATCATTATTGTTATTGCGTAAAAAGATGTCTCAGAATATCAGTTTCTTTAAATAGGTCCAATTTTCTAAAAAAAGAATATGATTTTTATAAATAACGTCTACTGAAGGAAAGCACGTGATGAATGTTCGTAAGTTACGTGGAAGTTCTGTTTCACAAACGCATTTAGTACAGCATCACGAGATAAAAACGAGTTCTTCTGACAGCCTGTTTAATATTCGAGCTTACCCCACAGTCCCGTGAGACCATATGCTAATGAATCTTATCAGTTATCGTGTAACACACATTACGACGTGTAAGTCATTTATATAAGATTTAAAGAAGAGAATATTTTCTCTGTAAATGATGCTGAATGACGGTACCACCATTATTATTCCATAGAAGAAACCAACTTCGGCTGTTCCCTTAGGCTACAAGAATGTTACCGTTGTTCCCCCTTCGTTTGCAATATCGATGAAGACTGACCAATTTTACAGCGGGGTTCTTCTTCGAGTTTGTAAAGAAACAACAGTGGAAAAAAAAGAAAACCCCAGTAAAACTACACTGAATTACTTGAAATCAATGGTAAAAGTAACGACCAAAATATCACTGACCAATCTCAGCATAAATTATGGTGAAAACCATGCTGAACACAATGGTAAATATTGCAACTTAAATATACAACTTTGGCGAAACCTATGGTGGAATCCACATTGAACTACGGTGAAGCCTCCCTAGACAGTGAGTGAATTCCCTGTAGTTTCACAGTAGTTCACTGAAGTAAAACCAACATTGTTTCTCCTTGCTGCATTTCTCTGTTTGTAGTCTCTTGTATTGACTATAAGGCTAGGGTTAGACGAATGCATTCTGTGCGGACTGTGCGTCTGTGCACAATGGAAGTACTTTCTGACTGACGACAAGGTAGTGGCCACACGGTCCGTTTTTGAGACTGATGTTTTTTTTGATTGATGTAGATAGGAAATAAAATATTAGGGATGCACCGATACCACTTTTTTAAGACCAAGTACGAATACCGATACTTTTTTCAAGTACTCACCGATACCGAGTACCGATACTTTTATTTTATGTCATGTGAACGCTTTCCAATAAGAACAGACATCATATAAAAATGCCCCCAGCTCTCATGGATATGCCCCCAGCTTTCATGGATTATGCCCCAGCTCACATGGATATGCCCCCAGCTCTCATGGATATGCCCCCAGCTCATGGATATGCCCCCAGCTCATGGATATGCCCCAGCTCATGGATATGCCCTCCAGCTCTCATGGATTATGCCCCAGCTCTCATGGATATGCAACAGCTCATGGATAATGCCCCCCAGCTCATGGATATGCCCCCAGCTCATGGATATGCCCCAGCTCATGGATATGCCCTCCAGCTCTCATGGATTATGCCCCAGCTCTCATGGATTATGCCCCAGCTCATGGATAATGCTCCCCAGCTAATGGATATGCACCCCAGCTCATGGATATGCCCCCAGCTCATGGATATGCCCTCCAGCTCTCATGGATTATGCCCCAGCTCTCAAGGATTATGCCCCAGCTCATGGATAATGCTCCCCAGCTAATGGATATGCCCCCCAGCTCATGGATATGCCCCAGCTCATGGATATGCCCCCCAGCTCATGGATATGCCCTCCAGCTCTCATGGATTATGCCCCAGCTCTCATGGATATGCAACAGCTCATGGATAATGCCCCCCAGCTCATGGATATGCCCCAGCTCATGGATATGCCCTCCAGCTCTCATGGATTATGCCCCAGCTCTCAGGGATTATGCCCCAGCTCATGGATAATGCCCCCCAGCTCATGGATATGCCCCAGCTCATGGATATGCCCCCCAGCTCATGGATATGCCCTCCAGCTCTCATGGATTATGCCCCAGCTCTCATGGATATGCAACAGCTCATGGATAATTCCCCCCAGCTCATGGATATGCCCCAGCTCATGGATATGCCCCAGCTCATGGATATGCCCTCCAGCTCTCATGGATTATGCCCCAGCTCTCATGGATTATGCCCCAGCTCATGGATAATGCTCCCCAGCTAATGGATATGCACCCCAGCTCATGGATATGCCCCCAGCTCATGGATATGCCCTCCAGCTCTCATGGATTATGCCCCAGCTCTCAAGGATTATGCCCCAGCTCATGGATAATGCTCCCCAGCTAATGGATATGCCCCCAGCTCATGGATATGCCCCCAGCTCATGGATAATGCCCCCCAGCTCATGGATATGCCCCCCAGCTCATGGATATGCCCCCCAGCTCATGGATATGCCCCAGCTAATGGATATGCACCCCAGCTCATGGATATGCCCCCAGCTCATGGATATGCCCCCAGCTCTTGGATATGCCCCCCAGCTCTTGGATATGCCCCCCAGCTCATGGATTATGCCCCCAGCTCTGTGTGTATGTGTATATATTACACACACACACAGACCCCAGACCAGACATAGAGCATTCAGACAGCCGCCCTATCGGCATTCAAACAGGCACCGGGAGCTCTCTGCGTTCATACTTACCTTCCTGAGCGACGCCGGTAAAGTTTCCGCGCGTGCACTCATTGGAAGGCCCCCAGCCGTGATCACGTGAGAGTCCCATGTGATCGCGGCTGGGGGCCTTCCAACAAGCGCATGCACAAAGACTTTGCCGGCGGCACTCAGGAAGGTAAGTATGAACGCAGAGAGCTACAGCTGCCTGTCCGAATGCCGATAGAGCATTCGGACAGCCGCCATCGGCATTCGGACAGGCACCTGGAGCTCTCTGCATTCATACTTACCTTCCTGAGCGCCGCCGGCAAAGTCTTCGTGCGTGTGCTCGTTGGAAGGCCCCCAGCCGCGATCACATGGGACTCCCACGTGATAGCGGCTGGGGGCCTTCCAACGAGTGCACGCGCGGAAACTTTACTGGCGTCGCTCAGGAAGGTAAGTATGAACGCGGAGAGCTCCAGGTGCCTGTCCGAATGCCGATAGAGCATTCGGACAGCCGCCCCAGCCCCTCGGATGCCCGCAAGCCGGCTCAATGCCGGCTTCCGGTATCGAGGGAAATATCGGGAGCACTGCACGAGTACCAAGTACTTCTGCAGTACCCGGTATCGGCACCAATACCGATACTACTATCGGTATCGGTTCAACTCTAATTAATATGAAAAAACATTTTGTCCGTCAAAAATGCTAGATGTCAAAAATGAAGTCCGTCTGACTACGTTCCATCACTCACACACGCGCACTCCGCACGTCCGTTCTAGTGGTTTTACGTTCCTGCCTAACTTGCGTCCGTTTGCACTTCTGTGTGGACGTACTTCGTGTGTGGGTCTCTATTGATCATAATTGTATGCTACCACAGATGTTAAAATGTGCGGCAACACGGACGTGAACACTGTGCTCGTCTAACCCGAGCCTTACATGGAGTTGAACAGTCATAGTGTAACTAGTGAAGATTGACTGGAAAATGAAGCAGAGTCTTTTGGTTATGGTTAGGGTCACAGTTTTGGCCTTATCAAACTATTTATTACTCTGTTTCTCTAGACCCCCCACACACCTTCCGGCTGATAGCATCTCTGTTTGAGTTCACCAGTTTGCCATGTCTTGTGTTCTCCATACAATATTCTGCCACAATGATCAATTTAACTTCTGACCTGAAGAAGGGAGAAAACTCTCTAATTCTTGTCTTTTATTATGTATTGTTAGTATAATAAAAAAGGTATCACTACATCCTGTAATACTATAACCATATACTATATAACAAAAGTATTGGGACACGCCTCTTAATGACTGAATTCAGGTGTTTCGATCAGACCCATTGCCACAGGTGTAAAATATCGCACACTTAGCAGTGCAGACTGTATTTTCAAACATTTGTGAAAAATATGGGTCGTTCTGAAGAGCTCCTTTTCTATTCCAGTATGGCCCCAGTGCACACAGCAAGGTCCATAAAGACATAGGGTTCTATTCCAACCTTGGTGTAAACTTAACCAGAGCTGTTATAAACACCAGAGTTGGAATACAACCCATTGGTTGATTGAGCTTTGGTGTGGAAGAACTTGACTGGAAGCTCAGAGCCCTGACCTCAACCCAGCTGAACATATTTGGGATAAACTGGAACAGAGATTGTGAGCCAGGCCTTCTCAAACGGGGATCAGTGCCCAAACTCACAAATGACAGGATGAATGGGCAAAAATTACCACAGAAATGCTCCAATATCTTGTGGAAAGCCTTCCCAGAAGAGTAGACGCTGTTATATCTGTAAAGGGGGACTAACTCTATCAGGGTTATTCAGAGAGAGGTGGAAAACCTGGAGAATTGCCAGGAGAATGAATAATCTAGATCAAATAGCCGATTTGGAAAGTGATGTAAATGGGAGGATTTTTCTGGTTTGGCTATTTTGACCTAGGATTTTCTCTTCTCCAGTCATTCTCCTGGTTTTCACCTCTCTCTGAATAACCCTGTATATGTATTTCCAATGCCAAGTCATAAATGTCCCTGTTAGTGTAATGGTCAAATGTCCCGACTCTTTCGTCCATATAGTGTATACCTATATATAAGCTCAATAGGGTCTAGTTACTTTAACCAGGCGGAACTCATAAGCTGAACATAGTATGAGCAAAGGGAAAATTCTAGGATAATATTCTGTGAGCTGACTGTCCTGCTGAACGTCAGACACTGAGAAATCTGACAAAGAACAAGACTTGTCACAGAACTTCAACATAAATTGCTCAAACGTCTAAGCATATCACATGGAAGAGTTGAAAGGCTAACAGGGTTATTCAAAGAGATCCGAATGGCTGCTTAAATTCAGTGTTCGGTTACCTTTCCTGGCCATTCGGCTGTCCAGAGAGCAGGCAATTCGCCAATTCCGGGCAAATTGCCTGAACATACGGTGCATGTTCGTTGCCCGTTCGAGGGCAGTAAATCCCCATAGAGAAGCAATGCTTCGGCTATTCAGAGAGCAAAAACCAGCAGTGAAAAGTTGCCGAATTGCCCTGCCATTCGGTGGTTTCATGCGGCAGATTTATTCAAGCGAATCCCATAGGCTTTAATGTTAAAAATATTCCCGTTTTAATTCAATATCTAATAAACCGTTTATTATAAAATTCTGCAGTAAAAAGTCTCTTTATTTATAGATTTTTTAGGATATTTCAAGCATTTTTCGGGATTTTTTTTTAAAAAAAACAAATCCGATTTTTATTTATTTATTTATTTATTTTTTAACTTTACTTACTTTTTCTGTAACAGCCCTTTTTATTATCATTCATTGGACCTCATATGTAAATTTCAGACATTTTCGGTCAGTAGTTTCTTTGCAAACAGCGTTTCACTTTTCAAACATTCAAGCAAACTGTTTTTTTAATTTATTCACTTCACTCGTCTGCGTTGTCGGGTTTTTTCGGCAGCTGCGCTAAGTGTGATCGGCTCCTACTCCGGTTTTTCTGGTGTTTTCAGCGGGGTTAATCCAGATGTTTTTGCGGGTTTTCAGTGTGCCTTCGCGGTGAGTTTTCGGCGGGTTTGCAGTGACTTTTTCGATTCTCTTTGAATAACCCTGTAAATTCGTTTTATATCCAGTTTCTTCACCTTTTATCTTTAAAAACAGCCATAGTAAAAGAAAAAATTGCTACAGTGAATTTATTAAAAAAGTTAAAAATAATAGAACTGTGTCTCTCCTGTTTTTAGTTCCGCGTGCAATAACTTTGTACGGTCTTGCCACGCACAGCGGATTCCCACCGATTTATTCGCTGTCCACGGGGCCGGCAAGCAGGCTCACATGCCAAGAGCCGCTACATTCAAATGACTCGGATTGCAAAAAAATAAACTCTATTCAAAGAGATGTTAGGTGAGATGTTTCCCAGACACTCTGATTATATTTAACACTAGCTGTTTTTGCTTGTAATGCACAAAGAAGTGTGAAAAAAGTTATGATTAGAAACAACATTAACATAAGATTGTTTTAATTATCGCCACCTGCAATGTTCTCACCAAACTGCGCTCCGATTTATAAATCCTGCTCTCAGTTGGAATCGTGTGGATACATGACCGGCTATACCGGCGTGCTGGAAATTTATCTTTATCATGTGTGAATGGCGCGCCCTGGGATATTGCAGAATTTACAGAAAACAGTATGGAGTTGCATTGCTATTTCGTAACATCCAAACTTTCTCAATCAAGGAGATTTTTTTGAGATGAGTCTAAACCAGCTTTGGCTGACAAACTCCAAGACAGCACGACGGATGTTGTTATCAAAGTGAAAATTAAGTGGTTTTTTTTTTAACCCCTTCAATACCAAGCGATTTTCTATAATACCGCTTGCAGGACCTGGTGGTTTTATGGAAAATCCCTTTCCATTAGCCACCAGTAAATATAAACAGAGGCATCCACTGTATATGTTCAATGTACATAAAACGTTATTTGACAGGCAGAGGGCTCCCTGTACTGGCCAAAAAGTGCTACTACATACTAAAACATCATTTTAAAGAAAAATATAGGCTTTACAGAGTCGGGTCTTCCGTTCAAGCGGCATACACAGCCGCCTTACATGGCCAGAGATGGGGCACAAAAACCCCAAATCCTGGGTCAATGGCTTGGGATTTGGATTTATGCCCACTGTGCTCCCTCACTCTCTGAGCAATGCAGTCTGTGCTTCCACTAAGGACAGACTACATTGTGCTCCTGGTGCTGAGCTTTGGCACTCAGTGAGTCAGGGTGCACGGTGCGCCCTAACTCTCTAAGAGAGATAAGAGGAAAAAAAGAGGACAGAGACTCTTACCAGGTCTTACATATGAAGAGAGACACAAGGGCAAAACAAGCAACAGGAGCGCTCCCTGCTGTGAGCACAATGGCACCAGGTAAGAGAACTACTGCCTCCTGCATCCCATGCATGAAATGGTAATGTGCACTGAAAAGCAAGACTCCGTTTTTTGCTCTATTGGCATTTTCAAACAAATATTTTTATTTTACGTTCCCGTTTGGGCACTCGGGCTCAAAAGGTTTGCCGTCACTGCACTAGCAGGGTTATTCAAAGAGATTCGAAAAGTCACCGCACGTTCGGTGACTTTTCGTTCTCTTCAATTCGGTTCCTTTTGCCGATCCCATTTCGGTGACCCTGCGGTGTATTCAGCAAGTACCACAGGGTCCCCGAATTGCAGGGAAAGGCTGCCGCAAACCTGACGAAAACTAACCGCAAAACCCAGTGAATGCACGCCGAAAACCCTCAAAAACACCTGGATTAACCTGCCGAAAACCACAGAAAAACCCGAACAGGAGCCAATCGCAGCCTTCGACAAAGCAGAAGAGGCAGTGAATAAATTAGCAAAACAGTTTGTATGAATGTGTGAAAGTGAAACACTGTTTGAAAAGAAACTACTGAGCGAAAATGTCTGAAATTTACATATGAGGTCCAGGGAATGATGATAAAGAGGGCTGTTACAGAAAAAATAAGAAATCTTTGAAAAAAAATTAAAAAAATAATAATAATTAAGAAAAATCTATAAATAAAGAGACTCTTTACTGCAGAATTTTATAATGAACGGTTTATTAGATATTGAATTAAAACGGGAATATTTTTAACATTGAAGCCTACGGGATTCTCCTGAATAAACTTGCCTCATGAAACCACCGAATGGCAGGGCATTAGGGGAACCTTTCACTGCTGGTTTTCGTTCTCTGAATAGCCGAAGCAGTGCTTTTCATGGGGATTTCACTGCCCTCGAACAGGCACCGAACAGGCACCGTATGTTCAGGCAATTCGCCAGGATTTGGCGAGTTGCCTGCTCTCTGGATAGCTGAATGATTTTCAGCGTTCGGTTACCTTTCTCAAGCAATTCGGAGCTCTTTGAATAACCCTGAAAATGTTGTCTCCGCAAGACCAACATTCAGCATCTTTACGCTCTGCATTGTTATTGTGTTTCTCTATAGGGGTTATTCAAAGAGAGCTGAACTGGCCCCGAAATAGCAACGGACAGTGAATTTCCCCATACGGTGCAATTTCGGGGCCTTTCTGCTATTCAAAAGCTGTCAGTTTGCCAAATATTGGCGAATTGCCTGAAAAATACGGTGACCTTCGACGGCAGTGAAATCCCCACAGAGAAGCGATGGTTGACCTAATCACAGACACCGAACAGTAGAAAAATGGCAGTGAAATGCCCCGATGTTCGGTGTTTTGATTCGGCAGGTTTAATCAGGCAAATCCCAAAGGTTTCAATGTTAAAAATATTCCCATTTTTTTTATGCGATATCTAATAAACCGTTTATTTATTTCGTTTTTTGGATTTTTTAGGTGATTTTTACCCCGATTATTTATTTATTTATTTTTACCCGGTCTGCTTGTCAGCTTTTTCCGGAGGCTGGTTGCCGCTCTGTTCGGCGGATCGTCTGCTTTTTCTGATGCGTTTGGGGTTTTTTGTCGGTTTTGCGGGTGGTTTTCCCATTCGATGCAGCGTTTTTTTGGTGTTTTTTTCCATTCGATGCGGCGCTTTTGTAGTGGATTCTCCATTCGTTGCTGCAGTTTTGTGGCGGATTTTCCATTCAATGCGGTGGTTTTTCCATTCGATGCAGTGGTTTTTCCATTCGATGCGGCGGTTTTTCCATTCGATGCGGTGGTTTTGTGGTGGTTTTTCCATTCGATGCGGTGGTTTTGTGGTGGTTTTTCCATTCGATGCGGTGGTTTTGCGGCAGATTTTCCCTGCACTTCAGTGACCATGCAGTGAATGCTGAATTCCCCGAAGTGCAGGGAGCGAAAGAGCAATGAAATTCCAGTGGAATTTCGGTGCTCTTTGAATAACCCTGTATGAGGAGATGCTGATAGGCATCACACAGGCTGGAAGGGGGGGGGGTTCAAAATGTACCTTCGCCTGTGTAAAGGAAAATCCTTGCCCTGGGTGTATACAGCAGAAGCAAGGAAGCAACTACCGTATAAGACACACTTTGCAGCAAAGTGCATTGAATAGAAAATTACGTAAATGAAAAATGACACATTGTTTTCCTGGTAAATTGTAATGCATACCATTTGAATATTTAATATTAATTTATATATTGGAACATTAGACATTATTTTATTAATGGGATGTGCTATGGATAAATAAATAGACATGTTTCTGATAAAAACACTGTGGGCCAAATTGCGATCCTAATGCTATCCTGCAGTTTTCCCCCTAGCGCCCGCGTTTTAGCGCTAGATTACAATGCAGGTGCTAAAAAAGCTGCCTGCACAGTTTGCACGGGATGCGCGCGGCATAGGACTCCATTGAAGCAGACGCCAGCAGTCATGTGACCAGCCGGATCTCGCCTTGCGAGACCCGGCGGGTCAGCGTAGTGATACGCAGGGGAGACTGGGGGGGACTTTTTCCCCCAGTCTCTCCCTGCTCCTGCCGGACTGAGGGGGCGGACAGAGCCGCGGTCCTCGCCGTGGGACAGGAGGTGAGTATCTTGATTTTTTTGGGGGGTTTCTGGATGGTGGTAACGGATTCTACAGCAGCAGAATCCGTTAGCACCAAGTCCTGGCTCTGGTTAACTTTTTGTTAACCGCGGCCGGACGTTAATCGGCGCTGGGACTTTGTAATCCTAACGCTGATTAACACTTTGCGCTCCCCATGTTAAGTATAGGGAGCGCAAAGTACAGTAACCTCGCGCTGAAAAGCGCAAGGTACCAAACGCAAGCAGGTTACTTAACCCGTTAGCGTTTGGATTGAAATATGCGTTAACTACTTGTGCTAACGTTAAAGCTCACGCAGGTGAACGCTAACGTTAGCACCAAGTATGTAATTTGGCCCTGAATGTATTTGATTGAAAACAATCAACATGTTCTTAGAATTCTTGTCTGGGCGTCACAAAATAACAGATCTGTCTTTGTACAAAGTAAAGAAATCCGTACGAGGCGGCTCTTGTAATGGTAATAAAGCTGAGGAGTAAAATAACATGATGTCGTTGTGACTCACGGTATATTTCAGGAAAGGTGGAATAGATCAGTCTGCATTAACTTGCTTTTTGTATGTATTACAACGTACAGAATATTGGTTCTGATTGTCCTATAGAACATTTCAGTCAATATGGTAATTGATCAGGTTATTTACATACACACCGTTCAGTACAGAGTGTGCAATAAACACAGAGGATCAAAACACTCAGTCCTGTCCATCTCATGCGCTAAATTTACATTCTGTGTATGTTTTACATCAAATTCACACGTTTTAAAAAACCCCTCCCCAGATAAAACACATCACCTGTGCCCTCCGGGGTTACATGTCTGAAAAAAATATTAGAAATCAGTCAAGATCTGAGACTTCTCGTGGATAACACAGTTACAGACAGAGGAGCACAAATGTTAACCCCTTAAGGACCAATGACATAACTGTTCCGTCATAAATGCTTTGACTTTAAAGACCCTTGGTCCTTAAGGGGTTAATATACCGCACCGGCCAGTTATCTAGCGGCTCAGGGCCACCAACCCAAGAGTAAATACTATAGCAAAGGAAAGAGCAGTCACGCCAAGCATAGCATGCAATTGTGCGACCATTGATGGTCAGTTGAGAAAGGTCCTGATCCAGGATCGAAACATGGCCCTAAAGTTTCGACACCTCACACATTACAGTTGAGGTGCTGAAACTGAACTTCCGGGACGGCTGTGTCTGAAACCTAAAGCCCCAGCTGATTTACATTAGCCCAATTGGCCGGCAAATGACACCCTCTGTCGAACAGGGTTTACAGACTGTTAAAATGCATTATAATGGGCATTTATAAAATACGTGGTTAAAGAGGTGTTAAAAAGAGAAAAAAAAACGCTGGGTCCTGTCAGTGGTTTTATGGAAAATTACGTGATAGTGAAGGGCCCAAGGAAATAAACATTCATTATTTTTTAAATAAGAAGTCAGATATGTGTTACGTTTTGTTGATGTGTATTAATTTTATATATATATATATATATATATATATATATATATAAAACATATGGGGGTAGCACTCAACCTAAACTAAGCATTCAGTGGGGGTGCGTCTCAAAAATAAAATACAAAACAAAACCATGGAGAGAGCACTCCAGTCAACACATTCAAAAATCAACAACAACAGCTCCATGCATGGGTAAATTATACCAGATTTTACCACATGCTGAAAAATTCTTAAATCTGAGCTTTGTTGAATAAAATGGTGGAAATTTAGTTTGCAATGAACGGCCGTGAATTGCTTTGAGCCTTCAAACAACGTCAATGTAATCCACCCTCTGGCAGGTGTTGACTGGAGTGCTCTCTCCCTGGTTTTGTTTTGTATTTTATTTTTGAGACGCACCTGAACTGAAAGCTTAGTTTAGGTTGAGTGCTACCCCCAGACTGTCCCATGATAGCGTAGATCCTGAGAGAGGCAGCAAATGGATCTGTTCATGCATAGCAGCTGGAATCAACCATCTAGCACAGGTGCTAAGGAACTTGTGTACGCTAAGGCAGGTGTCAGACGAGCGTTTTTAAGAGCAGAAGGAACGTCTGTGAGAGTGGACGTTCCTTCCACTCTGACACCCGTCTGGTCACCTCGCTGAACGCAGTTAGTGTGCTCAGTGCTGCAAGGCTCGATCCTCCTATGGAGGATGGCGCTTTGCAGTCCCGTCGACTGCGCGTCGTAGCGCTCCGACGGGGAGACTTGCAGCACAGCCACTGTCGTGTGTGCCAGACAGCATGTGGCCGGCCTGTTGCAGCATCACTACGCTGCAATGGACGCCGGGAGGCACATCAGTACGGGCGCATATAGTGCGCTGGTCTGACACCAGCCTAAGAACACATGTTCCAAGCAAAGTGTGGTTGCATTTCCTAAACTACACAAGTTGTGCAGGTATGCAAATTACATGATAAAGTTAAATAGGTAGGTACACATACCCCATAGAGAAGGGGACGAGCAGCGCGTACTGAGGGAAAAAAAGGTAAGTATTTGCAGCTAAATAAAAAAAAAGGAAAAATATTGGGCAGATGCCTAAGGGCATAAAAAGGGGGCTTAAACTGAATCAGTGTTCCTTTAACACACTGCCCCGGCGTACATAAATTCTATGTGTACAGGAAAACCTGTGGGATCTAGAAACCACAGACAAGCACCAGCCCGCACTATAACACCATGGGCCAATTATTATCTCAGGAATGATGTGTATAAAGTGTCGAATTCTCCCAAAACTAAACGCGACAGGTTGCTAAACTAATCAACTTTGATGTTAAAAAAAATAACAGACATAATATGTTTTTATGTCAAAATGAAAAGAAAATCTATCCATTTCCTTAACCTCACATCACAAGAGCCTCAATCTATCCAGAGGGCTTTAAATGGCCCATTTATAAAACAGACAGGGTTATTAAGAGAGCGGTGAAAAGCAGGAGAATGACTGGAGAATGGAAAATTCTAGGACAAAATAGCCAAACCAGAAAAATTCTCCCTTTCATCTCACTTTCCAAATCTGCTATTTTGACCTAGAATTTTCCATTCTCCAGTCATTCTCCTGCTTTTCACCGCTCTCTGAATAACCCTGATGGTATATACATACTGTAAATGATACTATGTGCTACGACAACATACAGTCACATGTTTTATACTTGGCTGTACCTTTACATGCATTGAGGTCTGAAGGGAGAAATGAGATGTCCACGGACTCTCCTTTAAACGGGAATTACTCGTTGAAAGAGGAGATAAGTAATGGCTGGTTTTAACACGAGTTCAAAATCGATTAACTATGTACATTTACAACAAAGTGCACACATTCAGAGGTATATAGAGATTTGTGCCTGTGTGTGTTGTTTGCTTTTTGTATATGTCGCTATGATTACAAGTGATTCCCATTTAAAAATGGCGGAGACGGATCGGAAGGGAAAAGGAAAGCCATTGCAATATTTTATATTGTGTATACTCACACCCACATGGACACGCACAGAGATGCACACACAGGACACGTATTTTTATAAATGAGTGATCTGTTTCATTGTGCATATTCCGTTTTGATTTCATTTGATGTGATCTCGTTATAAACGCTCTATAGCTAATTTAAGACTCTGCGTCCGGCGATAATTAGATCGTCACTACTCAATTTTGACAGAACGGAGTCAGATTTGTCATATATCGATCCTAGGGTGAAAAGCTTCGCCATCACGCTGACTCACAAGATGAAATATCATTTTCCTGTCTGCAACTCACGACTGATGATTTATGAAATAAAACGCCAATTTATTTCTGAGGTTATTGGTTGAATTTGAGAAGAAGTAAAATCTGATTTACTCAGACCTTCCCGATCAACGTTCAAAAAAAATAAATCGTTAAAATATAAATATTTCAAGATGAGTTTTTCCTGCAGGACACAGGGGCCGTGTATATCTCTCACAAGCATTATGAGAGGTACAGACATTTATTAATTTAGTTATTTATTACTTTTATTAATAAACTTTGATATATTTAGCCCTGATCGGTTAAACAAGATCACCACAGGAGATGGACATCTTCGATATCAAAATACAGTATATTCTGATCAGTCCCAACATTAAAGTCACCTGCCTAATATCATGTAGGGACCCCTCGTGCTCTGATGCCTCAAGGCATGGAATGCCACATGACCTCTGAAGATGTCCTGAGTATTTGGCACTAAGACATTGGCAGCAGATCCTGCAAGTCAAGGATCTCAAACTCATGCCCCCCCCCCTGATGTTTATGCCAGAATACCCAGAATTCTTTCAGTAGACGGCCAAGGAATTATGGGAGTTGTAGTTCAGAAACATCTGGGGGGCGGAGTCTGACAGCCCTGTTTTAAGTCTTGCAAGGTGGGGCCTCCATTGATTGGATTTTTTGTTCCAGCACATCCCACAGACGCTCAATCAGATTGAGATCTGGGGATTTGCAGGCTGAGGAAACAACCTTGAAATCTTTGTTGTGTTCCCCAAACTATCACTGAACAACATTCTGCATCAACCTCTATGTAGGTGGTAAGTGGCACGTGTGTTCTGACACCTATCATGGCTAGCATTACATTTTTTTCCAGCCATTTGAGCTACAGTAGCTCTTCTGTGTGTAACCTGATAAAGAATAACATACAATGTTATTCCCTTCATCTGTCATTAGGTTTAATGTTGTGGCTGGCAATAAAAACACATAAAAGCAAGCAATATTCAGCATGTTTAGAGAAAGGCAATGGAACCTCTGTTGATCCTTCCGTACACTGCTAGATGAGGCCCTACCATACCCTGCTAGATGAGGCCCTAACGTACCCTGCTAGATGAGGCCCTAACGTATCCTGCTAGATGAGGCCCTACCATACCCTGCTAGATGAGGCCCTAACGTACCCTGCTAGATGAGGCCCTAACGTACCCTGCTAGATGAGGCCCTTCCGTACATTGCTAGATGAGGCCCTTCCGTACCCTGCTAGATGAGGCCCTACCGTACCCTGCTAGATGAGGCCCTACCGTACACTGCTAGATGCGGCCCTACCGTACCCTGCTAGATGAGGCTCTACCGTACCCTGCTAGATGAGGCCCTAATGATAGGGCCTCATCTAGCAGTGTACGGTTTGGCCTCATCTAGCAGGGTATGGTAGGGCCTCATCTAGCAGGGTACGTTAGGGCCTCATCCAGCAGTGTACAGTAGAGCCTCATCTAGCAGGGTGTGCTAGGGTCTCATCTAATCTAGCATGGTATGGTAGGGCCTCATCTAGCAGTGTACAGTTTGGACTCATCTAGCAGGGTGTGGTAGGGCCTCATCTAGCAGGGTACGTTAAGGCCTCATCTAGTAGTGTATGGTAGGGCCTCATCTAGCAGGGTACGTTAGGGCCTCATCTAGCAGGGTACGTTAGGGCCTCATCTAGCAGGGTATGGTAGGGCCTCATCTAGCAGGATACGTTAGGGCCTCATCTAGCAGGGTACGTTAGGGCCTCATCTAGCAGGGTACGTTAGGGCCTCATCTAGCAGTGTAAGGTAGGGCCTCATCTAGCAGGGTACGTTAGGGCCTCATCTAGCAGGGTATGGTAGGGCCTCATCTAGCAGTGTATGGTTTGGCCTCATCTAGCAGGGTATGGTAGGGCCTCATCTAGTAGTGTATGGTAGGGCCTCATCTAGCAGGGTGCGTTGAGGCCCTAACACACCCTGCTAGATGAGGCCCTAACGCACCCTGCTAGATGAGGCTCTACCGTACCCTGCTAGATGAGGCCCTACCATACACTGCTAGATGAGGCCCTACCATACCCTGCTAGATGAGGCCAAACCATACACTGCTAGATGAGGCCTTAACGTACCCTGCTAGATGAGGCCCTAACACACCCTGCTAGATGAGGCCCTAACGCACCCTGCTAGATGAGGCTCTACCGTACCCTGCTAGATGAGGCCCTACCATACACTGCTAGATGAGGCCAAACCATACACTGCTAGAGGAGGCCCTATCTAGGGTGCATTAGGGCCTCATCTAGCAGTGTACGGTAGGGCCTCAACGCACCCTTTTAGATGAGGCGGATGACACATTCTCTGTAGTATTTTCTATGTGACTGCAAATTGTTTCCATCCTTTAAACCATCCTTTAAATCAGCGGGTCGAGCAGTTATAGCATTATAGTATTCCTCTTATAGTAATTGCATTAATCTGGATTGATGACGGGGGCTGAACTGCAAATCCCATTTGTCTTATGTAAGGTTTAATGGGCTCTGCAGTTCTGCAGCTCTTGGCCGGGTCGTTCCATGGTCTCACTGGAGCTTCAGCAAGTTAATAAGAATAGAAAAATCCAAACATTTTCAATTTTAAAGTAATGTAGACTTATAGTCGAGCTTTTGGTTGAGGCTGGTTGTATTCTGCTTTTTTTAAAAAAAAAGAAAAAAAATGTGTACAGGGAAACAAAACTACACAGAGGCAAGGTAATAAATATTACGTGCATTATGGGAAATAGATCAATAGTACAAGTGAGCAAAATAACACAATGCTATAATAGGAAACAGAAAAGTAGGTACAAGGGAAAAGGCAATGAAGGAGGGTCTCTGGATACCAAGGCGGGGGGGGGGGGTCATAGTCAGGGCCGGATTTATAACTTAGGAGCCAGTAGGCAGAGAAATGTGGAGTGCCCCTCACCCCCACAAAAAATAAAGTGCCAAAAAATCTTTTTACGTTCTTCTTGTTTTAAGGGAAACTTAAAAAAAAATTAAAAAATGTTTTTCTCTGCTCTCAAATCAAAAGGAGCAAAATCTGTTTCCTTAGTTGAGTTAGGAAGCAAATAATGCCACTGCACTATGTAAAAGCAAATATTGCTTCTGCCTTAAAAGCAGGAAAAAGTTAAATTTTGCATTTCATTTTTATCAATTTTTTATTTTGTAAAATTACATGGTCATATTTGGTATCATTGGAAGGGCCAGACTCTGACCTTTCCAATGACACCTCACTCGACTTTGTGAGGTGTAAAAACAAGAGATGCAGGATACAAAGTCCCCCCCGTTTCTCATAACTGCAGTCTAGGTTGTCGATGAAACAGTGTGTTGTGCCATCACCTCCACACTTGCTGGCAGTGTGGGAAATGAGAAGGTGACTCAGTGCAGTATCACTGTTCACTTTATAATGGTAAAGTGAGCAACGGTGCTGTGTTAATAAACTAAAACATTTTTTCCATTTTATTGTTACATAAATCTAAACCTGGTCATATTTGTTATCAATGGAAGGGCCATAATCTGGCCTTTCCAATGATACCTTATCTGACTCTCTAACCTGCATGGCTCTAGAGATACAATGGTTTAAATTAGTGTAAAACCTTTTTTTTTGCAGAGAAAGGTGCCCCCTTGTGGCAGCTGACTATAGGTGCCCCCTTGTGGCAGCTGACAGGGCCTATTTATAAATCCGGCTCTGGTCATAGTCCTCAAGGGGGCAAGGGGGTTCTCTGGACAGTCAGGGAGGGCAGCTGGACAGCAAGCAAGGGTGTGTCTGTCTCTGAACAGGAAGGCAGGAGGGCTCTTAGGGTTGCAGAACACAGGGTTTTTCAGACAGCAGCAGGCAGTGGGTCTCGGGATAATAAGGCATCTACTCCTAGGACAGCACATGAAATACCAGCTGCTTGACAACATTGTTCTGGCACAGGATGAAGGGCAGATCTGGTTTAAAAAGGGTGTAAAATAGTAGTGCCAGGACAACTGAACCTCCCCAGTCTGGAAGAAACAGTTCCATGGTAATATAGGGGCCCTGGGTGGTGTTGCAGCAGGTTAAATACTGACAATGTCTGACTCTTAACGCTGTATCCTTTTCTCAACAATCGCTCTGGAAACATGTCCCTGCCTCAAATGGAAGGAACAGGCCATGCATCGACGAACCAATGAGGCTGTGACGGCCAAACGAGAAGACGCGCAGTCCTAAATGAGGCGCTTAAGTGCTTTTCACTCTATATCATAGCAAAGAACAAACATTAATCGCATTCTAAAACTGAACACGAGCTAGAAAAATGTTCTATCGCCGCGCTAAAATAAACGTTGACAGCTTGTGACTTCCCGATCACAATTAAAAGCGCGTTGTGTCAGCTGGAATTAAATCCGTACGAGGCAGAAACAAAAATAAAACCTGTTTAACTTCAAATTATGTGAAACATTGCGTTTACGGATGTCATGGCTAAAAACAAGTCATGTACTCAGGTGTCATTTTTTTTTATTTCTTTTTCTATATTAAATCCCAATTAGATGTCCCCACCCTAGGCTCTATGGATACTGTCCCTCCTCTACGCAATGATCTTCTTGACTCAGCATGTTTCTAAGACCACACGTAGTTCTTTGTCTTGGTAAAAATCTCTGATCGCTTTCACAATGCCAGTAGGTCCAAGGACCGGTCTCGGCTCTCGTGTGGTCACCCCAAATAGTGTTTCCCTTACAAATCCTGTCCAGAGGTTCTAGATCACAGTGTGAAAAGATCTTAAACGACTGATTGCTTTGCTTCGTAAATGTACAGGAAGGCAAAACACAGACCCAGATGGGTCTACAGCAGGGGTTTGAAACCTCCAAAACATTTTTGGAACATCTCCCGTGACACTCAGTTGCCTCTGGTCTACTGTATGAACCATTAGGTATACTGGCAGGATACCTTTGTCAGGGTGTAGAAACGCAGGTTATGTGATCCAAAGCCTCTATAATTCTCAAAAAAAAACAAAAGTGTAGATGGCAAATATTCCAATACAGTATGTGTCAGGTGATGATACACTCACATGGGTCTGAACACGTGCACATCCTGGCTCAGGAAAGAGAGAAGATGGACATGTAAAGGTGGTCCCTCCTTCCCAAAACTACGGAGAAAGAGTTCAAAGATCGCCGTTGCTGCTACAACAACTGCCGGCATTTCACAAAAGAGAAATCCTAACAGCTGTAGGAGAAGCTTCGCCGTGACGCTTCCCTTGCCGCTGTTTTGAGTGGAAGTTCGGCGCTCTTCGAATAACCCGTAAATTAAAATCACTACACTACTTACAGGTCTAATCAAAGAAAGGTGAAACTCAGGAGAATGACTGGAGAAGTGAAAATTCTAGGTCAGGTTCCGCAAACATGTCTCCCTGATGTTTTGGGAACTACATCTCCCACAATGCTCAGTCATCCATTAGGCCTTTAATCCCAGTAGGATGGATTAATCATCAATATGCCCTATATACACTATACATAAGGAACAACTCGCATAGCACTACCTTAAACGTGGGTATGTCCAGCAATCTATACCAACAAGATTGCAAATATATAGTAACGAACGACCAATATGTCTCAACTCCTTCTATATAGAATTATGTTCACCTACGAATTATCCATGTATGAGCACTCAGATACAGCTACAGTTGTGTTCAAAATTATTCAACCCCCACTGAAATTGAGTGTTTTGGCCAGTTTGACATTGATTTTGATCATTCAGTCATCTTGCTTACAATTAAATCAAAGAGGCACGTGTAGGTCAGACAAATATAACATAACATTTATAATGAAATAACCACAAATGTTATTGGGGGTTGAATAATTTTGAACACAACTGTATATATTACTGAATAGGCCCATATTGCTCAAATGGGATAGTGGTCGCAGGTTTAATACTGTTAATCTGTGTTAGCCCGGTGCTTCATTTTGGTGAAGTCTTGCAGCAGAGGATAAATCCAGGAATACCTCATGCATTCAGAGGTGTACAGTTGTGTTCAAAATTATTCAACCCCCAATGCTGTAAAGGGTTTTAGGGAATATAGTGTACATTTGTAATTGTATTCAGAATGAAATCCTACAAGGACTTTTTAAAGAACCATATGCAACTAAAATGACATCAATTGGTTTTGTAATACAGTAGTAAATGTTTCTTTTGTGAATTCTTCATTGACACAATTATTCAACCCCTTAAAGACTATGTTCCTAATTAGAATATGAATATATACACATTTTTTCTATACTCGGTTTTAA
This sequence comes from Leptobrachium leishanense, assembly GCA_009667805.1. Taxonomy (NCBI): domain Eukaryota; kingdom Metazoa; phylum Chordata; class Amphibia; order Anura; family Megophryidae; genus Leptobrachium; species Leptobrachium leishanense. Next base: position 17,721,639 of record CM019063.1, on the reverse strand, counting down.
TTTTTTATGGTTCACAAAGCTGTTAAATTAGCATTGCTATACCTCATTATATTGTTGAAATTCCTTAAGAGCGATTACACCGCTACTTTAACAGACACGACCAGCGAGTAGCGCCTGACTAAGGGGTACCCCACACTTTCCCTCCAATTAACCTGTAGCAGCAACAAAGCTCTGCAACCACCCCTAAATTGGCAGCACACCCGGACAATTAAACACCATAATCTCAACACCGCACAGCGCCTTAGGATACCATTTCCTTTCTACCAATATTAAATGACTACTTTCTAAATCCAGACTTATTACAGGGTTATTAAGAGAAAGGTGAAAACCAGGAGAACTGGCAGGAGAAGAGAACACTGTAGACCAAATGGGAGAATTTTTCTGGTTTGGCTATTTTGACCTCGAATTTTCACTTCTGCCAATTCCCCTGAGTTTCACCTTTCTTTGAATAGACCTGATAGATTGGCTGAACGGGTTTTTAGATGGATCCCCCTCACCTCCACTTTGACCACTTGCTCTGATAGGACACGTATAAACTATGTTGACCAGCTAAATATTGCTCTTCTCATAACCTTATAATCCGCCTATTGGTTTTCATATTTCCATTATCAAGCATTATTAATTCCCATCATGCCCGTGTGCTTAAATATACTAATGTGCAATATGTCAGCTGGCCACTCTGAATTCTATTACATACATCCAGAGTGTTGTCCTTACAGGGTTTTTCAGAGAAAGGTGTAACTGTGGAGAAATTTTGGAGAAGTGAAAATTCTAGGTCAAAATAGCCAATTTGGAAAGTGAGATAAATGGGAGAATTTTTTTGGTTCGGCTATTTTGACCTACAGGGTAATTCAAAGAGAATCGAAAAGTCACCGCACGTTCGGTGACTTTTTGTTCTCTTAAATTCGGTTAGTTTTGCCGATCCCATTTCGGCCACCCTGCTATGTATTCAGCAAGCACCACAGGGTCCCTGAATTTCAGGGAAAGGCCGCCGCAAGCCCGACGAAAACGAACCGCAAAACCCGGCGAATGCACGCCGTAACCGGCCAAAACTTTAACCCGCCGAAAACGCTGGAAAAACCCGAGCAGGAGCCGATCACCGCAGCGCAGCCGCCGGAAAAAGCCGACACCGCAGACGAATGCAGTGAATAAATTAGAAAAACAGTTTGCTTGAATGTTTGAAAAGTGAAACACTGTTTGCAAAGAAACTACTGAGCGGAAATGTCTGAAATTTACATATGAGGTCCAGGGAATGATAATAAAAAGGGCTGTTACAGAAAAAATAAGTAAACTTAAAAAAAAAATCCATAAAAATGCTTAAAATATCCTAAAAAATCTATAAATAAAGAGACTCTTTACTGCAGAATTTTATAATCAACGGTTTATTAGATATTGAATAAAAACAGGAATATTTTTAACATTGAAGCCTATGGGATTCTCCTGAATAAATCTGCCGAATTAAACCACCGAATGGCAGGGCATTTCGGGAACCTTTCACTGCTGTGTTTTGTTCTCTGAATAGCCGAAGCAGTGCTTTTTTATGGGGATTTCACTGCCCTCGAACAGGCACCGTATGTGCAGGCAATTCGCCAGGATTTGGCGTATTACCTGCACTCTGGATAGCCGAATGGCCAGGAAAGGTAACCGAACGCTGATTTTCAGCGTTTGGCTACCTTTCTCCAGCCATTCGGATCTTTTTGAATTACCCTGCTAGAATTTTCACTTCTTCAAACGTTCTCTATAGTTTCACCTTTCTCTGAATAACCCTGATAGTCTACAAGGGGACCTAGAACATCCACAACATTTTGGATGTATTGTAGGACTTATCTGCCCAGCCCTTGTGTTGCTTTTCCTGCTCTCCCTTTATTTTCTTGTACCATTCATTCTTTGAAAATAGTATTTTTAAATTTAAATAAAAAACCCCACACGTAAATCTTCAGGCCATTTGGACTATAATGACCCGCCCTTTCACAATAGGCATCACAATGGCCCTTTCATTCAAGTGTTTTCTTGTGTGAGTGATGGAAATCTTTGGAAGACAGGTGGTCCTCTCACAAACCAAAAACCTACATTATTTTCCAATCATACCGCCCGATACGGCTTTTCCAAAGTGCAGAAACTATTAATGATATTACATCACAGATTCGAGATTATAGAGACGCACATAATCACGGATCCTCCTAAGGCCAGCTTATACTATTTATACATGGATTTAAGCAAGTGGGAATCTGATTCTTATGAAATCAGCATTATGCTTGTGGCATGCAGTGGATGATGCACCAAGGACCTCACAGGAACCTGGGACTCAAGGAAACAGGGACCTTCAGGCCTATACATGTTATTGGAGTACTCACACAAAGTGATTAACCGCCCTCACAGACTGCATGATACCTAGTATTCAACATCAAGGGTTAACTTTAACTCTTCATTCTATTATTACACCCCACCCCAATCTGAAGACACTCGCTTCATACCTCATCCGTTATTTGGCTAGTCTTACCCAGTGGCGGCCGGTGACATTTTTCATCGTGGGGTGCCAAACTCCAATTATATCCAGCATAAGCTCCCCACAGGAGTGTGTGACTGAAATACACGTATATACATACAGAAAAAAACGGCCTCACCAGAGCGGCTGCAACAGCCAGGACTAACAGCCCAGATCATGTATAAAACATAAAAAAAATTGTATAGAAACGACCGCAGATGACAATTCCATGTGCAACAAAACACAGAGGTTTTAGTTTGCTTGAAAGGCCATTGAAGCGTAAGCTCACTCGTCCCATCAAGGCACATCTTTGCAGAGTACATTGGTTAGGACTCACTCTGCAAAGAGGTGCCTTGATGGGGCGAGTGAGCTTACGCTTCAATGACCATTAAAGCAAACTAAAACCTCTGATAGTGTTTTGTTGCACATGGAATTGTATAGAAACGATTGCAGATGACATCTTTTTTTTCTTGTTATGTTTTATACATGAACTGGGTTGTTACTCGTGGATGTTGCAGCCGCTCTGGTGAGTACAGGCGCGACGCCATTTTTTCTGTATGTTTGTATGTTATGCTGTAACACCAGTTATGTCATTTTTGCTGCTGTTCCTTTTTCTATGTTTTTGTTTTCAACCCCAAATGGGAAGTGCTTGGTGCGTGTATAAATAAAACCCATTTGTCTGCCTCTCCTTAGCTGAAAAGCAGCAGGAGGGCATGCTGTTGCTCAGAAGAGCAGCTTTTGGTACATTGGTTAGGACTCACTCTACCGAGAGGTGCCTTGATGGGGTGAGTGACCTTCCGCTTCAATGGCCATTCAAGCAAACGAAGACCTCAGTGTTTTGTTGCACATGGAATTGTATAAACGAGTGCAGATGACACTTTATTAGATACACCTGTTCAATTGGTTAACATAAATTTTATTTATTTATTTATAAAGGATTTTACCAGGAAGGATACATTGAGATTTCTCTCGTTTTCAAGTATGTCCTGGGTTCAAGAACATTGAAGTGTTACAGTTACAGAAATACAAAGTAATACAATGTAAGATATTAACAACACAAATATACAGATTAACAGAAAATAAATATGTAGGAAATAGTCATTATGTTACATGTTTACAGGTGCATTCTGTATTGAGGTATGTTAGTAAGGAGCTCGAGTGACTTAAGACTGGTGGAAGATTTGATGGTGTCTGGGAGGTTATTCCATAATTGCGGTGCTCTGTAGGAAAATGAGGATCGTGCCACTGCCTTTTTGTATTGTGGTATTGCAAGTAAGGTGCTGGTCCTGGATCGGAGGTTATAGGATGAGGGAGCTGCTGGGGGAAGCAGTCTATTCAGATAGGGTGGCAGCTTCCCAGAAAAGCTCTTAAACACCAGGCTGGAAAGGTGAAGGGTGCGTCTAGATTCCAGCGATGGCCAGTTTAGCTCTTTTAACATGTCACAATGGTGGGCCATGTAGTTACATTGTAATGCAAAGCGGCAGAACGAGTTATACAATGTAGTAAGTTTCTGAAGATGTGTTTGTGGGCGGCTGCGTACACTACATCGCCTAGGAATGTGCGTTTCGGGTTTCGGAATTTCCACAAAATTTCCCGATTCGGGTCTTTCGATGCGGCCGAAATTCCAAAAAAAATTTGAGCCGAAAACGGCAAATCCGAAAAGTTTTCCGAGCCGAATCGAAAAATTTTCGGAATTTTCGAATGGACTTGAAATGTGTCAAATCAAAATCTATTGCTTTGAAACGAGAACAGACTTTCCGAAAAAACGAAAAATTTTAGAAAACTGCAAATCCGAAAAGTTTTCCGAGCCAAATCGAAAATTTTTCGGAATTTTCGAATGGACTTGAAATGTGTCAAATCAAAATTTATTTTCCCTCTATTCATGATTTCGGTTCCATTCGGGATTTCGGTTCCATTTCGGTAATTCTGAACATCGTTTATTTAACTATTATCGGTTATATCGCTGATTCTGTAAATTTTGTCTGTAAATGTGCTGGGGCAAATCAATGAGCTGGGGCAAATCCATGTGCTGGGGCAAATCCATGAGCTGGGGCAAATCCATGTGTGAGCTGGGGCAAATCCATGTGTGAGCTGGGGCAATATCCTATGAGCTGGGGCAAATCCATGTGCTGGGGCAAATCCATGTGCTGGGGCAAATCCATGTGTGAGCTGGGGCAAATCCATGTGCTGGGGCAAATCCATGTGCTGGGGTAATTCCATGTGCTGGGGCAATATCCTAGAGCTGGGGCAAATCCATGTGTAAGCTGGGGCAAATCCATGTGCTGGGGCAATATCCTATGAGCTGGGGCAAATCCATGTGTAAGCTGGGGCAAATCCATGTGTGAGCTGGGGCAATATCCTATGTGCTGGGGAAAATCCATGTGCTGGGGCAAATCAATGTGCTGGGGCAAATCCGTGAGCTGGGGCAATATCCTATGAGCTGGGGCAAATCCATGTGCTGGGGCAAATCCATGAGCTGGGGCAAATCCATGTGTGAGCTGGGGCAATATCCTATGTGCTGGGGCAATATCCTATGTGCTGGGGCAAATCCATGTGCTGGGGCAAATCCAGTGCTGGGGCAAATCCATGTGCTGGGGCAAATCCGTGAGCTGGGGCAATATCCTATGAGCTGGGGCAAATCCATGTGCTGGGGCAAATCCATGAGCTGGGGCAAATCCATGTGTGAGCTGGGGCAATATCCTATGTGCTGGGGCAAATCCATGTGCTGGGGCAAATCCATGAGCTGGGGCAAATCCATGAGCTGGGGCAATATCCTATGAGCTGGGGCAAATCCATGTGTGAGCTGGGGCAATATCCTATGTGCTGGGGCAAATCCATGTGCTGGGGAAAATCCATGTGCTGGGGCAAAGTCCTGCTGGATGAGGAGGTTTAGCGGCTCTCTGCCAGGGCCAGGTAGAGAGACTGACTGAGTTTTGGGCGTGTGCTGAAAGAGAAAATAAGATTGGCTTCTTAGCAATGTGATGCTATTTGCAATCAAATGGCATCTAGATGTGGTGAAGACGACTTGCTGAAGTTCAAACCGAGCATCAGAATGGGGAAGAAAGTGGATTTAAGTGACTTTGAACGTGGCATGGTTGTTGGTGCCAGACAGGCTGGTCTGAGTATTTCAAAAACTGCAGATCTACTGGGATTTTGACGCACAACTATCTCTAGGGTTTACAGAGAATAGTCTGAAAAATTGAAGTCATCAGCGAGCGTCAGCTCTTTGGACAAAAATGCCTTATTAATGTCAGAGGTCAGGAGAATGAGCTGACTGGTTCCAGATGATAGAAAGGCATCAGTAACTCAAATAAGCAAGGTATGAAGAATATCGTCTCTGAACGCACAACACGTCCAACCTTGAAGCAGATGGGCTATAGCAGCAGCAGAAGATCCCACCGGCTGCCACTCCTGTCAGCTAAGAACAGGAATCTGAGGCTACAATTCACACAGGCTCAACAAACCTGGACAATAGAAGACTGGAAAAAAAACATTGCCTGGGCTGAGGAGTCTCGATTTCAGCTACGACATTCAGAAGGTAGGGTCAGAATTTGATTTAACCCCTTAGGGACCTTGGACGTACCATGTACGTCATGGCAGCGGGTCTCTTTTAGACCCGCTGACGTACATGGTACGTCCTGCAGTGTTTTGAGCGCTGGAAGCGATCGGATCGCTTCCAGCAGCTCAAACGCCATTGCAGGATGCCTGGGAGTCCAGGCATCCATGCAATGGCAGTTACAAGTGCCGGGGCACCTTGTGATCGCTCCCCGGGAGCGATCAACATCCGGTTTTACCGGAGAGGTGCCCGGCACTTCTAGAGAGCGCTGGAAGCGATCGGTATCGCTTCCAGCTGCTCTGTGCATATTGCAGGGATGCCTCGACATCGAGGCATCCCTGCAATATGCTTACCTGCCGCCGGTCCGCTCAGTGATCGCTCCCCCCGAGCGATCACTTCCGGTAGCGGCAGGAAGTACTGAGTGCCACGAGGTCGTGGCACTCAGTACAAAAAAGATCACATGAGTGATCAGGTGCTCTGCTGGGTGCCTCGAGGGATCAAGGCACCCAGCAGAGTAAAAAAAAGTGTAAAAAAAAGAAAAAAAAGTAAAATAAAAATGAATAAAATAAAATAAACTGACAGCCAAGATGGCGCTGCCCTTCTAAGGGCAGGGTCATCTTGGGGCTGAGTGGGATGTTCCTAGCCTGCCTCATCAGAGAGGCAGGCTAGCAACATCCAATCAGAAGTAAGAAAAAGTCAAAATAAAATTTCTAATTTGTCAGGTCAGGTCAATATTTTGTAAATATTGGCTCTGACCTCTGTGATTCTCCCTCCCTCTCCTCACTTGTGTTTTGGTGAGCGGGAGAGAGAGATCAGATTTGACAGGTTAGAGATTTTAGGTAGATTGAGTGAGATTAGAAAAATTGAGGCAGATTTAGAGAGAATTTAGGGAGATTTAGAAAAATTGAGGCAGGTTTAGAGTGATTTAGAGAGATTTAGGTGTTTATTTGTATTTTCTTGTGAAACCCAACGGTTCTTCTAAGAACCAACAATCCGCTTATATATATAATAATTATAAAATTTTATAATCTATTATATATAATGTCTGAGAGGGTGTACAGCGCCGAGGAGGCATATGCCATCCTGGCTTCAGAATCTGAGGCATCTGCGTCAGACTCAGACCCTGATTTCGACCCCGCCAACTGCTCAGAGACGTCGCTAGATACATTATCTACGCTGGCTGATGTATCTAGTGATGTTTCTGATGCAGATCCTGGGTCACCACCTGCCAGCAGGAGACGCACAGCTCCAGCTGAGGAGTGGGTAGTGCCTCATCGCCAGAGGCCAGATATCCCTCCTTTCACGGCCAATCCTGGCATCAATATTGATGTTGCAGGATTTACCGCCACACAGTTTTTGCAGGTGTTTATGGGGGATGATTTGTTGGGCCACATCGTGGCCCAATCAAATCTGTATGCCCATCAGCATTGTGCTGCGAAGCCAGACTCCTACTTGGCAAGGCAGCAATGGACCCCGCTAGATGTGCCAGAATTACTGAAATTCTGGGCACTTACTATGCTGATGGGCATCATAAAGAAGCCCTCAATTCGCTCCTACTGGAGCAGTAGCCCTATCTGCTCTACCCCCATTTACCCCCAATCAATGTCACGTAGAAGGTATGAAAACATTTTGCGTTTCATGCACTTCAGTGACAACAGCCTGTGCCCTCCTAGAGAGCATCCCCAGTTTGACAGGCTGTATAAAATCCGCCCCCTGATTACCCACTTCGCCGCCAGGTTTGCAGAGGCTTATACACCTGGAAGGAATATCTGCGTGGATGAATCCCTAATGAAATACAAGGGAAGGCTGGGATTCAAGCAGTATATTCCTTCCAAACGCTCCAGGTATGGAGTGAAGGTGTATAAGCTCTGTGACAGCGAGAGTGGGTATACTCAGGCCTTCCAGGTGTACGAGGGAAAGGATAGTAGCCTTGACCCTCCAGGTTGCCCAGAACACATGGGAACCAGTGGCAAGATTGTGTGGGACCTACTTTTTCCCCTGACGAACAAAGGGTACCACTTGTATCTTGATAATTTTTATACGAGTGTCCCTTTGTTCAAGCTGCTGTATTGTTTTGATACAGCAGCATGCGGTACTGTTCGCAAGAACCGCGTAGGTTTCCCTGCACAGCTTGTCCGCACCCGGCTAAAAAGGGGGGAGGCCTCAGCTCTGCGCCAAGAGGAGCTGTTGGCGGTCAAGTACAGAGACAAGAAGGATGTATACCTTCTATCCACCATCCACACTGAGAGGTCTGTGGAGGTCTCTGTACGTGGCAGAGCTGAGCGCATCAGGAAGCCAGTGTGCATCAAAGACTATAACCGGCATATGGGTGGGGTTGATCTAGCAGATCAGCTGCTCCAGCCCTACCAGATTATGCGGAAGTCAAGGGCCTGGTACAAAAAGGTTGCAATTTACCTGATGCAAATTGCAACCCACAATGCCTTTTTGCTCTGCAAAAAGGCAAACCCCGGAGTGACGCTGTCCTTTTTACAGTTTCAGCTCCAGGTCATTTCGGGGTTTTTGTACCAGGATGCACATGCTCCCCGGGCGGTGATGGGGGACAGAGTTGGGGCTGCACATTTTATTTATAAAATCCCCCTACTGAGGGCAAACAGAAACCCCAAAAAAGATGCAGGGTGTGTTTCAAGAGGGGGCAGAGGAGAGACACAATCTTTTACTGCCCAGAATGCCCTGGACAACCCGGTCTGTGTCTTGGGGACTGTTTCAAGCTATATCACACTGTGCGTGATCTGTGATTTTTTTTTTCCTTTCTATTTTTTCTCACACTCCAGTTAGTTAGTTCAGTTTAGTTTAGTTTTTTTTTCTTTTACTGCACCAGACTTACATTTTATTCGTACATTTTTATGTCTACAATTGGTGCTGTATTTTTCCAAAATCTTTGCACACCTATTCATGGGGGGCATGGGTGTACTCAGGAGACCTTGCAGAAAACAACCTGGAGATTTTCATGCAGTAACAAACAACAGTGTCTCCTAAATCACAGTCCAAAACTGATGTGGGTGTGAAAATGAAAAATGACCACCAAACAGTATCCAATTTGTTTGGAGCAAACGGATGCATCCATAGCATAAAAACACTCCATTTACAATACTTTGGGGTGTTAGCTTACCAAATATATGCACGTTAATAAAATTGGGGTATGTAAAAAGGCCCCTAAAAAGAAGATAAGCAAAGAAGATACCGTATGTCAAATTAGAAAATTGACAAGCACATGTCAAAAGATTGGCGTAGCACCCCAAAAACAACAGAACAAATCTATATATGGGTGGTATCAATTTACTCAGAAGATGTTGCTGAACATATTTTGGGGTGTTTTTTGGCAGTAACCCATAACTGGATTTGACAATTCACGCCTAAAGTACAATGTGTGTGAAAAAATAACACAAAAAGTGACTACCTGAAAGTTTGACATAGAGCTAGTGCATGGAAAGTGTTAAAATACAACTCTTTGAAGCACCCTAGGGTGTGCCCTTTCTAAAAATATATGGTTTGATGGGGGTAAATTACTTTGGCCGGCTTCAAAAATGTCCCAAATAGGACATGGGTGCATGATGACGAAATGTGAAAATTTTGGGAAGGTTCAAATACAATTTTTATGACTTTGTCATTGGAGTTGAAATTTAGATTATTTCTTCAGCTAGGCCTAGCTTTGGTTTTGGGTCTACCGCATACCCCAGTTTGAATTATTGCCAGAAAATTGTTTATATTTGTTATGTTGACACCCCAAGGTATTGCATATGGAGTGCTTTGATGCCATGGATGCAACGGTTTTAGCCCAAAACATTTGAGAAGGTGTGTGGCGGTAATTTTTAAATTTTCAGATTTTTACGCCCACATTAGATTTGGACTGTGATTTAGGAGACACTGTTGTTTGTTACTGCATGAAAACTCTCCAGGTTGTTTTCTGCAAGGTCTCCTGAAATGTGAAAATTCCAAGTTGGAAAACTGAAATGCGCACCCCCCAAATAAGGCCTATTAGCCCCCAAATGACCCGACATACCTATACATGGGTGGTATCAATTTACTCAGAAGATGTTGCTGAACATATTTTGGGGTGTTTTTTGGCAGTAACCCATAACTGGATTTGACAATTCACGCCTAAAGTACAATGTGTGTGAAAAAAATAACACAAAAAGTGACTACCTGAAAGTTTGACATAGAGCTAGTGCATGGAAAGTGTTAAAATACAACTCTTTGAAGCACCCTAGGGTGTGCCCTTTCTAAAAATATATGGTTTGATGGGGTAAATTACTTTGGCCGGCTTCAAAAATGTCCCAAATAGGACATGGGTGCATGATGACGAAATGTGAAAATTCCAAGTTGGAAAACTGAAATGCGCACCCCCCAAATAAGGCCTATTAGCCCCCAAATGACCCGACATACCTATACATGGGTGGTATCAATTTACTCAGAAGATGTTGCTGAACTTATTTTGGGGTGCTTTTTGGCAGTAAACCTTAAAGTTCACATTACATGTATCCTTAAATTGCGTTCAAAAAAAAAAAAAATCACCAAAACTTTTTTTTTCTCAAACTTTGGCATAGATTTGTGGTAAAATGGTTTGCATGGAAAGAGTCATAATACCCCAAAATACCGCATACCCCAGTTTGAATTATTGCCAGAAAATTGTTTATATTTGTTATGTTGACACCCCAAGGTATTGCATATGGAGTGCTTTGATGCCATGGATGCAATGGTTTTAGCCCAAAACATTTGAGAAGGTGTGTGGCGGTAATTTTTAAATTTTCAGATTTTTACGCCCACATTAGATTTGGACTGTGATTTAGGAGACACTGTTGTTTGTTACTGCATGAAAACTCTCCAGGTTGTTTTCTGCAAGGTCTCCTGAAATGTGAAAATTCCAAGTTGGAAAACTGAAATGCGCACCCCCCAAATAAGGCCTATTAGCCCCCAAATGACCCGACATACCTATACATGGGTGGTATCAATTTACTCAGAAGATGTTGCTGAACATATTTTGGGGTGCTTTTTGGCAGTAAACCTTAAAGTTCACAGTACATGTATTCTTAAATTGCGTTAAAAAAAAAAAATCACCAAAACTTTTTTTTTTCTCAAACTTTGGCATAGATTTGTGGTAAAATGGTTTGCATGGAAAGAGTCAAAATACCCCAAGTTTAATACCTTGATTTGTGTACTTAAAAAAATATGTATATGTGGAGGGTTATTCAGCAATTAGTGACAGATATCAGTGTTACAATGTCACTAGCACTAGATTTGAAAATAAACTCTTTGGAAATGGCAAAGTGCTACTTGCACTTATTGTTGTATAAAATAAGGAGCAAAGCGAGGAATATGTAAACATTGGGTATTGCTAAACTCAGAACTAAATTTAGAAACTACTAAGGAATTAAATTTTTTTGACGGTTGTTGATACATAAGAAATTTTGGGGGTCAAAGTTCGAAAAAGTGGTGTTTTTTCAATTTTTTTGTCATATTTCACAATGTTTTTTATAGTAAATTATATGTAATGATGAAAAAAATGGTATCTTTATAAAGTCCATTTAATGACGAGAAAAACAGTGTAAAATATGTGTGGGTTGCATAAACGAGTAAGAGGAAAATTTGACGTAAACACAAACAGAGCAGAAACGTAAAAACAGCAGCGGTCACTAAAGGACGGATTTGTGTAAAACCGCCCGGTCACTAAGGGGTTAAACAACCTGAAAGCATGAACCTATCCTGCTTTGTATCAACAGTTCAGGCTGCTGCTGGTGGTGGTGATATGGAGGATATTTTCTTGGCACATTTTGGGCCCCTTAGTACCAATTGAGCATCGTTTAAACGCCACGGTCTACCCGAATATTGTTGCTGACCATGTCCATCCCTTTTTTTTTTTGAGAAAGTATTTTACCAGGAAGTATACATTGAGATTTCTATCGTTTTCAAATATGTTCCCGGTGGCGAGTGTGTACCGTTTGGAGAGGTGTTCTTGCCAGGATTCGAACCGGTGTCTCCACGGTTATAGCGTAGTGATGTTGCCTCTACTCCACCCAGCCGTGTACTCATCTTCTGATGGCTACTTCCAGCAGGATAATGCACCATGTCACAAAGATCAAATCATCTCAAACTGGTTTCTTGAATATGACAATGAGTTCACTGCACTCCAATGGCCTCCAGTCAACGGATCTCAATCCAATAGAGCACCTTTGGGATGCGGTGGAACAGGAGACTGGCATCATGTCTCAGGCATCATGTGCAGCTGACAAACCTGCAGCAAGTGGGCGATGCTATCATGTCAATATGGACCAAAATCTGAGGAATGTTTCCAACGCCTTGTTGAATCTGTGCCACGAAGAACAAAGGCAAAAGGGGGTCCAAGCCGGTACCATCAGGGTGTACCTAATAAGCATATGCATACTCACTGGCCACTTTAGCATTAGTGTTACCAGATCAGCCGATTCTAAAGGAATGTGGAGATACGGTGGGTAAAGGAGTTACTAAAGCAGCATTATTACTTATTTGCTTTACCAAAACGCTGTCCTACATTAATCCCATTTATGATCCCTATTGACAGTACTTTACGTCACAATTACCACTGCATTAACCCCTGCTATACCATCTAGATTTACCTCCACAGTTTATCAACTCCTTCTCACATGAGCCATACCAACATCTGATTATTCTCCTGCTCTGCTCGGTGTTAGCATAGACCAGGGCCTCCCAAACCGGTCCTCGGGACCCTGAACCAGGCCAGATTTTATAGATTCCCTTGGGGAAATGCAGACTGAATCCTGCAATCCCTGAACAGCAAATCATATCACCTGTGCTGTGCTTCAGATATCTGCAAACCTGGCGAGGCAGAAGGTCCTGAGGACAGGTTTGGGAAACACTGCTATAGACCTTTATTAAAAAAAAAAAACATTCCCATTCAATGTTAACCCCCTAGTAGCCTCTGTCCTAAGATCACTTTTATTAACCCCCAACCAACATTACCACACTCATTAACCCATTCTGATACACTTAATGAATGCAGCAAATACTCCATATTGCAGCCCAAGTAATGAGACTTGTTGAGTATCGGATTCCCCTCGCTGTCAGTTTTACCCATATCAGTATCCGTATGCCTTCCCACAAGAAAGCTACCAAGGAGCAGCCCCCCCCCCACCTTCAATGTAACAAAAGCTTAAAACATGGGCAGACTACAGGGAGAAATTTGGGCTCACTCGCCACTTCAGGGAGTTTCACTATACAGTACAGATACATGGTGTTACTGTAGTTTCCATACACAGACATGGTCAGATATTTTTTATAATCTGGTATTTTCTGGAAGCTGCATTGTTAATAATCAAATTCCCATAAACAGGACATCTGACCATTTTTGTTATTTTTTATCACATTTACTATATTTAACACAGAGGCCATTTCTGCCTGTTTGATGATAAGGGACACCATCTGGAACAATACATTTCTAAAGGAGAAATGAATACATGACAATTAAAAAACGAGCATATATGGCCATTTCACCCCACATTTAAGTACCAACGATACAAAATATTTTTTTCAGTTCATGTTTAAATCAACATAAAACACTTTGCATTGACATTGTTAATACCTGGAAACCATTCCTGGACACTGATGACCGATCAGGTCTTTGTAGGAAAGTAAGGATACAGGAAAAGAATTCCAGGCACTCCAAGCTTGAAAAAGGTGGTGTATCGTCCGAAATGTTGCCAGTCTGTACCACATTAAAGAGGTTTTCATGCTTTGGAAAAATTGGAGTGCCTGGAATCCTTTTCTCTGTATCCAGTACCCTCGAGGTTGTCCTCTCTGGACTCTGAGCACCCACCTGTTCGGGATTGTTGCGTCTGGAGCGAGAGTTGTGCTATTTGTTGCATCTTTTCCCAGAAAGAAATGACACACAGGCTTTTGTTAGGCAGAACCAACCCATGCTTTTATTTCCATTGCATATAAAAAGTTTTATATGAAGATATTGACGTACAGTACTATCCCATAGGCTGTTAAAGAGGCTAGGAAACATTGAAATTAAATTTGCAGTGTTCACATTGGTTGCCATTCTGACAAACCAAAAAAAAAAGGTTAAAAACTTTAAAAAAAAAAAAAAAGCAACGAAATATGATTCTGGATTTTGTTATTTTTTAGAATCCCTTTTAAAAGTTTAAAATAAAAAAGCAATCAAAATCCTTTGGACCAGGGCTGCTAAAATCTACAGTTTGTGTGTCAAAAAGGAGGCTCTGATTACCTAGGAAAAAGAATCTCCCCTTTCACTGAACAGTCACCTACACCCGCGGCTGGGCATCAATGGAATGAAAGAGACTGGGCGTGGGTTAATGGGAGATACAGGATTGATACGGGTATTAACTTGCCGAGAAGCGGCGGCATGTAACAAGAGCCAACACTATCCTATGGGGAGCCCCAATATGTCATTACAACGTGAGGAACCATTGAGCACAGTGTACCCCGAAGGGTATAAAGCAGAGGATGTGTCTTAGAAAAAAAAATAAAAATATATATATATATATATATATATATATATAATATATATATATAAAAATGGGCTTTAAACACCCCCCTGTGCCTATTCTGATTTCATGAGCACAGTTTCCTTAACTAATGCCGAGGAATATACATATTATTTAATATAGTGCATCTGTACTACTCCGCACTGTGTAATCTATACATCGCTTCATATACAAAAAACACACAGACAGGACGGCTTTGGGCTTCAGAACACTGTGTACTAGTGTCATCTCTATAAAACAGAACAGAAACCTTTATAATTTATCATCTATATACATGCAGCAAAGATAATGGAGAAATCAGAACAGCAGCAGAGGGGAGGTATTGGCCTATTATATATATATATATATATACACACACACACACACACACAATGGATAAAATACAAAAAAGAAGATTCCATGTTAATCTTTCCTGGTGAAAATACTTAAAAATTAAATGGATATTTTTTTTTTAATGAATAAAAGTAAATCTATGTAGTTTAGGAACAAAGGGAGTCTCTGTCACAGTGAAGGGACAGCAACAATGTGACGGTTTAGGCTGGGGTCAGACGAGCGCATAATGCACCTGTACGGACATGGCTTCCGACGTCAGTCGCAGCACTGTGACGCTGCGACAGGGCCGGCCACACGCCGTTGTGCGCACACGAATTGAGTGTGCAACAGTAGCCGTGCTGCAGACATCTAGAAAGCCTCTCGGTCAAAGCACTAGGACGCACGTTGACGCAGCTGCAAAGCGTGATTCTCCATAGGAGGATCGAGCCTTGCAGCGCTGAGTGCACTAACTGCACTCAGCGAGGTGGCAAGATGAGCGTCGTCACGGACATTCCTTCTGCTCTCTAATGACACTCGTCTGACCCTGGCCTAAGTGATCGCTTTTTAGAATAGGGATCTCAAACCCCAGCCTGCCAGATGTTACCAGCCTACGATTCCCAGAATACTTTGAATGCAACAGATGGCCAGAGAATCATGGGAGAAACATGTAGTTCAGAAACACCTGGGGGCCAGAGTCGAGATGTCTGCTCTATACTAAATGTAGTCGGCGCTGACACGTTTTCCACCTCACCTTAGGAGTAATGAGTGTCGGATGGAAAGTCTGGTTTCCTTTGGAGCACAGCTCCTCTTATGCATGGGTGTCAGCCCGGCATCCACTGCTACCCAAATTCCCTGCCTTGTCACATACAGAGTGACCATGTTTAAGAACACGATCGCGCTATATTCACCGGGGACTTTAAGTGTCTGCTGGAGCAACAATACAGCTGCTAAAAAAAAAAAAAACAGGACTGTCCTTTGAATACCGGGGCAGTTGGGTGGTATGAGCATGAAATATCCCTATCAGCATCTCCGTTTAACTCTGCAGCTGCTGGAAGAGAGTGGGGATTAATATAACAGCGAGGGAATTAAACGCTTGGCAATCGGGATTTAAATAATTTCCTTTAATATAAAATGTAATTTATTCCTCACTCTATAGAGATACCGTCAAATCAACAGATCACCGACCCACTCGAAGAAAGCTTAATACAGGGAAATCAACCTGCGGCCAATCAGATATTAATGGCCTACAACACACAGAAATCTTTGAATGCAATAGATGTTCAGAGAATCATGGGAGTTGTAGTTTTATAAACATATGTGGGGGCCAGGAGTTTGAGATCCCGGGCTTCGACTTATGGCTTAAATGGAGTTCACGGGTGATGACAGGTGTAACGAATGCTTCAAAGTTCAAGAAGAAAAAAAGATAAAAAAACCAAAATAAAAAAAAATGTTCTATATATATATATTAATCAGAATGCCCAGCCACGTTCCCTCAACATTCTCTCTTCTAAATGCAGCAAAACACAATAAAATATAGTTAAAAGTTAAGGCACAGCCCTGGCACCAAAGACCTGCAGCTTTAAAAATGTATATATATATTTTTTCTTTTTCATTTTTCTCTACCCCCCCCCCCCCAAGCTAAGGTGACCAAGTATCATACAGAACAAAAATAAAATAAAAACAAAAACCCACAATGTACAGGGAGTTAATATACAGTATATTCATTCTCTCACCAAGAGTTTCAATATATAAGAACACCGGCCGGTTTGCAGGCGATGTCATAAGAAGAACTGGTAATTTACAGTTAACATATATAATATGTACATTACAATAAATACATGGTTGTAAACAGAGACAAACAAGACTGTATTACAGGTAAGGTCATCTGGTGAGAATAAAGAAATGCATGGCACAAATACAAAATAAATATACCAAAAAAAAAAAAAGTTAAATAAAAATCGACGCAGCTTTCTGTAAATCCACTTCAAGTTCATTTTACTTTTCCTTGAACACAAACTCGATTTGCTGTACCTACTGTATAATCCTCGAAGAAAAAAAAATAATATATAACGAGGACGTCCCGTGAGGAGCAGAAAGCAATTTGCAGAGAACAGTAAACCTGCGAGCTGAAAGTGTACTGTCGACGCAAATAAAACGTGTTTCCAAACAGCACGGGCCAATGGGTTGGGTTAGAAGAGGGGGGAAAAAAAGCATTGACGTATACAGTATAACCCTTTGAGTTCTAGAGGGAAAGACGTTCTTATAGAATACGTTCCTCCGCCTGCTAGAGCTCAAACAGTTAGGGTGGCGCAGTACGCAAGGCTACTGCACGCATTGGCAAAAAACAAACTCAAAATCATGGAAAATAAAAGGATTGTACAGTGCATCAGATCCCTGGATCTACAGAAACAATGTATTTATGCACTTGTCTATTGTCCATGGATGATGGAGGTTCTCATTTGAATATGTGGTGTTTTATGGTTTTTGTTTGGTGTTTGTTTTCGCTCTTTTTTTTTTAATGAGTGACATGTTCCTATTTACGATGCAATTTTCATTAGTGCAGTTAACCCTTTCAGGTCTATCTTTATTTTTTTATTTGTTTTTTTGGAAATAATATTGCTTTATTTATCATTGTTACATTCCAGGCACTCCATGGGTAGGAGAAAAATAAAAAACAAACATGCTAAAACGTCAAAACAAGTAGGGGAAGGGGGGTTTGCTGGAGGGTGCGCAGAAGGAAAAAACCAAAACCACGGAATTATATAAAAGGAGAGTTTCTTCTAGTTCTCTCGAAAGCACAAAAAGCAGGGGTGGGAGGGGGGGGGGCCTCCACGAATAAGAGACACTTAAGGCTAAGCCAAAGGCTGAAACAGTTTGTAAAGAAACAGCAAACTATACTCCGCTTTTCCCTACTCCCTCATTCCACGCACATTTCGTTTATTTGTTGGACAGCTCATTCATAAAATAGTCTGCATGCAGCTAAAATGTGTACTTAAAAAAAAAAAACTCCTTTATTAAAGAGGTTACCAAAGTCAGAGATCCCAAAAGGAATAAACACTGCATGTGTGTGTGTGTTGCCCCCCCTGCTTTGCTCGAGTCTATAGGTCTGAGCAGGGTTGTTATGGTGTTCCTCGACGCACAAATTGTGTTTTTTGGTTTCACAATGTAAGTTTACACAATAGTAAATGTAAAGAGCCAGAAAAAAAACAAGCCAAGGAAGTGTGTGTGTGCGCGCGTCTCTCTCTCCATGTGTGTACGTCTCTCTCTCTATGTGCGCGTGTCTCTCTCTCTCTCCATGTGTCTGTATCTCTGTCTGTGCGCGTGTCTCTCTCAGTGTGTGCACGTGTCTCGCGATTTTGCTCTCTCTAAGAGACTTGGTAGCTGGGACAGTGGGTTTGCTAAAAGCGGTGACTGTATACCTATATAAAGACACCACTATACACCTAGATTGCAGAGTCGAGTTCTGTCTCCCTACATATAGAGCACACATGTCAATAAGGTTAAAAAAGACAAGTTAAAAAGCTTGAGGCATCCCGATACGGACGTTCGTTTAAAACCTGGATCTTTACATTATTACATTTAAAATGAAATGTGCACAAGAGATATGGGCCAGACAACACACGGGATTTCCTGAAATGTGCACTCTGCATGGGGCAACACGTGGATTGTGACACCTATACATAACGTGAGAGGGGGAGTTGACCTTGCGTATTGTATGGGGAGCGGAAAAAGTTCCCTATGCATTCGCTCTGTGCTAAACACTTAAAATCTAGGGATAAAGACCACATTTTACTGAGAGGGATTCCTGCAAGACAGTGTCTAATAAGAAAAGCGTATAAAAGAATGTCGTTCTACAGTTCAATTCATTGCTATGAAATTCTAAGGTGCAAAAAAAATGAAGATAAAATAATTCGGGAGCAGAAGCAGTCACATCCAGTGTAGCACGTTAATTGTACTGAAAACGTGCAGGTTAACTCATGGGGAGGAATAAAACCAATAAAATCAGTGGTGGATGAACGTCCAAACATACTTTCTTTAAATAGAATACCTCAGTATATTTAATAATAAAAGCTCTACAAAAACAACAAACAAAAAATCTGCTTTACATATGATACAAAACGCGGAGTAATTGACAGCCCGTCAGAGCTGCATGCGCGCGTTTCTTTTCAGTCATTGTATCAGGAAGACTTAAAATTATAAAAATGATGTAATTTCCACAGCTCATCATCCTGACCGTGATGCGTCCCATGTCATGAACATGCCTTCAACGCGTTCCACTTGGAAAAGAGGTCGCACTTCTGTAAGCGGTCGATCCTGGCATCGGCGCTCATCTTGCGAAGCTAAAGCAAGCAGAACCGCGCATTTCAGTTATTCTCCATACTTGCACCCTGCCCCCACAGGAAACAGAGCGAAGGACAGGCTTGGTTGTTTGAACAACAGGGTTTTTCCACCATTTGCCCTTTGTTTTCCCCCTCCTTAAAAACAAAATAAAATATATAAAAAATAAAAAAAAAAACACCCACAGCTGTGGAAATGGATTTCTGCTAATATTCCTGAGTGGCAAACGGAGTAAATTATTTCAGTTTTGATCAACAAACATCCTGGCAGAAGAAAAAGTGAGGTGTGAGCATGGTTGTGGCATGTTTCATGCACTTTGGAAACCATCTTGCCGAAATTTAAAATAAAAAAAAAAACAAAGAAAAAAATAAAACAATCAGACCGAGAGCAAACGCTTTGTGTGTGTTACGTGTCGGGGTAATGCTCTCCTTCTAGTGGGCTAGATTCAGTCTGGCTTTCCTCGCCTTCCACTTGGTCGTCAAGCGGAATTTCAGCGGCTTCCGAATCCTGCGTGCAAAGCGTTTTTGGGTCACTACAAAGTGTGTCATCTTCCACCGGACTCGCATTGTCCTTCTCCGTGTCAGACTCTCCATCTTCTTCCAGAGTTAGTTCGAACTGGAATTTCTCTGTTTGGCCTTGTCTACCTTCTTCCTGCTCATCTGGGGCAGGCGATGGACTTTGAGGAATTGTGCTCTGGTACCATTCGCGATTGTCTTCCAACGTGTCCAGGATGTCCTGGGCGTCGGGGTGGACGAGGTCTGCCCAGGTCTCCCACAAAGGATGAACAATGTAGTCTATGAACCCCACCTAAGTGCAAAGAATAAAACCATAATCAGCTCTTTAAAAATCAAGATCTCGTCATACCATCACATTAACAATGTAACCTACAAAACTAAATCCCATAGCGTCCGTCAGGGTCGTTTTAAGGCTAAGGTCAGACGAAAGCAGTTTTAACGTGCGTTTAGCCGCACGAAATCACGGCCGTGCTAGCAGCAAATGACGTCCAATGCCGGGGAACATACGACGAACGGCCACACGAAAGTTCGTCCGCGCAACGCAAGTGGCAAACGAACGCATTTTTTCGAGAACGTCAAACCGCTACTACTGACGTACAGAGTGCGCTGCGGCCGCATAGCGGCGTGTTTGCGTGACTGGGAGACGTCAGACGCTGCACACGTCCGGCCAACATAACGTCCAGACGCAGAAAGGGTTCCGCTATCGCGTATTCTGTGAAAAAATACGTCCATTCGTTCGAACGCACTTTTTCACGGACAACGTGAAAAATGCGTTAGTCTGACCCTAGCCTTAAATGGTGTTTCTACCACAGTATCTGCCTTTGTAGTTTCCACCGGTGTTGCAGTCAAAGTTACCTATAGAAGCAGTCTTTACAAAACAATATGGGAGTTTAAAAAGGGTTTTGGATGACAGATCCACTTGGTTTCCGTCTACAATAGACATTACCAAGAATCCCACTTCTAACACCACGATGCGATTGAAACAGAGGGTAGGTTTAAAGCATTGATCATACCTGTGATTTTTCAACAGATGCATTGTGCTTGTCACACATAGGACTAATTTCCATCCCTCTATCTCGTTCCCGGTCTCCTTGTCTGAAGAATTCCTCCATTATCCGGTCTGTCCAATGCCGGTACAGCTGCAGAGGTTTTGTTGGATTGCTGAGATCTGCACAATGCACCATGTTCTGTAGAACCTACAATAGACATGAAAGCCGTTGCACAATGATCAACCAGTGGGTTTTAACACGGGAGGCAAAAGGATTAGCATTTACACTTTGGCGAGCTGTGAGGTCTGGGAGATTCATGTTGTGAAGGGGTTAGTCATGGAGCGGTAAATAAGGAAACAGCCCAATATTAACCCAGTTTCTCTGCTATTACACCAGTGGAGGATCTACGTCTCCATGATGTAACCGGCGTTGAGTAAATCACACTCCTCTGACATTTAAACTGGGAAATAAACTGGAACAAGCAAGTGATCACATGGTGCTCTAAGTCAAACTCATTAAAATGGGCTAAATTGTAAGTCTTACAGCTGTCAATACAGCAGGAAAAATTATCAAGAGGCTTTAGATACATCCGAGCGCCACACAGACCTTGGCCCTTTAATGACTCACAGCTCTCCCCTCACATACAGATGTACATAGAAGTCAAAAAGTCTGACACCGGAAAATGTTTGTACAGCAGAGTCTGCCCGTTGGAGGGATTGTAAACATCAGGGCTGGGAGGACTTCTAAGCCGTGTAATAATTATTCCTCTAGCGTATAGCTGTATTAACGAACACACATCTAGATGCAAGGCTCTGCCCGGCTGCTGAAATGTGTAGTTGGCTCCTACGTTTTCTTAACGGTTCCCAAGTTTAATATGAAATGTGTCAAGCCTTGCCACACATGATGTTATCAGGAGATCTAACGTGCCCTTGATAAAGACTTATATAGTTGAAACGTTGGGGTTTCTGGTTCCGCCCTCTTTTCATCTTCATCCAAGTGCCGGGTAATCTAGAGGATTTATATCCTTATTCCTTGGTTCTTTTTTGTGCATGATTTAGAGCAGTCTTTGCTGTGATACCATGTGCTTTTATGGTGATGTTCATTCTGTTATATGCTGTAGATTCTTGATTTATGTATCTGCATTTTCTGAGATATAGATATACAGTCAGGTCCAGAAATATTGGGACATCGACACAATTCTAACATCTTTGGCTCTATACACCACCACAATGGAGTTGGAATGAAACAAACACAATGTGCTATAACTGCAGACTGTCAGCTTTAATTTGAGGGTATGTACATCCAACTCAGGTGAACGGTGTAGGACTTACAGCAGTTTGCAGATGTGCCTCCCACTTGTTAAGGGACCAAAAGTAATGGGACAATTGGCTTCTCAGCTGTTTCATGGCCAGGTGTGAGATATTCCCTCATTACCCCAATTACAATGTGCAGGTAAAAGGCCCAGAGTTCATTTCAAGTGTGCTATTTGCATTTGGAATCTGTTGCTGTCAATCTTCCCTGCCTCCTCGCTCTGCTCACACTGGGCTCTGATGACTGGGTATACATGTACCTGGGGTCTGGGTATTTTGTAACTTTATTCTAGGGTTGCACCGATACCGATACTAGTATCGGTGCCGATACCGGGTACTGCAGGAGTACTTGGTACTCGTGCAGTACCCCCGATATTTTTTTCAGATATTTTTCCCCTTGCCGAGGGGCTGGGGCGGCAGCTGCTCTCCTCACTGTGTTTATACTTACCTTCCTTTAGCGACGCCGGGAAAGTCTCCGCACGTGCGCTCGTTGGAAGGCCCCCAGCCGCGACCACGTGGGACCACGAGATCGCGGCTGGGGGCCTTCCAACGAGCGCACGCGCGGAAACTTTCCCCGCGTCGCCCAGGAAGGTAAGTATGAAACAGTGAGGAGAGCAGCTGCAGGGCCTGTCCGAATGCCGATAGAGCATTCGGACGGGCACCTGGCACTCTCCGCTCATACTTACCTTCCTGAGCGACGTCGGGAAAGTTTCCGCGCGTGCGCTCGTTGGAAGGCCCCCAGCCGCGATCACATGGTCCCACGTGATCGCGGCTGGGGACCTTCCATGGAGCGTGCGCGCGAAGACTTTCCCGGCGTCGCTCAGGAAGGTAAGTATGAGCAGAGAGTGCCAGGTGAGCTGGAGGGGCAAATCCATGAGCTGGGGGGGCATTACCCATGAGCTGGGGGGGCATTACCCATGAGCTGGGGTCAGTATATCCATGAGCTGGGGGCAGTATATCCATGAGCTGGGGGCAGTATATCCATGAGAGCTGGGGGCAGTATATCCATGAGAGCTGGGGGCAGTATATCCATGAGAGCTGGGGGGGGGGCATATCTATGAGAGCTGGGGGGGCATTACCCATGAGCTGGGGGGGCATTACCCATGAGCTGGGGGGGCATTACCCATGAGCTGGGGGGGCATTACCCATGAGCTGGGGTCAGTATATCCATGAGCTGGAGGCGGCATATCCATGAGCTGGGGGGCATATCCATGAGCTGGGGGGCATATCCATGAGCTGGGGGGCATATCCATGAGCTGGGGGGGGCATATCTATGAGACCTGGGGGCTTTATAGGAGGTCTGTTCTTATTGGAAAGTGGTCACATGACATAAAATAAAAGTATCGGTACTCTGTATCGGTGAGTACTTGAACAAAAGTATTGGTACTCGGTCTTAAAAAAGTGGTATCGGTGCATCCCTACTTTATTCTAAATAAAACCTTTAACAGTGTAATTTCATAAAATAATTTAAGGGGGTGTGTTTAGGGGCAGAGTTAAAGGAACACTCTAGGCTAAAAATCCCCCCCCTTTTTACATTATATTATACCTATTGCCCTACCTAGTTATCCAGTATTTTTTTTTTTATGTAATTCTTACCCTAAAAACCACTTGTTTCCAACGACGGTTTTTTTTTATACTCCCCTCCCTCTTCTGCTCCCGTCATGGTAACTCTGCAACTTGGCTAATGGTTTACGTGAGAAGCGCGACTCTCGCGTAAACCAGCCAATCAGCAGGCTTCCTCTCTTCTTTGATTAGTGTTACGCGCAAGAGGATGCGCGCAACACTAAATCACAGCTGCCGACTTTTGCCGGCGGCTTGCTCCCGCCAGCTACTGTGGCGAGTAGGAGACGTCATCGCGCTGAAAGAGCGATGACGTCTCCTACTCGGCAATAGTCGGCAGAAGCGGGAAATACAAATCCCGCTCTGCTGACTTACAGCTGGGAGGGCGGAGTAAAGTCCTCTGCGTCTCTCAGTGGTTTCAGCCGATCGGCTGAGCGGAGGGGGGAGAAAAGAAGAGGGCATACTTAGGTGGTCATGTTGCCTAGAGTATCTTTAAGGGTTGGGTAGGGGTTAGATGGAGCAACTGGTGGTGAGTAACTCTTATTTTATTTATGGCCTGGTTAGTAGCTTGGGACTTGACATTTACACACACACACACACACACACACACACACACACACTTTGCTACTGTGATAAAAATATATTTACTCTTTTTATCAGGCAATCTTTCGTGCCAAGATATCATTTTGCCCTTTGGATTTGATATTACCATAATTAATTATACTAAAAACATGCAGGTCGTGTTTCGGAATATAGATTTACCATTACATAACGACTGTGTCAGGGACCTGCTGATAGAGTATTCTATGCAGAATTTTGTACCTTGTGGACGGGGATAGAATTAACGCATCAAAAAAGTTGCTGATTTAACAGTATTTAGACACTGGAAGAAAAGTTGTATTCGGCATGAACAGTTTTCTGTTGCAACTTGGCACCCCACAAATTTATCTGACACGAGTGGGGTGCAAAAAACAGCCTCCTTTTAATTGTAGTGTTAGTAATTCGGGTCAGTCACACAGTGCATGTTTCAGGGTTACTTATGGAGTTAGGGTTACTCGTAACAAACAGCTTGTGCTCCATTTTCCTCAAAAGAAGGAGCAGAATCTGTTAATAAATGAAAATAGAGCAGAAGCTGATGTTTAGAGTTAACCCCAATGCTAAAAAGAACCCTAACCCCAAAACTAAAATGAGCGTGTCAGAAAAACTACACTAATTGGCAACATTGTTGCCTTTTCACATCAAATATGACATTTTCCTAGTGTCTAAACGTATGGGATGTAAATAGGGGATTCTTTTGAAGTGCCATTTCTATCCATGTCCACAAGGTGGCGACTTTATGATAGTAAACCTGCTGATACTACACACCCTAGGCACATGTAGCTCTGGACAAGTACCACTGTATATCAGATTACTGTGTGTCAGGGAACTTGATCTGGGTTGGAAAATCTCTACATTATAAAAGAAAACCTAAATCTTTAATGTCGCCTCTTAGTAGTCCATTTTTCTTCTTTTAACCTCACACTTGAGGGAAACACAAAAAAGAGGAAGCGTCATTACCTGTATCCTATCAGAGTAGTTGTCAAGAAGAAGAACGCCCGAGCTGGTCACTTTCTTGGTTTCCACCATGGTTTTCAGGTCGGCCAATAAATTCATGTGTTTTGACATATCTGTTGCAAGTACCTTGAAAGAGACGAGAGGGTTACAGAAATTAACAGTTTTAGTCATCAAATGAAAATAGCAATTTGGAAATTGTGGTGACACACATAGATATACAGGAGCCAAACAGGAACCACTAAGAGAGCCTGAAAGGATGGCGGGAGCCGCGGCCATGGAGGTGCAGCTAGCTTCCCTTCTTAAGCCTCCAGTGAAGAAAAAAAAAGTATTTACGAAAAATGGGCCAGATTCAGACTGCAATCACCCAGGGGAAATATTCAGATTCCCCGATTCTGTGGCATAAATAAGAACCGGCGGCTTGGAGGAAGAAAAAACAGCCATGCGTGAAAGAAACCTCAGCGACAGCAGCCGTTATCACAATGTGACATGGAGAAGTGGCACAGAAATGACAAATAGGTCAATGAGAAGAACTCTTTTTGCACAGCATGCAGGACGATAAAGAAACTATCAGGGTTATTCAGAGAGAGGTGAAACGCAGGAGAATGACAAAAGAAGTGAAAATTCTAGGTCAAAATAGCCAAACCAGAAAAATTCTCCCATTTATCTCACTTTCCAAATCAGCTCTTTGGTCTAGATTGTTCTCTTCTCCAGTCATTCTCCTGGTTTTCACCTCTCTCTGAATAACCCTGCCTCTCACGATGGAGACTTTTTGTCAGGGGAATAAAGGTGGATAACCAGCGCGTAGCTCCGACAACGCCGATATGAACAAGGCTATGGAAGAGATATTGGTCTCTGCTTCATTACACCCTGTGAATGAACTCGCCGTGTAACACCAAGACAGCCAGAAAATGACACTCACGATGTCAATAACCATTTTCCTTAGTGATTGTCTCTGCTTTTTGGTCAAGTTCTGGAAAATGTCACAGTTCTCTTCTTGCAACAGCTTGAATCCTACGGCTAGATGGTGGTTCTCCAGCACGGACGAGTCATTGTACATCAAGGCCAATTCTGAATCTAACAGAGGGAAATCACAGCGGTTACCAATAAATCAAACGTGTCAGCGTTAAACATTTAAGAGCAGATAAAAAACACAAACATGCAGTAACAAAATAAAAAATAGTTAAAATGTCAATGACGCGGGCAGAACTGTGCAAACAATGACAGCTCTGGTAACATAACCACAGTGACGGCGAGAGAGGCGCACACACAGGCTCCTGGGCCCAATGGGGAAAGATTTGGCAAAACTGCAAGAGATTCTGGTGGCCCATTAATATCACATGCCATGCAACCGTAACATAAACAAAGGGCATGGGGCAGGGATGTCCAAACGCCGGCCCCCCAGATGTTCCTGAACTACAACTCCCAGAAAACTCAGATTGAGAAGCATGGGAGTTGTAGTTCATGGACATCTTGGGGGCCGAAGTGTGGACATCCCTGGCATGGGGTCATGCCTCCATTATTGTCCTGGTTCTTTTATTAATGTTCGGAGCTGTAGCTACAATTTCTGAATCTGTTATTCCATATATTCCCATTTCGCTTTTATAAACACGTCTTTGACGGAACGATTAACCCCTTAAGGACCAATGACGTAATGGTTACGTCATAAATGCATTGACTTTAAAGACCCTTGCTCCTTAAGGGATTCAAGGCTTTAAATACGCAAGAAAGAAACTTCCACAAAAGGTAAACACTACATTTTTAAAAAAAAAAACTGACGGTTTCCCTCCTCAAACCACATTTATCGGAGTTTAAACCAGAAACTGACCTTTTTCTAAATGTTCCATATAGAAATAAAGACACAAAGCTTTACACTGGATTATCTCACACGGCTTTCTCAGGACCAAGTCTAGATATGCGAGAGGCTGCGCGCTCTGTTCCGTGCGCGCTCGTTTAGCATTTGCTAAAGGTAACCCCACCTGCCAATATCAAGCCAAACCACTTTAGGCGAGAACCTAATGCCAACGCATTGCCTTCAGTCACATAAAGAGCTTTGCTTTGACGTTAGCAGGTGTGTTATATATATATATATATATATATATTTTCTATGGGATTCAGAGTGCAAATGAAAGGTTTTTGCTTTATCATTTTTATTCTGTAAATATATACACAAAGAAATGTTGCCTTTAAAAAGAAATAAATTAACAAAAAAAGGGGCAGGGGGAGAGGGAAGACTCTGCAATGGAATCGGAAAATGAAAGGTCAGACTGATAGAAGTTCTGGGAATACGGTGCCTAAATGGCCCGTCTTATGAGCCAAATGATTCGTTTAAGCTCGGCTCGCACTCCTCTGCACGAAACCATCACACAGAAACTGGCTCAGGTCTGTGCTTCAATGAAGGGTTTATGAACAGAGGGGAGCGATCCATGTTCTGACCAGTCATGTAGGGCATCAGGGGACGCTGGTGAGGGATCTTCATCTGAGGACATGGGGGATGAGTCAGTGTGACACCACATTCACTTCACATCAAGCACATTTATTTTTAACAGACACAAAGCACATAGTGTTTCCAGCGCGGCAGATTGCGCATTGCATAACAGTCTCTCGTGAAAATCTCCAGCAAGAAGAAAACGTGCCTCCACGCGTCTAATTACAGCAATCAGAATGGTCCCGGGTCCAGTAAGTGGAGACTAATGATAAAACACAGACTTGCCGGCACACCGGAGAGCGGCAGCGGTGAGAACCAGAGGAGAACATAAATACATACCGAGGCCGTGAACCAAGCGAAAGCACTAAACATGGACCAGGAAGGACATTTAAGCACCAGCTTCCATAGGGACTTGACTTTAGCCACAGATGGCTACATCCAGGCCCCGGCACGAATATTCAAAAGACAAGGACATTTCTCGGGACACCACTGTATGGCACTACACCCTGGGTTGAAGCGTCCCACAGCTAGAGTCCTCTATCTGGGACCAAGAAGTGCTTCCTAGCTCATCTTAAAGGAGAATTTTGGTGGTTTTTGAAGTAGCCCAAGGAGTGATGACCAAAAGCAAGAGGAGATCTAGGTTCATATATATATCTAAGGACTTTGAGTGGGCTACACATGGTATAGGGTAATGAATTTGCTCTCCATCACCTAAAGCTAATCTGACGATAGCAGTTCTCCCGCCCAATTATAAAACAATCCCACGATTTCCACGAAGAAGAGAAGCCAAAAACGTTATCTAGGATTGGTCTATGTACTATCAGGACAGCAGAAACTGAGGCTGGTCCCTTTTGTAAAACTGTATAACGTCTATTTGAACGGGTCAATCCTGACGCATTTCTTTAATAATGCATCATTCATCCTCCCGAACATTCTCCACCCACGTGAAGCGCGCCGAGTCATCTCATTGATTTTGTGCTCCCGTTGGTTACGCAGAAAATAAAGGAAAATCAAAGAGTGTGTTCAGAAACCAAAATAAAAACAGCAATATGCAGCGTACCCCGTGCCGCCTTTATAGAAATGGGAAAGCAAGTAGGTGCGAGGGCAAGTATGCTGATGGAAAGGGGCTTATGGTTATGGGGGGAAAACAAGGATAATTTTATTTAAAATAATGAAGTTAGGGGCCTCTGACAATGTCAATGTATACCTGAGGAACACGGATATAATGAACTAGTAGTTGGTTTTGTGCTGGAGCAGAAATTGAGAACTTGCAAGAAAAGAAGTCCATATTTCCACATTTGTGTTTATAAATAAGAGCCCAAGTACAATGTATCATCGGTATCAGCGTGTGCTACAAACACTTACTTGTGTTAATGAGGAACTGGTTCGAAACTCCTGGGTGATCGACATCGTGTATTGCACTAGCAAAGATTGCAGCAAGAATCTCCAGATCTGTGAAAACTGCCTGTAAGAGGGGGGGGGAAAAAGAGGAATAATCACTCACAGGGAAAAGAGTAACAGTGTCAAGAATAAAGAACAGCTTGTGCTGTGCACTCTGAAGGGGCAGGGACGGAAACAACACTCTACATGGAGGAGGAATTAGAAATCTGAAGCTATAATGTATTGCAGAGTGTAAAATGTATACAATGTGTGTACTACACAACAGCAGAATGCCTGTACTCAACCCAAACAAGTTGCTTCTGAAACCAATGAACACAACATAAAAACCACTCCACTTTATTAAAGTTTTATAGAGTTTAAAAGCACTTTAAAAATAAATGGGGATTCTGCTATAAAGTACAATCATACACTGCATAATCCTGCCACAAGGTCAATGTACCCCATCATGCAAAGGATCTACTCTATGCCACCCGTAAGACTGCTTTTATCTGGTAAATCACCCCAATCTGATCATGAGCGCTGCATGTTCAAGTCGAATCAATCCATTCTAGTTTTGTAAATAACATTTTGAGGATTGACCACCGTCATTTGTTTTGCAACTCTGTCACAGGTGCCTTGTTGCAGGGACAATTTATCCTGAAGTGCTATGAAGTTCAAGGTTTAATGTAGGTCCCATGTATGTGGGTTAACCTTCGTAGAGCAGTCATTAGGTTATATGGGATAGGATTTGCCGTGATGGGCTACATCAAGCTGTAGCAAGATTATGCAGTGTATGATTCTATCTTTTAACCAAATACCCCATAGTTTCTTCCCTTATTCAGGTGTTACCAGTTATAAAGATTTTAAGAACTTTATTAGGTTGGAGTGCTCTGAATTCTGTATGTTGTATACAAATTTAGTAGTTTCTGAAAAAGAACAACTCGAAAGCCTTGCGTAGCCAGGATGGCATATGTGGTCCAGGAGGCCATACTTTACCTCCAGAGCTGGGGTGGATAGCAACACGTGTGTAGACTGTGCAACATCGGCAGCATGAATGTTATTATGGTAAGCCACGTCCGCATGGTAGTGATCCTCTAGCGTCATTAAATACGTAACTAAAGTGTCTACTGGGATCTTAAAGGTCTTCAACAAATCTCGTTCCTGCAGGTAAAAAGGACAGAACAAAAATATTAAATGAAGCAACAGAAATAATCTGGAAGAATAAACATGTATCAAGTCTCCCCGTTCCTAGAAATGGCTTTAGTTCATGTTTCTGTAGATCTATGGATATAAATATATATGTTCACTATATATGGAAATATGTTTGAGCGTATGTATACGGAACTGAAAAATATAGAACGCGAGTCTCCACTGTATGACTTTATACTAGGGCTGCAACTAACGATTAGTTGGCCGATTAATTGGACGAAATAAAAATGATGTTTTGTTTCCTTAAAAAGGATTATGTAAAAAAAAAAACGCAACAACCCCAGCCCCCCCTTTCTTTCCGTAAGCAATTTGTCTAGTGTACATACCGTTCATACGCACATTGCACACAAGGTACACGAGCACCTGGTCACAGTGATTGATTGATGCCACGTGCGCAGCTTAAGCCCATGTCTGCTTTCTCCCCAAACAAACGCTGCTACAAGCGCTCAGACATGATGAGGTCAGCACAAAAGCAGGGTGAGAAGGTGGGGGGCACTCTACACAGCCTGACCACTTTAGCTTATTAGCGTCAGGGGTTAAGTCGAGCAAGAACACGTGGGAAAGCAGTTCCTCCACTATTTTCTCAGAGTGAGCTGCGTTCCCTTTCGGCCCACACACACACACTGAGAAGCTTTTATTGGGTCCCAATCATATGAATAGAAATACATTACATTACAATTATTAGGATTCTCAAAAAATACACAATGTATTTAATTTTAAACAATATCAAATTTGCATGTGGATTCAGTACGACATGCCAATGGTTAAGTTTAGCGTTGAGATATTGGAGAGTTCCTGTACTTATTTTAGGACTAGATCCCAGATTAGAGCGTCCCATTAGAACAGCGTTTCCCAAACTTGTCCTCAGGACCCTCCGTCTCACTAGGTTTGCAGGATATCTGAAGCACAGCACAGGTGATATGATTTGCCGCTCAGTGATTGCAGGATTCAGACTGCTTTTCCCCAAGGTGATCTGCAAAATCTGGCCTGGTAGAGGATCCCAAGGACAGGTTTGGGAAACACTGCTTTAGAATAATTTCATGAACAAACAGCAGGAGGAGGGTCCGGAGGTGGAAGGGAGCAAGTCTGGGGATGGGACCTGACCCGATTGTTAGTTTGCACAAAAGACCAGACCTGAGTATGGGAGAGTTTGTGTGAAGGGACCGGACCAAAAGGGAGAGAATGGCAGCTCCAGACCAAATATGGTGTGACAGAGAGGGTGGGGTGGTGGCACAGGACTCCACCTTCAAGTATAAAACAACAGCGGTACAGCGCCCATACCCAGTGGCAGTATCTCAGGGTTTGTGTTCTAGCGCTGCTATAGTTGTAATCTGAATAAAGACTAACTGGTGATGTCTGACATAACCCTAGAACTAAATCACACAGAGTAAAGCAGTGGCGCGTCTTCTGCAATCAGCTTTGAAGCAGAATCTGACGTTATAATGTTTAACTTAGTCTGACTCTACAGTGTGTTGTACACAAATCGATTAAATCGATATGAAAATAGTTGTCAAGTATTCTCATTATCGATTAGTTGTTTTAGCCCTACATTATACACATATAAATTTCAGCACTTATCCATATATGAATACATACCTACGTACGTATGTATGCATACATGTACAGGTGGGCTTTTGGCTTTACAAGCGGCCCCCTGAGTTTCACAGCGGTGGCATGAGCTCCTCGGTATATTGAGACACTTCTGAGCGGCCCTCAATACCTCCAACTTCTGTCATCACAAATGTTTGCCCGTTTTGGAAGTTTTAGAAATCTTTACGCCACTTTAGATTGCAAAGCCCTGAGGAAAGTGTAGGTATCTAAGAAAATGCTAATAAATTACGATAATGTCATTTAGGACTTTCATGGTCTGGTATCTCATAGGATAACCCTTTCACTACCAAGTGATTTTCCAAAAACACTGAAACCAGTGGTTTATTGAAAAATCATTTTTAATTTAAGAAATAGTTGGGAATATTGCTTACTGTAATACCCTTTTGGCAGGCAGATGTTGCCATCTACTGGCCAAATGGAGTTATTGCCGTTTGAGCTCCATGCAGGATCGGCTGGGGAGATGTCATGAACATTCCCCAGCTGGTTTTAAAAAGTGTTCTCACACTGGACATCATGTCCAGGATGCTGCACCTTTTGGAGCCCAAATGGAAAAGGGATTTCACTTGCGATGATACAGCACAGCCCCAGATCGTGTTAATAGGATCTCGGGCTGCTGATCATGTAAACACGATCATAGTAGTGAAGGGGTTAAAGCTGCAAGCCCCCAGGAGGAGATTTGAGAACAGATTCACCATTCAAGCGCATATAATAAAAAAGGCAAAGTAAAACGTGAACTCACCTGAAAAATAGTGTGCATGACGACTGTTAGCGGTCGGTTTCCAGAATGTTCTGCTACTTTAAAAACATTAAGGCCCCATTTATTTACATCTTCAAGCTCCTAGAAAGAAGTAAGAATTTGCAATATTAAAATCAAACTTAATGTTCTCGGAAAACACTTTGAAAAGGTCTCCAAGAAGTGAATGATCCTGCGTTCCCTTGCCCGGCGTTATACAGAGAGCTGCCTTTGCTCGCACATGCACTAGCTCGGCGTTTCCAGTCACATACGGCGCGTGGGCGGCCGCCATGAATAACTCTAAGCAGTGCTGCCAAGTACACAGATATTAAAAAATAGATATTTATGCGCACAGCAACTGGAAAAACCAAATGGAAAGGATCAGCTCCTCCAAAATCAGCAGTCAGACCATGGGCTTTATACACAGCACGGAACACGTCTTGTGAAGGGATGGCATTTGGGTCCAATCGCACCACCTGAGACATTCAATGGAGCAGTGGGTCAGCTCCATGCCCTGTAGGAGTTTCTAAAAAACTTTCTACCTTAAAATTTGACATATGGACATGATGAAATTTCTTGCCACCAGCCAATACGTGATAAACAAGCAGGTAGGCATCACAGTCCTACCAGTGCACAGGGGTGAGGGTTCGTTCCCAGGATTATGCCATTTCCTTCATATTGTAAAAGGTAAATTAAGCATTTGACAGCAACTAGGTATCAGAAATGCTTAGAGTAAGGGGTCATCAAACTTGGTCTTCCAGATGTTTTGAAAGTACATTTCCCCATTAAGGCTTTGCCAGTGTTACGAGTACCTGCGCATCATCTGAGATGAGGTTTCAAAACTTTTGGTGGGACCAAGGTTGCTGACCCCTGGTTCAGAGGGAGCAGGGCTGCGCGCGTCGTTTTAAGTGGAAACGCTCAATACATACAGGTCTCACCTTGGCTAAAGCTTCCTCTTCTTCGCTTTTCACTCCGAACCTAGGGATACTTGAATTTGTCAAACTGGAACTGTGCATTAGTTTTTTCACCCCGCTGATCTGAGACATGGGTCTCTTCTTCTTCTCTTTTTCCTTCTGGGCCTGCGTTGGCATCTCCACTTCATGCTGTTTATCTGAATGACGGACACATGCGCGTTACAATTAATCAAGTGGTAGAGAGAGCCGATGAGATAACAAGATACGTGTAACAGTACACAGACCCCGAGCGCAAGCCTCGATTACGAACACTGAGACGGAGCAAAAAACGACCGATACACAAGGGTTTATTCACAATACGATTTGTGTTGCATTTCAATTAACCACATTTTGGAGATTCCATTTTGCCGAAAACACGGTGAATTCACGATTTAGCAAATGGTCTCCGTATTTTTCTGAAATTTGAGTCGCCAAAGCAGTTCTCAGACACTGGCAAAAACCGTCAAATCAACATCGATGAATTACACCGATCTGTAAAAAAATAAAGACTCCCCCACTCTCCTTATAGGAGAATAAATCAATAATAAAGACCTTTAAAAAAATAATAATAAAAAAAGAAGAATATCAGTTAAACAAAGTAGTATAGGGTATCTGGAAGACCTAAGATGTAAACGGTGCTGTGTCAAAAAGCCCCCCCCAGCCAGATTCACAAGAAAATACAAAGAGACGCACACTGTAACTAAATAGAACAATTTTATTACATCAAATGATGCAAGAAAATTGCAAAATTTTTATTGATCTATTGTGTGCATCTTTTTTTGTATTTTCTTTAACATAAAAAGTTTGTTACAAGTTTTTTTATTTTTAAAAAATAACTAGTAAAAAAAACAAACATAATATTGCTTGCACTGAAGCTTATGGGATTCGCCGGTTTAAACCTGTCGAATTGAAACAACAAAAATTAGGGCATTTCGCTGGGAATTCCGGTGCAATTAAAGGATACAATTGTCTTTATGGGGCAATTTGGTGCCGCTGAACACTGCCGAAAACCACCGTATTTTGCTGTCAATTCACCAGTATTTGGCAAATTGACAACTTAGTGAATAGACGAATTGGTCCGAAATTACACCCAATGGGGAAATTCACCGTCCAGGGCAATTCGGAGGTTAGTGTATAGGATAGAGGCCAAGAGCCTCAATGCAGGATAAATCTATAAATCTTGGTTTAATGAGAGGATCTTGGGATTGGTTTGCGTTTCTCCCGGCCCGGCTTTAGTAAATGATGACGGAGCAGAGGAGATGACAGCATGAAGGCTGGAGGCTGCCAGCTCTCTGGATATTTCCACTTCAAATCAGGCGTTAACTGTTCGGGCAGATGGAAAGGGGAGACCCTGAGTGGGAATGTCAGAGTCGCTCGGGCAGAAGTAGAGAATAAGATGTGACGGATTCCAACCTTGTCTTTATGCTCCGCGGGGCTTTCCCCGGGTCTCCTAAGAAGAACAAGGTCTGTACACTTTGAGATGGAGCAACGTGGCCCCCCCAGATGTTTTGCAACTACCTCTGCCATGAAGCTCTGCTAAACTGGCTGAGCATCATGGTAGATGTAATCCCCAAACATCTTGAGGGCTGAGTTGGCTGATCCCTGAAGAAGGGTAGCAGTGCCTACACGCACTATTAACGGGTCACCTCCATTCGGGCAGAGGGAAGGCATTCCTTTATTATACTGCAGCATCACTGTAACAGCTAGAATATGGGTTTATAGGAGATCCGCAGCAATTCAGCCACATCACCTCATAGCAGCCGCCTGCACACACCTTTATTTTCTACCTATAAACGCCACACTGCCCTCACACTGCTGTGAAAGCTGCGCTAATGAGCGCACGGAGCGGTCTATGTATAACCCCTGTGAGCTCCGCGCTGGGAAGCCCCAATAAGACATCAGGCCTGTCAGCGATGCAGGGAAAACGCTTCATTTAAATCCAAACCCGTGATTTAGGCTGAAAAAGATCTATTTATAACAGCCGTCTGTTGCCAAGGAAACCCATGAAAAGAGTGACGATGCGCTCATCTGCATGTTCTGCACGGCATTCTGGGAGCACTGTGGAAAGGCAACAGTGCTGCGCTGCAGGAGACGTGTACCGGGCACCGTATAACACGAAAGCTTTACAGGCCAGGGATTACCCTCATCTACAGATATCTATTTCATGAGCATTTAAATGCAATCACAGTAAACTCTAGAGCAGAGATGTCAAATTCCGGTGCCCCCCCCCCCCAGAGCTACATCTCCCGTGATACTCAGGCCGTATATTGCATTTAAAGTATTCTGGGAACTGTAGGCAATGTATATCTGGTGGACCCGAGTTTGAAATCCCCGCTAGAAAATTCCAATCTGAGCCTGACCAAGCGTGATGGGCAGCACCTAGCAGGACGCTCGGCTAGCTGCGCGCACCCCAGGCCAGGATGTGACACATGTAGGAGCAGTTATCAATGTGAAGGAGAGGATATCAATATGGAAGGAAGCGATACGCACAGCTAGACTGATAGAGGGGAAGGAAAAAGCAGTGATGCGATGCGTAAAACACTGTATCATGTGATTAGTGCACATTCACAATTATAAACACGTGCTGCATGAATGTAAAATGAACAAGCCATAAAATTGTGGGGATGGCGAGGCCATAAAAAGTGGGGATATTAATTGAGGAGCCCAGAAACGTGGGGACAGCAGCTTGCGTATTATTGCTCAATAGAGTATCACACACAAAGTAGAGGGCATAAAGTAGGCATTACACCAGGGCTCAGCAGCCTTGGCCTTCCATACGTTTTGAAACTACATCTCCCATGATGCTCAGGTACTCACTAGGTTGGCTGTGTCTCATGGGAAATTGAGATCCAAAACATCTGGAGAGCCAAGGTTGCCGACTCCGGCATTACATGTATTGCTTTGTGAAAAATCCATGCTTAATACAGAAAACCGGGTTTTATAAACCCCAAAAGGGAGATTTCCACGCTACCACTGGCAGATTTTAGGTTGCCTTCCTGCAGACCTGCTCCAGGGCTACACAGTGGTTCGCCATTGTGCCATGGCTAGCAGCATACCAATACACCATTTGCCATTGATCACAAGGTAAAACAGCAACGTAGGGTTTGAAATCCAGGGGAGAGACACAGCTCCTACAATTTTGGGTTATTATGTAATAATCTATAAAAGAAACTTTGTGTCAGCTACCGAGAAGAGGCAGGAGAGACCGACCAATGATTATTCGATGGAGACACTTTGATGAATTCTCTTGTGCAGTAAATCCAGTCAATGAGGGGCCGGGGTAAAGCGTTCTAGCCGCCAGTGGCTGCCTGTCAAGTCCTGCCACAGGATTTGCAGAATGAAGAAGATGGGCACAGCGTCACCTAAAGAGGCTTAGAATAAAAAAATAATGGAGGTCTTACCTAAAAATGTGTTGGAGATGTATTCCGAGACCTGGTTGCCGGATCGGCTCATTTCCGATAAGTGGGTCAGCTCTCGGTTGAGCATTCTTTTGAACTGTAAAATAGAAAAATACATTTGTTAGGACAATAAAGGGTTAAATCTGCAATTTAGAGAATACATTGAATGTGACACACACACACACGCACAGTTTAACCATCTCCAGGAATGGATCGCCGTGCTATTATAGTCCATTTATACAGATTTCTTCCAGGACACAACGCGGGATCCACGTGGAAAGCTGTAATTGTATGTCCATGTATTGTTACAGACTTGTCATGATGTGATTTTTCCATCGCTGGACTTTACAGGGTAAACACAGTCACGAGTTTAGGGCACTAAGGATAATCTATAAAGAGCGATTTGGTGGCGAGGTTAAAAAAGTGGAGCAATCACTATGGAAACTGTGTGGCCATCGTGTTGATTGCTCCTAATCAACAACTTTGTGCACACACACACACACACACACACACAATTTGTATTTTATCTAAACCAGCCCGTTTCAACGTTACGCCAGGCTTCACGCGGCGATGGAAGCATCGCACAGATCAGCAGGAAAGGCGACAAGTTGGCGGGAGATGTGAGAATGTGATTTTCTTGTCAAGATGACATTCGTCGTGGCAGATGAAACACTGATGAGTATGATCCCAGCAATCCGCAGGAGAAAGGAAGGGGGAGGGGGGGGGGAAGATAAAAAGGCTTTGAAATTACAGGGTGATCGGAATAGGATTCTACAAGGAGACACCAGTGTGACTTGTTTATTCTAGCGCTTGCAAAGTTAAAAACCATTAATACTAAAAAACAGTTAGTGCGCTCAGCGCTGCAAGGCTTGATCCTCCTTTGCAGCATCGAATGCGCATTGTAGAACTTTGACGGGGAGGCTTTCATGTCCGCAGCACGCCCGCTGTAGCGCACGCAATTCAAGCACACGCTACAGTGTGTGGCCTGCCCCGAAGCGTCACAACGCTGCGACGAACACTGGGAGGCACGTTAGTACGGGCGCACGTATTGCACTCGTCTGACCCCAGCCTAACCGCGGAAGGACTCTGAACATAGTGGGAGCCTGGGAACAAAACTTTCCAGAGAGGGGTAGCGGCAGATTGAGCCACCATCTCCACTGTGGGATCAGAGATAAATTTATGGGGGGAGGGGGGATATTTTCATGTGTCAATTGATTGTACAAAAGCGAAATCACTTAACCTCCCTGGCAGTCTATTTATTGAGAAATTTCTAGTCTAAAAGCGGTAAATTTTTTCATCCCGAGTGTGGTTCCGGGATAAATTCCTATGTTGGAAGCGGTAACCCCGAGCAACACTCGGGATGCCGCTGGATACATCACCTCTCCCTGCGCTCTCGATGTCCCCGCAGTCTCCTCCGGCGATCGCGACCTCATACTTCCTGGTTTCCTCCTCGCGAGAAGGAATCCAGGAAGTATGAGGTCGCGATCGCCGGAGGAGACTGCAGAGATCAGCGAGGGAGCGCAGGGAGAGGGGATGTATACAGCACGAGCCACACTCTGGGTTACCGCTCTCAGCGGTGAAATTTAACCCCGAGACACACTCCAGAACACCGCCAGGGAGGTTAATACCAGGTTATGGCAGTGGGTATTTTTTCACCTCTCCCATTGTACGGCGCTACGGAACTTGATAGTGCTTTGTAAATCCTGTAATTTTAACTGTAACTGAGAAATACCAGCAGAAAATTAGAAGAGTTTGAGATTGGAATTGCTCGCGCTTCTCATTCCGTCAGCAGATAACAGCTTCCATAGAAAGCATGGGAGCCATAAACCTACAGTGACTGAGTCGCAAGTAAAGCTCGCGGCAAGGTAGGAATAGCAACGCCAGCCGTTAATTGCAAGAGTGGAACAGGGTCATGTGTTTTCACAACATTTTTATACTATGCGTTGTACATTTTAATATACTATGTAGGGCTGAAACAGCTAATCGATTAATCGACCGCTAATCAATATTGAGAATAAATCGATAATGAATGAAAATAGTTGTCAACTAATCGGCTGTCGAGTTAACCGTTATAACCTCCGATTCTGCGTCGGAATTGATTGCAGAAGACGCGACGCTGCTTTACTGATTTAGCTCTAGGGTTATGTCAGACATAACCAGTTTGCTTTTATTCAGTTAAAAACTGTAGCAGCGTTATAACACAAACTCTGGGATACTGCTACTGGGTATGAGCGCTGTACCACTAGTGTTTTATCCTTACTCGAAGCTGGAGTCCTGTGCCAACACCTCAACCTGCCTGCCATCCCCTCCCTTTGGATCTGAATGTGGGGGGGGGGGGGGAGTTTGTGGGAAGGGACCAGACCAGTCTTTTGCAAAAAAAAACACTCTTTTATACAGGGGTCAAGTCCCTTCAGCAAACTCACTCGGGTCAAGTCCCTTGCCCAAACGCACTCCCACCTCCAAACCTTTTTCCCCACTCAATTTGTTCATGAAATTATTGTTTAGTGACACTATGCACCCTGACCACTTCAGCATGTTAAATGGTCAGGCTGTGTGAAATGTGCCCCCCCCTTCTCACCCTGCCTTCGTGCTGACACCAGGTCTGAGTGCTTGTAGCAAAGTTTGTTTGGGGAGAAAGCGGACATGGGCTTAAGCTGCCATACAGCATCAATCCATCACTGTGACCAGGCGCTCACATACCTTGTGTGTGAAAAGTATGCAATGTGCATATGTACGTACAAAAGTATACACTACGCAAATTGCTTACTAAAAAAGGAGAGGGGGGTTCGATTTTTACTTAAAAGGAATATTATTTTTCTTATTCAATGAATCGATCGAAAAAAATAAAATTGGCCAACTAATCGATTATGCAGCCATAATACGGTCATATTTTTATACTGTGTTACTGTGTGATGACCAATTCCAGGTCAGGTCATTACCAAGAGTGAAGCCCCTTCCTCCCCGAATGAGGTCACAGTGCCAAAGCCAGAGTAGCATAGCGTGTTGGAAAGCTGCCATCAGAAGATAGAAACCATTAAGACTCCCCCCGCTAGACACTTTGTGACAGAATACTGCGCGCTATGGCTGGGCAATGTCCACGATTAAATCGAGATTGGGGTGACCTGGATGTTACAAAACATTTTTTTTTAAATCTTTTTTTGTTTTTAGTCGAAAGCACATCCGACCGAGCATCGGCAGAGTAGAGCTGGCGGGTTGGGCAGTCATGTGCTGAACCTGTCGGCTCTGCAGTTTCTCGTTGAGCCGCTCTGTCAATCAAAAACAATCCAAATTCCTAAATTTTCTTGTAAGATCAGGGTCGACCCGAAACTCTAGTCGTGCAAAAATATAGTAAATCGTCCAGTTTTACCGCACACATCCCGATTCTTTCCTCAATCCGCATCCTACAAAGAGGAGCCAAACCCTCTGATACTGAATGGTTAGAATGGGCGCCTGTGCTGCAGCCGGGGCGCTCATGGTTTAATGGCTATGGTGCCGTTACTTCTACTGTTGTGTGCGTGCGCAACGTGTATGTATATTTGTTATTCTGTCTCTCCCATTGTACAGCGCTAC
The DNA here is from genome assembly GCA_009667805.1 of Leptobrachium leishanense. Taxonomy (NCBI): domain Eukaryota; kingdom Metazoa; phylum Chordata; class Amphibia; order Anura; family Megophryidae; genus Leptobrachium; species Leptobrachium leishanense. The sequence goes on along the minus strand of CM019063.1, from coordinate 17,681,219 downwards.
AAAACCTGTTGGCGCTTTAGAATTACTTGTAACTGTACCTTCCAATTCTCACTCTGCGGAGGAAGAACTGGCACCTGTCTGTCCCTCATGCATTGCGTCGCACCAATTAAAATTCCTTTTCTGGCTCCCAGATCAGCTAATCTTTCCATTATGTAAGTGAATGTGCTGTGGGGATGTGTACAGCTGCCAGCGCCATATGCACAGGAGACCGCGTAACCTCACATGTGCAAAACAGGTGTGTGTGGAAGAGAGTGGATTCCCACCGGGATGTGTTAAGGTGCCCATGATGACCTCAGAAGGAAATAGGGAGGATACAGCTACATCAGTTTATCCACATTTGCTTATTCATACATCCAGTAAACATTATGGAGCCATTTACTGGGGTGAAATACGAATTAAAATAAAAAATATTCAGTGCCGCCATATTACAGGAGCGATGGTGGACTGGTTCCTCTTAAAGTGGAAGGAGAAATTCTCCTTCAGGAAATCCATGAATTGGTTTTATTCTGTTGAAGGCCAAGCTGTGGTAATGTTCAGCAGAATGAGGATCTGACAGTTTTACAGAGGAGGCGGCCATCTTTAAAAAATGCATATGATGGTACATGAGGGGGTCTATATGAAATTTGGAAACCAAATGCACATTTCCACAAGCCAGGCTGAAGTTTGGGTACGGATTCTTGTGGAACGAGTCATAAATCTAGATAAGTGGTACGGTTCGAGTAGCCAGTAGGGAAACGTGTCCCCTGGGTTTATCAAGGAACCTGGGTTCCTGAAATTAAACATGCCACCAGGACCATAAAACTAGACTTTGAAAGCCACGGCTGGGCAAATTTACATCAAGCTGTACAGGCAGCCAACGTTTCCCATATAGAGCGTCGAAGAATAACACATGTAGGAGCCAGAGGCAACATTTTCAAAGCCGTTGGCTAGACAGAACCGGTTTTAGACGATTTATTACCTTTAGGTTGGCATGGCTATGAATGAGGACCTGGTTTCTTAAGACCAAGAATGGAGGGGTGGAGGGGCAGTGTGATTGGGATATTTGGAGTATTTCCGCACCATGGAGCTAATTGGCTCTATAGATGTGAATGTATAATGGTTGTAAGATATAAAACACATTGTAACCGTCACGCATCACCTGTACAAACCAGATCCGAACCATCAGTGATCATCTGAAGCGGGAGGATGGACCTCATGTGACAGACAACGTACATAATACAGGAGATCTGGAGGAAGGCAAAACAGGGGCTCATTCAGGACATCAGCCATGTCTGTAACGGAGGAGGAATTCTACATTCAAGATTTTCCAAAATGCTATCTGCAGATACATTATCGGCCACATCATGATGCGGACACTGTAGGGTAAAAATATTTACGTATTTGTCCTGATTTGGATAAAGATAGCTTGATCTTTAATAATTCAGCTCCTTCGTGAGACTATATTGGGCAAAAGAGCACTGTAAAGCTTGCATAATGGAATAAAGGCAGCAGGGGTTAATTATTGTTGAATGACAGTTTTTCATTACCGCGTCTAACGAGCCTGTGTGATGGGCTTTACATAAAACACTATTCAGCACCAGAATCGCTGTATTATCTCCCACAAGTGTAAATTGCAGGTTACATTGTGTCATCAGCCTCCAATGAGACAGGTCACTGATCTCCCGGGTTCTCAAGGCACCGATACAGCCCACTCCTTCATTGTATGCAACCACCGCGTCCGCGGGAAGGGGCCACGCAAAAAATGTTGGCACAAACAGAAACTGGCAAATACAAATAGTCTTATTCTGGGGCAGCAGAAAAATTAGCCCCGAATGACTGCGGCACATGTTGTCCTGAATGCGGACAGGGAAAGCAGGGGTTAAATCACCTTGGGAGCAGGTGGCTTCCCTGCCAAATAATCCAAGCTCTCATTTTTTCTCTCCCTTCAGAAGACTAATGAGGCACTGTGCAGCCATTTGCCAAGATAGAACGCTAATTAGCCCCAGGGGCTAACCGAGCCAAAAAACAAAATGCTGCAAGGAAAGAGACACACACACACACACAGCTATATTCTACAGAGGAACACACAGGAATGTGAATACAACATACAGATCCGTATAATTTGTGGTTTAATGTTATGCTAATGACATACAATCCAGTAGTGTGACAGCAGATGCTGAAACGGCATGACACACAGGCTAGGGACATATATGTGTTGTCCTCTTGCTTATATAAATCAGTCCCCCCCCCCCCCCATCTTGGAAAAAGATGAAGATAATTGTATTTTTCACCATCCGGAGCGCACTGGGGATCCAAGAATAGCAGGTGGAATCAATGTGTGTTAATGGCACAAAGACTCGCTGGGACAAGGCTCTGTCCTATCTCCCAAAAGAAATCAACATCCACCCAGGGCGCTGGGCAAATAGTGTACGCAGTGTAGATGAGCACAGGCCTGATACATATGTGAACAGATACATGCCATCGCTCCATGGGCACAGACTGACAGAGAGAGAGAGGGCACGATGGGCACAGACTGACAGAGAGAGAGGGCACGATGAATCCAGCAGTTACAATGTAACCAAAGCTCCATATCCAGCTACAAAACAAAGGGGAGCAGGAGGAGGAACAGCCTACTGCCATGTGTTACTGACATGTATATGCATCACACAAGTACATATGTACACACAAAATCATGGGAGCACAGGCATACACGTACAAATGCATGGGTACATCTACATGCACAGTACATCTACACAAATGTATGAAGGAGCACACACGTGTGCATACATGCTCACAGATGCAATTTACGCACATGTACACACACCTAGATGCATAAGCAATCTTGAGGAACACATGCATATACAGACCCATATACATACACACGCTTGTACAACATCACTATTACCTTTATGTAACCCCAGGACACGGACAGTAAATAATTGGCTTCCGGCATCTTGACGGTTGTGTTGCAACACAGATTAAACCCCAAAACAAAAGTCAGTGAGGGGTGTTACAGCACAGGGTGGGAGAGTCTGTGTGAGGATCCCCCGGCCAGGTATGGCTTCAGGTGCACCTGCCGGATCCCGGAGTGAAATCCCTGGGGCTCAGGCTGTGCGAATACCATTTGTAAAAATCCAAGGTGCTGCAATGGTCCAAGATGGGTGAGGAGAGGGCACCGGGGGCTACAAGGCAATCCAGAGGGCGGACAACGGGCATCTTGTCCCGGGCAGCTGGGTGCACTGAGTGGGGAGGAGGGCACCGAGATGCTATGACTCTTGGAGAGACCTGCTTTGCCTGCAGCAACCACACACACCCAGAGGCACAGTGCCCCGCCTACCAACCTAGCACAGAGCCAATCAGCATGCCCGTGAGAACACATGTGTCCCAGCATTGTGTGTGGGATTAGTTGATTGGCTGCAGACAGTAAATCTCTGAGGTTTGCATCTTTTCCTTGTAAATGCCATTTAGTCAAGGAATCCCTGCCCTGCGCTAAACACATCCATCTCCATCCACCCGCTCCCCCTCGCTCTCTCCAGGACTCGCACCGTCACAGGCATTTGCAGGGATTTACCAGCTTTCATGTTAACATGGAATATTTAATGGATGACGAGACAAGATCACATGACCCTCAGCCAGCCCCAGAAAAACATTAAATGGAGGGGGGAAAAAAGTATCTGATCTCAGCGCATAAAGCTGCGAACGTGTAAAACGCCATAAATAAGCAGAGAACGGGCAGCCTGCGCTACTTGAAAAGTTAAAAGGCCAACAATTGACCAAGGAATAACTTTTCACAATTTTTTCCCCCAGTCTTTAAAAGGTAATTTCTTATTTTACTGTATTTAATCCCATATAGCAGAATCCAGTGCGTTACATAATAGCTGCAGTTAGGGTTACAGTTTATAATTAGGGATATGTGAACATTTAGGATTGTTTTAAAGGTTAGAATTAGGACTACTATAATGGGTTAATATTAGCACATTCGCGGCTTGGTTCCATCAGGGTCGGCGCTCGCGGCTTGGTTCCATCAGGGTCGGCGCTCGCGGCTTGGTTCCATCAGGGTCGGCGCTCGCGGCTTGGTTCCATCAGGGTCGGCGCTCGCGGCTTGGTTCCTTCAGGGTCGGCGCTCGCGGCTTGGTTCCTTCAGGGTCGGCGCTCGCGGCTTGGTTCCTTCAGGGTCGGCGCTCGCGGCTTGGTTCCATCAGGGTCGGTGCTCGCGGCTTGGTTCCATCAGGGTCGGCGCTCGCGGCTTGGTTCCATCAGGGTCGGCGCTCGCGGCTTGGTTCCATCAGGGTCGGCGCTCGTGGCTTGGTTCCAATAAGGGTCGACGCTCGTGGCTTGGTTCCATTAGGGTCGGCGCTCGTGGCTTGGTTCCATTAGGGTCGGCGCTCGTGGCTTGGTTCCATTAGGGTCGGCGCTCGCGGCTTGGTTCCATCAGGCTCGGCGCTCGCGGCTTGGTTCCATCAGGCTCGGCGCTCGTGGCTTGGTTCCATTTGGGTCGGCGCTCGCGGCTTGGTTCCATTTGGGTCGGCGCTCGTGGCTTGGTTCCATTTGGGTCGGCGCTCGTGGCTTGGTTCCATTAGGGTCGGCGCTCGTGGCTTGGTTCCATCAGGGTCGGCGCTCACAGGCTTGGTTCCATCAGGGTCGGCGCTCGTGGCTTGGTTCCATTAGGGTCGGTGCTCGTGGCTTGGTTCCATTGGGTCGGCGCTCGTGGCTTGGTTCCATTAGGGTCGGCGCTCGTGGCTTGGTTCTATTAGGGTCGGCGCTCGTGGCTTGTTCCAAATCCATTAGGGTTAGTGTATTTTTGGTTAGCATTAGTGTTAACCCTAATCAAAAAGATTCTAGTCCATTTTTGCTTCCTTTTTCAGAAACAGATTTTGCTCCCTCTTATGTCCATTTATTCATGCTGACGAGCTCTGTTTGAAAATCTAACACTACATTATCCATATGCTGTAGGGAAGTCGGGATGCCAGAAATTGGGCAAAATTCACATATTTTTATATCCAAAACAGGGTGTTTAATTTATACAGGGATTCAGAGCTTAAACTGTACGGTGCCAGAACTGGGCATTTAGGCTGGGGTCAGACGAGCGTAGTGTTCACGTCCGTGATTGCGCCTAAAAGTACGTCCGTAATAGCATGAAAGAAAGTCCATTGGAGCCTGTTACACAAAGTACGTCCGCACTGAACTGCGGACGCACCACGGCCGCGGCAAACGGACGCAAGGCAGGCAAGAACGTACAACCCCTAGAACGGCCGCACAAAGTGCGCTGCGTCCGCAACGTCCGCATAGCTTTGTGTGTGAGTGATGGAACGTGGTCAGACAGACGGCATTTATACGTCCAGCATTTTTCACGGACAAAATGGTTTTGCTTTTTAATTTATTTTCCCTCCTACATCCGTCAAAATATATACGTCAGTGAAAAAAAACGGACTGTGTGGCCACTACTGTGTCTTCCGTACTGACGTACGTCCGTAGAAATCACGCTCGTCTGACCCTAGCCTTACCCAGCTATTCATAAGTGAAATTAAATGAACAGCGCAGAGGAAAACAAACCCCAAACCATAATAGAGAATGTAGAAGAACGATGGCAGAGAATACAAAGCCAGGAATATGGATATGTCATCTCACTACCTGAATAAAGCTGAACCGCCATCATTAACACTGAAATATTACAGACACCGAATATTTCCACCTTGTATCCACACCATGCAGAAATCACAAATCCATACAGATAACACTCCAACAGTAACAGAGTAGCCGCAGAATGGAAATCAGCAATTCTATACAGATTCCAGTGTCTGCCTTTGGGATGTTATGATTCTATACAGGTTCCAGCCTATAGGTTGTCTAACTATCCTGTAAAATGTTATGATTCTATATGGATTCCAGTCTAAGGATTGTGTACACTTTTCTCCCCAGTGGGTTATTATTCTATACAGATTCCAATCTATGGATCTTATAGCTGCCCCATACAATGTTTAGGATATTCCATGCCAATCAGCTCCTCGCTATATGGGCACTGCAGTGCATACCACTGACATTATTTGTGACAACTGGCTCCTAGAATTTATCCTTGGGTATTGCGATTATTCTGTACACAAACCTTTGGTTGGCTCCTACATATGTAGAGATGGCTCTCAGCTCTCCTTTGTGGCTACCACAACACGGATTGATCGTGACATGCCTAGCCTGTTAAAATTGTAAAATCGGGTCCAAGCATCTAACTGCAACTGGTCATGTCTAGCTCCTGCTGATGAGGGTCCAATAAACCCGGAACGGCGTCGTCCAGGAGTGGCTTTGACCAGTTGCATAAACCTGATCCCTGCTAGAAAAAAAAAAAAGCCATCTAGGTCTGGCATGGCATTGATTTAAGGGTTGTGTGTGAAAACAGACCCAGGATGCAATGCAAGAACGTGAGACAGATGTCATTTGCCGGTCTTACCCAGAATTCCTTGCTGCATGTGGCAAATGGAGCACAGGAGCTCTGGGATGCAGTTCTTTATTATTGCAGAAGCTATTTACACATCACAGCAATTCAAACATAACTACATACAGTCAGGTCCATATATATTGGGACATTGACACAATTCTAACATCTTTGGCTCTATACACCACAGGTGAATGGTGTAGGACTTAGGGGACCAAAAGTAATGGGACAGAATAATAATCATAAATCAAACTTTCCCTTCTTAATACTTGGTTGCAAATCCTTTGCAGTCAATCACAGCCTGAAGTCTGGAACGCATAGACATCAGACGCTGGGTTTCATCCCTGGTGATGCTCTGCCAGGCCTCTACTGCAACGGTCTTCGGTTCCTGCTTGTTCTTGGGGCATTTTCCCTTCAGTTTTGTCTTCAAGTGAAATGCATGCTCAATGGGATTCAGGTCAGGTGATTGACTTGGCCATTGCATAACATTCCACTTCTGTCCCTTCAAAAACTCTGTGGTTGCTTTTGCAGTATGCTTTGAGTCATTGTCCATCTGCACTGTGAAGCGCCGTCCAATGATTTCTGCAGCATTTGGCTGAATGTGAGCAGATAATATTGCCAGAAACACTTCAGAATTCATCCTGCTGCTTTTGACAGCAGTCACATCATCAATAAATACAAGAGAACCAGTTCCATTGGCAGCCATACATGCCCACGCCATGACACTACCACCACCATGCTTCACTGATGAGGTGGTATGCTTAGGATCATGATCAGTTCCTTTCCTTCTCCATACTCTTCTCTTCCCATCACTCTGGTACAAGTTGATCTTGGTCTCATCTGTCCATAGGATCTTGTTCCAGAACTGTGAAGGCTTTGTTAGGTGTTGTTTGGCAAACACTAATCTGGCCTTCCTGTTTTTGAGGCTCACCAATGGTTTACATCTTGTGGTGAACCTTCTGTATTCACTCTGGTGAAGTCTTCTCTTGATTGTTGACTTTGACACACATCCACCTACCTCCTGGAGAGTGTTCTTGATCTGGCCAACTGTTGTGAAGAAAACACCCTTCACCAGGGAAAGAATTCTTCGGTCATCCACCACAGTTGTTTTCCGTGGTCTCCCGGGTCTTTTGGTGTTGCTGAGCTCACCGGTGCGTTCCTTCTTTTTGAGACTGTTCCAAACAGTTGTTTTGGCCACACCTAATGTTCTTGCTATCTCTCGGATAGGTTTGTTTTGTTTCTTCAGCCTAATGATGGCTTTCTTCACTGATAGTGACAGTTCTTTGGATCTCATCTTGAGAGTTGACACAGCAACAGATTGCAAATGCAAATAGCACACTTGAAATGAACTCTGGACCTTTTACCCGCACATTGTAATTGGGGTAATGAGGGAATATCAGGCACCTGGCCATGGAACAGCTGAGAAGCCAATTGTCCCATTTTCTTTGGTCCCTTAACAAGTGGGAGGCACATCTGCAAACTGCTGTAAAATGCCCCAAGAACAAGCAGGAACTGAAGACCGTTGCAGTAAAGGCCTGCAGAGCATCACCAGGGATTAAACCCAGCGTCTGGTGATGTCTATGCGTTCCAGACTTCAGGCTGTGATTGACTGCAAAGGATTAAGGATACTGCAAGTATTAAGAAGGGAAAGTTTGATTTATGATTATTATTTTGTCCCATTACCTTTGGTCCCTTAACAAGTGGGAGGCACATCTGCAAACTGCTGTAAGTCCTACACCGTTCACCTGAGTTGGATGTACATACCCTCAAATTAAAGCTGACAGTCTGCAGTTAAAGCACATTGCGTTTGTTTCATTCCAACTCCATTGTGGTGGTGTATAGAGCCAAAGATGTTAGAATTGTATCGATGTCCCAATATTTCTGGACCTGACTGTATATTAACCCCTTAGTGACCGGGTGGTTTTACACAAATCCGTCTTTTAGTGACCGCTGCTGTTTTTACGTTTCTGCGCTGTTAGTGTTTACGTCAAATTTTCCTCTTACTCGTTTATTCAACCCACACATATTATACACCCTTTTTCCCGCCATTAAATGGACTTTTTAGAAATACCATTATTTCCATCATATCGAATAATTTACTATAAAAAAAAATATGAAATATGAGGAAAAAAAGGTAAAAACACACTTTTTTGTAATTTAATCCCCAAAATCTACAACCACCTAAAACGACCCCGGCTAAATAGGTTAAAAATTTTGTCCCGAGACTAGAAATACCCAATTTTTACATGCGTTTGCTTTTTAACCCCTTCACTGCTGAGACAGTTCACCTATGTGCGCTGCGCTCATTCTGACCATTTTGTGCTAATTATTTTTAGATGACAGCCTAGGTCCTATTTAATTAAACCCCCCCAGACAAAAAAAAAATTTTTAAAAAAAACCCCATTTTTTTATTTTATTTAATTCTTTTGTTTAATTTAAAAAAAAAAAAAAAAATTTTAACCCTTTCGCTGCTGAGGCTTTTCCCGCCCCTGTGCTGAGGTCATTTTTACCGGTTTTGCTCATCATGTTTAAACGTGTTTTGAAGGCTTATTTTAGTATATGACCCAGACATATTATATATCGTTCTTTCCGTCAGACTCGGTAGATTCATAATATGTCATTATTATATGTATACGTTATGTCATGTCTGTATATTATAACAAAAAATGCAATAAAATATGTATTTTCAATAATTTACAATGTGTAAAGTGTTTTTTTTTCACATTTTAACATGCGAGCAATTGCGGTTATATTTTGTATGGGGTGCGCTTGTTAAAAAAATTAGAGATGGGGTCTCGTTACATTTTTTTTTGGGGAAAATTACACGATTTTTAACAAACGCACCGCATACAAAAATCGTTAGTGCAGCATCATTGTTCACATTATAATTGAAATGGGAACAATATTGCTGCATTAACAAACCAAGAAAATTAAAAAAAAAAAGTGTTTATTTTTTTTAAAAAAAATTTTTATTTTTATTTTTCATTTTTTTTTTTTTTTTTTACAACATTTTTCACTTTCATGTTTGGTATCGTTGGAACGGCCATGCTCTGGCCGATCCAACCATACCAAAATTTAACCCCCAACTGCCACGGATCGGGAGATAGGGAGTTCATTGGAACTCCCTATCTCCACCGTTGGTGGCAGTTAAGGGTTAAGTCCAGGACTGGCGTCATCGTGCTACGCACGATGACGCCAGTCCTCAGGGGGAGTTCCCGGAGGCTTGGCCGACATCCAAGATGTCGGCCAGCTCTGGGAAAGGATCGCGAACCGGCGCTTTTCAGCGCCGATTCGCGATCCAGCTCCACAGGGGTTAATGCCAGGCATCATTTGGAAGGGCAGGCTGTGCCCTTCCAAATGATGCCTGGGTTAACCCCCGCAGAGCCTCCGATCGGGAGGGAGAGAGGTCCGAAGGACCTCCCCCCCTCCCTTTCAGGCGCCTCCTCCGCACATGCGGGGGGGCGCCTGAATTAGGACACCTAATTCCGGCGGCTGTGGTCCCGGATGCGCGGCTGACATCCAGGATGTCAGCCCGCACCGGGGGGGCCAGCGATCGGCCGGAACCCGGCCGAACGCTGACCCCAATGGGAGGACGCGCTCAGCGCGTCCTCCGCATACCAGCGGGAATGCGGAGGACGCGCTGAAGGCGTCCTCAGCATCGAAGTGGTTAAAACCAAACCGGGTCATGTTTGGTATCATTTGAAAGGCCATAATCAGGCCTTTCAAATGATGGCAAATATGACCATCTAGCTGCCATGGATCGGGAGATAAGGGGATCCTAAGGATTCCCCTATCTCTACATGGCAGCTAGATGGTTAACTGGCCCACTGACATCCTCACACATATGGTGAGGTTGTCAGTGGGTGGGGGGGGGACCTGGAGGCTTGGCTGACATCCAAGATGTCAGCCCCCCTCCAGGTTTGAATCGCGTTTTGGCGCCAACGTGAGAGGCTCTCCCCTCTCCAGCAGTGTAAACGGCATCTCCCTAGCTTCAATGGTTGGGGAGATAGAGGGCTCCAAAGGAGCCCCCCTCCCCTCCATTGAAATGCATGGGGACGCCTGCTGATGACGTCACCACGCAGCGTGGCGATGTCATCAGCCTCGCCTGCCCATGTAAATCACATGGGCAGGCTTCCTCCCTGCCAGATCGCCGTGGGATCCAGCGAGGGAGGTGAGTATCGGGCAGGAGGGGGATTAGGCGCCGCTGACGTACCCTGTACGTCCGCGGGTCTAAGGGAGACCCGAGGACAAGACGTACAGGGTACGTCAGCGGCCCTTAAGGGGTTAAGAAGAAAGGCAGGTTTTTTTATTTATTTTACATGGTGTACGTGTACCTTCAAGTAAACAAAATAAATTGTCAGGGTAATTCAAAGAGGCAAAAAGTCACTGCACGTTCGGTGACTTTTCGTTCCCTGCAAGTCGGGGCCATTCGGCGATCCTAGTTCGCCGACCCTGCGGTGTATTCAGCAAGCACCGCAGGTCCCCCCATAGTACAGGCAAAACCCGCCGCAAAACCCACCGAACACTCACCGAAACCCACAGAAACAGCTGGATTAACCACGCTGGAGAAACCCGACTAGCTGCTGATCACAGCGCAGAGCAGCCGCCAGAGAACCCCGACACACAGACGAACGAGTTGAGAGAAAAAAAAACAGTACACTTGAAATTTTCAAAATTAAAACGTGGTTTGCAAAAAAAACTACTCAATGAAAAGGTCTGGAATTTACAAAATAAGATCCTATGAATGATAATAAAAAGGGCCGTTACAGAAAATTGAAAAAACTAAAAAAATAATCTAAAAATATGACTTTTTACAGCAAAATAAAATAATAAACGGTTTATTAGATATTGAATTAAAATGGGACTATTTTTAACATTGAAGCCTATGGGAATCGCCTGAATAAATCTGTCGAATAAAACCACCGAACGGCAGGGCATTTTGGCCACTTTTCCCTGCGGTTTTGTTTTCTCTGAATAGATTAACCATTGCTTCTCTATGGGGGATTTCACTACCTTCGAACAGCACCATACGTGCAGGCAATTCCCCAACATTTGGTGAACTGCCTCATCTCAGAACAGCCGAATGGCACAGAAATGTGCCCGTTCTGCTCTCTTTGAACAACCCTGTGTGTGGTAAAAAAAATGATATTAAAAAAAATCTCTTCCCCCCCCTCCCCCTGCAATTTTTTTGTTTACTTGAAGTTACGCCATGTAAAATAAATTTAAAAAAAGGCAAAATGCATATCTCATGTGCTTTTCACACACAAGGTAAATCAGCACCTGGCCAGAGTGATGGCTTGATGCTGCGTCCGTAGCTCAAGCTCATGTCTGATTTCGCTCAGAACGAATACTGCTACAAGCGCTCAGATAGACAGGAGGATGCCAGCATGAAAGCGGGATTGGGGGGGGGGGCACTCCACACAGCCTGACCACTTTAATAAGCTAAAATGGTGTAGGAGTCAAGTGTCCCTTTTAAATAATTTCATGTACGGAGTGAGTAGGGGATGCCGTGAGTTTGGACGAGGGACCAGACCCGAATGTGGGAGGGAGTGTGGGGAAAAGACTGGACTAAAAGGATGGGTGGCAGCACTGTCCTAGAGAGCGGGAAGGCAGGGAGAGTGGGGTGATGGCACAGGCCTCCACCTCCAAATAAAGATAAAACACTGGCGGCATAAATCCTCCACCCAGTGGCAACACCCCAGGGTTTGCCATCGTTCTGCTAAACTAAAAAACTGGTTATGTCTGAAGCCTAGAACTAAATCATACAGAGAAAATCAGCGGCACGTCTTCTGCAATCAGCTCCGAAGCAGAGTGTGAGGTTATTACGCTATTATCAGCCAGACTCCAAACTATCAGGGTTATTCAAAGAGATCCGAATTGCTTGAGAAAGGTAACCGAACGCTGAAAATCAGCGTTCGGTTACCTTTCCTGGCCATTCGGCTATCCAGAGAGCAGGCAATTCGCCAAATCCTGGCGAATTGCCTGCACATACGGTGCCTGTTCGGTCCCTGTTCGAGGGCAGTGAAATCCATGAAAAAGCACTGCTTCGGCTATTCAGAGAACACAAACCAGCAGTGAAAGGTTCCCCTAATGCCCTGCCATTCGGTGGTTTCATTCGGCAAATTTATTCAGGAGAATCCCATAGACTTCAATGTTAAAAATATTCCCGTTTTAATTCAATATCTAATAAACCGTTCATTATAAAATTCTGCAGCAAAAAGTCTCTTTATTTATAGATTTTTTAGGATACTTTAAGCATTTTTCAGAATTTTTAAAAAAAAAATTAAAAGTCCGATTTTTTTTTTTTTTTCTCAGTTTGCTTATTTGTTTTGTAACAGCCCTCTTTATTATCATTCCCTGGACCTCCTGTGAAAATTTCAGACATTTTCGCTCAGTAGTTTCTTTGCAAACAGCGTTTCATTTTCCCAGATTCATACAAATGGTTTTGCTAATTTATTCACTGCCTCCTCTATGTCACTGCTGCTTCGGCTCTGTGTGATTCGGCTCCTTTTCGGCTCCTGTTCGGCTCCTGTTCGGGTTTTTCGAAGGTTAATCCAGATGTTTTTGCTTGTTTTCAGCGTGCATTCGGTGAGTTTTCGTCAGGTTTGCGGCAGCTTTTCCCTGCAATTCGGGGACCCTGTGGTGCTTGCTGAATACACCGCAGGGTCACCGAAATGCAATCGGCAAAAGGAACCGAATTGAAGAGAACGAAAAGTCACCGAACGTGCGGTGACTTTTCGAATCTCTTTGGATAACCCTGTATGTGTGCTGTACACAGACTGATTAAATCGATGAGAATACTTACAGGGTTATTCAGAGAGCGTGAAAAGCAGGAGAATGACTGGAGAATGACTGGAGAATGAAAAATTCTAGGTCGAAATAGCCGATTTGGAAAGTGAGATGAAAGAGAATTTTTCTGGTTTGGCCATTTTGACCTAGAATTTTTCATTCTCCAGTTTTTCACACTCTCTGAATAACACTGTAAACGATTTTCCATTATCAATAAGGCTAGGGTCAGACGAACGCTAGCAGCAAATGACGTCCAATGCCGGGGAACACACGATGAACGGCCGCACGAAAGTTCGTCTGTGCAACGCAAGTGGCAAACGAATGCATTTTTTCGAGAACGTCGAACCGTTACTACTGACGTACAGAGTGCGCTGCGTCCGCATAGCGGTGTGTTTGCGTGATTGGGAGATGTCAGACGCTGCTAATGACCGGATAACATAACGTCCAGACACAAAAAGTGTTTTATTGATGATCCGTACAAAATCACGGACGAAAATGCGCATCATATGACCGCTATCGCGTATTTCGTGAAAAAATATGTCCGTTCGACCGCACTTTTCCACGGACGACGCGAAAAATGCGTTCGTCTGACCCTAGCCTTAGTTGCCGATTAGTTGTTTCAGTCCTAAAAACAACACATAAAAACGCATCTAAGAGCCGCCGCAGCCGACCTAGTTTCGGAGCGAACATCTAGTCCAAAAGAACACTTGAATTTCTGTCTTGTTAACAAGTACAAGAGAAAAAAAAAAAAGCCAAAACACCAAACCCTGAAGTTAAGAAATTTTCAGATGATCTGACCCAATTTCAATTTTTATGGAAAAAAAAAAAAGCAGAACTGTAAGAAAAAGCCTGTGTGATTGGATCGAAATGCGATACTTCCATCCAAATAACTCCTCATTACCCCAGGTAAAAGCACGGCCGGCCATCACTATTTCTGTCCTGAAAAACTCACAAAGCCTACTGTTAAATAGAACCATAATGCTATTTTCTGCACTTTGGGGTTGGTTTTTTTGGAGAAATGTGCTTCTGGACCCATTTCATGACATCAAAGCACTGAGAAAAATCAAGATTGTCCGAGAGTGGAAAAGATTTTCTTTAGAAAAGAACAAAAAAAATAAGCAAACCTACCTGAAGACTTACTAGGGCGGCAACGAATGATTATTTCCATAATCGAATAAATACATATCGGATAAAAAAATATATACATATATATTTTCTTATGTAATTTGCACAGCGTAAATAACGTTTGTACGTACATTATGCAAATGGTGTATCGCGTGTAACTTGCTTACCTTTTGCACATAAAAAAGGTACACACGCGCCTGATCAAAGTGGTAGAGTGATGCTGCATGCGCAGCTCTAGCCCATGTCTGTTTTCTCTGAATTAATGTTGCTACGAGCGCTCAGACAGAATGATGTCAGTAAGCGAAATGGGGTGAAGGGGGCGGGGGGCACTCCACACAGCCTTATTAATTAACGCACCCTGACCACGATTGCGTATTAGAGTGTCTCTTTAAAATTAAATTCATGGACAAACTGAGTGGGGGAGGGAGGGAGTTTAGGCAAAGGACCAAATCAGAGTATGAGAGGTAGCTTTGGCAAATGGACCAGACTGAAGAGGGAGAGAGAGACAGGGAGTGTGGAGTGGTGGCACAGGATCCCAGCTCCAAGGAAGGATAAAAAAAAAAAACAGCAGTACAGCTCCTCCACCCAAAATGGGCTATGTTTGACCTAACCCTAGAACTAAAATCATACAGAGTAAAGCAGTGGCATGTCTTCGCCAAGCAACTCCAATGTAAAGTCTGAGGTTATAAACGTTTAACTCTGATTCTAAACAGTGTGCTGTACACATAGATTAAGCGACAGCTGATTAGTTGACAACCATTTTCATTATCGATTAATGAATTTAGTAGGGATCCGCTGATACTTTTTAAAAGTACTCACCGATACCGAGACTTTTATTTAACCCCTTAGTGACCGGGCGGTTTTACACAAATCAGTCCTTCAGTGACTGCTGCTGTTTTTACGATTCTGCGCTGTTTGTGTTTAGCTCAAATTTTCCTCTTGTTTATGCAACCCACACATATTTTACACCGTTTTTCTCGTCATTAAATGGACTTTCTAAAAGATACCATTTTTTCATCATTTCATATAATTTACTATAAAAAAAATTGTGAAATATGACAAAAAATTTTTTAAAAAAACACCACTTTTTTGAACTTTGACCCCCAAAATTTCTTATGTATCAACAACCGTCAAAAAAATTTAATTACTTAGTAATTTCTAAAAATTTTCCTGAGTTTAGCAATACCCAATGTTTACATATACCGCGCTTTTTTCTTTATCTCATGTGACAATAAGTGCAAGTAGCACTTTGCCATTTCCAGAGGGTTTATTTTCAAAATAAGTGATAGTGACATTGTAACACTGCTATCTGTCACTAATTCCTGAATAACCCTCCACATATACATATTTTTTAAAAGTACACAACCCAAGGTATTAAACTTGGGGTATTTTGACTCTTTCCAAGCAACCATTTTACCACAAATCTATGCCAAAGTTTGAGAAAAAGGAAAAAAAAAAAAAAAAAACACGTTTTAAGAGTGCAATTTAAGAATACATGTACTGAGAAGTTTACGGTTTATTGCCAAAAAATATGTTCAGCAACATCTGAGTAAATTGATACCACCCATGTATAAGTATGTTGGGTCATTTGGGGGCTAATAGGCCTTATTTGGGGGGTGCGCATTTCAGTTTTCCAACTTGGAATTCTCACATTTTGTCATCATGCACCCATGTCCTATTTGTGACATTTTTGAAGCCGGCCAAAGTAATTTACCCCCATCAAACCATATATTTTTAGAAAGGGCACACCCTAGGGTTCTTCAAAGAGTTGTATTTTAACACTTTCCATGCACTAGCTCTTTGTCAAACTTTCAGGTAATCACTTTGTGTTATTTTTTCCACACACATTGTACTTTAGGCATGAATTGTCAAATCCAGTTATGGGTTACTGCCAAAAAACATCCCAAAATATGTTCAGCAACATCTGAGTAAAGTGATACCACCCATATATAGATTTGTTGGTGCTACGCCAATCTTCTGACATGTGCTTGTCATTTTTCTAATTTGACATATCTTCTTTGCAGGGGCCTTTTTACATACCAATTTTTTTTTATTGCCATGAACGTGCATATATTTGGTAAGCCAACACTCCAAAGTTCTGTAAATGGAGTCTTTTTATGCCATGGATGCAACCGTTTGCCCCAAACAAATTGGATAGTGTGTGGTGGTCATTTTTACGTCCACATTAGATTTGGACTGATTTAGGAGACACTGTTGTCGGTTACTGCATGAAAACTCTCCAGGTTGTTTTCTGCAAGGTCTCCTGAGTACACCCATGCCCCCCATGCATAGGTTTGCCAGGATTTTGGCAAAATACAGCACCAATTGTAGAACATAAATATGTAGGAATAAAATGTAAAAGTCTGGTGCAGTAAAAGAAAAAAAAACTAAACTAACTAGAACTAACTAACTAACTAGACTGTAAGAAAAAAGAAAGAAAAAAAATCACAGATCACGCACAGTGAGATACACCTTGAAACAGTCCCTAACACACAGACCGGGTTGTCCAGGGCATTCTGGGCAGTAAAAGGTTGTGTCTCTCCTCTGCCCCCTCTTGAAACACACCCTGCATCTTTTTTAGGGTCTCTGCCCTCAGTAGGGGGGATTTTATAAATAAAATGTGTAGCCCCAACTCTGTCCCCCATCACCGCCCGGGGAGCAGGTGCATCCTGGTACAAAAGCCCCGAAATGACCTGGAGCTGAAACTGTAAAAAGGACAGAGTCACTACGGGGTTTGCCTTTTTGCAGAGGTTGAAATTTGCATCAGGTAAATTGCAACCTTTTGTACCAGGCCCTTGACTTCCTCATAATCTGGTAGGGCTGGAACAGCTGATCTGACAGATCAACCCCACCCATATGCCGGTTATAGGCTTTGATGCACACTGGCTTCCTGATGCGCTCAGCTCTGCCACGTACAGAGACCTCCACAGACCTCTAAGAGTGGATGGAAGGTATATGTCCTTTTGTCTCTGTACTTGACCGCCAACATCTCCTTTTGCGCAGAGCTGAGGTCTCCCCCCTTTTTAACCGGGTGTGGGCGAACTGTGCTGGGAAACCTACGCGGTTCTTGCGAACAGTACCGCATGCTACTGTATCAAAAGAATACAGCAGCTTGAACAAAGAGACACTTTTATTAAAGTTGTCAACATACAAGTGGTACCCTTTGTTCATCAGGGGAAAAAAATAGGTCCCACACAATCTTGCCACTGGTTCCCAGGTGTTCTGGGCAACCTTGAGGGTCAAGGCTGCTATCCTTTCCCTCGTACACCCGGAAGGCCTGAGTATACCGACTCTCACTGTCACAGAGCTTATACACCTTCACTCCATACCTGGAGCATTTGGAAGGAATATACTGCTTGAATCCCAGCCTTCCCTTGTATGTCATTAGGGATTCATCCACGCAGATATTCCTTCCAGGTGTATAAGCCTCTGCAAACCTGGCGGCGAAGTGGGTAATCAGGGGGCGGATTTTATACAGTCTGTCAAACTGGGGATGCTCAATAGGGGGGCACAGGCTGTTGTCACTGAAGTGCATGAAACGCAGAATGTTTTCATACCTTCTGGGGGTAAATGGGGCTACAGTAGGAGCGAATTGAGGGCTTCTTTATGATGTCCATCAGCATAGTAAGTGCCCAGAATTTCAGAAATTCTGGCACATCTAGCGGGGTCCATTGCTGCCTTGCCAAGTAGGAGTCTGGCTTCGCAGCACAATGCTGATGGGCATACAGATTTGTTTGGGCAACAATGTGGCCCAACAAATCATCCCCCAGAAACACCTGCAAAAACTGTGGCGGTAAAGCCTGCAACATCAATATTGATGCCTGGATTTGCCGTGAAAGGAGGTATATCTGGCCTCTGGCGATGAGGCACTACCCACTCCTCAGCTGGAGCTGTGCGTCTCCTGCTGGCAGGTGGTGGCCCCAGATCTGCAACAGAAACAATCACTGGAAGATACATCAGCCAGCGTAGATGATGTATTCAGCAATGTCTCTGAGCACCTGGCAGGGTCAAAATCTGGGTCTGAGTCAGACGCAGATGCCTCGGATTCTGACGCCAGGATGGCATATGCCTCGGCGCTGTACACCCTCTGGGACATATAAATATATATGTATATATATTCTATTATATTATAAAAATTTATTTTAAACAGATTATTGGTTCTCAAAAGAACAGTTGGGTTTCAGAAGAATATAAAAATGAATGGCCTTAACCCTTTAACGCCGCAGGACGTTCCATGACGTCCTGGCGGCGGGCGGGCTTTGAAGACGCGAGGCGTACAGGTACGCCCCGCTGTCTTCAATGGGGCCGCCTCGGCCCCTCCACGCAGCCTACGCGCGCTGACTCGCGGTGCGCGTCATTGGCTGCACAGGGACGGCCTGAAATCAAGCCGTCCCCTGCAGCCAATGACGCGCACTGCACGCCGGCTGCGGGGAGGGCCCAAAATTAGTGCTGCGCGACGGCACCTGTCGGCGAGGCGTACCTGTATGCCTCGCCGGCAAATTTAAACACCTTAAGGGCGCCACCCCTGCGTCCTTAAGGGGTTAAAAAGGACCTTTTGGTTAACCCCAGTAAACACCTAAATCTCTCTAAATCCCCCTAAACCTGCCTCAATTGTTCTAATCTCCCTAAATCTACCTAAAATCTCTAACCTGTCAAATCTGATCTCTCTCTCACTCACCAAAACACAAGGGAGGAGAGGGATTGAGAATCACAGAGGTCAGAGCCAATATTTACAAAATATTGACCTGACAAATTAGAAATTTTATTTAGATTTTTTCTAACTTCTGATTGGATGTTGCTAGACCGCCTCTCTGATGAGGCAGGCTAGGAACATCCCACACAGCCCCAAGATGACCCTGCCCTTAGAAGGGCAGTGCCATCTTGGCTGTCACTTTTATTTTTATACATTTATTTTAAAAAAAAATCTTTTTTTATACTTTTTTTCGTCTGCTGGGTGCCTTGATCCATCGAGGCACCCAGCAGAGCACCTGATCACTTATGTGATTTTTTTTGTACTGAGTGCCATGATACCTCGTGGCACTCAGTACTTCCTGCCGCTATCAGAAGTGATTGCTCGGGGGGAGCGATCAATGAGCGGACCGGCGGCAGGTAACCATATTGCAAGGATGCCTCGATGTCGAGGCATCCTTGCAATATACTCATGGACGTGATACCGATCACTTCCAGCGCTCTGTAGAAGTGCGGGGCATCTTTCCAGTGAAACCGGATGTTGATCGCGCCCGGGGAGCGATCACAAGGAGCCCCGGCACTTCTGACCGCCATTGCACGGATGCCTGGACTCCCAGGCAGCGTGCAATGGCGTTTGGGCTGCTGGAAGCGACTCGATCTGGCAGAAAAGTTTGGTGAAGTGCATAGGGATGCACCGAAATAAAAATTTCTGGCCAATACGAAACCGAAAATTCGGAATAGTGTCGGCAGAAAACCGATACCGAAAATCAAACATGCAAACCTGGGCCTGGAGGCCGGGGACTCGCCTTATCCCGAAGGCCGGCCGAGCGCGCTGCTTGGCCGGGCCTCCAGGCCCAGGTTCGCATGGCTGATAGGTGAGTATGGTGCAACCTACATCCTCCTACTTCGGTCCTGAGCTCCAGCGGTGACAGTCTTCCGGCTGTCGCAGGCTGCTCGGCCGTCCCCCAGGGGCTCGCCTGAGTCTGGAGGACGGCCGAGCAGCCTGCGACAGCCGGAAGACTGTCACCGCTGGAGCTCAGGACCGAAGTAGGAGGATGTAGGCGAGTATGGTGCCAACACATAGGGGACTATGTGTTGGCACCATACTCGCCTACATCCTCCTACTTCGGTCCTGAGCTCCGCACTCACATACTCACCCGCTGACTCACACACACACACACACTCACCTCACACACTCACCAACTGACTCGCTCACACTCACTCACGCTCTTTCAAGATTTACATACTCCCTGTCTCACTCAAACGCCCACACAGTCACTCCCTCTCACTCTTGTGCTGTGATTTGTGTGCGCTCTCACTGCACCTTTTCTTGTGCTCTCTCGGCCGTCTCTCTTTACCGTTTCTTGCTGTGTCTCTGTGCTTTTCTTTGTTGTCCCTCTCTCTGCTGTCTCTTTTTCTCCCTGTGTGTGTATAGATTTCTTTCCTTCCCTGTCTCTGCAGTAGCTGGGGGTGAAAGTTCAGGCCCGCCCTCAGCTCACAGTGCAGGAGGGAGGAGGAGCAACTCAGTCGCACATGCTCCGTGCATTTTTTTTTTTAGCTCATCCCTAGGTAGAGTCACTGATTGGTTAGCTCAAACTGCCTCCTGAGGTGGGTGTGGAAAACAACAAGAAAGAAAAGCAGGTAAATATGAAAAATATATATTTACTTGGTTTTTATGCCTGCTGAATGACACTACTGACTCATTCAAAAGGCATTGCACGTTTTTAAAAGCACACTAGCAAAGCATGCATGTCCCTTTATATAGGCCGCTCAGACTGCCGAGGTACCAGGGAGGATACAGGATGGGCGCTTCCTTCAATATATAGTCTTTAGCTTCCTTATTTCGAGCCCATTTCTTTTTCATTATAGACATATGCGGATGCACAGCTGGTTATTCCAGTCATCATTTTCCACTATTATTACTTTTGTTAAATATAGGTTTGGTCCTTTATAGCGCACTTTGTGCATATACTTGTATTGTGGCATTTTGTGGTTAAGTCCAGTCTGTTTAAAGGACACAACCGTCAAGCTTTTGCTAGAAAGCTGAACATGAAGAGGAACTTCATCTATCAGCATG
The DNA here is from genome assembly GCA_009667805.1 of Leptobrachium leishanense. Classification (NCBI taxonomy): domain Eukaryota; kingdom Metazoa; phylum Chordata; class Amphibia; order Anura; family Megophryidae; genus Leptobrachium; species Leptobrachium leishanense. The sequence continues at coordinate 17,660,133 of CM019063.1, read as the reverse complement.
ACAACGACCCAAAGCATAATCCAAATCTACAAAGGCATGACTTCACCAGAAGAAGATTAAAGTTTAGGAATGGCCAAGCCAGAGCCCAGACCTGAATCCGAAGGGTGATCTGAAGAGGGCTGTGCCGAGAAGATACCCTCACAATCTGACAGATTTGCAGTGTTTTTGCAAAGAAAAGTGAGCAAATATTGCCAAGTCAAGGAGTGCCATGCTGATAGACTCATACCCAAAAAGACGGAGTGCTGGAATAAAATCAAAAGGTGCTTCAACAAAGTATTAGTTTAAGGGTGTGCACACTTATATTATTAGTTTATTATTTTCCCTCCCTCCACCTACAAGATTTCAGATTGTTTTTCATGGAGTTACAGTTTATGGGTCACATTAAAAAGGTGGAAGAAATGATTTATCTTTGTCTTGTGGTTTTACATCACAGAAACCTGACATTTTAACAGGGGTGTGTAGACTTTTGCTATCCACAGTACGATTACCCCATTGTATATGCGATCCTTATATTAAGGTTACAATTCCCCAGTGCTCCATGAGGAAACGCACGAAAACATGTATGAAACATGAGCATGCACGCACACTAACACTTTACCTCGAATATAACCAATTTGAGAGTAAATAAAAGCTGTAATTTTGCCTGGCCGCAGCAGTGATATCCCAAGTGAGTTCAGGAGCAGAGTCAGCATCCTCATCTAGGTACTACCAGAACATACTGTAACCTCTGTACTGCGCTATAGAATATGTTGACACAACGCAAATAATAAAAACTATTTCTTTAAGATAAAAAGCCGGTCTGAGAAGTCACACTATTATTCTGTCTCTCCCATTGTACAGCGCTAAGGAAATTGTTGGTGCTTTATAAATACTTGTAACTGTAACACTGTAATATCTCGGTATGTGTTAGACCCAAATCTATCCTTTGGCCCCACATCGAAAAGCTCTCATCTAAACTTTACCCCAAACTAGGTGCCCTGTATAGAAATAAATCCTGCCTGAGCCCCGCGGTAAGAAAGCAGATTGTACAACGAATGCTTATGCCGGCTATTGAATACGGAGATGTAGTGTATGCAACCGCCCCGCAAACACCTCCAGAAAAGTACTACATTGTATAACTCATTCTGTCGCTTTGTGCTACAATGTAACTACATGACCCACCATTGTGACATGTTAAAAGAAGTAGACTGGCCGTCGCTGGAATCTAGACGCACCCTTCACCTTTCCAACCTGGTGTTTAAGAGCTTTTCTGGGAAGCTGCCACCCTACCTGAATAGACTGCTTCCCCCAGCAGTTCCCTCCTCCTATAACCTCTGATCCAGGACCAGCACCTTACTTGCAATACCGCAATACAAAAAGACAGTGGCACGATCCTCATTTTCCTACAGAACGCCGCAATTATGGAATAATCTCCCAGACGCCATCAAATCTTCCCCCAGTATAAAGTCCCTTAAGAGCTCCCTATTAACATACCTCAATACAGAATGCACGTGTAAACATGTAACATAATGACTATATACAGAATGCACCTGTAAACATGTAACATAATGACTATATACAGAATGCACCTGTAAACATGTAACATAATGACTATATACAGAATGCACCTGTAAATATGTAACAGTGACTATATACAGAATGCACCTGTAAACATGTAACATAATGACTATATTTCCTACATATTTATTTTCTGTTAATCTGTATATTTGTTCTGTTTTAATATCTTGCATTTTACTACTTTGTATTTCTGTAACAACTAACATTTTAATGTTCTTGAACCCAGGACATACTTGAAAACTAGAGAAATCTCAATGTATCCTTCCTGGTAAAATCCTTTATAAATAAATAAATTTACAGACTGCTCCAGGGCTCTCTCCCACTGGGGTGCACTGCCCTCTACAGTTCAAAAAGGAGAATGCACCTTAAAAAGGTTTGGACACACCTTGCGCAGTGCTTTACCTCTGGATACAGGCCAGCGAACGGTAAACAATCATTTGAGCTGAACATGTAAGAGCAGAAAAAAAAAACCTTTGCTTTATACATCACAGACGTAGCGCTACACAGCATTTGATTGCACACACTTGACATAAAAGCATCCATAAACCTTTAAAATCAGGGAATAAAATTCTTTTTCAGAAAAGACCAAACACCAATACAATTTTCAGAGCAATTTTATTTTTAAATTGCTACAACGTTTAAAATGGAGATCTAGATCACATTAAAATCTGTACCGGCATCCTGTGTACAAGGAAGTGTGAAGACTTGCCTCCAGCGACCTTTCAAATTTTTTTTCACTTTTCCTGCCTGTGGCTCTTTAAAACACCACAGTATACACAGTATACAACCATCTACCTCAAATAGTAAACGGAAAAAAAAAAGTTTGTCCCTGAAGGAACCTTTGGGCCAATCAGCTGTCGGCTTAAGGCTAGGGTCAGACAAAAGCATTTTTCCCCGCGAACGTGAAAAAGTGCGTCCGAACGCATTGACGCATTTTTTCACGGAATGCGCAAAAACAGTCAGACGACGCGCATTTTCGGGCGTGATTTTGTACGGATCGTCAATAAAACTCTTTTTGCGTCTGGACGTTATGTAGGCTGGACATAAGCAACGTCTGACATCTCCTAATCACGCACACACGCCGCAGCTGCGCACTCCGTACGTCAGTACTAGCGGTTCAGCGTTCTCAAACAAATGCGTTCAAATTCCACTTGCGTGGCACGGCTGGACTTTTGTGCGGCCGTACATCGTATATTGGCCGTCATTGCCCGTCATCTGCTGCTAGTGCGGCCGTAATTATGTGCGCCAGAACGCACGTTAAAAGTGCGCTGGTCTGACCCCAGCCTAACCAGAGAGAAAGATATGAAAGGGTTAAAGACAAAACACAGCAGGTTCTTAAAAGAAGGAATATAACCCCTTAAAACCCATGAGGAGAAGAAAAATATTCTGTAACCATGTCAAAAGTAAATGTAACAACCGAAGCGCCCCCCTATGGACAGGCAGTACTGGCATGGAGCACGCGGGAACCGCTGGAATGAGGATTTGTGATGGAGCCAAGGTTACATTCATCACTGACGCCGCCCGAACTTCAGAGAATTTAATTCTACCTTCAAATGTAATGTATTAAGACTTAAATGGGGGGGGGGGGAAAGAGACACACTAAAAAGGTGAAACTCAGGAGAATTAGCAGACGAGACCAATCTAGAACAAATAGCAGATTTGGAAAGTGAGATAAATGGGAGAATCTCTCTGGTTTGGCTATTTTGACCTAGAATTTTCACTTCTCCAAAATTTCTCCAGAGTTTCACCTTTAGTGAATGGACCGGATGGCGTCGGAGCACATTACGCGGCAGGTGGGACGCCTTGACAGGGATGAAGCAAGCAAGCAAACGTATATGGAAAACAACCACCACAGCCTGTTCAGAGAGTGAGCGAGACTAATCCCAGATAATGACGTCTTCCCGATAAGACGCAGCGGCCGGTTACATAACCAGTGACGGTGCGCCTGGGTTCATGGACTCACAATCTGTATTTATCAGAATGGGAACACGCAGAGCTCAGTGAAAGGAAATGGGGATTCTGTTCGGGAGATCCATCACTCGATTGTTGTCATTTATCTGCTCTCTGGCAGTTCCATGTTGGCATAAAATACATTTGCGTGGCATCTGCCCCCTCCCCCCTGTTCTCTCCTTAAAAAGGGACACTTCTCACCCTGACCACTTTAGCTTTTAAAAGCTGTCAGGATGTGAGGAGTGCCCCCACCAATCTGATTTTATCACTAGGTGGAGTGGGAGGGTGGTTCATTCACCCCACACAGTGTCACCAGCAGCTGGGATTTCTGAATTTCCTGGCTGCTGGTCACTAGGGATGTCAGAACACAGAGCGCGTACGAATTTCATCCTCTGAGGCCGCCAGGCAAAAGCGAGCCAGCTCGCAGTCTATGGATTGGATCTGCTCATGCACACAGCTCCGATCCATCATTCTGCGCAGACGCTATGGGACTTATTTATTTATTTATAAAGTATTTTACCAGAAGGATACATTGAGATTTCTCTTGTTTTCAAGTAAGTCCTGGGTTCAAGAACATTGAATTTCTGTAACACTGTAACAATTCAAAGTAATAAATGCATTTAAAAAACCCCAAAAAAAACAAATATACATATTAACAGAAAATAAATAGATTTCACTATGTTACATGTTTACAGGTGCATTCTGTATTGAGGTATGTTAGTAAGGCGCTCGAGTGAGTTAAAGGGACACTCTAGGCAACATGACCACCTAAGCTATTTTAGGTGGTCATGATGCCCTCTGTCCCCCCTCCCTCCGCTCAGCGGTTCAGCTGTAAATGCTGAAAACAGCTGAGAGAGGCGGAGAACTTTACTCCGCCCTCCCAGCTGTCAGTCAGCAGAGCGGGAATCATATTTCCCGCTTCTGCCGACTTTTGCCGAGTAGGAGACGTCATCGCGCTTTCAGTGCGATGACGTCTCTAACTCACCGCAGAAGCTGGCGGCTCTCTCTGAGGGTTAGTGTTGCGCGCATCCTGTTGCACGCAACACTAATCCTCAGAGGGAGCCGGGAGGAAGCCTGCCGATCGGCTGGCTTATGTGAGAGGCGCGCATGCGCGCTTCTCACGTAAACCAGAAGCCAAGACGCAGCAAGAAGGACGGGAGCGGAAGAGGGAGGTGAGTATAAAAAAAAAAAAAACAGCGCTGGAAACAAGAGGATTTTAGGGTAAGTATTACAGTTACAAGTAAAAAAATAAAAAATAAAGATTAAGGGAATAGGGATAGGTTAGGTTAAAAAAAACGGGGGGGGGGGTGATTTTTGAGTAGAGTGTTCCTTTAAGACTGGAAGATTTGATGGTGTTCGGGAGGTTATGCCATAATTCTGGTGCTCTGTAGGAAAATGAGGATCGAGCCACTTTCCTTTTGTATTGTGGTATTGTAAGTAAGGTGCTGGTCCTGAATCGGAGGTTATAGGATGAGGGAGCTGCTGGGGGAAGCAGTCTATTCAGGTAGGGTGGTAGCTTCCCAGAAAAGCTCTTAAACACCGGGTTGGAAAGGTGAAGGGTGCGTCTAGATTCCAGCGACGGCCAGTTTAGCTCTTTAACATGTCACAATGGTGGGTCATGTAGTTACATTGTAGCACAAAGCAGCAAAAGGAGTTATACAATGTAGTAAGTTTCTGAAGTTGTGTGTGCGGGGCGCTAGCCGGCATAAGCATTTCTTGTTCAATCTGCTTTCTTACCACGGGGCTCAGGCAGGATTTGTTTCTGTACAGGGCACCTAGTTTAGGGTAGAGTTTAGATGAGAGTTTTTCGATGTGGGGGCCAAAGGATAGATTTGGGTCTAACCACATACCTAGATATTTGAGAGAAGTGACTGTGTCAGCGTGTCATTTGATTTTGTCCCAACACATAGATGGGGATTTTGCAAATTTATGTAGATCAGGTTTTGTTCCAAAGAGCATCGTTACCGTTTTGTCAGTATTTTAAAAAAAAAGTTTGTTGTGTTTGATCCACTTTTCTACCTCTGAATTGTTCTTGCAGCACGGCCTCCAGCTGTGGGAGATTTGGTTTGCTGATATAGATTACAGTGTCATCTGCGTACATATGTACAGTTGAAGCTTTGCAGATAGTAGGCAGATCATTTATGAATATTGTAAATAGCAGGGGGCCGAGTATTGAGCCTTGGGTACACCGCACGTGATTGTGAGGGAGGAGCTGCCAGAAATGGACACATATTGCGATCGATCAGATACATATGATTGAAACCAGGTCAGCGTGGGATCACCAATACCAGAGTCTTTAGTTTTTTTAACAAGATGCCATAGTCTACTGTGTCAAAGGCCTTGGCAAAAATCAAGGAAGATGGCTCCAGTTAGGACGCCTTGTTCCATCCCACCTTGGATATCATTGCAGACTTTTAAAAGGGCGGTTGTAGTTGAGTGATTTGGACGAAAGCCGGATTGATCCGTGGTTAAGTAGTTCCAATATTGATACTAATCACGTAATTGTGTGTAGACGCATTTTTCCAAAATTTTTGACATTACAAATAAATATGTACAGTGCTCATTTCCAATTTGCAGTTCCTACTCTACGCATGTTACATTACAGTTGTGTTCAAAATTATTCAACCCCCACTGAAATTGAGTGTTTTGGCCAGTTTGACATTGATTTTGATCATTCAGTCATCTTGCTTACAATTAAATCAAAGAGGCACGTGTAAGTCAGACAAATATAACATAACATTTATAATGAAATAACCACAAATGTCTTTTCTGTGCTCACATCATTATCAGTTTTATTCAACCCCCAAGTGACAATCTTAGTACTTAGCTTTTAAACGTGAAGCATAGCTTGACACAAGTGTCTTGCAGCGATCTACGGGTATCTTCGCCCATTCGTCATGGGCAAAAGCCTCCAGTTCAGTCACATTCTTAGGCTTGCGCACTGCAACGGCTTTCTTTAAGTCCCACCAGAGGTTCTCAATCGGATTTAAGTCAGGTGACTGCGATGGCCACTCCAAAATGTTCCAGCCTTTAATCTGCAACCATGCTCTAGTGGACTTGGAGGTATGCTTGGGATCATTGTCCTGTTGAAAGGTCCAACGTCTCCCAAGCCTCAGGTTTGTGACGGACTGCATCACATGCGCCGTATTGTCTGAGCTGAAACTTCAGTACCCACATCTGACAAATCTTTTCTCAGTTCCTCAGCAGTCACACAGGGACTTTTCTCCACTCTACGCTTCAGGTAGCGCACAGCAGTCGAAGTCAGCATCTTCTTTCTGCCACGACCAGGTAGCGTTTCAACAGTGCCCTTTGCCTTGAATTTGCGAATGATGCTTCCTATGGTCTCTCTTGGTATGTTTAACATCTTTGCAATCTTCTTATAGCCATTGCCCTTCCTGTGAAGAGTAATCACCTCTTCTCTTGTCTTCCGGGACCATTCTTTTGACTTCACCATGTTTGTAACCACACCAGTAAATGTCTAGAAGGAGCTGAGTATCAGTCATTTTAAAGCTGCCTAATTGGTGCTTATTATGCTTTATTGCTGCTCCGTGACATCCACAGGTGTTTTCAATACCTGATTGAAAACACTTGAATGAACCTCTGTTCTTCAGAGGGGTAGTCTTTAAGGGGTTGAATAATTGTGTCAATGAAGAATTCACAAAAGAAACATTTACTACTTACAAAACCAATTGATGTCATTTTAGTTGCATATGGTTCTTTAAAAAGTCCTTGTAGGATTTCATTCTGAATACAATTACAAATGTACACTAAATTCCCTAAAACCCTTTACAGCATTGGGGGTTGAATAATTTTGAACACAACTGTATATAGCTGCAGGGACTTCCAGGTTCAGGGGTCCCTGGACTGAAGAGGAGGAGCACACGGCAAGGGAGTAAAATCAGAATAATTTTTTTCTAAATAATCCATTTATTTAAAAAGGGGAAAAAAAAGGAAATCTACTTTTCAATAGAGTATCTCTGCAATCTCTTCAAGCCGTGGGGCATACTATCCTGTCCCCACAGCGGGAGGGTCTGAACCCCACTGGTTTTTATGGGCTGCTTCCGGCCTGCTCGCCATTCAATGCCACGAGATGGCCTGAACTCAAGCCGCCCTGTGCAGCCAATGAGGAGTGCAGTGCGTCAGCCGAGTAGGCAGGCCGGAGGAGGGGCATTTAGTACACCCCGCCGGCATTTACACCTGCCCGGCAGGAAGGGGATAAATACAGCCCTGATAATAAACAGCAACTCAGGATATAAAAACAGAACAGGCACAGAATGGTGAAATATTTCAGTAAGTTAATGGCTCAAGACTATTCCGCAGGCAGCTTCTTCCTGTAAACCAGGGGCCAGGAGCAACTTTGGCCCTCCAGATGTTCTGAAACTACCTCTCCCGTGATGCTTTAAGTGCTCATTAGATTGGCCAAGCTTCATGGGAAATGTAGTAGAATGGACACTTTAGCCACCAAGACCATTTAACAAATTTTAAATGGTCATGGGAGGCAGAGTTCGCCTCCCTCTCACCCTGCCCAGAAAGTTGTCGCACACGAAAGTCTTCCTGGGTCTAGGTCGAGAATGTACAGCTAAGTACAGCCCTGAGCAGCCAAACCAAGAGGCACTGGATTGATGACCCGCCATAGCAGATGCTGCAGATTTGAGTTATGAACTGGGGGAATTCGGACCTCAAGGGCGAGTAGAAAGAAATATTTTGGGTTAAGTCAGGAGATGTTAATATATAATCTCTCTGCACCCCCACCTTGTGCACCTATAGTATCGCTTTAAAATTAAAAGTATTAAAGTCACAGTCTAATGTCAGGGCTATACCTATCCCAGTGGTTGCAGTGCTAGTCACTGTGCCTCCTAATGTACACCTAGAAGCACATTGTTAGTCCTACCTACATGACCGCTTATTGTAAAAGGTCATGGTGGCAAAGGTCTTCCTTAATCCTGCAAAGTCATTAAAATAGTGGCTGCTTGACAGCCTTCTGGGATTAGGAAATTAAGTCTGCATGCAATGAGACATCCGTTTGGCTGCATGGTTGCCATGTGTGTACAAACTGATCACCCGCATCCTCGGAGTCTCTGTTCCAGTGTGTCTTTTACATCAGTGTTTCCCAACCCACCCGTAACAGGTCAGGTTTGCAGGATATCTGAAGCACAAGCACAGGTGATATGATTTGCTGCTCAGTGATTGCAGGATTCAGTCTGCGTTTCCCCCAAGGTGATCCTTAAAACCTGGACTGTTAGGGGAACCAGAGGACCAGGGATGGGAAGCACTGCTATACAAGTTGAGTATCCCTTATACAAAAATTCAAAACCTGACTGGGACAAAATGATGAAAACATTGTATACTTAATAATATTCTTCATATAGCGCCAGCATATTCTGCAGAGCTGAACATTTGGCACAATATAGTCTGGGTTACAATACAATGAGACAAATCAACACCGAAGGAAACTAGGGCCCTATTCCCGTGGGAATTTACAATCTAGAAGGGTTGTAGGATGAGTAACAGGAGGAGAGGACTGCAAGGCGAGCGCGACAGGCTGGTTGGGGCAGTGAGGTGTATTAGTGAGTGGGGTGGTAGACTTCCCTAAATAGGAATGTCTTAAGGGAGCGTTTGAAGGAAGGGAAACTAGGGGAAAGTATGACAGTACGAGGGAGAGTGTACCCGAGGATGGGGGCTGCGCGTGAGAAATCCTGCAGTCTATCATGGGCTATTTGCAAAAAGGTGTATATGAAACAAATTAATTTCATCTCAAATTCAAAATAACATTATTACGCAAAAATTTTAAAAAAATTAAAAATTCCTGAACCCAAAATATGTCTGATCCCGAGGATTTTAGAGAAGGGATACTTAACGAGCACAGGTAAAAGGCACAAGCTACGCACAGGCTCATTGGGTCAGGGTCGCACGGATAGATATACAGTATATGCTCCTGTATTAAGGGGGGGGGGGAGTTCACATTACAAAAATTGCATCCTACCCAGGACATACTTGAAAACGAGAGAAATCTCAATGTATCCTTCCTGGTAAAATACTTTATAAATAAAAAAATCCCCTGCCTATAAAATACTGAAAGGGGGGGGGGGGGGTAACAATTGCAGAGCATGTAATTCCCAGTAATATCCACTAGAGTTCGCACGGCACCCGCCATAACCAGACCTTATTCATTGAACCAAGTGCACAGAATCCAGCAGGGGAGGATTAACACTTTCATGACATGCAGTTTGCTGTCCACATACATACAACAGTTTCACCTGTCATCTTTGCCAATAAATCTATACATTTACATATTTATTGGTGACTTTGGCATCTGGACTAACAACTTCGCAATACCTGATCTGAAGAGATAAGTTATACTCTCGAAAGCTTGTCTTTTAAATGCAATAAAAAAAGGGTAACACTACATAACAAAGTCTGGCAATGATCCACTAAATATAAAAATTATATATATATATATTATATATATATATAATTAAAAAAATACAGTATATGTAAGAACCCCCATTGTTTCGACCAGTGTGGCCTTTGACTTTCTTGCAGCATGAATTTCTATTAAAGACACACACAAAAAAAATCATATATTTCCTCAAAAATGCTGGAGCGCATCATTTCAGGCCGAGATATCTATACATCTTAGGCTAGGGTCAGACTGAGGCAGTGCGAACGCGCGTTCTGGCGCACTTAATCACGGCCGCACTAGCAGCAGATGCCGGGCAATGACGGCCAATATACGAAGTACGGTCGCACAAAAGTCCGGCTGCGCAACGCAAGTGGAAAATGAACGCATTTTTTCGAGAACGTTAAACCACTAGTACTGACGTACAGAGTGCGCTGCGTCCACTAGCGGCGTGTGTGCGTGAATTGGAGACGTCAGACGCTGCTAATGTCCGGCCAACATAACGTCCAGATGCACAAAGTGTTTTATTGAAGATCCGTACAAAATCACGGATGAAACTGCGCATCGTATGACCGCTATTGCGTATTCCGTGAAAAAATACGTCCATTCTTCGAACGCACATTTTCACGGACAACGCGAAAAATGCGTTAGTCTGACCCTAGCCTAAAGGGTTAATTCACCCCAAAAGGAAAAAAATAAAAAAATTGAGGTCCAGGCAGCAGGAAGAACCATTCTCCAACTTGACCATTTCACATATCTGGGTGACACTTTGCCCCATTTTTACACAAATCCAGGGCTCTACCAGACCAAACCTAAGAGCCCATACGAAAAACCTAGGAGCCAATCACATATCTTTATGTGCCAGGTACATCTTTCTATAGAGAACAGGGACAGAAAAAATGCTTTAAAGAGGTAAACGGGTAAAATTCTAGGATCCTGTGGCGACCTGGCTGCTGGGTTTATCAAGCTCTGGTCTATGGATTTCCAAAATAATGCATACATTTAGTAGCCAGAGGCTCCCCAGCTAATGGATCTTCAAACCCTAATAACACATATAGGAGGTAAACCATTTAACAAACACACCAGGTACATCTATGGATCCCCCCCCCCCAACGTAACGATACAGAGGTGTATACCAAGGAATAAAAAAACAACACTACAAGAATTAAAAAAAAGGAAGCCTGCTATTTTATAAAAAGGCGTTTAAAACAAAAAAAAAATATTTTTTTAAAAAAGATCCTATAAAAATAAAATTCTAAAAAAACAAAAACCGGTTGCAGATTAAGGCTAAGGTCAGACGAGCGCAGTTTTAACGTGCGTTTAGCCGCACGAAATCACGGCTGTGCTAGCAGCAAATGACGTCCAATGCCGGGGAACATCCGACGAACGGCCGCACGAAAGTTCATCCGCGCAACGCAAGTGGCAAACGAACGCATTTTTTCGAGAACGTCAAACCGCTACTACTGACGTACAGAGTGAGCTGCGGCCCACGTGTTTGCGTGATTGGGAGACGTCAGACGCTGCTAATGTCCGGCTAACATAACGTCCAGACGCAAAAAGGGTTTTATTGATGATCCGTACAAAATCACGGACGAAAATGCGCATCGTATGACCGCTATCGCGTATTCCGTGAAAAAATACGTCCATTCGTTCGAACGCACTTTTTCACGGACAACGTGAAAAATGCGTTCGTCTGACCCTAGCCTAAAAGGGGAAGAAAATTTTTCGCAAAAAGTAAAAATAAATAAAAAAAAAACACCTTTTTGCTGAAACTGAAAAGAATAAAGGTTTGAATTTAACCACTTGGCCGCGCTCAGCGCGTCCAGCCGAGTGGTTCTCCTGTGCTACGGACGTGCTCAGCACGTCCTAGCACAGGAGGCAGCAATCAGCCGGGATGACCTCTAATTCAGGCGCCCCCTCCCCACGAGTGCAGAGGAGGCGCCTGAAAGGGAGGGGGGTCTCTCTCCCTCCCAATCGCCGGGGGCCACAGGGTTAAGGCAGGCACCGTTTGGAAGGGCACAGCCTGCCCTTCCCTTCCAAACGGTGGCTGACATTAACCCCTGGGGAGCCGGATCACGATTCGGAGCTGAAAAGCGCCGGATTGTGATCCTCTCCCGGAGCTGGCTGACATCTTGGATGTCGGCCAAGCCTCTGGGAACTCCCCCTGACGACTGGCGTCATCGTGCATAGCACGATGACGCCAGTCCTGGAGTTAACCCCTAGCTGCCAGTAATGGTGGAGATAGGGGGTCCAATGAACCCCCTATCTCCCGATCCGTGGCAGCTAGGGGTTAATGTTAAGAAAGGCCTTTCCAACGATACCAAACAAGACCATGTAGAATGTTTTAAAAAAAATAAAATTTAAAAAATAAAATAAAGAAAAATAATAATAAATAAAGTTTTGTTTTGTTAATGCAGCAATATTGTTCCCATTTCAATTTTAATGTGAACAATGATGCTTCACTAACGATTTTTGTTTGGGGTGCGTTTGTTAAAAATCACGGAATTTTCCCCCCAAAAAAATAGGTAACGAGACCCTATTTCTAATTTTTTTAACAAGCGCACCCCATACAAAATATAACCGCAATTGCTCGTACGTTAAAATGTGAAAAAAAATAACACTTTACACGTTGTGAATTATTGAAAATTCTAATTTTATTGCATTTTTTGTTATATTGTACAGACAGGGCATGACGTATACATATAATAATGACATTATGAATCTGCCGAGTCTGCCAGAAAGAATGATATACAATATGTCTGGGTCATATACTAAAATAAGGCTTCAAAACGCGTTTAAACAAGATGAGCAAAACAGGTAAAAATGAGCTCAGCACAGAGGCGTGAAATGTCTCAGCAGCGAAAGGGTAAAAAAAAGTGTAATATTCAACATCGAAAGCCATGGGATTCACCTGTTTAACCCCTTCACTGCGGAGCCATTTCACGTCTTATAAAAAACATGCTTTTTTTTATTATTATTTTTATTTCTTTACTTTAAACATGGTCATGTTTGGTATCATTGGAAAGGCCATGCTCTGGCCTTTCCAATGATACCAAACATGACCCTGCTAGCTGCCAAAGGAACCCCCCATATTTCCTTAGGAGTCACTGAGGACGTTCCCCACACGTCCTCAGCAGTGAAAGGGTTAAACCCGTCGAACTGGATCACTGAAAATTTGGGCATTTCGCCGACATTTCAGTGTTCTCTGAACAGATTAACCATTACATTTCTTTGGGACAATTTCTCTGTCGCAAAAGGTTGCCGAATTGCGGCAATCTGAGGCGAACTGCACCGTGTTTCACTGACGATTCACCAATATATTTGTCTATTCAGAAAGCCGTAAATTCACCAAACTGCCAAGAAATTGCAACGTATGGTGAAATTCACCTCTTGGTGCAATTTGGTGGCAAGCTTGGTGCTTATTGAATTACAATATATCAAGCACGGAGCCAAAAACGCTCGTAGATTTATGAGACCGAATATTTTAACAAATCAGAGGTTTCACCCCGAAGCAGAGTTCGCATATTGCACATTACCACCACCCAAACCGTACCCGTCACTCAATCCAGGGCTTCACAAATTAAATCTTCCAGCACACTGCAGTTTTAGGAGCGAAGGACATTTTGAATTTGTGTAGAAGAATCCAGACGTTCGAGTCAAATGTAAAACCTTTGAAGCAGTAGTTCCCTGGATCCTGGGTTTGTCAAGTCCTGCCTGATGCCCACATCGCACCCCCTTCTGAAGGCTCGAGCAACCATTGTACAAATTAGGAGCCAATGAAAAAAACTGGGAGACAAAATAAGTTTTTTTCAGGAGCCAGGCAAAGGTTTGTTTGATGATGCAAGTAGAAGATTTCCAAATTTTGGGACTAGGGTTAAAATTCCAGGAGCCAGCAGCTACCTGTCTCCTGGATTTGTTAAACCCTGCCTTACTGCATGCACGGCCAAAACAGACATACTAACCTACATGTAGAACACTGTCGCGCGGCTCCTAAGGCCGGTGTCAGACAAGCTTACTATGTGCGCATGTACAGACACGCCTCCCGATGTCTGTTGCACCATAGTGACGTTTCGACAGGGCCGGCCCCATGGTGAAGTGTGTCCACAAGTTGCACGCGTGCTACATCGGACGAGCCGATACCCTGTCGAAACGGTACGACGCGCGTTTGCCGGGGCTGCAAATCGCAATCCTCCATAGGAGAATCGAGCCTTGCAGCGCTGAGTGCACTGACTGCACTCAGCGAAGTGGCCAGATGGGCGTCAGAGACGAAGGAACATCCACTGCCATGGACGTTCCTACCACTCTGAAAAACGCTCATCCGACACTGGCCTAAAAAGGTGTAGTTGGCTCCTACATTTGGAAATGTTTTTTCATGCCTTGAGATAAAGTATGTGTTGTATTTAACCCCTTCACTGCTGATGACGTGTGGGACACGTCCTCATTGATGCACGTTACATGCTGAGGACGTGCCCCACACGTCATCAGCTGTGCGGGACCCCCGGCAGAGATACTCACCTCTCTGTCCGGGGTCCCGCAGCGTTCTGACTTCAGCGTCCTCAGACGCTGAAGTCAAGCTCCTCCCCGTGTAAATGGCGTCGTGACATCATTTCCAGGCGACCCCCCGGCAATGCCGGGAGATAGCCTGGAAGGGAGGGGGGGGAATCCGTTCGGATCCCTCTCCCTCCCGATCGGGAAGGAGCAGCGCCAAAAGCCAGGCACCGCTTAAAAGGGGAGAGTCGAAGTGCGGCCTAGCTCCGGTGGGGGCCGCTATCTTGGATGGCGGCTCCACCCCCGGGTCCCCCCCTCGCTGCCCGACGTCATCACGCATAGCGTGATGACGTCAGATAGCCGGGGAACCCCTAGCTGCCCGGGGATTTCCCAAGGAAATCCCCTGGTGGAGATAGGGGGTTCCTATGAACCCCGATATCTCCAGAACCGTGGCAGCTAGGGGGTCATGGACCTTTAAAGACCACTTTAAAACAATGTGGTCAGGAGGAGTAGATCAGCTTTCATTCCAGCGTCTGGCAGCCGCTGTTACTCCCTATAACAGCGGAGTGCCAAAAAAAAAAAAAAACAAGGGCCTGGGTGCTCGCAAAGCATTAATAAAAGCCATTGGATTGGTAAGAAACCTGAGCGTTCAGCCACCAGTCTGCTTTGACACACTGCTGTTACAGGTAGTAACCCCAGCTGTCAGCTCAGATCAGCACCAAGGGAGCCCGACGCTGGATTGGAAAGGTGGGCAGTTCTTTCTGACCGTTTGCTCCCTCCCTGAACACTAAGCTTGGAAACGGCCCACTGGTACACCCAAGGTGGAAACACTCCATAACCATTCAATTTACACTTAATACTTAGGGAAAAAACACTATTCGAAAAACACAAAAAACCCACAGTGTATAATCCTTGTTTCACACAAAAGGGGGAATGTCTAGGTTGGAGTTAGTCACTTTTCCGATGCAGATAATGCAGTGAAAATTATAAAATACACACTAGAAGAAAGCTACTTGCAGGTGGCAAGGGTGCAGGTTATCTTAATAATGAAACTACTGTCAGAGGTAATACACGCTGCATCCCAACCAGTAGCTTCGTTCACGATTTATCAGGATTGAAACTACTGGACATCGCTCATGCTTATAATACCTGCACAATATGGGGGGGGGGGAGAGATAATAGTTGTAGAGATTTACATTTTTCACAATCCAGGGCAGCCAAGGCCCATAAGCATCTTTCTACACAAAAAAAAGGGTACAGGGTAAAATTCTATACTACATATACACTTAGGTCTAGGGATGCACCGATACCATTTTCTTTAAAACCTAGTACAAGTACCGATACTTTTTAAAAGTACTCACTTTTATTTAATGTCATGTGACAGCTTTTCAATAAGAACAGACCGCATATAAAATGGCCAAAGCTCATACATTACCCCCCAGCTCACCCTCATTGCCCCCCAGCTACCAGGCTCCTCCGCGTCTTCTTTCTTCGAGCAGCTGCCGGCAGAGGTTGTAGCCCGGCCGCTCGTTGGGAACCACGCGCACAGCCGCAGTGTCGCGAGATCGCTTAGTTCACAGGATCTTGCGAACTCTGCGATCTCACGAGATTGTGGCTGTGCGCGTGGTTCTCAACGAGCGGCCAGGCTACAACCTCTGCCGGTGGCCGCTCGAAGAAAGAAGACGCTGGAGAAGCCTGGCAGCGCCAACGAAACCCAGCGCTGGCTTCCGTATCGGGGCCCCTGCACGAGTACCAAGTACTCATGCAGGTCCTGGTATCGGCACCGATACTAGTGTAGCGCTGTGTTAAAAATCTTGCTGTGGCAGTACCTATTTTTGGCCACAAGATGAAGACTATCGCGATCAGAGATACTGGACATTGGGACTACAATGCCCGGCATGCTTTGCCAGAAGACAGGAAGTGGGTGGGGACTGGACACTTACATCCTCTGCCTCGTGGAGAAAGTTCCAGAGCGCGCCAGGGAACAGGAGAAAGCAGACGCACTGAGGAGATCGTGAGAGAACCTAGGCCAAAGCCCGAGGGAGACCTGTTATTCCTGCCTGAGTCACTCAATCTGAGGAGAAGGAGACTTGCCAGAGCTCAGACATTGCTGCAGACCGGCGGAATCGAACGGAGAGCAGGCGGTGAGCTGGACAAGCTGCATGAAGTCAGACAACGGATCCGGCCGCTAGTATCCCCAGTCAAAATCCGGAGGAGAGACGTCCTGGGTCAGCGGAGCCTAAAGCCTGCGTCGGATGGGTGAGAGGCCTCCAAGGCTGTTTGTGATTAAAGAGAAAACAGCAGCTTGACCTTTAAAGTCCACAGGGCCCCAACTGACTAGTCGAAGACTTTCCTTCATGTAAATTCACTGGCCAGTTGAACAGTACCCGGGTACCACATACATACATATACACCTTTTTACATTCCGGGACTTAACCTGTGCAGGACTCATTCTGTTACGAATCGGAACAAGGGGGTTAAAGATAAAGTTACGTTTCGAACTATATTTTTCTCTTTTTCCGCTGCGCGTTTACCGCAATACGAAGGGATTGTAGGTTTTGGGTTTCGCTACGTGTCCCCTTTTTCTGAACTATCGGGAAATTGCATTCTTTTATGTTCGGTCGCGAATATTTTATTTTCCGAAATACGAAGCCTCGTGTTTCGTTTCTTTTCCGCTGCGCGTTTTACCGTGATACGAAAATATTGTAATAATACTTGTGAATACCGTGCTTCAACATCTGCTCAAGATTTTAGTAAACTATTTAAATGATAAAAACTCACAACTGTGTTGGAGTATATTTATTCCCTAGTGCGGGGAGACTGACCCGTGGTTCATTTTCAGCGGCTCCTCCGGGCGTGAGCGCTACACTAGTATCGGTGCATCCCTACTTAGGCACAATTTTAGTTTCCAGTATTTACCAAAACATATTCAAGCTATAGTTCTATAATGGATATGGGCTGAAAGTGCACACTCAGGTTTAATTTGAGGGTATTTACAAATTGGAGGAAGGGTTTAAGAGTTACAGCTATTAAGAGTAGCCACCCCCCTCTTTCAAGGGACCAAAAGTAATTGGACAATTGATTCAAAAGTTGTTTCATGACCAGGTGTGGGCTACTCCATTATTTCTTCATCAATTAAGCAGGTAAAATGTCTGGAGGTGATTGTAAGTTTGGCATTTGCATTTGGAATCTATTGCTGTGAACCGACATCATGCGTTCAAAAGGAGCTGTCCATGCAAGTGAAACAGGCCATTGTAAGGCTTCAAAAGCAAAAACAAATCCATCAGAGAGATAGCAGCAACATTAGGAGCGGCCAAATCAACAGTCTGGTACATTCTGAGGAAAGAAGAACGCACTGGTGAGCTCAGCAACACAAAAAGGCCTGGACGTCCTCTGAAGACAACAGTGGTGGATGATCGCAGGATCCTCTCTATGGTAAAGAAAAGCACATTCACAACATCCAGACAAGTGCAGGAGACTCTCCAGGAGGTGGGCGTATCATTGTCAAAGTCTACAAATCAAGAGAAGACTTCACGAGAGCAAAGAATTAGTGTTCACCATAAGGGGCAAACCATTCATATCTCTGAACAGAAAAGCCAGAATTAAACTAAGATTAATCAGGTACCAGAGTGACAGGAAGAAAAAAGTGGAGAAGGCTTGGAACCGCTCATGATCCAAAAGCAAACATCATCTGTAAAACATGGTTGAGGCATTGCAATGGCATGGGCATGCATGGCTTCCAGTGGCACTGGGTCATGTTTATTGATGTGACAAGACAGAAGCAGCTGGATGAATTCAACAGTGTTTAGAGATATACTGTCAGCCTAGATTCAGCCAAACGCAGCAAAGTTGATTGGACGGTGCTTCACAGTTCAGATGGACAATGATCCTAAACACACTGCAAAAGCAAGAAGGAAAAGAAGTGGAATATTCTGCAATGGCCAAGACAATCACCTGATCTCAACCCAATTGAGCAGCATTTCATTTGCTGAAAGCAAAACTAAAACTAAAAAGAACTGAAGACAGCTGCAGTTGGAAACCAAGTCTTTGCTAATGTAAAGGTAAAGGATTCAACAAAATATTAAAAATGAACATTTATGATTATATTCATTTGTCCAATTACATCTGAGCCCCTGAAAATGGGGGGGGGCGTGTATAAAAATGGTTGTAGTTCCTAAAAATTGTACTTGATACCATTTATGTTCAACCCCTTGAATTAAAGCTGAAAGTCTGCACTTCAAATTCATTTGGATGGTTTAATTTTATTCTGGTGGCATGCAGAGCCAATATAATAAAAATTGTGCTGTGTCCAAATATATATGGACCTAACTGAATATACATTATATAGCGCCGGCATATTCCGCAGCGCTGAACAATGGGCAGCACAATATATATCTTACAATACATTGATGAAGGCCCTGTTCCTGTGGAAATTTACAATCTCCAAGTGTTGGGGGTGGAAACTGGAGGAGAGGACTGCAAGGCGAGAGTGATGGACTGCAAGGCGAGAGTGATTGTCTGGTTGAGGCAGTGAGGTGTATTAGGCCCCGTTCACACCTGGGCGTTTTACAGCGCGTCCCTGTGCACTGTAAGACGCCTAAACACGGAAATCCCATTTCCTATGGGGCCCGTTCACACCTAGGCGTAAAACGTCCTAGTACAGCAGCTTCTTCGGGGCGTATTGCAGCGCATTCACAGCTATAGACTGCAGCGTGAACTCGCTGCAATGCGCGTTCACGCATTTTTTTACGTTTGCGCGATACGCGCGTCAAAAAAAAAAGGTGTGAACCCAGCCTTAGTGAGTCGGCTTCCCTAAATAGGAATGTCTTTAGGGGAAAGTCTGACAGTACGAGGGAGAGTGTACCCGAGGATGGGGGCTGCGCGTGAGAAATCCTGCAGTATCATGGGAAGAGGTGATGCGGGGAGAAGCTAGACGCAGGTCACTGTTTGATCTTAAGGAGCGGGCTGGGGTGTATTTGGGGATTAGTGAGGACAGGTAGTGGGGAGCTGAGTTAGAGAGGGTTTTGTAGGTCAGGGTAAGGATTTTGAATTTAATTCTGCAATGGATGGGGACCCAGTAAAGGGACTCGCAGAGACAGAGCGTCGGGTGAGGTGGATGAGCCTGGAAGAGGCATTCAGAATGGATTGTAGGGGGACGAGGCAGGAGAGAGGGAGGCCAGCAGAAGATTAATACAATAGTCAAATCAGGAGATTACAAGGGTGTGGATGAGTTGCTTTGTGATGCCCGCGGTAAGAAATATCACGCACACACATTGCAGTTACCTCACTGGTCAGTGTGCTGCGCGACACCTTTTAGTTTTATTATTTTTTAGCTCCATCACAATGATTGCTAAATATCATGGTGGATTTCTAGCTGGCAGAGAATCAATGCTACATCTGGCTGTGTGGCTGACTGAGCATGATGGAGCCAAACTGTAATTATGGGCAATACACTAAGGCTCCGGTCGTGGCAGGCTCCTCACAGCTTGCCGTCATGGTCACATCTTTCTGGGAGGCTGAAGACAAGGGGGGTTGGGGGGGTTGCTGCTCACTGCTCCTCCTGCATCAGCACCAAAAGAAGCCGTCCAATGAGGAGACGGCAGCAGTGACGAAGTTATCAGCATGCAGCAGGGGATGGGGATGCCGAGCTGGAGCACAGAAAGGATAACCACCCACAAACACAAAGCAGCCTGGAATCCAAGCGATAATCCATTCAGTGAATAGGAGAAGACATTAAAACTGGTTTATTGGTTTCCAGGTTATAATTGTAAGGGATGCTGCATAATACAGGGTGATATGGTCTTCTCGCAATCTCAACCAGATATTCTGGAAATCAGTCCCACGGATGACGCACCAGCAGTTGCTGCACAAGGCAGAGGTCTATTTTGCTGTTACATAGGTTTTTTCCCCCTCCTTTTGGATGTGTGAATAAGAGGTTACATAATAACATAAAAAAAAATACAATGAGTTATTACAGATGTCAACAACCCTGGACCTCCAGAGGTTTTAGAACTATATTTACCATGATGCTCAGCCAATCTAATGAATGCCTGAGCATAGGAGGAGATGTAGTTCCAACCCATCTGGAGTGGAGGGCCAAGGGTGCCGATCCGAGTTACAATGATGTATTAAAAATGACAGCAATTTGAAATTATGCAGGTTGTTTTTCTTTTTCTACCGTGTTCTACCAAGGTAAATAATCCACGTCTCCCATCATGCACTGCTCTGTTGACAATCACCTTAAAATGTTCCTGGAAAGTTCACACTAGGTTACAAAACCAATTAAGCCGTGATGTCACCCAGGCAAGATTAACGACATTGTGAAGATTATGTAAGAGCTTTACCACAATCACTGGCAATCACATCGGGAAATGTACACACACACCACATCAGGGTTTGACAAACTGAGGTAGCAACGGCCTACAAAGTGTCTGGGAGTGGGACATTTTGCGCCGGTGATTCCCAACCCTGGTCCTCGGGTCCCTCTAACAGGCCAGGTTTTAAGGATTCCTTTGGGGAAATGCAGACTGAATTCTGCAATCACTGAGCAGCAAATCCTATCACCTGTGCTGTGCTTCAGATATCTGCAAACCTGGCCTGTTAGGGGTCCTGAGGACAGGGCTGGAAACACTGGTCTACAGAAATCCAATACAGGCAATACTTTGCTTGATTTTCTAAAAATGCATCATCGCTGGTTACACAGGGGTTTATTCAATGAGAGGTGAACTTTGCCCAAATTGCGAGCACTGATACACACCGGCATATGCCACCGCTGCAACAGTGGTGGTTTTCACCATAGAAGAATCCAAACAGCAGCAGGAGAAGCTTTACGGAGAAGCTTCTGTCGCGCTTTGGTTATTTCCTGTATGAAAGGCTGGCATACGTTGCCATTACAACAACAGCAAGTTTTACCGCTGTTCACAACTTCGTCAAACACCGGCACTGTATGCATGACCCTTACATTTTCTTGCTTAACCTCACTGGCGGTCTGATTCTGACATATTTTAGATGTCAGAATCGGTCCTATTTATTCTGGCCCCCTAGCGGTATGAGTGTGGCTCGGGGGTTAACTTTCAATACTAAAAGCGGTATCCCCGAGCTACACTCGGGCCGATACTTACATGTCCTGCGCCCCCTCACTGTCCCCGCAGTCACACTGCAGCCAATCGCAACATCACACTTCCTGGTTTCACTCCTCACGAGAAGAGAAGTAGGAGGGGGGGCGCATATTATGAATCAATGACTACATGTCTCCTGGATAGGTCAAGTCCTGTTGTAAAGGCATGTATAAAGCTATTTCCACAAGCTGCGAGAATCAGCTGTTAGGTAGAAGATAATGGCGGCATTAAGCGATATATATGCATGAATTGGGTAACAATGTCTGGGAGCATGATCGAGGGATGGTATTTAGGACCCAGGATCCTGTATGGCCTCTATCCTCTTGCACACTTGTTGCCAATTAATTAACCCCTTAACGTCGGGCATCCGCACAGGTACACCTCGCCGACAGGTGCTACAGATTGGGGCCTGCCTGTAGCCAATGTGCGCCATTGGCTGCAGGGGGACGGCCTGAGTTCAGGCCATCCCCATGCAGTCAATGACGCGTGCCGCATGCAGGGAGGGGCCGAGGTGGCATATTGAAGAGCACAGAGTGTACGTGTACACCCTGCGTCTTCAAAGCCCCCCCCCCCCGGCATACTATGTCCGGGGGCTGCAAGGTGTTAAGCAACAGGTAAATGCTCAGGCTGCTGATTCCTGGACAGAAGCATTTTAACCAGACTGCTAAGAGCAGGGCAGGGAGCAGTAACATCTACAAAATGCCGCGGTTTTCTATTGTTTATTAGATCATGTTACCTGGATAGTCAGAATTACTGTATGTTTAGTAAGTGCTCTTATGGAGCTATGATTTGGTTTGTAGTTTGTTTACACACCTGCAATAGAAATTCAAAGCCAAGTGCGGCGTTTGTTCATGATGGAATAAAAAAGACCTCATTGCACAACTTCAAGTCTGCAGCTGTTCATATGCTAGAGGACCATGTTTGGCTGGAACCAAATATCCATTCCAGAGTAGTACACACACACCTTCACAAAAGTATCCGGTGAGAGCACTACAGTGTCAAGCCACAGGTTCCTCCTTTATAGCTTTCTGTATCTTATTTCTGGTCATTTTTGTTCTTAATCTCGCTCTTTGTTGGTTAAAACAAAAAGGTTAACAAAGTCGGGTATAAATGTATCCACCCCTGTGGTAAACAGAGTCATTAAGGCTAGGGTCAGACGAACGCATTTTTCGCGTTGTCCGTGAAAAAGTGCGTTCGAACGAATGGACGTATTTTGTCACGGAATACGCGATAGCGGTCATACGATGCGCATTTTCGTCCGTGATTTTGTACGGATGATCAATAAAACCCTTTTGCGTCTGGACGTTATGTTGGCCGGACGTGTGCAGCGTCTGACGTCTCCCAATCACGCAAACACGCCGCTACGCGGCCGCAGCGCACTCTGTACGTCAGTAGTAGCGGTTTGACGTTCTCGAAAAAATGCGTTCGCTTGCCACTTGCGTTGCACGGACGAACTTTCGTGCGGCCGTTCGTCGTATGTTCGCCGGCATTGGACGTCATTTGCTGCTAGCACGGCCGTGATTTCGTGCGGCTAAACGCACGTTAAAACTGCGTTCGTCTGACCCTAGCCTAAAGTCTATGGAGTTGGAAAGTCTACTAGAGATCTGGCTAAGTTCCCTCTGGAGTTGGAATCGAGCCCCAATTATAGCTTTGCTTCGTCCTTTAGTTTTGTACAGAGTTTTCAGTTCCAAACAAAGCTTCCTCGTCAAGACACAAAGCACCATCTCTTTTGTAAAACCAAAAAGAGGACCTACAAAAAGGATCCACTGAGCTGTCCTCTGAAGATTGCAGCAACAAACCATCGGCAGGAACAGTGACAGCCACTGTGAAATGTGTTCATCAAAAGAATACCAGCCTGACCAGGGAAACCGCGACGAGCCAGGACAGACTGTCAGAATAAAGTTTAAATGTTTTCGAATGCTAATGTGAACTAGGTGGAAATCAAAGAGTTAAATTATTAAAGAAAATCTTATTGTGTTTAGACATTGATACACTACTGAACAGGAGACACATGCGCTTTGTAACTCAGACTTGACAGAGACAAATCGGGAGACGAAAGCTTGTCGTGTGATTGGGTCCCATGTGCTGGAGGATCTGGATTTTAGGACATTGCTCCATTACAAAGGATCAGGGTGAAGCGGATCTACCACGGTTTACATTCCTTTTGAAGAGCACAGGTTTATTTGAGGGTCATAAAATCATGGTGGTGTTCTATGAATTTGTGGTGCAGAATGCAAAAAATTATCTCAACTGGCTTTGCAGTTTTTCTTTTTAGGCTAGGGTCAAACGAACGCATTATTCGCAGCGACCATCAAAAAGTGCGTACGAAAGCATTGACGGATTTTTTTCACGGAATGCGCGAAAACGGTCAGACGACGCGCATTTTCGTGCGTGATTTTTTTACGGATCGTCAATAAAACACTTCTTGCGTCTGGACGTTATGTAGGCTGGACATTAGCAGCGTCTGACATCTCCTTATCACACAAACACGCCGCTATGCCACCGCAGCGCACTCTGTACGTCAGCACTAGCGGTTCTGCACTCTCAAAAAATGCATTCATTTTCCACTTGCGTTGCGCGACCGGACTTCGTATATTGGCCGTCATTGCGCGTCATTTGCTGCTACTGCGGCTGTGATTAAGTGCTCCTAAACGCACGTTAAAAATGCGCTAGTCTGACCCCAGCCTTAACTGCAACCCGCAATAAAGCGTGCCCTGAGCCGTGTCACCCATGTTTTATGACACCCCATAAAAAAAAAGTCACCACCTCCTGACTTTACCTCACAGCGACAAAGAATAAAACCCAAATATTTTACATTAAGTATGTAAAGTAGTGAAGAATACATCCAACAAATGGTACAGCCACGGTCTGAAGCATAAATCAGTGAACTTTGGGAAAAAGTAGGTTTTAGATTTCGCATTAGGGATGCGGCCGTGCCCAGGCCGGCTCCCAATCTTGAGGTGCCCTTTTTAATATTTGAAAAATCTTTGTATGCCGCGCTTTAGCAAAGGTTTCCTGCGTTTAGTTTTTAGGAGGAGCTGGCTGGGGAAGGCACCGCTCAAATTACAATGACACTTAGGACTGGTAGCCAAAGTTTTAAAAAAAAAAATGAAGATTTGTGTGGACCAATGACAGTTTTATGACACTTGAGAGCCAGTAAGCAAACCTAGTAGCCAATTAAACATTTCTAGAATCATTATAGGGGTTAGCCACAAGAGATGAAGTTGCCACCAAATTGCACAGAACAGCAAACTTCACCGTAGGATGCAATTCCTCTAGTCACTAAACGGTCAATTCACCAAATACTGGAGTATTGACAGCGAAATATGATGCAGTTCACCCGTGTCTGGCGATCTTTGGCAGCAGCGAAATTGTCCCGTAGGAACTATGCACAGAACAGAGTTGAAGTGACCTGATTTATGTTTTTTCCGTTTGACAGGCAAATCCCATAGGATGTAAAACAATATAAATTTTAAATACAAAAATGAAACATTCAGACAAGATTACTTATTTTTTCTTAAAGACTTTTTAATTCTCAGACATTTTTTTAAATAAACTTTATTAGACACATTTAAAAAAAAAAAAAAAAAAAGTTTAAACACCTATTAAGAGAGTTTTCCTTTTTTTCCTGCAGTTCGGCAGTCTTCGGTGCACTATGGTGACCCCGTCTTGAATAGTGAATTCACCGAAGGGTCGACAAAATGGATTTGCCGAAGTGCTAAACGCTGGAAATTCTCAGGTGCTTTGTGAAGAACATAATTTCTGTGTTTAATAATCCAAAACTGTATGAAGTAAAGAAGTAAAATTCTAGTAGCGCACGGCCAGCCCAGATTGCTCAAGATCTGTTATGAGAAAAGAAAAAACGTAGAAGTCGGAACAAAAAAAAAAAACACAATTTTTAGGAGTCCATGGCCGCTAAATTATGTCCTCAGAGGAATCCCCCAAAAGTAAAAATAAAAAGAAATTAAGGAATCTTGTAATGATCTTTTTCGGAACACCCAAGGCCTCTGCGGTCAGACAGATCTATTTACACACTTTTGAATTTTGACATTTAACGTTTAAAATAGAAAGGCAGCGGAGCGTCACTTTAAAGAGGACGTGACCCCTTTCCGTTCCTGACTGCCAGTGACTCTTCATATTGTCGCTCACCCCTAGTGACTGGAAACGTGTTTACTGCGACGGAGTGTCAGGCGCAAAACACAAATTCCAACATATCCAAGTGCTTTGGATCATGGGATTCGGCTTATTTACATGGTGTGCCAGGCTGTGCCTTGAGAGCCTCTTACGTGTAGGTTGTGCACCCCCCCCCAAGTTGTTTTTATTTTTTTTCTGCTTGCTCCTGGGGCCTCTGAACATCTGAGAGGTGACAGCTCCTCTTTAAAAAAAGAGGGCTGAACACTGGCGCACATGGCAGCAAAGGTCTTCCATGGAATGTGTTGTGACTTTGCAATGGTTGCGTTGCTAGGAAACGCCCTCGCTGATGGTATCCGGCAGCCCTGCCACATAACAAAGGTCAGTCCATGCCGTGGTTTATAGGGGTCTGGAAGAAATCAGATTTCTAGCCTTGATGAAAATAAATCAAAATTTAGTATAAGTGGCTTTTTCGATTTTCTCATTTTAATGATTTTTTGTTTTGGAGGAGTTGGGTCGGTTCTTCCTCACCATGTTGGCAATTTATACACAACAATCACGCCAAGGATCTACCTATAATTACGTCCTAGCGACAGCGTGCACTGGGCAGAAGGTGACCTGCAGGTGGTGTCCAGCCCTGACCGAAACTGGTTACAAAACAAGTCCGTCAGACATACAGATGAGACTCCGAACCTCAAATGAACCGGACCAGCTGTGATACGCCTCATGTGAGAGACTGTCGCCACAGATATGTATAGGGCAAAAAGCGAGATTAAAATCCTCCACATAGCAAATAATCAAGTTTATAATTGGAGAAGACATTTTACACATCCGAGAACTGCTTTACCCACACAGCTCCTATGCTACATTATTCCCCATATGTAGCAAGGAACTCTGGGTAAGACATGCAAATAAGCCATCTAGCATGGCATTGCATTGGCAAGGAGGGTTCTGTGTAAGAAAACACACTGGATGCAAAAATGTGGGAAATTGGAGACCTCATTTGCATGTTTTACCCAGGGTACCTTGCTGCATATGGGGAATGTAGCACATAAGCTCTGTGGGCAAAGCAATTCTCTGAATTTCGGAGATGTATGAATGTGACAGATCTAAAATTTTCCGCAAGAAGTACCAAAGAGTTTAATATTTATAAATTTACTGAGAACGAGCCGTGGTGCGTTTTGCCATCAGAAGATACAATCGTCCGTCTTTAACCATGTGTAAAAAAAAATCTCAAAACGCAAGCGTAGGTAAAATTACCAACTTTACTAATCTGCCATCAAATGTTTGTGGATGCACTACACAAAACGAAAATGGCATAAAAACAAGAGACCTTCACTGCAGTAATGGGGGGGGGGGGGAGAACACCACCACCTTGCGTCAACCAGGAGCACATCGTAACAAAACGTTGGAAGCAAAAAGGAAGCGAGCAGCTATATGGACGCCAAAAACTGACAAAAAGTTCTATAGCCGATTTTTTTTTTTACGTGATTTTAGCTAGGGAGGCACCGATACCACTTTTTTAAGACTGAGTACGAGTACCGATACTTTTGTTCAAGTACTCACCGATACCGAGTATCGATACTTTTATCTTCCGTCATGTGACCGCTTTCCAATAAGAACAGACCTCATATAAAGCCCCCAGGTCTCATGGATATGCCCCACAGCTCACCTGGAGCTCCCCGCTCATACTTACCTTCCTTTAGCGACGCCGGGAAAGTCTTTGCGCGCGCACTCCTTGGAAGGTCCCCAGCCGCGACCACGTGGGACCATGTGATCGCGGCTGGGGTCCCTTCAACGAGCGCACGCGGGGAAACTTTCCCGGCGTCGCTAAAAGGAAGGTAAGTATGAGCGGAGACCAGCTGCAGGGCCTGTCCGAATGCTCTATCGGCATTCGGACAGGCCCTCCAGCTGCTCACTTTGTTTATACTTACCTTCCTTTAGCGACTCCGGAAAGTTTCCGCGCATGCGCTCGTTGGAAGGACCCCAGCCGCGATCACATGGTCCCACGTGGTCGCGGCTGGGAACTTTCCAAGGAGCGTGCAAAGACTTTCCCGGCGTCGCTAAAGGAAGGTAAGTATAAACAAAGTGAGCAGCTGCAGGGCCTGTCCGAATGCCGATAGAGCATTCGGACAGCCGCCCCAGCCCCTCTGATGCCGGGTCAATGCCGACTTCCGGTATGGAAAAAAATAATCGGGGGTACTGCAGGAGTACCAAGTACTCCTGCAGTACCCGGTATCGGCACCGATATCGATACTAGTATCGGTATCGGTGCAACCCTATTTAGCTAAAACTCCACAAAAATAGTGCAGCATCATTGTTCACATAATTAAAATGTGAAAAAAAAATGTTGCATTAAAAACAAGATTTTTTTAAAACATTTTATTTAACTTTTAACATGGTCATGTTTGGCATCATTGGAAAGGTGCCTTTCAAACAAGGCTAAAGTCAGACGAACGCAGTCTGGGCACACTCTGCGAGCGTGTACAACGGACAGACGTACTGATGGAAGATACTGTAGACACCGCACGGTCCGTTTTTGTTGACGGACGTAGGAAGCAAAAAAAAAAAAAACTATGGGAAATAAAAATTTGAAAAGAATATTAAAAGCCATTTTGTGTGTCAAGGTGCTGGACGTCGCAAATGCGCTGCGTCTGACCCATCACTCACACAGAACGCTACGTGAACTTGGCGCACTCTGCGCTTCCATCCTAGCGGTTTTACGTTCTTGCCCAACTTGCGTCTG
This sequence comes from Leptobrachium leishanense, assembly GCA_009667805.1. Taxonomy (NCBI): domain Eukaryota; kingdom Metazoa; phylum Chordata; class Amphibia; order Anura; family Megophryidae; genus Leptobrachium; species Leptobrachium leishanense. The sequence continues at coordinate 17,631,743 of CM019063.1, read as the reverse complement.
TTTGCCACGTGCGTTCGGTACGGACGCACTGAGTGTGTGGGTCTCTATTGATCATGATTCTATGCTACGATGGACGTTAAACTGTGCGGCAACACAGACATGATCACTGCGTTCATCTGACACGGGCCTTATACCAAGCATTTGAGGAAATATTTTACCAGGAAGAATACATTGAGATTTCTCTGGTTTTCGAGTATGTTCTGGGTGGCGAGTATGTATGTTAAAAAAATAATTTAAAAAAAATGCACTTTTAATGTTTTAAAAAATATTTTTACTTCTAGCATTCTGGCAGGACATGACGTATACATATGATGATAGATTATGAATCTGCCGATGGTGGATCATTCATGCGTCCTCTGTGCTGTGCAATAAAGGGCGAGTGTAGATTATTTTTGAATAATTGTTATTTTTAAGTGATTTTGCAAACTCACAACATATCCATCCTATGGTGGTTTTTCTTTTTTCTGTAAGAGACCTTTATATTAATATCAAATCATATGACCTTACATGTAAATTCCAGACATTTTCCTTAAGTAGGCTGACCTCCTGCACCTCGGGGAATCAAATTTCCCCACTCTGCAGTGAATTCACCATTCACCGCAGGGTCCCCGAAATGCACAGAACAACAGAACACCAAAATGTTGGCGTCATTTCGGTGCTCTGTGAGCAACCCCTTTAGTGGTGGGTTTTTTGCCGCCCCCTGGAAAGTGCCAGCCTAGGCCTTGCCTACCCAGGACATACTTGAAAATTAGTGAAATCTCAATGTGTCCCTCCTGGTAAAATACTTTGCAAAAGTAAAAAAAAAAGAAGGATTGTGTGAATTAAAGTCAGGTCCCAGATTTTTAAACACCGATAGAAAAAAGGATAATGGAAAAACACAGAACTGGATTAAGAAATCCACTGTGGCGCAGGATTTTATCCCCTGCCACCACAAAATGCCCCGTGACACAATCCATGTAGACGCGGAACCTCGTGGAACCTGCGCCTGCCGTTACCAAAGACAAATGAATGACGCGCAGCTTTAACAGCGAAAAGGGGGAGAAAACCTGATTAAAAGGAGGGCTAGATCCATACACACGCACCAACAGGGATACCACGGGAAAACCGCAACAGAATAAAATACCATCATTGCTTATTTTCTTGTAATTTTGGCAGGCGGAGAGGCAGGACGCCACGCACAGGATCACGCCATCCGAACGGCAGCTTAATCCATGCGTGAGCGCCTGATGACTTCCATACGCAGCACGAACCCCAGAGAGGAGAGTTTACTTTCGCTGAATGTAAGCTTGTTGGAGTGGGTTATATAAACACGTCAGGAGTGCGTCCTCTCTGGCATGTGAAACGACACCGGGCCTGAGCCCTGCAAGCTTATCCACACCGCCGCAATCCTCAAAGAGAAAAAAAAAAAAACATTTTAACTCAGCGGGGCCTGCAGGTGCGGCTACCGGGGACAACGAGAAGGAAGCCACACTTCATTAGAAACATTAAACTCTGACGCTGTCTTCAGGCACGTGTTCCTAAATCCAGATCAATGAATGATACGCAAATTCTCTTTCAAAGCAGACCGTACGGAAGCCCACGCTGGTCAGTCCACGGCCTGCTGGGCACAATGCAGCAGGGCTGCAACTAACCATTTGCATAAATTGAAAAAAATAAATCAGGATTTTTAAAAAAAAACAACAACCCCTGCCCCCCCTCCTTTTTTTCCTCCGTAAGCAATTTGCATAGTGTAGATTACTTTTGTACGTACATACACACATTTCATACTTTTCACACAAGGTACGTGAGCGCCTGGCCACAGTGGTGGATTGATGCTGCGTGCCCAGCTTACGCCGGGTGCACACGAGCGCAGAGTGGAAGGAACGTCCGTGAGAGTTGACTTTCCTTCCACTCGACACCTGCCTATGGAGGATCGCGCTTTGCAGCCGTCGACGCGCATCGATGGGGAGGATCTCTAGGCGGACGCATGCTACGCTCACACTTCGTACGCACAAGCATTTGACCGGCCCCGTCGCAGCGTCACACGGCTGCGACAGTAAGTGCGTGCGCACTAATTGAACTCGTCAAATGAATGCAGTCTGGGCGCACTCTGCATGCATGCATAACAGATGTACATACTGATGGAAGATACTGTAGACACCACACAGTCCGGTTTTTTTGACAGACGTAGAAAAAAAAAAAAAAAAAAAAATACAGGAAAATATGGGAAACTAAATTAATTTAAATTTAATGACCGGTACAGTCAGCCAGACAAAAAAAAAATATATATATATTCTGAGCGTCAACACGCACACAGGCCGCTACGCGGATGCAGCGCTTTTATGTTGAGGCCTAAATGGCGTCTGTTGCCACCTGCGTGGTGCGTGTGCACATACTTCTTGTGTTGGTCTCTATTGATCACAAATTAATGCTACGACGGACATTAAACTGTGTGGTGACACTGACGTGATGACTGCATTCGTCTGATGCTAGCCTAAGCCCATGTCTGCCTCCTCCCCAAACGAACGCAGCTAGGAGCGCTCAGACATGAGGTCAACACGAAAGCAGGGTGAGAAAGGAGCCTGACCACTTTAATAAGCTAAAAGTGGTCAGGGTGCGTAGAGTGTCCCTTTACAATAATTTCATGAACAAACGGACCGAGGAGGGTCCGGAGGTGGAAGGGAGTGAGTTTGGGCAAGGGACTTGACCCGAGTATGAGAGGGCATGGGTTTTTGCAAAAGACTGGACCTGATTGTGGAAGGGAGTTTGTAGGAAGGGACCGGACCAAAAGGGAGAGAATGGCAGCTCCAGCCCAAAGGGGGTGGCACAGGACTCCAGCGGCACAGCATTGATACCCAGTAGCAGTAAGCCAGGGTTTGTGCTATGGTTGTAAACTGAATAGAAACAAACTGGCTGTGTCTGACATAACCCTGGAGCTAAATCCCTACAGAGTAAAGCAGCGGCGCATCTTCTGCAATCATCTCCGAAGCAGAGTCTGAGGTCACAACATTAACACAGCCTGACTCCAAACTGTGTGAACACACACACACACTTAAATTGATCGAGAATAGTTATTGATTAGAGTTGTTTCAGCCCAATACAGACACACGCAGATTTAGCACCAACAAAAGCGAATGGAAAACCAACACCAAAACTATTAGAAAACATAAAAATGGAGGAAAATAAAAGCAAACCACCCACACAGCCCATCACACTTTCTGGGCATCACAAATAAACTTTTCCACTGGCCAACACAGCAATGCCAATATCCCAGACACTGTACATCTGGAATAGCTGCACCTTAATGCAGGAGACGCACAACGAATACACAATAAAAGGCCTCCTGGACAGTTAGCGTGAGCAACGGCTCCATGAACGAGTGGGCAGGTGTATTTATGTGGGAGGTGACACTATACAGCTAATAAATTGCATACAAACAACATCTATACACACACACAAAATCAGAGTGTTGATGTGCTGGTGCGCTCCACGGAATTCACGGCCCGAGCTCCAGTCGGCGAGGCATTATAATCCAGATATTGTAACCAGCGCTCAGGACCCGACGAACATTTGTCAAAACCAAAACGGTAATTTCCTGTGTGTGAATAAATTGGTGAAATCTTTATTAGATCCTCAAGTGCTGGACACAATGTCTGGATAATTCTATAGAATCAGAGAAGCAGTGCGCAGCTATAGCACATTATAAGAGGAGCTTGTTATTTAAATATATCATCCCAATAAAAAAAGGTATCACTGCGCACTGAAACACTGTGGCGAGTTTGGCGTCTGGACTAGCACGGTTTATCCAGCCTATCTACACAGACACAATGTTTAACATGTGGATTTATGTGCACACAGTGTGTAACGCTGCCTTTATCCTCCAGTGAAAACATATGCTGCAAACTCACTAATAAACACAACTAATCCAATACACATCTTACACCAGGACTCAGCTATTTTAGACCACAGATGTTGCAACTACATCTCCCATGATGCTCAGCTGCTCATCGGGCTTGTCAACCTACATAGTAAATGCAGTTCCAAAACATCTGGAGCCAAAGTTGCTGAGCATCGCACGAGCACAACGTTTCACATTTTTAAGGCTGTGATTAGATTTCGGGATAATTCCCTCGTGTCTGTTACACAGGTCCCCGGGACAGTCCTTTCGAATTGTATAAGAATTGAACCACCCTGACGGTTTTGCACTAAGCACCAGATTCGCTGTTATCCCGGCGACAATAAAGCGTTGGCGCTTCCCAACAGCAGATTCAAACAGCAGAAGCTTCATTAAATAATACACATTTGCTACAAGGGTGAACAACACCACTGTGCCACCACATCACCGAGGGGGGGGGGGATTGTGGAGACATCTAGAGACAACGGAAAATCAGCACCAGGGGGAGCAAGACACGCACACCACGGGTGGAGCGGAGATCAGAGGAGACACGCACGCCACGGGTGGAGCGGAGATCAGAGGAGACACGCACGCCACGGGTGGAGCGGAGATCAGAGGAGACACGCACGCCACGGGTGCAGCGGAGATCAGAGGAGACACGCAAGCCACGGGTGGAGCGGAGATCAGAGGAGGCACGCACGCCACGGGTGGAGCGGAGATCAGAGGAGACACAGCACGCCACGGTGCAGCGGAGATCAGAGGAGACACGCAAGCAACGGGTGGAGCGGAGATCAGAGGAGGCACGCACGCCACGTGGAGCGGAGATCAGAGGAGGCACGCACGCCACGGGTGCAGCGGAGATCAGAGGAGACACGCAAGCCACGGGTGGAGCGGAGATCAGAGGAGGCACGCACGCCACGGGTGGAGCGGAGATCAGAGGAGGCACGCACGCCACGGGTGGAGCGGAGATCAGAGGAGGCACGCACGCCACGGGTGGAGCGGAGATCAGAGGAGGCACGCACGCCACGGGTGGAGCGGAGATCAGAGGAGGCACGCACGCCACGGGTGGAGCGGAGATCAGAGGAGACACGCACGTCACAAAGGGGGGACGACAGAGGAGACACGCACGTCACAAAGGGGGGACGACAGGAGACACGCACGTCACAAAGGGGGACGACAGAGGAGACACGCACGTCACAAAGGGGGGACGACAGAGGAGACACGCACGTCACAAAGGGGGGACGACAGAGGAGACACGCACGTCACAAAGGGGGGACGACAGAGGAGACACGCACGTCACAAAGGGGGGACGACAGAGGAGACACGCACGTCACATAAGGGGGGGGCAGAGGAGACACGCACGTCACAAAGGGGGGGACAGAGGAGACACGCACGTCACAAAGGGGGGACAGAGGAACACGCACGTCACAAAGGGGGGACAGAGGAGACGCACGTCACAAAGGGGGGACAGAGGAGACACGCACGTCACAAAGGGGGGGACAGAGGAGACACGCACGTCACAAAGGGGGGGACAGAGGAGACACGCACGTCACAAAGGGGGGGACAGAGGAGACACGCACGTCACAAAGGGGGGACAGGAGACACGCACGTCACAAAGGGGGGACAGAGGAGACACGCACGTCACAAAGGGGGGACAGAGGAGACACGCACGTCACAAAGGGGGGGACAGGAGACACGCACGTCACAAAGGGGGGGACAGAGAGACACGCACGTCACAAAGGGGGGGACAGAGGAGACACGCACGTCACAAAGGGGGGACAGAGGAGACACGCACGTCACAAAGGGGGGGGGACAGAGGAGACACGCACGTCACAAAGGGGGGGGACAGAGGAGACACGCACGTCACAAAGGGGGGGGGACAGAGGAGACACGCACGTCACAAAGGGGGGGACAGAGGAGACACGCACGTCACAAAGGGGGGGACAGAGGAGACACGCACGTCACAAAGGGGGACAGAGAGACACGCACGTCACAAAGGGGGGGACAGAGGAGACACGCACGTCACAAAGGGGGGACAGAGGAGACACGCACGTCACAAAGGGGGGACAGAGGAGACACGCACGTCACAAGGGGGGGACAGAGGAGACACGCACGTCACAAAGGGGGACAGAGGAGACACGCACGTCACAAAGGGGGAACAGAGGAGACACGCACGTCACAAAAGGGGGAACAGAGGAGACACGCACGTCACAAAGGGGGGACAGAGGAGACACGCACGTCACAAAGGGGGGGACAGAGGAGACACGCACGTCACAAAGGGGGGACAGAGGAGACACGCACGTCACAAAGGGGGGGGGAACAGAGGAGACACGCACGTCACAAAGGGGGGGACAGAGGAGACACGCACGTCACAAAGGGGGGGGACAGAGGAGACACGCACGTCACAAAGGGGGGGGACAGAGGAGACACGCACGTCACAAAGGGGGACAGAGGAGACACGCACGTCACAAAGGGGGGACAGAGGAGACACGCACGTCACAAAGGGGGGACAGAGGAGACACGCACGTCACAAAGGGGGGACAGAGGAGACACGCACGTCACAAACAAAGGGGGACAGAGGAGACACGCACGTCACAAAGGGGGGGACAGAGAGAGACCACGCACGTCACAAAGGGGGGACAGAGGAGACACGCACGTCACAAAGGGGGGGACAGAGAGACACGCACGTCACAAAGGGGGGGACAGAGGAGACACGCACGTCACAAAGGGGGGACAGAGGAGACACGCACGTCACAAAGGGGGACAGAGGAGACACGCACGTCACAAAGGGGGGGACAGAGGAGACACGCACGTCACAAGGGGGGGGACAGAGCAGACACGCACTCACAAAGGGGGACAGAGCAGAAACACGCACGTCACAAAGGGGGGGGACAGAGCAGACACGCACGTCACAAAGGGGGGGGGACAGAGAGACACGCACGTCACAAAGGGGGGGGACAGAGGAGACACGCACGTCACAAAGGGGGGGACAGAGAGACACGCACGTCACAAAGGGGGGGACAGAGGAGACACGCACGTCACAAAGGGGGGGACAGAGAGACACACGCACGTCACAAAGGGGGGGGACAGAGGAGACACGCACGTCACAAAGGGGGGGACAGAGGAGACACGCACGTCACAAAGGGGGGACAGAGGAGACACGCACGTCACAAAGGGGGGACAGAGGAGACACGCACGTCACAAAGGGGGGGACAGAGGAGACACGCACGTCACAAAGGGGGGACAGAGGAGACACGCACGTCACAAAGGGGGGGACAGAGGAGACACGCACGTCACAAAGGGGGGGACAGAGAACACGCACGTCACAAAGGGGGGACAGAGGAGACACGCACGTCACAAAGGGGGGACAGAGGAGACACGCACGTCACAAAGGGGGGGCGATAAAGCTCACTGCAGCACATCTTAAAGCTCCTCAAAGTGCATACCGTCACGCTGCATTCTGATGATGTTAAGGGTTAATTTCCACCACTAGATCGTAGTGAAGCTGCAGGAGTGCGAGGGAGATCCAGAGTTGTGTTGGGGGGGGGTCACAGCTCATTCCATTATAGGAGGGGTGGGGGTTCACGGCTCGATCCATTACGGAAAGGGGGGGGGTCACGGCGCATTCCATTACGGGAGGGGGGGTCACGGCTCACTCCATTACGGAGGGGGGGGGTCACGGCTCACTCCATTACGGGAGGGGGGGGGTCACGGCTCACTCCATTACGGGAGGGGGGGGGTCACGGCTCACTCCATTACGGAGGGGGGGGGTCACGGCTCACTCCATTACGGGAGGGGGGGGGTCACGGCTCACTCCATTACGGGAGGGGGGGTCACGGCTCACTCCATTACGGAGGGGGGGGGGTCACGGCTCACTCCATTACGGGAGGGGGGGGGTCACGGCTCACTCCATTACGGGAGGGGGGGGGTCACGTCTCATTCCATTGCGGGAGGGGGGGGTCTGTACCATCCATACTATGGCGGTCTGGCAGGGCCCCGCGCTTACCTTGTTGGAGGCCATCTCGCTGACAGAGTGGCGGGTCTGCAGGGTCTCCAGCTGGTCCAGGCACCAGTCCAGCTCCTCCAGGGTCTCGCTGGCCAGCTTCTGGTAGGCCTCCTCTGCCAAGAGATAGGGGAGAGGGTGCTGAGTTTTGCGGCGTTTGGCGGGGCTGAGCTCAAACTCCAGAGGCTCCATCCTGCCACACAGCGCCATGCTGGGGTGCCCGCGGCGCACACATGAGGGATCCTTCATGCTGTTATAGATATCCCTCTGAGAAGCCGCCGCGGCCCGCCTTACAACCCGGGGAGCACCATCGCACGGACGTGCAGCTCGGGCTTAGCGCTGCGCTGTGCGGGGCCCCGGAGTGTGCGGCTCTGCAGCTCGTGGCATGGAGCACTAATCAGCTGGACGGCCGGCAGGAGCGCGCCTCCTCCTCCTGCTGCTGCACGGGAGCGCGCACTGACACCGAGAGCACGAGCACAGCCAGAGCGGGAGCAGCGAAACCCTGGCGTGGAGCAGGATCCGGGGCATGCCACAGCCAATCGCTGCACAGAACAGCCAATCCCTGGCACCTGTCTCTGCACATCACAACCAATCACTGCACAGCCAATCCCTGCCACCTGTCTCTGCGTGCACAGTCTTTCCCTGCCCCTGCAGACCACAGCCAATCCCAACCACATGTCACTGCACGCCACAACCAATCACTGACTCCCTGCACTTCAACCACTCACTGCACAGCCCATCCGTCCAATTGTGCTTGCACACCACACGCAATCCCTGCCCCTGCACAGCACTGCCACACGCCCCTCCACACCTCAACCTATCACTGCATAGCCAATCACTGCCACAGCCAATCACTGTACAGCTCAGATAATCTCTGCCTTTTGTCACTGCACTCCACAGGCATTCTGATCTGTCACTGCATACCCTGACAAATCACTGACAGTCACTGCACATTAGGGAGTGGAACATCAGATTACAAACAATCACTGCAACCTACTACTGAACACTGCAGTCAGTTGCAGTGATTGGTCACCACAGACCCCAACCAATCATTGAGACCGATCACCGCACACCCCAACCAATCATCGTGACCGGTCACCGCACACCCCAACCAATCTTCGAGACCGGTCACCGCACACCCCAACCAATCTTCGAGACCGGTCACCGCACACCCCAACCAATCATCAAGACCGCACACCCCAACCAATCGTCGAGACCGGTCACCGCACACCCCAACCAATCATCGCGACTGGTCACCGCACACCCCAACCAATCATCGAGACCGGTCACCGCACACAACCAATCATCGTGACCTGTAACCGCACATCCCAACCAATCAGAGACCGGTCACCGCACACCCCAACCAATCATCGAGACCGGTCACCGCACACCCCAACCAATCATCGAGACCGGTCACCGCACACCCCAACCAATCATCGAGACCGGTCACCGCACACCCCAACCAATCATCGAGACCGGTCACCGCACACCCCAACCAATCATCGTGACCTGTAACCGCACACATCAACCAGAGACCGGTCACCGCACACCCCAACCAATCATCGTGACCCGTAACCGCACACCCCAACCAATCATCGTGACCGGTCACCACACACCCCAACCAATCATCATGACCGGTCACCGCAACCCGACCAGTTACTGTGATCGGTCACTGCACACCATGGAAGTCATACCAATTTGCTACTCAACACCAAGGCGTGTTACCTCACTATATCACTGCACATTCCCTGCAACATCTCTCTACATATTGCAACAAACACTGCATCCTGTTGCTGCAGAGCAAGGCAAACCAATGCAACCTATCATTGTACACCGGTAACTACCACCAGTGCGCTCTGCTCTCTAACCAGTGGCTGCCACCTTTCACTGCACGCTCAAACCTTTCATTGCAACCTGCCAATGCACTCCAGAGCCACTGCACTCAAATTACCAATCTGGCTACTGCACAACATGACTAAGCACTGCAGCCTGCTACTGCACACTAAGCCAAGTGCTGAGCAATGAAGCGGCCCCTTACTGCACACTAAGCCAAGTGCTGACCAATGAAGCGGCCCCTTACTGCACACTAAGCCAAGTGCTGACCAATGAAGCGGCCCCTTACTGCACACTAAGCCAAGTGCTGACCAATGAAGCGGCCCCTTACTGCACACTAAGCCAAGTGCTGACCAATGAAGCGGCCCCTTACTGCACACTAAGCCAAGTGCTGACCAATGAAGCGGCCCCTTACTGCACACTAAGCCAAGTGCTGACCAATGAAGCAGCCCCTTACTGCACACTGAGATATAACTACAAAGATTATTGTAGTCACTGCAACATAACTGCACTCTGACCAATCACTGATTCCTGCCACTGCAGCCAGCTGTACCCTCTACCCGCAGGGATACTGCTGAATTCTGTGCCTGGCACTGCAAACTGCAGCTGTTATGTCACTGCAGACTATGATAAATCACTTTGTGCTAGAAGAGGTCACTGCAAACCAGCCACCATGTACTGCACCCAGCGTCCAGAGGAATCTAACATTGCAACAAATTATATTGTGCTGGGTCCGATTACTGTAATCATGCACTGCACATGGCATCTAAACTCTGCAATCAGGCACTGCATCTAAACTCGGCATCTAAACTTTGCAATCATGCACTGTGCACTGCTTCTAAACTGCATCTAAATTCTGCAATCATGCACTGCACCGCATCTAAACTCTGCAATCATGCAATGCACTCTGCATCTAAACTCTGCACTCATGCGCTGCACACTGCATCTAAACTTGCAATCATGCGCTGCACATTGCATTTAGACTCTGCAATCATGCACTGCATCTAAACTCTGCAATCATGCGCTGCAGACTGCATCTAAACTTTGCAGTCATTCACTGCATCTAAACTCTGCAATCACACTGCATCTAAACTCTGCAATCATGCAATGCACTCTGCATCTAAAGTCTGCAACCACGCACTGCACACTGCATCTAAACTCTGCAACCATGCACTGCACACTGCATCTAAACTCTGCATTGCACTCTGCATCTAAACTCTGCAATCATGCAATGCACACTGCATCTAAGCTGTGCAATCATGCACTGCACACTGCATCTAGACTCTGAAATCATGCACTGCGCACTACATCTAAACTCTGCATCTACACTCTGCAATCATGCACTGCACACTGCATCTAAACTCTGCATCTACACTCTGCAATCATGCACGGCACACTACATCTAAACTCTGCAATAGTGCACTGCACACTGCATCTAAACTCTGCAATCATGCACTGCACACTACATCTAAACTCTGCATCTAAACTCTGCAATCATGCGATGCACTCTGCAGCTAAACTCTGAAATCATGCACTGCACGCTACATCTAAACTCTGCAATCATGCACTGCACACTACATCTAAACTCTGCAATCATGCACTGCATCTAAACTCTGCAATCATGCACTGCACACTGCATCTAAACTCTGAAATCATGCACTGCACACTGCATCTACACTCTGCAATCATGCACTGCACACTGCATCTAAACTCTGCATCTACACTCTGCAATCATGCACGGCACACTACATCTAAACTCTGCAATAGTTCTCTGCACACTGCATCTAAACTCTGAAAACATGCACCGCACACTACATCTAAACTCTGCAATCATGCACTGCACACTACATCTAAACTCTGCATCTAAACTCTGCAATCCTGCGCTGCACACTACATCTAAACTCTGCAATCATACACTGCACACTGCATCTAAACTCTGCAATCATGCACTGCACACTGCATCTAAACTCTGCAATCATGCACTGCACACTGCATCTAAACTCTGCAATCATGCACTGCACACTGCATCTAAACTCTGCAATCATGCACTGCACACTGCATCTAAACTCTGCATCTACACTCTGCAATCATGCACTGCACACTGCATCTAAACTCTGCATCTACACTCTGCAATCATGCACGGCACACTACATCTAAACTCTGCAATAGTGCACTGAACACTGCATCTAAACTCTGCAATCATGCACTGCACACTACATCTAAACTCTGCATCTAAACTCTGCAATCATGCGATGCACTCTGCAGCTAAACTCTGAAATCATGCACTGCACGCTACATCTAAACTCTGCAATCATGCACTGCACACTACATCTAAACTCTGCAATCATGCACTGCACACTGCATCTAAACTCTGCAATCATGCACTGCACACTGCATCTAAACTCTGAAATCATGCACTGCACACTGCATCTACACTCTGCAATCATGCACTGCACACTGCATCTAAACTCTGCATCTACACTCTGAAATCATGCACGGCACACTACATCTAAACTCTGCAATAGTTCTCTGCACACTGCATCTAAACTCTGAAAACATGCACCGCACACTACATCTAAACTCTGCAATCATGCACTGCACACTACATCTAAACTCTGCATCTAAACTCTGCAATCCTGCGCTGCACACTACATCTAAACTCTGCAATCATACACTGCATCTAAACTCTGCAATCATGCACGGCACACTACATCTAAACTCTGCAATCATGCACTGCACACCACACCTAAACTCTGCATCTAAACTCTGCAATCATGCACTGTACGCTACATCTAAACATTGCAATCATGCACTGCACACTGCATTTAAACTCTGCAATCATGCACTGCACACTGCATCTAAACTCTGCAATCATGCACTGCACACTACATCTAACCTCTGCAATCATACACTGCACACTGCATCTACACTGCAATCATGCACTGCACACTGCGTCTAAACTCTGATATCATGCACTGCACACTACATCTAAACTATGCAATCATGCACTGCACACTAGATCTAAGCTCTGCAATCATGCACTGCACACTGCATCTAAACTATGCAATCATGCACTGCACACTACATCTAAACTCTGCAATCATGCACTGCACACTACATCTAAACTCTGCAATCATGCACTGCACACTGCATCTAAACTCTGCAATCATGCACTGCACACTGCATCTAAACTCTGCGATCATGCGCTGCACACTACATCTAAACTCTGCAATCATGCGCAGCACACTACATCTAAACTCTGAAATCATGCACTGCACACTACATCTAAACTCTGCATCTACACTCTGCAATCATGCACTGCACACTGCATCTAAACTCTGCATCTACACTCTGCAATCATGCACGGCACACTACATCTAAACTCTGCAATAGTTCTCTGCACACTGCATCTAAACTCTGAAAACATGCACCGCACACTACATCTAAACTCTGCAATCATGCACTGCACACTACATCTAAACTCTGCATCTAAACTCTGCAATCCTGCGCTGCACACTACATCTAAACTCTGCAATCATACACTGCATCTAAACTCTGCAATCATGCACGGCACACTACATCTAAACTCTGCAATCATGCACTGCACACCACACCTAAACTCTGCATCTAAACTCTGCAATCATGCACTGTACGCTACATCTAAACGCTGCAATCATGCACTGCACACTGCATCTAAACTCTGCAATCATACACTGCACACTGCATCTACACTGCAATCATGCACTGCACACTGCGTCTAAACTCTGATATCATGCACTGCACACTACATCTAAACTATGCAATCATGCACTGCACACTAGATCTAGACTCTGCAATCATGCACTGCGCACTGCATCTAAACTATGCAGTCATGCACTGCACACTACATCTAAACTCTGCAATCATGCACTGCACACTACATCTAACCTCTGCATCTAACCTCTGCAATCATGCACTGCACACTGCATCTAAACTCTGCAATCATGCACTGCACACTGCATCTAAACTCTGCAATCATGCGCTGCACACTACATCTAAACTCTGCAATCATGCGCTGCACACTACATCTAAACTCTGCAATCATGCGCTGCACACTACATCTAAACTCTGCAATCATGTGCTGCACACTACATCTAAACTCTGCAATCATGCGCTGCACACTACATCTAAACTCTGCAATCATACACTGCATATAAACTCTGCAAGCATACACTGCACTCTGCAATCATACACTGCATCTAAACTCTGCAATCATGCACTGCACACCACACCTAAACTCTGCATCTAAACTCTGCAATCATGCACTGTACGCTACATCTAAACTCTGCAATCATGCACTGCACACTGCATTTAAACTCTGCAATCATGCACTGCACACTGCATCTAAACTCTGCAATCATGCACTGCACACTACATCTAAACTGCATCTAAACTCTGCAATCATACACTGCACACTGCATCTACACTGCAATCATACACTGCACACTGCATCTAAACTCTGATATCATGCACTGCACACTACATCTAAACTATGCAATCATGCACTGCACACTAGATCTAAACTCTGCAATCATGCACTGCACACTGCATCTAAACTATGCAATCATGCACTGCACACTACATCTAAACTCTGCAATCATGCACTGCACACTACATCTAAACTCTGCAATCATGCACTGCACACTGCATCTAAACTCTGCAATCATGCACTGCACACTGCATCTAAACTCTGCAATCATGCGCTGCACCCTACATCTAAACTCTGCAATCATGCGCTGCACACTACATCTAAACTCTGCAATCATGCGCTGCACACTACATCTAAACTCTGCAATCATACACTGCATATAAACTCTGCAAGCATACACTGCACTCTGCAATCATACACTGCATCTAAACTCTGCAATCATGCACTGCACACTACATCTAAACTGCATCTAAACTCTGCAATCATGCGCTGCACACTAATCTAAACTCTGCAATCATACACTGCATCTAAACTCTGCAATCATGCACTGCACACTGCATCTAAACTCTGCAATCATGCACTGCACACTGCATCTAAACTCTGCAATCATGCACTGCACACTACATCTAAACTGCAGCTAAACTCTGCAATCATGCACTGCACACTACATCTAAACTCTGCAATCATGCACTGCACACTACATCTAAACTCTGCAAACATGCACTGCACGCTGCATCTAAACTTTGCAATCATGCACTGCACGCTGCATCTAAACTCTGCAATCATGCACTGCACACAAACTCTGAACTGATATACTAATTACTGCAACCTACCACTGCATCTACATCAAGAACTTTGCTCCATTGTCGTCCACTGCAATTTGCAAATCAGCCATTGTATACTAATACAACTGTGTCCGGTCAGGGCACATTGGAAAAACGTGTGAAAATTCACAATCCTGCACAATACAACCAGACTCTGCATCCAGCTTCTGTACTGTAGCCACTCCAAATGTAAAGCGATCACTGTGCCGGATCACTGCATCCAGAAACTGAGCTATGTAAGTGGACACTGCAGCAAACCACAGTGCAATGTGACCCATCACTGCAACCAGCCACAGCACAATGTGACCCATCACTGCAACCAGCCACAGCACAATGTGACCCATCACTACAACCAGCCACAGCACAATGTGACCCATCACTGCAACCAGCCACAGCACAATGTAACCCATCACTACAACCAGCCACAGCACAATGTGACCCATCACTGCAACCAGCCACAGCACAATGTGACCCATCACTGCAACCAGCCACAGCACAATGTGACCCATCACTGCAACCAGCCACAGCACAATGTGATCCATCACTGCACCCAGCCACAGCACAATGTGACCCATCACTGCAACCAGCCACAGCACAATGTGACCCATCACTGCAGCCAACCATGGCCTACTGTGACCCATCACTGCAATTAACCACAGCCCACCAACACCCATCACTGCAGCCAACCACAGCACACCGACACCCATCACTGCAGCCAACCACAGCCCACTGTGACCCATCACTGCAGCCAACCACAGCACACTGACACCCATCACTGCAGCCAACCACAGCCCACTGTGACCCATCACCTCAATCGGCCACAGCCATACTGGAACCCATCACTGCAGCAAAACACTGCATATCACACAAACCAGCTGATCAGTCTAACTCTATGCTGCACCTTACAGTCAATTACAAACCATATTGACTAAAAATTCCTGCAACCAGTGCATTTATTACACTGCTGCTTAATAACTACCTAGTGCAGTAGCATGTCACAGTTAAGTATCCAGCATCACATGCACTGCTGATTGTTACACTGTAGCCCTGTCACAGACACCCTGTATACTGCAGCCAGAGACACACAGTAACATTAGTTATACTAACATTAACAAGTTGGGCCATTGTACATAACAGCCCACTCATCAAAACAGCTCAGCTTGAATACAGCTCCTTAACACTGCGCATAGACACATCCACTACAGCAGTGTTTCCCAAACCTGTCCTCAGGACCCTCCGTCTCGCCAGGTTTGCAGATATGTGATGCACAGCACAGGTGATCTGATTTGCTGCTCAGTGATTGCAGTATTCAGTCTGCTTTTCCCCAAGGTGATCTGAAAAATCTGGCCTGGTTGAGGGTCCCGAGGAGAGGTTTGGGAAACACTGCACTACAGCCAGACAAAAAAAACCTGAATGGTGCAGCCAGCTGTATCCACTGAGGATAACAAGGAACACACACAATATCACAACCAGCCCCACGCACCGCAACCAGCCCCACGCACCACAACCAGACCCACGCACCACACATCACAACCAGGCCCATGCACCGCACATCACAACCAGCCCCACGCACCGCACATCACAATCAGCCTTTCAGGGATGTATACCAGATGAGACAAATCGCAGTATGCAGAAGAGGTAGCGTAGTACACAAGAATGCAGCAGACGAAGGGTCAAAGGATAGCGGAGGTCGGAGGCTAGCAGCAAACTGGCATAGTCAGTAGGCAAAGAAAGGGTCAATATACTGGGAGCAAACGAGTATGTATAAACAGTATATATATATATATATATATACACACAGAGAGGCAATGCATCATTTTGACTGGTCTACCACACTACACAATGTAACAAGCCTACACTCTCAGGGTTATTCAGAGAGCGTGAAAAGCAGGAGAATGACTGGAGAATGAAAAATTCTAGGTCAAAATAGCCAAACCAGAAAAATTCTCCCTTTCATCTCACTTTCCAAATCGGCTATTTTGACCTAGAATTTTTCATTCTCCAGTCATTCTCCTGCTTTTCACGCTCTCTGAATAACCCTGTCTGTAAATTGTAACAAGCCTGATCCACTGCGCATGGTAATGAGCCCCCTGCACTGCAAATTGTAGCAAGCCTCATACTCTGCACAAGACGTGCAGTTGGCCCTGACTGTTCGAGATGGCCTCTGATATATATATATAATATAAAACGTCATGTATTTGTTATCTATACAATCTGCGTAAAATGACATCAGATTTTTTTTTTGAGAAGAACATGTTGTGCTGAGATACACATTTTCTGCCAGAGTGAAAATTTAAATAGCGACAGACTTCTGAGATCAAGATCTGCCGGCAAACCCGGTGACAGATAAACACAGATAGTGATAACATTCCCACAAGGAGATGGACCAAGAAACACAGGAAAAAGAAAACCTAACTATTTCACTTGTTACAACAACGGGTGACAAAAACACAGTATATTTGATAAAAGCTGCACGCCAACACTACCAACCAATATACACCATTACACACCTGCTACAGTCACTAATAAAAGTAAAAACCGAACAATAAGTCACCCCCCCAAAAAAAAAACCCACAATTACTATATAGGGGGTGAGCCATTAATGAGCTACTGCAGGGCTCAAAATTTCAAGTCCCAAGCTACTAGCCAGGCCTTAAGAGTTACTCGCCACTTGTTGCCCCACCTAACCCTTATCCTGCCCTGCATCTGCATTTCCACTCGCCCTCATGTAATTTCCACTCACCAAATGTGAGTAGGCGAGTGGAAATTTTGAGGCCTGAGCTACTGTATACCTTGAAGATCTAATTCTATGAAACGTGCACATAATAAAAATCTGTTGGTTTCCTTATTTTGGCCCTTGCATCTCTGTATGGTATTTAGTTTCTAAGACTCTGAAACAATATACTGGCTCGTAATGGCCAGGACAGAGTGTAAGCTCATAGGCTGCACTGCCAAGGACCAGATCTGTTAATATTTCAACTTAAAAACAGTTGTGAAATCTAAAAAAGAAATAAATGGAACCAACTGGGACACTCACAAACCTGGTGGTCTTGCCCATTCTTCTGGCCTCACATAATGTGTACACTCATAGCATACAGGGTATGTAGGAACCTCGGTGGACATCTCTAAATTTTCACCGCTCCAGTATTTTCCTCTTAGGTTTATAGTTTTTTTTTTTATGTGAATATGTAGTAAAGTGGTGGTTTTGTTACTTTTTTATGTCTGTCCCTCAGTGTGTTCCCCTGATAGCACATATCCCAGCATGTCGTCATCGTCCCTGGCCCCGACGCCCAGCAGCCTGGCTTGAGACTTCAACCAATCACCATCAGGAACTAGACGTGCCAGTCAACATCATCAAGGACTGTACACCATTCACTTAATGGAGACATCCACCAAACATAAGGTCACTGGTGCCCCAAAAGCCCTTTGCCTCATCAGGGCGCTCTGTCACCCTCAGGGAGGCGGTGGTTGGGGTGATTTTCATAACCGAGCTTCATCCACACGGATGTCTCCTAAAATGTCCACTAATGGAGGTGCCAGGCTGTCTGGGTGCACCCTATTGTCCATTGTTCCGTTAATAGGATTATGCTCTGTTCTCAAGATTGTGTTCTGTATAAACGTTAGAGATGTGAACGGCTGAAAAATTTGTTTTGTTTCCTTTCGCTTTAAAATAATTTAGTTTTCGGAATTTCGTTGCTAATTTCGTTTTGTTTCGGATCGATTTGAAATTTCATACTGATTCGAATTGATATATCAAATTATCAATTCGATAGTTAATATATTAATTCGATAGCTGATATCAATTAGAATTTTGGATCACTAAATAAAACCTCAATCAAATTTTGTTGTTAAAATAAAAGCTAGGGTTAAATTTTAAGCTGTGTCACAGATTTAGTATTTGAGTCAAATTAAACCGCGAAACAAAGTTAATTTGTTACATAAAGTCGTTTGCTGACTATTACTTGTATTGTAAGTTAAGATCAATTCGATAGTTGTTATCAATTCGAATTTTCCACCATAGTTTTCAATGTTAAAAAATCCCCGTTTTTATTAAATATTTCTTAAACCATTTATAATTTTCCATTACAGCAAACAAAAAAGTCATTTTTTTTATTGCTGACTGTTAGAAAATAATTCAGCTGCATGTGTTCAGCAAAGAAAAACAGACCTCATTATTACATTTAAAATAAGTTAGGAAACCTAAACTTTCACCTAAAAAATCCCAAAAAATGCCCAAAAAAATCCTAAAAAATTAAAAATTTCAAAAATGTCTGTTTGTTGCAATTGAAAATTATTAAAACGGGGATTTTTTTAACATTGAAAACTATGGTGGAATAAAAAGCCTAGCATTAAAATGTGACCTGTTTGTTTTTTTTTTCCGTTTTAGACCTTTTGGTTCAGGTTTTTTACGTTTTAGATTAAAAAAATTTTTTTTTTTCATGTCAGATCATTTGGTTTCATTTTTTTCTTTCAGTACATTTCGTTTAGAAATTTATTTAGTTTTTGATCGTTTTGCTCCATTTTTTTCAGCATTTCGCATTATTTGCATTCCGTTTTATTTCGTTTAAGGCCCCATAACAAAATGATTTTGTTTGTTCCAAAACTTTGATTCGGGATTTCGTAATTTCGGGCAGCCGATATTTCATTTCGGAAATGCTTCCGAAAGAACGAAAATGGTCAATTTCGTACGAAATTCAATTCGGAACGAAACAAATTGCACATCCCTAATAAATGTACTATATGGTGAGAATTAAGGCTGGGGTCAGACGAACGCGCGTGCAGCCGCACTTTATCACGGCCGTAGTAGCAGCCAATGACGGGCAATATACGAAGTATGGCCGCGCAACGCAAGCGGCAAACGAACGCATTTTTTCGAGAACGTGATACCGCTAGTACTGACGTACAGATTGTGCTGCGTCCACTAGCGGCGTGTGTGCGTGATTAGGAGACGTCAGACGCTGCTAATGTCCGGCCAACATAACATCCAGATGCAAACAGTGTTTTATTGACGATCCATACAAAATCACAGACGACAATGTGCATCGTATGACCGCTATCGCGTATTCCGTGAAAAAATACATCCATTCGTTCGAACGCACTTTTTCATGGACGACACGAAAAATGCGTTCGTCTGACCCTAGCCTTAACCGAGCCGTTTCACTCTGTACTAGTGTCGCCCAGCTACTGAGTAAGAATCACATTGCGATAACCGTGGAAGAGCTCTGTTCCCTGGAGATCCTGAAGCGAGGGAGACCCCTCTTACGGAGGTACTCAGGCGGGGTACCAGCTCGTCCATGACAGAAATGTGAACCCCTTGCTTGAGGTGCCAAGACAGGCGTTACAAGGTCGAAACAATCGCTGGGGCTTGCTGCATCTTTCGTGCAGAGGAGGCTTCCTTGGCATTTCTGTTCTGGCCACCCTCTGGGTGATAGTTTGTTATGGCACCATCAAGCTAAAACCTTGCAAGTCCTGAATGGGGGACCCACCTTACGGCAGGCCAGTAGTGGAGTACTAGTCCCGTTCTCGGTACCCTCACAAACCCTGCTAACTCGAATGAGGTATACCTGCTCAATCCACTGGTTTCCATCACTTGTCAAATCACAATCTTACATATCTCTCACACACTGAATACTTGAAAAAAATTAATAGTAATATAAATACTATCGGTACCTGAATTTTTCACCACCATTTCTGCCCAACAAACTTACTTGCTTTCACATATCTAAATCACAAGATATGGTCCTGCGTGCCCTAATACCGCAAGATCACATCCTGTCCCAAGACTCATTGGAACCATTTTCACTTATACCACAATATTTGGGTACCTTCCTACCACACAAGAGGTCTTCCCTTTATTCCCTCAACATGTCTATAAACTTATCCAAGATGCCAAACATACTCTAAACTTATGGAGACACCTCCCGTTAACTCTATCTGGTAAGGCTACATTGATCAGATTGATCATATAGTACCTAAACTTCTCTACATCTTTCAATTACTTCCAATTCTCCCTTTGTCCAAGACTGAAAAACTCTTTGCGGCATTCGTTTGGGGGGTATAAGCGTCCTAGGATCGTCCTAAAGAAATGGTAACAACATAGGAATCGATTTTCCAAACTTCTGGTCGTTTAAACTCGCAATCTGGAGACGTAAGAAAATTTTGAATGCAACTGCGCCTGTCACAATCTTGGAACATTTATGAAAACTGCCCAAACTGAGGCTTTTAAAGACATGCTCAGTTTGTGCCAGAATAGATTTGTGATGTCACCCATTCACGTTCCATTGGATCAGGTGAGGATTATGGCACTTGATAAGAGGCAGAAACACAACGTTCTTTCTTAAAGTCTCCATTCCTTTAACAAGCAGAGGAACATAAACTGGCAATACCAAATTAAACTGGCAATACCAAATCAAGGGTAGGGGTATAGGCAGAGCACAGGAAAGAGAAAGCAAAGTTTTTATTTTAAGATTTTTTTTAACTACCTTGGGCATCATTACATTCTTCACGCTAAAACAGGAACGCAAAGGAGAAAAACCTGCGCCTGCAGCAGAAGAATCCGTTAGCACCAAGTCCAGGCTGTGGTTAACTTTTGTGTAACTGCAGCCGGACGGTAATTAGCGTTAGTATTACAATATAATAATGCTAATTAACTCTTTGCGCTCCCCATGTTAAGTATAGGGAGCGCAAAGTACAGTAACCTCGCGTTGAAAAGCACAAGATTCCAATCGCTAATGGGTTTTTTAACCCGTTAGCGTTTGGATTGTAATATGAGTGGGCCGCGCTAGGGCACCACGGCTAACGTTAACGCTCATTCGGGTGAGCGCTGACATTAGCGATGGAAATGTAATGGTGCCCACTGTATTTTATTGGATAGGACATTAATGTTTAAATTTAACTTATTAGTGTGGTGTACGGAGGGTTTTGCAACACATTAATAAATACCTCACTGAAATACTTTATGAATCATTATTTGCTGGTTTAGGACAGACGATGGACTTTTACAAAGTTAGGCATGAAATTTCAGTGACCCGCCATGCTATAATTTCACCTGTGTTACCGCCAGTGGACTGAGAGGAATGGAATGCTTTCTTGTAGAATAGAGAAGGATGGGCTGAGAGATTGGCAGGCCAGGAAGACTGGAGACTATTATGTGCATTTGCTACAAAAAAAATTGCTTTACTCTTTTAGTAAATGTATTTAATTTTATGTGTGGCTCCCATAAAGCATTTTAAAAAAAATGAGGGCGGTAAATCCACCTTCAACTCCATCCACAGGACAATAGTCCAGACATTACTCATCACCTGCCAAAAAGGAGGGAAAAAAAGCAGTAAATAAAGGCTGGTAAATTATGTCTGTGGATTAAGTTCATGACTGAAATACCTGTGCTAATGGCTCTGGTTTGAGAGTTTATTTCCTTGTATGTGGAAAGGGTGTGTGGCTCAGTGGCTTAACCCTTCAGGTGCCATGGAGTCAGCAAGTCACCAATTAACAATGTTCTGCCTCATACATCCAAGAGGACGATTTTTTTTTTTTTTGCTGCATAGTTTGTTTTATAAACTATAAATAGTGTGAAAATGGCGCTAAATCTCAATTTTGACTGAAAGTACCAAAGAAGTGCCCAAAATTAGTCTGGTGCTGCCATAAAATGGAATACACGTGTCTACGGTCCTCAAAAGACACCAACAACAATGCAAGAATATATATGAGGTACTCCCAGCACACCTAATAAATATATACTGTATAAAATATCACTTGATTTATATTGATAAACTGACAAAACCTTTTTTTGCTTATGCTTAATTAAAATGCAATCTTATCCAAGTGTGTAATTCATTCGAGATATATGCGCAAGACAATCCATCTAAACTACTCTAAGGCTGCGGTCAGACGAGCGCACTTAGCACGTACGTCTGACCACACTGTTTGCTGTCCGTCGTAGCTTCTCAAAGTAGTCAATGGAGAACAATACACGAAGCACACGCGCACTTTTTCATGCACAGGCAACGCATGTTGCAACGAATGCCATGGAGGCATCGACGTGAAAAAAACGACAATGGACGTAAAGACACCTGCGCATACAGCTTATTTTTTTCTTTTTCTCAACGTCAGTCATAACTAACTGATACAATGTAACCACAATCTCATCCGTTTCAACAGACACAATGTGCGCAATCAGTGCTCTCGTCTGACCGCGGCCTAACAGATAAAAGAAAAAATGGAATTGGATACTTATACGTAAAAGCTGCTTCACTTCTTCTAGAGTGGAAACCGGCAGTTCCTGAGCCGCACCATACGGGGGGTTCTCCCCCAGCTGGGTTTCTCCATGTGATGTATAAAGAGTAGCAGGACGTCCGTTGTGGTAAAAAAATCTCATTCTATTTATTCAAGGGTAAGAAAGTCACACAGTATGGCTCATAAATATATAAAAGGCATAAAATCTAACGTTCACAACGGCAAGGATCACCAATACGCGTTTCGCCTTCAGGCTTCCTCAGTTCGTGTCCTCCTTAAAGAAAATAATAGTCTGCCTTCACTGTATCTTCATAAAAAAATACAAAAACATTGCATTTTAATTAAGCACATGCACAGAAAGGTTTTATTATATGGACATGCGGTCTTTGTTTAACGATTTATAATCAATGTCCATCAAGTGATATTTTACTGTATTTTTTAGGTGCGCTGGGAGCACGGCATATATTTTCTTGCATAGTTTGAATATGAAGTTGCAATTATTTTTTTTTTTTATTCAACTTTTTTAACCTTATAAATTGTACGTCCATGTACAGATCGTGTTGCACCTCACTGTAAATATTCTTAAATGTAGTCTCTGCAAAATAACACTATCAATTCTAAACTGTTTCTCACAAATACAGCCCCGTGTTTTACAAAACAAGCCTCGTTTAGTGAGGAACCCCACACTAGAAATGAGATCATAACTAGCTCCAAACTCGTTTCACTCACACACCACAATATGTCCCGGCCCCCTGAATGTCAGGCTGGAATTTATAGGGTGCACTTGCCAAAACAATTAAAAGTCTGATATACCCTGGAGGTTGTGCTGTGCCAGTCTGACAAGCAGGAAATGTTGGAACTAAACGGCTAAATTACACATATTATATAATGTGTGGATTGACCTGGGGGGGGGGCATGGTTTTTGCATTTAACAGGGTTATTCAAAGAGAATCGAAAAGTCACCGCACGTTCCGTGACTTTTTGTTCTCTTCAATTCGGTGCGATTTGGCGATCCCATTTCGGCGACCCTGCGGTGTATTCAGCAAGCACCACAGGGCCGTCATACTGCAGGGAAAAGTCGTCGCAAACCCGGACGAACACTCACTGCAAAACCCGGCGAAGGCAAACCGAAACCCGCAAAAACAACTGGATTAACACGCTGGAAAAACCCGAGCAGGAGCCGATCACAGCACAGAGCAACCGCCGGAAAAAGCCGACACCGCAGACGAATGGAGTGAGAAAAAAAAAACGTACGCTTGAATGTTTGGAAAGTGAAACGCTGTTTGCAAAGAAACGACAGAACGAAAATGTCTGAAATTTACATATAAGATCCAATAAATGATAATAAATAGGGCTGTTACAGAAAAAAGAAAAAACGGTTTAAAAAAAAATGTTTGCAAAAAAATGCCTAAAAGATCCTAAAAAAATCTATAAATAAAAGAGACATTATACTGCAGAATATTATAATAAACGATTAGATATTGAATTAAAATGGGAATATTTTTATCATTGAAGCCTATGGGATTTGCCTGAATAAACCTGTCGAATGAAACCACCGAACAGCAGGGCAATTCGGCAACTTTTCACTGCTGGTGTTTGTTCTCTGAATAGCTGAAGCATTGCTTCTCTATGGGGTTTTCACTGCCCTCGAACAGGCACCGAACAGGCACCGTATGTGCTGGCAATTCGCCAACATTTGGCGAACTGCCTGCTCTCTGAATAGCCGGATGGCCAGGAAAGGTAACCGTACCCTGAATTTCAGCGTTCGGTTACCTTTTCGGCCCCAATTCGGATCTCTTTGAATAACCCTGATAGTAAAATTATTCTGCTTTTCTCCAGAGGTGATACAGAATGAGCATGGGATTAGTGGAGTATTGCAAGGCAAAGGGGAATTTTAGGTCAAAAATAGCTAAATTTGAACTTTTTTCAAATCCATACCAGTTACAGTAAAAAGTATTTATAGAGCGCCAACAAATTCCTTAACGCTGTACAAAGGGAGAGACAGAATAACAAATATACATACACGTCGCACACACAGAACAGTAGGAGAGAGATCTTACAATCTAAGAGGAGAGGGGTGATTAGGTGAGGGTAAACAGGGTATGTGAAGTAGCGGGTGCATGTGGACTGTGTGGGAAGATGGAGCAAGAAATGTACAGTGGTGGATCATGGAGTGAGCCGATGGGCTTCTCTAAAGTAATGTGTTTTCAGAGACTTCTTGAAGGACTGGAGAGATGGAGAGAGTCTGATTTTGCGGGGGAGGGATATTCCATAGAAAGGGGGCAGCTCGGGAGAAGTCCTGCAGGTGAGAGTTGGGGGTGCGGGTACAAGGAACTGATGGCATCAGATCATTGGCAGAGCGAAGTGGTCGGGACGGGATGTATCTGCTGATAAGGGAGATGTAGGCAGGGGCGCGGCTATGGAGAGCCAGTTCCCAGGCAGTTGAGTCCTGAAGTAATTCTTTAGTAAAATTATTAATAATTTGTTTCACAATATATGCAAGTTATCAAAAATTTGAAATATATATTTAAGTTTATTATTGCAGAGGTAATTTACACATCACGGAAATTCAAAGAACTGTGTCACAGAGCTCATGTGCTACATTCCCCATATGCAGAACGGAACTCTGGGTAAGACATGCATATGACATCTGTAATTTCTCATTTTTTTGCATCCTGGTTCTGCTTTCACACAGAACCCTCCAATCAAAGCCAGGTTTATGCAACTGGTCAAAGCCAATCCTGGACTGCGCTGTTTCGGATTTATTGGACCCTCTTCAGCAGGAGCTAGGCATGACCAGTTGCAGTTTGATGCTTAACCCGTAGGGTAAATCAATACTTACAGGATTATTCAAAGAGATCCGAATTGTGGCCGAAAAGTAACCCAACAGTGAAATTCAGCGTACGGTTACCTTTCCTGGCCATTCGACTATTCAGAGAGCAGGCAGTTCGCCAAATCCTGGCGAATTGCCTGCACATACGGTGCCTGTTCGTTGCCTGTTCGAGGGCAGTGAATCCCCATAGAGAAGCAATGCTTTGTCTATTCAGAGAACACAAAACAGCAGTGAAAAGTTGCCGAATTGCCCTGCTGTTCGGCGGTTTCATTCGGCAGGTTTTATTCAAGAGAATCCCATAGGCTTCAATGTTAAAAATATTCCCGTTTTAATTCGATATCTAATAAACCGTTGATTATAATATTCTGCAGTATAAAGTCTCTTTATGTATAGATTTGTTTGGATCTTTTAGGTATTTTTCGGGATTTGTTTGGGAAAATCTTTGTTCGGTTTATTTTTTAAATCGTTTTTTCTGTAACAGCCCTTTTTATTATCATTCATTGGATCTTATATGTAAATTTCAGACATTTTCGTTTTGTGTTTTTTTTTTTTTTCAAACATTCAAGCGTACTGTTTTTGTTTTGTACTCCATTCCTATGCGGTGTCGGCTTTTTCCGGCGGCTGCTCTGCGCTGTGATCGGCGGCTGTTTGGGTTTCTCCGGCGTGTTCGGCGGGGTTAATCCAGATGTTTTTGTGGGTCTCGGTGTACGTTCGCTGGGTTTTGCGGTGAGTGTTTGGCGGGCTTGCGGCGGCTTTTCCCTGCATTACAACGGCCCTGTGGTGCTTGCTGAATACACCGCAGGGTCGCCGAAATGGGATGGCCAAATCGCACTGAATTGAAGAGAACGAAAAGTCACTGATCGTGCCGTGACTTTTTGATTCTGTTTGAATAACCCTGCAAGTTAAATTGTGGTGGAGGGCAAAAAATTAGATTAAAAACCATGGGGCCATATTACCTAGTTGGTGCTAACTTAGGCTAGGGTCAGACGAACGCATTTTTCACGTTGTCCGTGAAAAAGTGCGTTCGAACGAATGGACGTATTTTTTCACGGAATACGCGATAGCGGTCATACGATGCGCATTTTCGTCCGTGATTTTGTACGGATCATCAATAAAACACTTTTTGCGTCTGGACGTTATGTTGGCCGGACATTAGCAGCGTCTGACGTCTCCTAATCACGCACACACGCCGCTATGCGGACGCAGCGCACTCTGTACGTCAGTAGTAGCGGTTTGACGTTCTCGAAAAAATGCATTCGTTTGCCACTTGCGTTGCGCGGATGAACTTTCGTGCGGCCGTTCGTCGTAAGTTCCCCGGCATTGGACGTCATTTGCTGCTAGCACGGCCGTGATTTCGTGCGGCTAAACGCACGTTAAAACTGCGCTCGTCTGACCTTAACCTTAACCAGCTGTTACAAGCTGTTGTAAACTTCCCAGAGCCATTATAGCCTATGGAGGTTTTAAGTTTACAACAGCTCTGGTTAAGTTAGCACCAACATTGTAATACGGCCCTATATATCTATAATGTCACCTCTGCATTTTATTTCTTTTTTTTAATCTACACAAATCACTAAATATATAGGATGTGCTGCCTGGATCCTGCAGTTCTAATTCGGCCAAAAATAGATAAATCAATGCTTGACAAATTTTTAAATCTGATTTTAGAATATTTTCTGTTCATGCACTTAATTTACATAAAAAAAAAACCCAATTGGGTTTCAGTGAAGTTTTTATTCAGGCTGCCTAAATGCAAGAATGGAGTTATGTGAGTAACTATTGAAACTTTCATCCGAGCCTGATTGAGACGATAATCAAAATCACCATACTTCATAAAAAGAGACATGGGTGGAATTTACAGATGCCAGGTCAGCCATGTTTTCCTGGACACATGTATTCAGACTGTTGGCCAATGGATGAAAAATAGAACTGCAGTATGTAGAACCTGTGTGTTACAGGTTAAGAAGATTTCACATTGAAGTCCCAGTGGCCTGCCCTGTTTAGATACGATTTCCCTCCTGCAGCATATCAATCATACATACTGCAGGGCAGCATCTACCCTGTGCTCTCCCTCTCCATGAAATAATAATCTATGTCCAGGAAAACACGGCCATTCTGGCAACCCTAGCGTTGAATAATAGAAGATGATGAATTTTGTTCTTCAAACTGATCTCAGATCCACTGAGGGCGACCAAGAAACAATCCAGCGTTTTCTGAAATTTCCCGAAATCAATCCAGCACATTAACACAAACAATTCACTAATTCCCATCCTTTATTCATTCCCTGTCTTTAGTTAGTTATTCCTGTTTATAAGATTCTGCCGACTTCTCGCACCTGTCATACGATACTCATATGCTCTTTCTATGCCAGCTAAGTTCTTGTGTGACTCCTGCTTCTGCCGTGCACTGCTACACGTCTCAGATCTGGTAGGTAAACACATGTCTTTAAGTCAAGAGGGAGAGGTCTGTGGAATAATTCACTAACCTCTGAATCTGCCACTGAATTGCACCGAACGGTGTATTTCAAAATAGGTGCAATATCAGGGCAAGCCATCGCAATTTTCTGGCGATCGACGGCACCGAAATTGTCCAATTGGAAACCATCAATTCTTCTATTCAGAAACCGCTGAATTGCGCCAAAATGACCTGATTTTCGGTGTTTCAATTTGACAGGTTTAAAAAATCCAATATGTTTCAATATAATTAATTTTATATATTTTTAAAAAAAAAATTTAAAAAAATTAAAGACCATTATTTTTATTGTTTGGAAAAACGCTTTTTTTTTTGTTTTTAAAAGACCTTTTCGTATATTTTAAAAGACATTTTTGTTTCTTATTTTTTTAAAAGACTTTTTATTTTCCATCAGACCTTTTTATTATATTTTAAAAAGGACTTCTTTAATTATTTGGACACATTTTTATTGATTTACACTCCAATTAGGAGAATAGGAGAATTCCTTTTCTTTCTCCAGCTCGGTGGAATTTGCAGGGGTCAACTCGGCGCAATTCGTCAGCTATCTGCGTAATTCAGCAGATTTTACCGACGTCTGATAACTGCTTCGGCAAATCCAATTTCAGCAATATATGGTGACCATTCACTAAATGGTGAATTCACCGAATTTTCGGCAAAATGCAATTGAAGTGAATCGATATGGGCCGAAAATGCAAAGCACCAACATTTTGTTTAATTTCAGTGCTTTGTGGATAGACGATAGACCCCTAACTCAAATTCTGGTTTTCATTAATAGGTCATACAATAAAGGATCTATTCACAAAGGCCAAAATAGTAAACAATTTCAGTGCTTTGTGTTTCGCCGCACTTCTGTCATATACCTATGCTTACGGTCTCCCTGGGGTCCAGCATCGAGCACCACCATGTCCCTTTCCGCCGCTGGTGCCCGGCCTTCTGATACGAATCCTCTCCTTACCCTGTCTACGGCTGTAAACCGCGCATGCGCACACAAACAAGGTGCTCCGGTGTGCATTACAGAGAATAACGTCGAACCCAGATGACGCAAACCTGGAAATGAAAGCCGGCCATGTCGGAGGACGCTGGCACCTGCCTCCAATCAGCGCCCATAAAAGAAACCAAAAGGAAGGGGAGTAAACGCTCTTATTATTCTCGGAATACCTAGAGCTACCTTACACTTCCTATCTAGACTGATATCCTTACTTTGGAAACCTTGCTTGTACCTCTGACTCTGAACGCCGCCAGCCTCCTCGACCATCTGAACACCATCTGCCTCTTTGATCGCCACCAGCCTCCTCGACTTATAGCCTTCCTCTCGACTGTGCCAAACAGCCTGAAAACCCCTGCTGTTCATCCTGCTATGCTATACTACAACCAGTCTTTCAGAACTTTGTTATCTTAATATATATACCTATATTGGTCATCTTGCCTCATGCTCTTCACCGGAGGCCGAAGAACCAAAGCCTGACATCACCTCCACTGTGCATAGGGTGCTGTATACATTCAAATCTGGCCCTTCTGCCAGTGGTTTGCCGAACAGGACTACTAATCTCCAAAGGCAGTTCATTTTCCACCAGTCGTCTCGCTCCTGCTGTATACGTGAGTACTTCGGTGATTCCATTTAACCAAAAATACAGTGAATTCACAATTTGGTGAATGGACAACGCATTTTGCCAAAATTGGAGTCGCTGAAGCATGTCATCGAAAACTGCCGAATTGACATCGGCAAATTCCACTGAACTGAAGGAGGGAAAATAAAATTTCGTAGTCTCCTAACAGAAGTTTAAATCAATAAAAATATCTGTTACAAAATAAAAAAACTCTTAAAAAAAGAAGCAAAAATGGCATCTAAAAAAAATATACAAAAAAATACAAAAAGGCCTTTTTTTAAAAAAAAAAGAAGAAACGGTCTAAAAATAAAAAAATTATTACTTTTTTTATATTGAAAGCTATGGGATTTGCCTGTTTAAACCCATCGAATTGCAACACTGACAATTAGGGAATTTCAGTGTAATTCAGCGTTCTGGGAATAGAAGACATGATAGTCTACTGTGAGACAATTTCAGAGCTGCCGAATTGCACCATATTTTGCTATCAAAACCCAGGACATACTTGAAAACGAGAGAAATCTCAATGTATCCTTCCTGGTAAAATCCTTTATAAATAAATATCAATTCGCCTGTATTTGGCAAATTGACAGCTTAGTGAACAGATGAGATTAATTGCCCCGAAATTTCACCAGTGATATTCACCGTTTAGTGCAATTCGGAGGCTAGGGACTATCTCCTTAAGTTTGATTTGAAGAAACAAATAGAGACTTACAGGTATTTTCATATGGATTTTTTGGGGGTAGGAGGTTACCCTTTTTGCAGCTATAGGACATCCTATAAAATACTGAACCACAGTTTATGACAGTTGGTCAAAAGTTAGGACTATGTTCGATCTGCACATGAAAATGCGTAGAAGAAAGCTCCTAAGCAACAATGTAGCAGAATGATTAGGCGCTAAAAAGGAGCTTTGATAGATACGAAGAGATGAGGGCTCTTTCACTGTATCTCGCATCCCATGACGATGGGCATCCAAATTGCATGCGCCAAGCAGGTCTCAGATGCTAATTTTATTTTTGCAAGTCATATTTCTATTACGTCAAGCAGTACAAATAGATTTGGCCGCCTCTTAAATATCACAAAGATACAGATGTACCTAGTCTCACACTGACCTCTGGGGAAACAGTTTCTACCAAGGTACAAAATCAAGCATACACTCTAAATACACCATGACACGAGTCACACAGCACCGGGTGGGATTACTCTTTCGTGCTATAGGAGAATCAACCTTTGTTTCCACATCATTTCCTAAAAGATGTGGGACTGGGTTTCAGGCAAAATTATGGTTTGCAAGTCAAAGGTATTTTTAATTTTAACAACACACCAGATGTGAAGAATTGACTAGAATAATGTAATATATATATATATGGGTGCCGGACAAAAGCCCTACAGCCAGATTCCCTAATGCCAACTTCCCGACAGAACAACTGCCGGACATCCCAACTTTCCTACACAGCCAACTTCCAGACATCCATAATCCCAGCGGCTAACCGTAATACGAACACCCTAACCCCAGGTTTAAGGGGGTTAGGGCTAGGTTTAGGGGGGTTAGGGTTATGGCTAGCTTTAGGGGGTTAGGGCTAGGTTTAGGGGCTTGGGGTTAGGGCTAGGTTTAGGGGGTTGGGGTTAGGGCTAGATTTTGGGGGGTTAGGGCTTGGTTTCGGGGGGTTAGGATTAGGGGGTTAGGGCTTGGTTTAGGGGGGTTAGGGAGTAGGGTTAGTGATAGCCACTGGGATTTTGGATGTCTGGATGTTGCCCGTCAGGGAGTTGTCTGTGTAGGGAAGTTGGTCGTCTAGGGAAGTTGGCCGTCAGGGAGTTGTCTGTGTAGGGAAGTTGGTCCTCTAGGGAAGTTGGCCGTCAGGGAGTTGTCTGTGTAGGGAAGTTGGTCATCTAGGGAAGTTGGCCATCAGGGAGTTGTCTGTGTAGGGAAGTTGGTCGTCTAGGGAAGTTGGCCATCAGGGAGTTGTCTGTGTAGGGAAGTTGGTCGTCTAGGGAAGTTGGCCGTCAGGAAGTTGTCTGTGTAGGGAAGTTCGTCGTCTAGGGAAGTTGGCTGTCAGGGAGTTGTCTGTGTAGGGAAGTTGCCCGTCAGAGAGTTGTCTGTGTAGGGAAGTTGGCCATCAGGGAGTTGTCTGTGTAGGGAAGTTGGTCGTCTAGGGAAGTTGGCCGTCAGGGAGTTGTCTGTGGAGGGAAGATGGTCGTCTAGGGAAGTTGGCCGTCAGGGAGTTGTCTGTGTAGGGAAGTTGGCCGTCAGGGAGTTGTCTGTGTAGGGAAGTTGGTCGTCTAGGGAAGTTGGCCGTCAGGGAGTTGTCTGTGTAGGGAAGTTGGCCGTCAGGGAGTTGTCTGTGTAGGGAAGTTGGCCGTCAGGATTTTAGCATTAGGGAACCTGGTTGTAGGGATTTTGACCCAAACCCTATATATATATGTATAGAAATAAAAATCACGAGTATAGCAGTACGTAGTGATACCTTAAGTTTTATTGGACTAACGATACATTTAAAAGACAAGCGTTCGAGCGGGAGTGTATATTACAGTAAAACATGATCAAATATTAAAAGTAAAGCTAAATAAAATGTGCTAATTGAGAGTGGTGCCAGCTGTGGAAGTGACCACATTTTAATGGTGTGGGTTAGTGTCCTAATCATGTGCTAAAAAAGAAAAAGCTATATGTGCACATTGATCAGCCATAACATTAAAATCACATAATATAGTTAAAGTCCTACACGTGCTGCCAAAACAGGTCTTATGTTTCGAGGCATGGACTCCACAAGACCTCTGAATGTTTCCTGTGGTATCTGGCACCAACACATTAGCAGCAGATCCTTTAAGTCCTGCAAATTGCAAGATGGGGCTTTCCATGGATTGGATTTGTTGTTCCAGCATATCCTACGGATTCTCAATCACATTGAGATCTGGGGAATTTGGAGGCCAAGGCAACAACTTGAAATCTTTGTCATGTTGCTCAAACCATTCCTGAACATTTTTTGTGATGTGGCAGGATGCATTATCCTGCTAAAAAAACGCACTGCCATAAAGGGGTGTACGTGGTCGTCAACAATCTCTAGGTAGGTGGTATGAGTCAAGTACGTTCTGACTCCTTTCTACCAAGGGCAGCATTAACTTTGTCAGCAAATTGAGCTACAGTATCTCCTCTGTGTGATTGGACCAGACAGGCTAGCTTTCATCCCCTATGCGCATTGATGAGCCTTGTGCACCCATGACCCTGAAGCCAGTCGTCTTTTGGTAGGTAGTAACTAATGCATACTGGGAATCTCCAACAAGACTTGACGTTTTGGACAATAATCTAACCCAGTCGTCTAGTCGTTACTATTTGGCACTTACCAAAATCATTCAGATCTTTATGCCCATTTTCCGGCTTCCAACACATAAAATTCAAGAAGTGACTGTTCACTTACTGCCTAATACCGTACATCCCATTGACAGGCGGCGTTGTAACCATGTAATCAATGTTATTCACATCACCTGTCAGTGGTTTTAATGTTTTCACTGATCAGTGTACACGCACACACACACTCACACACACACACAGAGGAAAGTTTCAATTTGTATATAGTATACACTCATTTGATGAATTCACCTCCAAATCTCTTGATACAGAGCCTCCAAGCAACCCTGTCAGAGTCTCGGAGGTATTGCATGGAATTATTATTCTTTATTTATAAAGCGCCAGCATATTCCGCAGCGCTGGAATAGACAGAACGGAAAGTAAACAGGACACAAGACGCGACTGTTGCTGTATGTGAAATAGTCAGTACTTGGAAGCAAAGTTTGGATTTGGATTTGCTTTCATAGCTATTGGATACCATTATGTAGAAGCCTTCAAAAGTAGGGCAAATCTCTCTAACACTTCCAGCCTATTGGCCTTTGCGTCTTGTCTTTTGTGATACTAGTCTGTAATATCATTCTGTAGCCCCATACACATATATATGTAGTTGCCTAGTAGTATGTCATTCGTGAGCTACATACGGGCCATTGCTTACCATATGGTAAGGTTGCTGCTATCGATAACCATTTATAACTATTCAGCATGTTTACCACTGGCCTGATACATACCATCATGGGTCCATAGACATACTATTTAGTCTTTATTCATATGGTCCTCCAGTATCTGGACCCCCAGCTGCTGTATGCAGTTCTTTTCTTTCTCATGTCTACTTATGTACTTGGAGTATTGATATAAGCATCATTAGGCGTTTTGATGTGTCCAAATCCGCTATAATGGTAGACCAACAATTGCAGTGATTTCCGAGTATCAGGTGAGACGCCAGCCCAAATATTTAGCCGAGATACCCAGTAATTTAGCTCCATCTCTTGCATAATATCTCTAATGCTGTGTTTAAGCTTTTAATGGGAGCAAAGACTTGTTACTATTTCGTAGCTAGATGTACCGAATACACTTTGCGGTGGGATTCCAATACTAGCATCTGTTTACATCAAGCCGTTGGTACCAATAGCGTAGCTCTGTGGAGTCACATGGCATTTCATTGCGTCTATTGGCCTCTGGTAGTCAGGTGTTTTTTCCTGACCAATTACCAGCTTCCTATTCACTCTTCGGTTTCTACGTGACAGTCAGAGCGAAAGTATTACTAAACCGTACAAGTAAGTGATTCAACTTTTTAATTCTGCCGCTCAATAAAGCTGTTTGGTCGTTATCACCTGTTAACAACATTTGGAGAAGCCCCTGTTAATACACATCTCTAGAGGGTTCGCCGGATAAATGATTCTGTTACTCTCTATAGGGTACCACCCCCATTGGGCAATATAAGGTTCATATTTGATTGTCCCGGCTAGATCATGTTGTATCCTTGGATGCGTTTCACTACACATTTTTACTGTATCAATTCTGGCCTTTGATCAGACTGATCGGACTCATCTGTTCTATCTATATGACTACTTAGATTATTAGGTTGTTCGGTATTCATCGATATCAGCCTGTCATTAGCCCGCATCAGATTCTAATTGAAGCTGTGATTGTTCACGCCTACTTCCCTAACTCTGATCTACTGATCTGTATATAACCAGCCTCTGTACTATATGGTCTTGACAGTAATCTCTACCGATGTTCTGACTCCCGATGAAGCCGGTTTAGCACCGGCGAAACACGTGTCGAGTCCTTTCTTTGTTTTTAATTACTTCGGCGCAATGTCATGTGATTTAACAGGGAGAGCATAGAATCTTTAGTTTTTTGAGGGACAGTTTTCAATTGATCGCCGTGACCACCTTAACTTTGATATGGTTGTACTAATGGGTGACATTTTCAATGCTTTGTTGCCATTGTTCAGGACAGAAATATGTTAATACGCATGCAATAGTGGTGTATTGAATGATGTCTCTACCATAGTCTGTTGCTAGGCCGATATTTCTCAAGCATTTTCTTGGTTTGGCAATTTGCCTTTTGTTTTGGCCTCCAGCTCATTCTCCTCTAGCTTACAGTTCTATTGGGTTCTTATACAAGGTAGCCAGGCCAAATGAATGGTTTGATATAGTTGTATACTCTGGCTTTCAATATACCTTGGTCTATCCAATTAGTAGCCCTAATTTGGGTGTCTGTGTATACTGGAGGGTGTTCCATTGAGACTATTCAGGTTCCAATTTGCGTGACCCAACGTCCATGTGGCAGCCGCGTTGTCCAGTTACTGTCACCTTTATTGTCTGATCCTAGGCTGATATCTGCACCCTCAAGCTTCAAGTAAGCAATTTGCTATATTTGCCGTACATATATATTTCTCTCCCTGTGTACATTGCGCCTATGTCGATGTGTCTATTTGTTTTTTAATATTCAACTGTCGGTCCTACCAATGTCTATTTTACTTAACTAATAAAAGTTAATTTTTAATCAGCACTCCCTTTTCGAGTGAATTGAGGGTTGTCCCTTAAATCACCTGCTTTTTTGTTTTTCTGTCTCAGGCGGCGTTGTAACCATGTAATCAATGTTATTCACATCACCTGTCAGTGGTTTTAATGTTTTCACTGATCAGTGTACACGCACACACACACTCACACACACACACAGAGGAAAGTTTCAATTTGTATATAGTATACACTCATTTGATGAATTCACCTCCAAATCTCTTGATACAGAGCCTCCAAGCAACCCTGTCAGAGTCTCGGAGGTATTGCATGGAATTATTATTCTTTATTTATAAAGCGCCAGCATATTCCGCAGCGCTGGAATAGACAGAACGGAAAGTAAACAGGACACAAGACGCGACTGTTGCTGTATGTGAAATAGTCAGTACTTGGAAGCAAAGTTTGGATTATGTGTCATATTAACGTATGAAGCTACATGAGTCAACTAATAGAATTATTACTATGTCGCAATGAATAAAATGGATTATATGCCAGCGTTTTTTGGGGTTTTAGCAGGATGTTGCTCATTGTGATGAAACCAGTGAATACCGCAATAACGGACTCTTCATTTTACTTGTTATAAGAGTGTATATACAACAATTTCACAATGTAGAGCAGCACTCCCATCATGCAAGGCCAAGCACGTGCCACCTCGATTCAGGTTGTGACCACATCCAAAACATCTACAGAATGAAAGAAGAACTGTACTGGGCACTCAATCTTCTTTTAGACAGATTTATTGGACAACTACAGCAATATTTTGGCTATAAAGTCTTTTTCAAGCGGATGTTGGGCCATAATACATACTTGGTGCTAACTTAACCAGAGCTGTTGTAAACTTCCCAGAGCCATTGCTAACGGCCCCTATTACACGCTTCGCGCAAATGCGCTCACGCATTTTTTTTTGCGCACGCAAAAAAACGTTATCGCGCAAAAATTAACGCGGCATTCCGATTCGAGCGCATTTTTTCAGCCTTCATGTTTCAAATTCGTGCGCAAATGAACGTTGCGTGCAGGAATCGGCGGGCAGACTGTTTTTTCTCAGGATTCAGCCAATCAGAATTAAGAACCACCATTTTCTAAAGTTAGGTTGTTGCGCCTGTCAAAGTCAATCTGCGTATATGTGCTGCAGCAAAAAAATTGTTTGACACATTATTAATTTTTGATGTCTGGGTATGTGTAGAATGTGTAACTGTACTGTGCAGTATTTTTTTTTTATCGCTGAGTTATTTCGTTTCGGCCACAACGATCATATTTGCAGTTAACACCAAGTTTTCAAAGACGTTACGAAAAACGTCGCTCGTACGGCTTTGCACGAAGATTGTAATACCATCCGCACTAACGCATTTGCGCTCACAATGTTAAGTATAGGATGCGCTCACGAACTTGCGCTCGCACTGGGTTCGCGCAGGATCACTCGCGGTAGACGATAACGCACATCGTTTGCGCGAACGTCGCACTACGACGTTCCGCGCCAATGGTTTTGTCCTCACGCAAAAACGCATTTGCACGCATGCAAATGCGCTACGCGAAGCGTGTAATAGGGGCCATAGCCTATGGAGGTTTTATGTTTACAACAGCTCTGGTTAAGTTAGCACCAAGTATGTAATATGGCCCGTTGTCTTTTCTTCTGATTTTTGAACACGAATGACTGTTTGAGACTCTTCGTGAATTAAAGGGATACTTTATTGAAAAACAGAGCTCCTTTTTAGCCTTTAACAAATCGGGCAGAGGCTGCTGAACGCCTCTGCCCAATTATTTCAATTTTCTATTTTTGGCCACTTTCACTCACCTTTTCTCCCTCGCTGCTGTTCCTTCTTTTTTGGCTCTGGACTCCCAAACTTGTAGGTCCCTGTAGCTTTTCTACACAATTTGCTCTCTATACAACTTGCGTAGCGTAGGAGGTTGAGCCGCAAATTGTGCAGCAATACAGGACTTGCACACTTTACATACACAAGTTCCATACCGTCTGCGCAGAACGATGGGTCGGAGCTCCGCGCATGCACAAATCTGATCCATCGGCTGCCTCTGAGACAGCTTGCTACAACAGTTGGCCTCAGAGAGGGTGACGTTGGCACGGTCTCTGCATGATGATATCACTAGTGACCGGCAGCTGGGAAATTAAATAAATAATCCCTGGATGGTAAAACTGGGTGGGGAGGAGGCAAACCTCACCCCGCGTTTTCGCCAGATTGGTGGTGCCGGGGGGGGGGGCACTCCTCACATCCTGACCACTATAAGCTTTAGATGCTTCATGAATTTAGGTTGAGAAAATCAATAAATATAAGTTTGACGCCCTGCAAGAATGTAAGATTAAGGTCCACTATGGTTAAAAACTTGTAATTGCCCATGTAAGTTAAAAATCCTGCAGGAATGTAAGCTTGAGGCTTTCTGTGAAGGCAAGTTAAGAGACTCCAAAACTGAAAATTTGAGGTCTTCTAAGAATGTTCATTTAGATCTTAAAGGGATACTCTAGGCAACATGACCATCTAAGCTTTTTTAGGTGGTCATGATCCCTGAGTATGCCCTTGCCTTTCCCCCCTCCCTCCGCTCAGCCGATCGGCTAAAACAGCTGAGAGACGCAGAGGACTTTACTCCTCCCTCCCAGCTGTCAGTCAGCAGAGCGGGATTCATATATTTCCCGCTTCTGCCGACTATTGCCAAGTAGGAGACGTCATCGCGCTTTCAGTGCAATGACGTCTCCAACTCGCTGCAGTAGCTGGCGGCAGCGGCTGAGGATCCTCTTGCACGCAACACTAATCAAAGAAGATGGAGCCAGGAGGAAGCCTGCTGATTGGCTGGTTGACGTGAGAGGCACGCATGCGCGCTTCTCACATAAACCATTAGCCAAGTTAAAGATTTACAAGGATGGGAGCGGAAGAGGAGGGAGGTGAGTATAAAAAAAAAAAATACGCCGTTGGAAACAAGTGGATTTTAGAGTAAGTATTACAGTAAAAAAAAAAAATATATTCCCTACCTAGCTATTGAGTGACTAGGTATATTTTAAGGTAAAAAAAACGGGGGGGGGGGGATTTTTGCCGAGAGTGTCCCTTTAACATGAATTCAAACTTAAGGCCGACATGAATGTAGGAGGCTATTTGTATATGTGCGTTTGAATTCCTGCATGAATATAAGTTTGAGCCCATCCATGAACTTAAGAGAGAACTACAAAGTCTATAAATGAAAGTTTGACACCTTATAGGAACCTGTGACGCTCTTCATGAACTTAAGAGAGAACTACAAAGTCTATAAATGAAAGTTTGACACCTTATAGGAACCTGTGACGCTCTTCATGAACTTAAGAGAGAACTACAAAGTCTATAAATGAAGGTTTGACACCTTATAGGAACCTGTGACGCTCTTCATGAACTTAAGAGAGAACTACAAAGTCTATAAATGAAGGTTTGACACCTTATAGGAACCTGTGACGCTCTTCATGAACTTAAGAGAGAACTACAAAGTCTATAAATGAAGGTTTGACACCTTATAGGAACCTGTGACGCTCTTCATGAACTTAAGAGAGAACTACAAAGTCTATAAATGAAAGTTTGACACCTTATAGGAACCTGTGACGCTCTTCATGAACTTAAGAGAGAACTACAAAGTCTATAAATGAAAGTTTGACACCTTATAGGATCCTGTGACGCTCTTCATGAACTTAAGTCTCTCATGAATGTAGGCACAGATGAAATTGTGAAACAATGTATGAGGCAGTCAGCGGAGGAACTCCATCCATGTGATGTTGACACCTTCACAATTTTAAGTTTAAGGTTCGCAATGAATGTAACTTTTAAGCACCCATGAACGTAAGTTTGATGCTGCTCAATGCTTGCCCCCCCAGATGTTGATAGCACACGGGTCCCATAAGTCTTTGCATTCAATAGATGGCAAGAGAATCATGGAAGTTGTCAGGGGGGGTGCCATGGAGCATCCTTTTAAGGCCGGGGTCAGACGAGCATCTTTGGAGAGCGGAAGGAACGTCTGCGAGAGTGGACATTCCTTCCACTCGACGCCCGTCTGGCTGCCTCGCTGAGTGCAGTTAGTGCGCTCAGCGCTGCAAGGCTCAATCCTTCTATGGAGGTTCACGCTTTGCAGCCCATTAACGTGTGTCTAGTGTTTTGACGGGGAGGCTTTGTGCACGGATGCTTGTAGTGCGCGCTACAGCGTGTGACCAGCCATGTTGCGGCATCACAACAGACGCCGTTAGGCACGTCCGTATGGGCTCGTCTGACACCGGCTTAAACTCTCCTCCTGTTCCGGGATGGCGGAGATTGACTTGTTTGTAACTAGCTGTCTGGATAACTCTCAAAAGAAAAAGCATTGAGAAGCATTGGATGATCAGCTTTGGTTCAGTTCACCAAACCTGATCTAAATGCTGTCCAGCAGGAGCGATTAGTAGCCTTCAAGGTGAAGGGAAGCCCACCCTTCTGAAGGGCTGCCACAGCCTCCTGGGATATCGAGGAGGGGGGGTGAACACTAATTATTTGGTTATGGTGTGTTTGATGTTCTCATGTTGACTATGTTCTTCAACGAATCTCCAAGGAGATACGGTCAAACAAGAATAAGATGTAGGCCATCTACGTCTTGACTTGTTGAGTCTGATAATCTTCACTATGGTGATAATATATCCAAAGCAAAAAACAAACAAGAAAAATAAGCCTTACAAAAAAACCATAATAATGTACCAATTATTTAAAGCTGACAGCAGTTTCAGGGATGTGGCTGGTGGAATTACATAATGACCAAGGACGAGGGGAAAAGAAGAAACTATTTTAATCCTCTCAGTCTAAAGAGAACCTAACGTAGAAAGAATGGAGCACATTTCTAAAACCTCCCTCTCTACAAACAGTAAATATTGAATATGAGGTGAAAAACAGATGTGAGTGATGTCATTGGGTATTATTTGCATATGTAATGTGTCATAGGTGTGTCTCCGCAAACTCTCACCCGGGTAAGTGCCTTCCGGAAGTCAGGTACAGACGATCAACTCATAACAACCTCACAATGACATGGAGATGATAAAAAGACTCTCATTGTTGATGGGTTTAAAGGTCACAATATCACAAACATTTTTCACCGTAAAATTAAAACAGAAACCTGGGATTCAGTTCTTTTTACACTGTGATTATTTGTTTTCCGTGATTTCAAGCGGTATATTACATCACTGACGTACATCTTTTTTTTCTAACCCCATAAATGCTTTTGCAGTTTATGTTATATTTTGTGTTTGGCGAGGTAGCAGTCGCATTCATCAATCCACATGTCACACACTCTGCATACCGGTTTGTCGTTTTAAACCTGCCACTTCGAATGTATCATAACCTGTCCTGATATTTTTACTCAATCTTCCTTTCACATCTAAAGTAATGTTTAACCCCTCTATTTCCCCTAAAGTTTAGACAAGTCAGACACACAGCCCCCCCAGATGTTGAGGCCTACAATTCCCAGAAATCTTCCAATGTAATAGATGGTGAGGGAATCATGGGAGTTGTAGTTCATAAACATCAGGCAAGCCTGAATTTGACATCCCTGCCCAGAGTATCATTTTAAAGTGATTTAATGTGTGCCTATGAGCTGTAGCATTCTTTAATCCGAACATACTGTAGATTTTTTTTAACTTCTAATTAAGCCGAATCCACACTCGCAAAAATGATATAAAGTAATTTGAAGAAAAAAAATCAACCCCAAGATGCGTAAACAGTGGAACGCTGCCCTACAATCTATGTGTTGTATGGCATATAGCCTCAGGCCTGTCAAGGCACAATATTTCAAAGTGTAACACTATGGAGGTTATCACTAACCTCTGAAATGTCACAATTTGTCTATTCACAAAGCTGTCAATTCGCCAAATACAGGTGAATTGACAGGAAATACAGTGTATTTTGCCACAATTCGGCATCACCAAAATGGTCCTTTTGTGCACTATCCATTCGTCTATTTAGGCTAGCGTCAGACGAACGCAGTCATCACGTCCGTGTCGAGGCACAGTTTAGGCTAGGGTCAGACGAACGCATTTTTCACGTCTACCGTCAAAAAGTGCGTTGATGCGTCCGAATGCATTTTTTCACGGAAGACGTGATAGCGGTCATACGATGCGCAATTTCGGCCGTGATTTTTTTTTTACGGATCCAAACCAGGAAACTTTGGGTGTCTGGACATTATGTTGGCCGGACATGAGCAGCGTCTGATGTCTCCTAATCACGCGCACACGCCGCTATGCAGACGCAGCGCACTCTGTACGTCACTACTAGCGGTTCGAGGTTCTTGGAAAAATGCGTTCGTTTGCCGCTTGCGTTGCACGGCCAAACTTTCGTGCGGCCGTACTTCATGTGTGGGCCTGCTTTGGACGTCATTTGCTGCTACCACGGGCGTAATAAAGTGCGGCTAAACACACGTTCGCACTTCGTTCGTCTTAATGCCTTAATGTCCGTCGTAGCATTGATTTGTGATCAACAGAGACCAACACACGAAGTACATGCGCACTGAAGTGCGCATGCACCACGCAGGTGGCAACAGACGCCATTTAGGTCTCGACGTAAAAGTGCTACGACGGACGCCCAGAGTGCGCCGTGTCTGCATAGCGGCCTGTCTGCATGACGACACGACGTCAGACGCAGCGAATTTGCGACGTCCATCACATTGACGCTCAGAAGTTTTTTTGGTCTGGCTGACTGTACCTGTCATTTAATTAATTTTGTACAGGAGGGGTGGGGTCGCGCCTATTCCCCGAAGGGGCGGCTGCAACCACCAAATGCATCCAGCCCAACAACATGTGTAAAACATAACAAAGAAAAAAATGTACTTCCAGCCAGGTCATCCCTGCAGCAAGATCCTGCTCCACTGGCTCTAAACATCACTCCACTGCAGGCTATTTGTGATGTAAACGAGTCTAGGCCCTAGAAAGGTACCGGTTGCTATGCAACTCCAGGCATTTAGAAGGTTATCTATGCAGCCAGCTTACAGCATGAAATAAAGGGGCACTGTATTGTGCCAGCCAATAGAAGCAGTTAACGGGTTAAATACTCAAAGGTCCATTAGAAACGAGGAACAGTATCTATTGTATTTAGGGAGAGGAAACCAGTGTTGTTGGACATTGGCCTCACATCAAGGCGTTTTGCAATTTTGCAGATGCTTCAGAGATATACACAGGGAATACGTTAAAGGGGAAGTTAGGTATTATAAACAATATCAGAAGTATAAGGATTTCTGCAGTGTACACCGCTGCAAGCATCACAGTCTGTTGAAGATCCTGGGACGGCTGGGTTGGACCTTCTTTTATCATATGTTTCTGTGGGGCATCTGTGTAATAAATAGCATCAGACATGAGAGTGTGATGAGAATGCTGGTAATCTTTAGCTTTATGAAAAGGTGTGGAAGCTTCAGGT
Organism: Leptobrachium leishanense; assembly: GCA_009667805.1. Lineage (NCBI taxonomy): Eukaryota > Metazoa > Chordata > Amphibia > Anura > Megophryidae > Leptobrachium > Leptobrachium leishanense. Next base: position 17,588,350 of record CM019063.1, on the reverse strand, counting down.
TTCATTGTGTAGAGCGGTGTTTCCCATCCATGGTCCTCAAGTGCCCCTAGCAGGCCAGGTTTTAAGGATCACCTTCGGGAAATGCAGACTGAATCCTGCAATCACTGAGTAGCAAATCATATCACCTGTGCTGTGCTTCAGATATCTGCAAACCTGGCCTGTTGGTATTACTTTGGGACCAGGGTTGGGGAACACTGATGCAGAATAAGCCTTCCTATTGGCTAAGTAGCAGTTCCCTCTATTTTTGATTTCCAGATTTAAGTGTTTGTTACAGACACTATCTAGAACCACCAGGAAAACACACATTGTACCCCGGTGGTACATCACTTCAATCTAACAGGCCACTTCGTCCAAAACCTCAGAATTAAAATCCTCAAAGGACATTTTAAAGACCACCGGGAACGCAAAACATATGAAATGAAAATGATCACATATTTCAACAGTATAAAACAAGGACTTAATGTAGATTCAGGTTTTTTAACCCATTATAATAACGTCACATAATATTCATAATTCTGGTTGGGGCTTGGTATTCTTCTGCTTTTTTTTTCTCTTCTTCTTCTGTGTCTTCTTCATACTCACTGTTTTTTTTGGGGGGGGTTTGTTCTTTCACTCTCCCTTTTGAAGTAGTCATGATCTTATCACCGTTGTTTTATGTGCCTGAGACACCTTAATGTTTTTTTTGCTGTTTCCCCCCCCCCTTTTTTTCTTTCCCCACTCTGACCATGCCATTTGGCGATTTACAACATCTAACACCCCAACCGTGTGCCCGATTAATGTCCCAATGTTTAATTCTATTATTCTGATCAGTAAGCTTCCAGACCTGAGGAAGAGAGGATCACTCTCGAAAGCTTGTATTTTAAATGTAACGTTAGTCCAATAAAATAAGGTATCACTATAGACTGCTATACCCATGATTACAGAAAGTCTTTATATTATCTGACTGCATTTATAGTATGCTTAGCAACTGGAATGATTTACTTATTTTATGCCTACAGGGAGTTAATCCCAACACTTTAGCTGCCTGCAAGATGTGATTAAAGGCGGACTGAGCGGTCAGGAAACCGGACCTGGGTCAAAGCTTAGAAAGAGATTCATCCACTGCACTATTTTTCAGCTAAAGTGGTAAAGATTGGCATTTTGTTCCTTTTTTGAAAGAGTTAATAAAAATCCTGATCCAGTTGGTAGCAGTGGAATATCTGTTAAATATTTATGCGGGTATATAGGTCTTCAACCTTGTTTGATTTTGCTAGGTCAATAAAGTCACTTATGTAATTAAAATATTTAAACAGAAAATGTAAAAAATATTTAAAAAATCAGTGTATGAATAGCAAAGTAGCAGAAAACCCTCTCCATTCCACTTAGAACAATAGTTTTGCAAAAATTAATCGTTCACAATAATAACACACCACACGCTGTTGCTTACAGAATAAATTCCAGGTATACATTTAATTTTGGACTCCGTCTAGGCTATCCTATAGTGTACATGCCTGCACGCTGCTAAACTCTGAATATTTAGACTTTCAGGTGCCATGACATTGTCTGTGTTTGTAACAGGAGCTTCGCTTTATGAACTGATCTGAAGTTTCCTGGAAAGAACAGAAAACTGCGAAGCTACAGTAGATGTTTAATTTTTCCTAAACAAGTCTGGTGGATCCTTTTCAATCTTTGCCCAGGTAAAGACTCTTCTTTTTCCCCTTCTCTCAAATATTCTGAACACTAAACCCCACATAACATGGAGTTGTCAAAAGTCTGCAACATTATTCCAAATCCAAATTTAGGACAGTTCCCAAATTACACACAGCTTCATGTATAACAGTGACAGTGTTTAAATATATTGATAAAAGGAACACTCTAGCCACTGTGCCCTGTGTAAATTGAGTGGCAAGACTGCCGTAAGCGTCCACACCCTTCTCCTCCTTCCATGAGGAAAAGGGGAACTCTGAGGGATGATTCAGCCCTCTGGCAGGAGGGGTTTAGTTCCTCCTAGAAGCTCAGATCAGTAAGAGACCAGAATGGAGGACCCACTTTGGAAACATGTTCCTTCCAGTGGCTCTCAATGCACTCAACTCTGGCCCCCACATAGTCACATGATAAGCTGTGGCTTGCAGGAAGTCAGCAGCATGTCATGTCCAGGGGCAGAGCTGGATAGAAGGTGAGTTTTAAAAGTATCTAAAGGATTATAATGGGGACTCGGTACAATAGGATTAATATTTAACCGTTTCCCCCTTCCTCTTTTAACCCTATAGGATCCCTTTAATAAATGGTAGCATATACACCACTAAGACATGTGAGAGCCACTGTGTCATGGAACTGACGTAGCGCTCCATGCTTCAAACCCAAGAGATTTTATGTACATTTATACTACGTGGTGTGATTTTAAATGTATTGTAAATTGCTTAGCTTTAAATGTACTTCTATTGTACTGTATGTGAATGGGTACTTGGAGATGTGTTTTAAAGATGTAACCTGAAGCAATGTTCAATGCCCTCTTTTGTGTGGAATGTTTGAGTAATGTGTGATTATGCAAGATTGCTTTGCTCTGTGTCTGTTATCTGGTTAAGGAGTCATGAGTCTGGGACAGTGTTTGACTGCATAGGTAATCTGATCTATTGGAACAATAGATTATGTAAATGATGTGTGATATGAAGGCTAAGGAATGTTTACTGTAAATATCTAACTGACATAATGTAATTAGAGTTTTAGTACGTCAATGTTCGTCGGTTGGTATGCAAATTATAACTGTTGGACCTGGGCATAAATAGTGGCGTTTTTCAATAAAAGTCTCAGATTCCTGTTTAAACATACAGCCTGTCTGGTCTCTCATTCAGGGTACCCACGAACACCCCCAGAAGGCACAGAGCGGCCTTCTGGAATTTCAAAGAGGCAGAGGATCAGACCAAGCAGGTCTGGAGCTACAGATCAGGCAGCTCGAGGCACTGAGTTCCGAGCAACTCAGCGGCCGGGCTGATCTTGGTAAGGGGGTGTCTGGAGAGCCAGGACAGGCGGAAGGAGCGGGTTTCCGTCACACAGTGCTCGTGTGTGTGAACAGAAAACCTGAGCATTGTGGTCACTGGTTCTTTATGCTGCTGCCATCACTCTCCTAGCGTTAATGAAGGATTTGCAGAATCTTTTTATATACATATTTTTTTTTCAATGCCTATCCAAACAGTTGACAACATATGAATTGACGAAAGGCAACAAATATTTAATGGATAAAACCAAAATTGGGAAATAACTGTATGGAGACACAAATTAACAAAAAATCTCTGAGGAAGTGGAAGTGCATTCCACGAAACGCGTCAGATGTGTGTATTTTAATCTTGGATGAAATAAAGACCCTTGAAATAACGCACCACGAGCAGGAGGTATATTTGAGTCTCTCATGGCATCTTTTTCCCGGAATTGGCGATTCAATGCATCCTAGACGGAATCCATTTTGGTCAGAAGCTGGACAAATTACCGTCTGTCCGTAAGGAGCCGCCGGAGCGGGGAGCCAGGGAGAGAAGATGAGTGATCATTCCTCCACATATTACATGCTTACATTATTCCGTACAGCTTGTTGTAAGTGCAGTAATTTGGGGCCAATTCTGTTCCCTGATTATCATTCATGTTGCGCTATGATTTTTTGTTAATTTGTGTCTCCATACAGTTATTTCCCAATTTTGTTTTTATCCTTTACTGTGGCTGGCGTCGGAAAGAGGAGATGCGGGAAAATAACCAAGATACGTATTGTATCATTTTTGTAACAGGCGCTGTAGCGCTCACACAAGAGTAGCGAGGTTGAGATCTTGTTGGACAGCGATATCTGCTTGATGGTTGCAAAATACACAATATTTTCAGACTTATACTCCAAAGTCAAGGAGTATAAAAGGACAACTGATCTGCTTCTAAGTTCCAAAGGTTTCGAGACCAACGGACAACTTAGAGCACAAAACAATACAGAGGGCTTCAATACTTGAGTGGGTGTACCGACGTAGTTTGTTTGTCAGTCAATGTATTGTGCAGAGTGCAGGGCAGTCACCAAACTGACAGACTTAGCATTTTCTGATAAGCTCAAACGGGTATGTTGTACCAGTTGTTGTATAATCACCAGGGTCTAGTGACACACATAAAGGCTTAAAGCTCGTACAAACCCGGGTACACTTGGCAAGCTGAGCACTATAATCATAGCCAGAGAACAAACAGTATTTCGCTATTGCGGATTGTACATAAATACACGACCATAAATCATGAACCTTGGGCCTGGAACAGAAACCCGATAAGGCTGTAGTAAGTACACCAGAGCGAAATGGGAATCTCCCCACAAAGCGAGTAAAACCCCAAGCAGCGTGCATGGGGTTAAACCAACGACGCACAGCACTAGCCACCGCTATAGCATGTAACATAAGAATGATCAAAGACAAGCTGGGTCAAAAATCAGGAGCAGGAATCGTAGACGTAAACGGGTTCAGCAACTAGAACAGCAATGAAATCAATAGCAAGCGATGCGGGAACAGAACTCCACGTCAGGGCAACGAGGCAACTCCTCGCGCCCTGCTTTAAACCTCGTGACCACGCCAGGCCCCGCCCCCTTAGACGTCGCTCAACCATTACAAGGTGCTGGCACTCGACCAGCCAGTGGCACTGAACCATGCCCAGACACCCTAGGCAGCACAGCAGGGGCTGAGGATGTAACAATTTTATTAGGGTGCTGGTATACACTGTTTTTTTGCTTGTTTAACAAATATTTAATGAAAGCCAAATAATAGCAGCAAACATTAGCACGGCAAATATTGTGAATGGCGATGACGGAAAGGGGGAAGAGGTAAAACAAGACAAAGACGACGAGAGTGCTCACGGAATAGTAATAGGGTAATCAAAGCAAGGTGCCCAGAGCGGAGAATGAGCTGGCTCCTTCAGAACCTTCAGCTGGTCAACATCTTGTGTAGAGAGTCAAATTAGTAATGCCCTGGATTTGTGTATGCTGATTTTATAACCTGGCGCTTACAAATCTTTTTGGTATGTGGACAACTTTAGATTCTTGGCCCCCATAAAGTTTAATGCTCAAAGAATGTGATACTGGGCTTAGTGTCCTCAGAGGAACTGTAGCAGCAGCTCTTACGTCCACCCAGGGAAGTACGAAGTACTCACTAAGGTCATTCAATACTTTACCCTGCAGTATCAGCATATTCAGTATTGTTACAGATGGGATTTACCCAAGTTGTCATACATTGAGGTCTGGTTGAGTAGCGATCAGGCTACGATAACTCAGTAGCATTTTCAGTAACTTTGTTCCTACAAATCAATTCTCCTTGATCGAGATTAACACCAAACGTGTGACGGGTGTCTACATCTGTAAATGAGAAAACAAACCGCAAATGAAAAGCTGAAGACGACAGACGTAGCCAAAGTATGAGCCGTCATAATCTGTGCAGTCGTTTTACGTATTTTAGGCTAGGGTCAGACTGAGGCAGTGCGAACGCGCGTGCAGGCGCACTTAATCACGGCCGTAGTAGCAGCAAATGCCGGGCAATGACGGCCAATATACGAAGTACGGTCGCACAAAAGTCCGGCTGCGCAACGCAAGTGGCAAACGAACGCATTTTGTCGAGAACGTAAAACCGCTAGTACGGTTGTACAGAGTGCGCTGCGTCCGTTAGCGGCGTGTGTGCGTGAATTGGAGACGTCAGACGCTGCTAATGTCCGGCCAACATAACGTCCAGATGCACAAAGTGTTTTATTGATGATCCGTACAAAATCACGAACGCAAATGCGCATAGTATGACCGCTATCGCGTGTTCCGTGAAAAAATACGTCCATTCGTTCGAACGCACTTTTTCACAGACAACGTGAAAATGCGTTAGTCTGACCCTAGCCTTAGTTCAGATGTTTCCAGTGTGGGTTATTGCACATTACTTCTGCAAAACGGTTTTCACCAGAATAGCAATGCCAAAAAAATAAAGGAAAGTTCAGCTCTGGGGCATGAAATACTTTTAATATGGTTATCTCCTGACTCCTTAAAGGGACACTCTACTCATCCTGACCACTTTACATTTAAATGGTAAATGCCACAAATTCAGCAGCGCTTTACAAGATCAGTGTACAAGGAGTTGATACATTGGAATACCACACATGGATGAACTGACCTGATTCAGGGGGACCCTGTGCCCAAGGGAACTTACTAATGAGATGTACGAGTATTTTGTGAGGTAGGCGCATCCATATCGTTGGGTGTCTTGCCCGAGGACACTTTCTGATGGCGTCTTCTGAGTGGGATCGAGTCGGCTTCCCATGATTGGAGAGCAGGGAGCTGGTGCTTAGGTTGAACCCACTTCTCGTAAAGTCGAGACTTGCTTCTCCACAGTTGTATTGGAGGGATGTGCTGAATAGTATTTTGACTTGCTTCTCCACGGTCGAGAGGGAAGAGATGTTACCATTGGACTCCACAGCTGATATTGTGTGATATGGGTCTTGCCCAAGACATTTCTGGAGAAGTGCTCTGGCTGGGATTCGAATCTGGGTCTCCACGGTAATAGAGCAGTGACGTTACCTGACCTCTAATCCATCCATCCGGTACACAAGATGTGAGGAGTGCCCCTCCTTCTCCTCCCACTCCCAGCTTCACCGACCTAGTAAAATCTCTGGGTGAAGTGGAGCGATTTCTCCCCATGCAGGGTCAGCAACAGCCGGGATTTTTGAATTTCCTCGGGGCCGGACACCAGATTGGTCACCGGTGATGTTGGCACACAGAGAGTGTGCTGATGTCATTGAGAAGAATTGCAGCAGTGATCGTTCTCCGAGAGGCAGCCGAAGGGTCAGATCTGCGCATGTGTAAAGCTTCGATCCGTGCACGTAAGTGCGCAAGTCACGTTGCACTGTGCAATTTGCCTCTATGCTAAACAAGTTGCGTAAGACCACGAATTGCTTTGGAAAAGCTTCAGAGACTTCTGGGTTTGGGAGTCCCCGAAGAGGAAGATCTGGGCCCAGCGAAAGACAAAAGTTGAGTAAAGTCACCAAATACAAAAAAAATAATAATAAAAAACCAAATGAGCAGAGACTATCACCAGACTCTGCCTAATTTTTTAAGGGCAAAAAAAGGAAACTATTTTTTAATAGCTTCTCCTTTCATGAGGTGTTTGGGGGGGGAGGGGGGTGGTTTATGTTTTAGTAAATTTTCATTTTTTTTCTCACACAGCTATCACATTTCTGTTCACTTGTTTTTTATTAAAGCTTCAACTCATTCAGAAAAAAAAACCCAACAACCATAAGGCCTAAACAACAGGCTTTTGCGCTGGGATGTTTTGATGATCATTCCAGACATTTGTTTGGTCGTTTCACGCCCAATTCTTTGATGAATCCCTTGTTTTAATCAGTTATTATGTGTTACCCAACACATGACTGACCTACTACTTATGATAGAAACATTTAAATACGTAAAGGGAATCCACAAGGTAGAGGAAGGGATTATATTTAAAAGGAAACAAAGTAGCAAAACAAGAGGACATAGTCTTAGATTAGAGGGGCAAAGGTTTAAAAGTAACATCAGGAAGCATTATTTTACTGAGAGGGTGGTGGATACATGGAACAGCCTTCCAGTTGAAGTGGTAGAGGCCAAAACAGTAATTGAATTTAAGCAGACATGGGATAGGCATAAGGCTATCCTAAACAAAAGATAAATCCAGGTAAAGTATCCATGTAATTGGGCAGACTAGATGGACCGAAAGGTTCTTATCTGCCGACATTTTCTATGTTTCTATGTTTCTATGTTTCTACTCTGAGAAACGAAATACTGAACGTTTAAGGGAAGAAAATTGGAGCAGGTCCATGTGGTGTGTGGGTGGAAATAGGATAATCTCATTTATACGGTGAAACCCAAAATTACTACAGTTTTCCGTCGAGAGAATAGAACATCGGCTCCTCTGGAATTTATATTACTTACAGCTACTTTATATTTTTATTTAAAGAAATTTCCTTTGACTTGAATCGGTGAGGCAAAAATCAGCTGTTTGGTTAAACCAGTGTTAGGCTAGGGTCAGACGAACGCATTCTGTGCGGACTGTGCGTCCGTGCACATCGGACGTACTTTCTGACTGACGACAAGGTAGTGGCCACACGGTCCGTTTTTGTGATTGAGCTTTTTTTTGACTGATGTAGAAGGGAAATAAAATTAATATGAAAAACATTTTTTTCTGTCAAAAATGCTGGACGTATAAATGCAGTCCGTCTGACCATGTTCCATCACTCACACACAAAGCTATGCGGACGTTGCGGACGCAGTGCACTCTGTGCGTCCGTTCTAGCGGATTTACGCTCTTGCCTAACTTGCGTCCGTTTGACGCGTCCTTTGTGCGTCTGCACTTCTGTGCGGACGTACCTCGTGTGTGGGTCTCTATTGATCATAATTGTATGCTACCACGGACGTTAAAATGTGCGGCAACACGGACGTGATCACTGCGCTCGTCTGACCCGAGCCTTAATCTGAGGAGAACACTCCTGCATTTCTGAGATACAAAAACTGACAATGGCTACTCACGAACTACTTAAAGGCGCAATCCAATGCAATTTTACCCCTTTTTATATCCTTAACTAATTGGGCAGATGCTACTGAAAATATCTTCCCAATTATTTTGTTTTCTATATTTTTTTATATATAGCAGCGGTGTGTGCTGCTCTTCTGCGTCAGCTCAGGGCTTTCAAAACGTGGAAGTTGCCGCCGCTCTTTTTTCGCAATCTGTGTACCTACTAAACTTGCATTGCTTACAAATTGGGAAATCACTTGGAACTTGTGTGCTCTTGTTCGCACGTACCATAGCGTCTGCGGAGAACAAGGGATCAGAGCTGTATGTGCAGAATCAATCCGTTGGCTGCTTCTCTCGAGACGCACGATATTGCGAGCACTCTAAGACAGGATGATGTCAGCATGCAGAGCATGTTGACATCATCAGTGACCGATTTGAAGACTGGCAGCTGGGAAATTCAAAATCCATGCTGCCTGGTGATGCGTGTGTTGGCGGAGGAAAGAGTATCTGGCCAAACCAGGCAGGAGAGGAGGGGGGGGGACGCCACACTGCCCGAAATCTTTACAAAGCAAAGTGATCAGGGTGTGTAGTGTTTCCCTTTAAACATGTATCGCCAGATTGCAACCTAGCCTAGTGGCTTGTTAACAGAAAATGCTGTGCAAGCCATTTTCCATTTGCCACTGGCCATCATCGTCTCTATTCCATCCGAGTCGCTGCGTTAGTGACTCTTGTCAGAATATTTCTGAGCCGATGATCGATATCGTTGGCACCAGTGCACGACGCCACTAGTATTAATAAATGAATATTAATTAAATTGATCAGTGTAACCAGTTTCTTCTTTTATTTATATATCTTTTTTAAAACTTTTGTGAAGCTTTTAAATAAATATGTACAATCCTTGATTCCCGCCACCCTTCTTTTTTTTTTCTTCCGGTACACTTGATACAATTTTTTTCTTCTTTATAACAGCTGAAAATAAAATTATATAAATTAATAAAACTATAAAAAAAAATGTTTTATCCGATTTATAAAAAAAAAAATAAGAAAATATACAGAATGCATCCGGTGAAAGGGTCATCATATTCTCATTCATAACACTTTGACAAAGTGACGCCGCGCCATAATCCCACGTCAGAAACACTCTGCTTTCCGTTTGCAGCCTTTTCAGACAGCTCACTGTCATCACGGCTGAGACACAGAATCTCGGGCTTCCTCTGGTCTCCAAGTTCACAGGAATCTAGTAACAGCGTTGCGATTTATTACAATGGTAAAATATGTAGCAGAGCGTTTACATAATGTCAGATCCAATTAGAACAACTTCTAATGCGCAAGTGGGCCTAAAGTAGCTCTTATTTGTATGACGGCCGTTACGCAGCACAGAGTGAAACCTAAGATTTGAATAATCCTGGAATCATGGCAAGGCAAATCCTAACACAGGTTCCTGGTGTCTTCTTACATTTCTCTTACGTAGAGAGTGGCCTTTCTGCAGATAGGTGTAATTTCTTTGTCTCGTGTGATGCACATACATATATTTTAGGGGTTAGTCAGAGAGAGACAAACTGGTCCCAAAATGGCACCGAACAGTGAATTTCCCCGTACGCTGCAATCTCGGGGCCATTCAGCTATTCAGAAAGCAGGCAGTTCACCACATTTTGGCGAATCGCCACAAAATATAATGCCTGTACAACAGCAGTGAAACCCCCATAGAGAAGCAATGGTTAATCTTTTCAGACAACACAGACCAGCAGTGAAAAGTTGCCGAAGTGCCCTGCTGTCCGGTGGTTTATTCAGGCGAATCCCATAGGTTTCAATGTTAAAAATATTCCCGTTTTTACTCAATATGTAATGAACAGTTTATTCTTTTAATCTGCAGCATAAAGTCTCTTTTTAAGATTTTTTCTAGGCGTTTTTCTGCAAAAAAAAATCTGATTTTTTTTTTTCCTATAACAGAAATTTTTATTATTATTCATAGCACGTTATATGTTAATTCCAGACATTTTCGGACAGTAGGTTTTTTGCAAACAGCATTTCAAATTTGGCACTTTGAAACGTTTTTTTTTTATTTTCTGCGGCTGCTCGGCGCTGTGTTCAGCAGCTGCATTTGGTGGCTGTCCGGCGGGTTCGTGGTGGATTGTCAGGTGCATTCGCGATTTTAGGCCGGTGACAGACGAACGCAGTGATCACGTCCGTGTTGCCGCACAGTTTAACGTCCGTCGTAGCATAGAATCCTGAGCAATAGAGACCCACACACGAAGTACGTGCGCATCGAACTGCACTCGCACAACGCATGTGGCAATCGGACGCAAGTTAGGTAAGAACGTAAAACCGCTAGACGGACGCGCAGAGTGCGCCACGTCCGCGTAGCGTTCTGTGTGAGTGATGAGATGTCAGGCGCAGCGCATTTACGACGTCCAGCACCTTGACGCACAAAATGGCTTTTCATATCCTTTTCAAATTTTTATCATTTTTCATATTAATTTTGTTTCCCATAATTCCCTTTTTTTTTCTACGTCCGTCAACAAAAACATGTGGTGTCTACAGTATCTTCCATCAGTACGTTCGTCCGTTGTGCACGCACGCAGAGTGCACTCAGACTGCATTCGTCTGACATTAGCCTAAATCGGTGGGTTCGGATCGATCCGAAATTTCGGATCGTATCGGCGGCTGTTTCCGTAGATTTTCCGCCGGATTTTTGGTGATTTTGCTGCGGTTTGGCAGCAGATTTTCGGGTCAGTTCCCTGCACTCCGGGAGCCTGTGGTGAATGAAGAATTCCCTGCAGGGTCGGGGAATTTGATTCCCCAAAGTGCGGGGAATGAGAGAGCGCCGAGATATCGGTGACATTTTGTTTCACTTGATAAAACTATTGTAACAATTTCCTGAAGCTAAAAGCATTTCTGAAAATCGCAGTTTTAGTAAATTGCATCAGAATAAAATGCACCCCCCCAAAAAAAAGGAAATACACTTGAAACACACAAACAAAAACGCATTTCAAAAGCAAACGTCAGCTTGGACTCTGGGGGTGCTCTGCCAGTGTTGAATTGTGCCCCTAAATATAATCTTTCTAGATCTGAGTCTCTTTAAATGAAAAGGTTTGAAATATTGACTACTGTACGTTTTAACCGTTTTAGCGGAATATAGCAATGGATGTACTGAGTTGTTTGAGTTTTGCAGCTGAGCAACCCCTCTTGTCACTCTGCAACCTGATATCAGTCCTCTCCCCCCCCCCCCCCGCACATAACAGCAGAAACTCCTACCCCTTACTGTGAACAAGGAATCTAGATTGTAAATTCCCACGGGAATAGGGTCCTCATGTATCTGCTGGCAGCAATACTGACCTGCCTCCTGTATGTATTGTAGAATTGTCCTGTCTTTACCCATTACACTGCACATTGTACAGCGCTGCGGAATGTGTTGGCGCTTAATAAATAATAATAATAATGAAGATAAAGAGCAGGTATAGGTTCTGCAGTTTCCTGATGCTGCTGAATAAACAGGATTAACTCCTTGCAAGCAGAAAATAAGTAGCTGGGATGTTCTTTACTGTCACAGGCCATTAGCATGTCCCTTTAAAATTTAAAGGGAAACAATCATTTACTGACACGTAAAGGAACATGTAAAGGAACATGTAAAGGAACTGGCTGTGCGGCCAGTCAATGTTCGAATTGTTCTCAAAAACACTTGAAACATTCGGGGTTATTCAGAAAGCACAGGTGTTTGCAATTGTTGGCGCCTCACATAAGGATCCAAAAAAGCAATAGCTGCAAATAATAATCTCACCCACCAGTCGGCGTGGATCCACTTCCCAATCCTATATACATTAAAAACACATTCAGGGTTATACAGAGAAAGGTGAAACTCTGGAGTACTTTTGGAGAAGTGAAAATTCAAGGTCAAAATAGCCAAACCAGAAAAATTCTCCCATTTATCTCATTTTCCAAATCAGCTATTTTGACATACAGGGTTATTCAGAGAGAGGTGAAAACCTTGAGAATGACTGGAGGATTGAAAATTCTAGGTCAAAATAGTCAAACCAGAAAATTCTCCCATTTATCTCACTTTTCAAATTGGCTATTTGGTCTAGATTGTCTCTTCTCCTGCCAATTCTCAAGGTTTTCACCTCTCTCTGAATAGCCCTGCTAGAATTTTCACTTCTCCAAATGTTCTCCAGAGTTTCACCTTTCACTGAATAACCCTGTATGTCAACTCCTTCATGTGGTTGAATAAAAAAATGTGTTTTATTCCTCAGTGAGAAAAGGACAACGTTTCGACCCGTAGGTCTTTGTCAAGTCTGAACTTACATCATATATATACACAGGGTTATTCAAAGAGAATCGAAATGTCACTGCACGTTCGGTGACTTTTCGGTCTCTTCAATTCGGTGCGATTTGGCGATCCCATTTCGGCGACCCGCGGTGTATTCAGCAAGCACCACAGGGCCGTCGTAGTGCAGGGAAAAGCCGACGCAAACCCGACGAACACTCACCGCAAAACCCGGGAAACGCACACCGAAACCCGCAAAAACATCTGGATTAACCCGCCGAAAATGCCAGAGAAACCCGAGCAGCCGCCGATCACAGCACAGAGCAACCGCCGGAAAAATACAACACCGCAGATGAATGGAGTGAGAAGAAAATAACAGTTTGCTTGAATGTTTGAAAAGTGAAACGCTGTTTGCAAAGAAACTACAGAACGAAAATGTCTGAAATTTACATATAAGATCCAATGAATGATAATAAAAAAGGGCTGTTACAGAAAAAAGAAAAACGATTTAACCTCCCTGACGGTTTTCCCGAGTGTGGCTCGGGGTTAACTTTTTGTACCGAAAGTTATTCGCCTGAATAAACCTGTCGATTGAAATCACTGAACAGCAGGGCAATTTGGCAACTTTTCACTGCTGGTTTTTGTTCTCTGAATAGACAAAGCATTGCTTCTCTAAGGGGATTTCACTGCCCTCGAACAGGTACCGAACAGGCACCGTATGTGCAGGCAATTCGCCAACATTTGGCGAACTGCCTGCTCTCTGAACAGCCGAATGGCCAGGAAAGGTAACCGTACGCTGAATTTCAGTGTTTGGTTCCCTTTCGGCTCCAATTCGGATCTCTTTGAATAACCCTTATAGTATCTGTTACACTAATGTACCAGCTTAGAGATTCACGGTGGTCAAATTTCAAGAGTACTGGTTCCATGAACGATCACTACGAATACCGAAAATGCCGGAATGAATGCACAAAACAAACAAAAATGGCCAAAGCCCATTACTTCAATGAAAATCTAAACAATAACATATCAAACCCTAGAAACTTTTGGAGAACCATAAGTAACATACAAGCACCCCCAGTCCACTCCCAGCCAGCTACTGTCAAAGTAAACAACCAAACCCTGCAACACCCCCTAGATGTAGCAAATGCCTTTAATGATTATTTTGTTGGATGTGCCACCACTTTGATTGCCAAGCTAGGAAATGACATGCAATCAGAGAGGCCTCATGCAGGTCAGGCCCCCCCAACTGTGCAAAGTCCCTGTATCAGACAGGAATTCAGTTTTAGACCAGTGCCTGTCAGTGTCATTACTAAACTTCTCCGTAAGCAAAAAATGAAATACCAGTCTGGACCTGATCAAATACCAGCAATGCTGCTGAAAATCAGTGCGCCTGCAATTGCAAATCCTGTTGCAACCCTAATAAATGAGTCACTGGCGACTGGATACATACCCAAGCTCTGGAAGACTGCGAGAGTGGTACCTATCCATAAAAGTGGTGACAGTACTTTGGTATCCAACTACCGTCCGATATCGTTGCTCCCTGTAATGTCAAAAGTCTTGGAAAAATGTGTCTACACACAATTACGTGATTATTATCAATATTGGAACTACTTAACCCCGGATCAATCAGGCTTTCGTCCAAATCACTCAACTACAACCGACCTTCTAAAAGTCTGCAATGATATCCAAGCTGGGATGGAACAAGGAAACCTAACTGGAGCCATCTTCCTTGATTTTGCCAAGGCCTTTGACACGGTAGACCATGGCATCTTGTTAGAAAAACGTAAAAACTCTGGCATTGGTGATCGCACGCTAACCTGGTTTCAATCATATGTATCGACCGATCACAATATGTGTCAATTTCTGGCAGCTCCTCCCTCCCGCTCCCAGTCACTTGCGGTGTACCCCAAGGCTCAATACTAGGCCCCCTGCTATTCACAATATTCATAAATGATCTGCCCAACGTCTGCAAAGCCTCAACTGTACATATGTACGCAGATGACACTGTGATCTATACCAGCAAACCAAATCTCCCGCAGCTGGAGGCCGTGCTGCAAGAACAATTCACAGAGGTAGAAAACTGGATCAAAAACAACAAACTTTTTTAAATACTGACAAAACTGTAACGATGCTCTTTGGAACAGCACCTAAACTACACAAATTGCAAAATCCCCATCTATGTGTTGGGACAAAATCAAATGGCACGCTGACCACAGTCACATCTCTCAAATATCTAGGTATGTGGTTGGACCCTAATCTATCCTTTGGCCCCCACATCGAAAAACTCTCATCTAAACTTTACCCCAAACTAGGTGCCCTGTACAGAAACAAATCCTGCCTGAGTCCCGCGGTAAGAAAGCAGATTGTACAGCAAATGCTTATGCCGGCTATTGATTACGGAGATGTAGTGTATGCAGCCGCCCCGCAAACACACCTTCATAAACTTACTACATTGTATAACTCATTCTGCGCTTTGCGCTACAATGTAACTACATGACCCACCATTGTGACATGTTAAAAGAGCTAAACTGGCCATCGCTGGAATCCAGACGCACCCTTCACCTTTCCTTCCAGCCTGGTGTTTAAGAGCATCTCTGGGAAGCTGCCACCCTACCTGAATAGACTGCTTCCCCCAGCAGCTCCCTCATCCTATCACCTCCGATCCAGGACCAGCACCTTACTTGCTATACCACAATACAAAAAGACAGTGGCTCGGTCCTCATTTTCCTACAGAGCACCACAATTATGGAATAACCTCCCAGACACCATCAAATCTTCCCCCAGTCTTAAGTCACTCAAAAGCTCCCTATTAACATACCTCAATACAGAATGCACCTGTAAACATGTAACCTAGTGACTATATTTTCTACATATTTTTCTGTTAATCTGTATATTTGTGTTTTTTTTTAATATCTTGCATTGTATTACTTTGTATTTCTGTAACTGTAACACTTCAATGTTCTTGAACCCAGGACATGCTTGAAAACGAGAGAAATCTCAATGTATCCTTCCTGGTAAAATCCTTTATAAATAAATAAATAAATAAATAAATCTGTGATTAGTGACATCATTTCCTATTCACTCTCTTATCAGGAAGGAGAGAAATCCTTGTGCAACATAGGTTAAAACAATAATACACAGTATATAAACACAATAAAAAAGAGTGAATAGGATATGAAGGAGTTAATTAATTGTGATATAATTGGATTGTGTTGCACCTAATTATGTTAAATGATGTCACTAATCACAGATGCTATATATATATACAGTGGCAAGAAAAAGTATGTGAACCCTTTGGGATTACGTGGAGTTTTGCATGAATTGGTCATAAAATGTGCTCTGATCTTCATCTAAGTCACAACAATTTGAACACACAGTCTGCTTAAAATAATACAACACAAACATTACATGTTTTCATGTTTTTATTGAACAGAACATGTAAACATTCACAGTGCAGGGTGGAAAAAGAATGTGAACCTTTGGACTTAATAACTGGTTGACCCTCCTTTGGCAGCAATAACCTCAACCAAACTTTTCCTGTAGTTGCAGATCAGACCTGGACAACGATCTGGAGTAATTTTGGACCACTCCTCTTCACAAAACTGTTTCAGTGTAGCAATATTCTTGGGATGTCTGGTGTGACTCGCTCTCTTAAGATCATGCCACAGCATTTCAATCGGGTTGAGGTCAGGACTCTGACTGGGCCACTCCAGAAGGCATATTTTGTTTTGTTGAAGCCATTCTTTTGTTGAATTACTTGTATGCTTTGGGTCATTGTCCTGTTGCATCACCCATGCTCTGCGGAGCTTCAGTTGGTGGACAGATGGTGTTACGTTTTCCTGCAAAATGTCTTGATAAACTCTGGAATTCATTTTTCCATCAATGACAACAATCCGTCCACGCCCTGAGGCAGCAAAGCAGCCCCAAACCATGATGCTCCCTCTGCCATGTTTTACAGTGGGGATGAGGTTTTGATGTTGGTGTGCTGTGCCTTTTTTTTTCCACACATAATGTTGTGTGTTTTTTCCAAACAGCTCAATTTTGATTTCATCAGTCCACAGAATATTTTGCCATTAGTGCTTCGGAACATCCAGGTGCTCCTTTGCAAACTTCAAACGTGCTGCAATATTCTTTTTGGACAGCAATGGCTTCCTCCGTGGTGTCCTCCCATGTACTCCATTCTTGTTTAATGTTTTCCTTATTGTAGATGTGTCAACAAAAATGTTAGCATGTGCCAGAGATTTGTGTAAGTCTTTACCTGACACTCTAGGGTTCTTCTTTACCTCATTAAGCATTCTGGGCTGTGCTCTTGCAGTCATCTTTACAGGACGACCACGCCTAGGGAGAGTAGCAACAGTGCTGAACTTTCTCCATTTGTAGACAGTCTGTCTTACCGTGGACCCATGAACATCAAGGCTTTTGGAGATACTTTTGTAACCCTTTCCAGCTTCATGCAAGTCAACAATTCTTGATCGTAGGTCTTCTGAGAGCTCTTTTCTGCGAGGCATGGTTCACATCAGGCAGTGCTTCTTGAAACCAGTAAACCCAAAACTGGTGTGTGTTTTTAAAGGGCAGGACAGCTTTCAGCAACACATCCAATAATACCACACTGATTGGACTCAAGGTTGGCTCACTCCTGGCTCCAATTAGCTCTTGGAGAAGTCATTAGGCTAGGGGTTCACATACCTTTTCCACACTGCACTGTGAATGTTTACATGTTATGGTCAATAAACACAAGAAAACATATAATGTTTGTGTTGTATTATTTTAAGCAGACTGTGTTTTTCAAATTGTTGTGACTTAGATGAAGATCAGAGCACATTTTATGACCAATTCATGCAAAACTCCACGTAATCCCAAAGGGTTCACATACTTTTTCTTGCCACTGTATATGATATAAGTTCATCGTGAATTCAGACTTGACAAACACCTACGGTTCGAAACGTTGTCCTTTTCTCAATGAGTGAGGAATAAAAACTAATTTTGATTCAACCACATGAAGGAGGCGACATGGTGTTCTTGATGAGTCGCATAAGGATCCAGGCAGCCACTGGAGAATCTTCACTGTGAAATATTGCTAGTATTTGACAAACAATGGCAAAAATTACTGTTGATGGCAGGTCAATGTAGGGGCACCCAGGACATACTTGTAAATGAGAGAAATCTCAATGTATCCTTCCTGGTAAAATACTTTATAAATAAATAAATGCTGGTTCTTCACAATTGAAAATTCAAAACAGCTGACGGAGAAGTTTCCAAGTGAAGCTTCACCTGCAGCTGTATTTTTTTTGCAGCATCTTCAAACACCAGTTCTTCCTGAATAACCCCCATTGACACAACCTGGAATGGCTTCTACAGACTTCTAGCATCACCACCGCACTCATTTATATTGGGTTAGTTTGTCTGGAGAATCTTTCACAGTAGATGCATCAAATGCTTTTTTTCTAGGAATAAAGGTGGGAGATACTCCCCATAAACCATTATAAAGCGTCAGGCAGCAAGCAACAGGCCAATGAAAAGATGGCGTATGCTCGCATGAACTAATAGAGGGCGTACGCCAGTGTGCAGCCAATGTATAGAGCCAGGGCCAGGTGTGTTGCCTGGGTCCGAAGATGAAATGCAGTGTGTTTGAGTTATATTGCGGTGTTGCTCTGTGATACAGTAGTAAAGTGTGGTGTGAATGAGTGCATCACAGAGCTCCACAGCAATAAAACACAGCAATGTGCGGTGTGTATGAATGTATCACAGAAGTTCACAGTGCAGCATCATTGTTCACTTTATATTTGAAGAGTGAACAATAGTGCTGCATTGGGGAGAAAAAAAAACAAAGAAAAAAAGGAAATTTATATTTATTTATTTTTACATGAAACCTGGTCATCTTTGGTATCATTGGAAAGGCCATGCTGTGGCCTTTCCAATTACACCTCACATGACCCTCTAACTTCTATGGGACCTCTGTATCTTCTCCATAGGGAATTCCCAGCCTGGTGGGCATTTAGTCTATACCATTCCTGGTAATTTCACACACAAGGTACAAATTACATTGCAGTATTCGACGAGGACTTTGCATTCCAGGCATTTGTGGATGACTGGTACTGAGTGTATACCAGCATGCCCCTACATAGACCTGACAATGTGTAGGAAGAGTGTTGGGTTTATCCCCAAAGCTATCAAGGTGCCTGAAAATGGTAATTGTGGAAAAGCTGCTTCCTATCTGGCAGATATTCAGAACATAGGCATAGGAACTTGTTAGGTAAATGTTCACACTGGGAGGCCATTTCCAGGCCGATCCAACAGGCTAGTAGAAAAAATGCCCCAGGGCTGGCTATTCTGTCTCTTGCATTTGTTTTGCATTTTACCACTGTCAAGGTCTACACCAAGGGTCAGGGCACCCCCAAATGTTTTGGAGCTACATTTCCCATGAGACTAGGCCAACCTAAAGAGAGGTTCAGCCTCATGAGAAATGTGTTACCAAACCATCTGGGGGGATAAGGTTGCTGAGCCCTGTTCTACACAATGTTCTTTTTTTCTAATGGGCAAAATCCTACAGGGCAGTGGTTCTGTCACGTACCCCCGTTCCGGCGGCGCCTGGCAGCAGCGTCCTCGCTGCTCGCTGGCCAGGCGCCGAGTAAATAGCGCCGGTCGCTTCCGCACACGTGGGACGCCGGGAGGCGGGGCCTCGCGTGATGACGCGGACCCGCCGGGTTTAAAACCCAGCTTCTCCACTATGCCAGTGCCCTGACGTGGTAGTTACTTCCCGCAGAGCTCTTGTGCGTTTCTGGCTAAGAATTATTCTGTGTATCGAACCCTGGCATTGGCAAAACGACTATTCTGTGTATCGACCCCTGGCATTGGCAAAACGACTATTCTGTGTATCGACCCCTGGCATTGGCAAAACGACTATTCTGTGTATCGACCCCTGGCATTGGCAAAACGACTATTCTGTGTATCGACCCCTGGCATTGGCAAAACGACTATTCTGTGTATTGACCCCTGGCATTCGCAAGCGACCATTCTGTGTCTCGACCCCTGGCATTTGTATCACTCCTCTACTCTGGTACGGAGGTCAGTCTGCTGTGTGGCACCCTAGCACATCAGACCACCCCTTGTATTTTGTATGTGCTCTGTACTGCCATCCTAGCAATCTGTCTAGACGTGCCGACCACTCTAAGGATCGGAAGGGTAGAGAGTGTCCTGTCTCAAGGGACTACTAGTCAGAGAGTAGAGGGATTCGTGACGTCTCTTTTTGTATGTGCTCTGTACTGCCATCCTAGTAGTCTGTCTAGACGTACCGACCACTCTAAGGATCGGAAGGTTAGAGAGAGACCTGCGTATAGGGACCAACACTATAGTAATCAGGGGATCCGTGACATTACGTCAGGGCCAATGGATCCCGCAGACCTCTCTTCTCAGTTAACAAGAATTGCAGCCCGACAAGAAGAGCAGGACCACAGGATGGACCAGATTGCTCTTGCTCTGCAAACCCTGTTGAATCGATCCACTGCTGGTAATGCAAGTCCTCCAGAACCAGTATTGCCTAGGGCCAGTTCGGCCTCACCCGAGGGGTGTAGGCTCAGTATGAAGGCACCCGTACGCTATGATGGTACGCCTAACTTGTGTCGGGGTTTTTTGACCCAACTGGAGATTCTATTCGAGAACAATCCGGGGTCCTGTGTATCCGATAAAGCCAAAGTAGGCTACCTAATTAACCATTTAACTGATAAAGCGTTACTGTGGGCCACACCATTGTGGAAAACAAAAAGCCCATCATATATGACTATGAGGGCTTTACCTCTGAACTAAAACGTACGTTTGACCCCTCTAGAAGGGCCACCAATGCAGGCAGGTCCTTATTCCACATTAAGCAAGGTAATAGGAGAGTCTCTGACTATGCCATAGAATTTAAGACCTTGACTTCTGAGGTACACTGGCCTAACGACGTTTTAACCTTGGCGTTTACCGAAGGCCTGAACGAGGCTTTGATGTTTGAGCTGGCTCCCTTGAAGTTGCCCGAACATCTGGACCATTTGGTTGATTTCTGTATTGCCATGGACGACCAAATTAGGGACAGGAGGCATTCTAGAGACAGACCCAGAAGGGTTTTGCCTCCTTTACCCTTAGTACCCAGACACACCAGTACGTCAGGTACTCCAGAGCCAGAAAGAACCGATCTATCGGTCGTGGAACCCATGCAGATAGGTAGAACAGGTATTTCGGAGGCTGAGAGAGCTCACAGAAGGGAAAGGGGGCTCTGTTTTTACTGTGCCGGGGCAGGGCATTTTCGTCTTCAATGTCCTCAAAGACCCAGGGGTGGCAGGGGTGACACTGGCAAGCCGGGCCAGAGAACACCTACTAGCCAGGTAATCGGTTCACTCTATGCCTCCTTTGTTGATAACGAAAAAAAAAAAAACCCGGATTCTGGTGCCCATCTCCTTAACCTGGGGGGGGTGCACCTCGAGACTGAGGCGTTCCTAGACTCTGGAGCCTCAGGTAACTTTATGGATAGAGTGTTTGCCTCCAAGAACCTCATGCCTCTAGTTCTCAAAGAAAGACCTCTAATGGTGGAGGCCATAGACGGGAAACCCTTGTCATGTCCCCATATCACCCACGACACTATAGAGGTATGCATGAAAACAGGAGTTTTGCACCGGGAAACCATACGATTCCAGATTATTGACTCTCCCTCATGCCCCGTCGTCCTAGGGTTTCCATGGTTGACTGAGCATAACCCGGTGATTGATTGGGCCAGAGAGACATAAAATGTTGGGGTCCCAGTTGTCAGTCGAAATGTATGGGCAGGGTCACTGTTATTGGTAGCCTTAATATCGCCACAGCACCTCCTTTATCCACAGTAGTCCCTGACTGTTATCAGGCATTAAAAGAGGTTTTTTCGAAGGCCAGGACTGAGGTTTTACCACCACATCGCCCGTATGACTGTGCCATAGAGTTACTCCCGGTACTATGCCTCCCAGAGGACATGTATACCCCTTGTCGCAAAAGGAGAACGATATTATGGAGGAATATATAAAAGAGAATCTTGAGCGTGGATTCATTAGACGGTCCTCCTCCCCAGCAGGAGCTGGTTTCTTTTTCGTCTCCAAGAAAGAGGGAGACTTGCGACCATGCATAGATTATAGAGGTTTAAACAGAATAACCATAAGAAATGCATATCCCATACCCCTTATAACAGAGTTGTTCGACCGACTGAAAGGGGCCCGTATATACACGAAGCTCGATTTACGCGGAGCCTACAATCTGATAAGGGTGAAAAAGGGGCACGAGTGGAAGACGGCTTTTAATACGCGTAGCGGGCATTACGAATACCTGGTAATGCCCTTTGGGTTATGTAACGCGCCAGCTGTGTTTCAGGATCTCATAAATGACACCCTAAGGGATTTTCTGCAAACATTCGTCATAGTGTATCTCGATGACATCCTGATATACTCTCCAGATAAGGAGACCCATCACGCCCATGTGCAACAAGTGTTAAGGAGACTATTGAAGGCCGGGTTATACTGCAAATTAGAAAAGTGCCTATTTGATATAGAGATGGTGCACTTCCTTGGTATATCATAACCCCTGAGGGGTTTCAGATGGATCCGGGTAAATTGTCGGCAATCCTCGACTGGCCCCTACCCCAAGGGCTTAAAGCCATCCAGAGGTTTCTAGGTTTTACCAACTATTATCGAAGGTTCATTAAAGACTTTTCGGCCTTGGTAGCTCCTCTCACGGCCATGACTAAGAAAGGGGTGGGAAATCAGAAGTGGACACCCCAGGCCAGGCAAGCCTTCGAGGCCCTCAAACAGGCATTCACGACTGCCCCTGTTCTCCGACATCCTGATCCAGCTCTGCCCTTCCAACTCGAGGTTGACGCCTCCGAACTCGGTCTTGGAGCAGTCTTGTCCCAAAGGCGGGCACCCGATAAACCTTTGCATCCATGCGGTTTCTATTCCCGGAAGTTGTCTCCGGCCGAGAGAAACTATGATATCGGTAATAGAGAGTTGTTAGCAGTTATTGCAGCCTTGGCAGAGTGGAGATACTTATTAGAGGGATCTACAGACCCAATCGTTATCATAACCGATCATAAGAATCTCACGTACATTGGAGACGCGAAACGATTGAACGCCAGACAAGCGAGATGGTCTTTGTTTCTTTCAAGTTTTAATTTCGTCCTCACGTATAGACCTGGGTCAAGAAACATTAAAGCAGATGCGTTATCTAGACAGTATGAATCCTATGAACATAACATTCAGGATCAACATCCCATTGTACCTCAGGAGAGGATTATAGCCTCTACCACGATTAGTGTCTCGTCCCCTCTGATGATCCGATTGCAGACTGTGCAAGATAAGGCTCCGGGGGGAGGCCTCCCGCGAAGCTCTTTGTACCTGAGAAGGAAAGAGAAGAAGTCCTTAAGATTTACCATGACAATAAAACCTCTGGGCACATGGGGATCACCAAAACAGTGGCTAGCATCCGAAAACTGCTATGGTGGCCCACGATGCGCCGGGATATTAAAGATTACGTAGCCGTGTGCGAGGTATGCACAAGAAATAAGAGTCCTAAGACAGCGCCCATTGGTTTACTCCAGCCCCTGCCTATCCCCGAACGACCATGGTCGCAGATAGCCATGGATTTTATAGTAGAGTTACCCGAGTCCAAAGGGAATACTGTTATACTCACGATTATAGATCGCTTTTCCAAAATGGGTCACTATGTTCCTCTTAGGAAACTACCGTCAGCAGCGAGCTGGTGCCCATTTTCATCGCCAATGTGGTCCGCATACACGGTATCCCTCTTGGGATTGTTTCTGATAGGGGGACCCAGTTTGTCTCCAGATTCTGGAGGGGGTTCTGCAAGAATGTGGGAATAGACCTGTCCTTCTCCTCGGCCTATCACCCCCAAACGAACGGAGCAGCAGAAAGGGCCAATCAAAATGTTGAGAAGTATCTCAGGTGTTTCATATCTGAACGACAGGATAATTGGTCAGACCTGCTACCTTGGGCCGAGTATGCCCTAAACAGTGCCGTGAGTGAAGCCAGTGGTCATTCCCCTTTCTTCACGGTTTACGGATTTGATCCTCCCGTGCTTCCCACTGCATTTCCTGATACCGCGATTCCTGCTCTGGATGAGCACTTGGCGTCATTGACTGAGACCTGGGGGAGGGTTAAACAGGCACTGGAGAGGAGCAGTATTGTCCAGAAAACGAAGGCCGATAGACGTAGGGACCAGCACCTGTGTATCAAGTCGGGGACAGGGTTTGGCTTTCTTCGCGGAACGTTAAGCTCTTAGTACCATCGATGAAACTAGCCCCCAGATATATAGGCCCTTACAAGATACTGCGGCGACTCAGCCCGGTTTCCTATGCCTTGGCACTGCCCTCCCATATCAGGATACACAACGTTTTCCACGTGAGTCTGTTGAAGCCACTGTTGTGTAATCGTTACTCCAGGGTCCGTGCTCCTCCGCCTCCTGTCTCTGTGGAGGGCGAAGAGGAGTTTGAGGTGCAGGCCATTCTGGACGCCAGGAGGTCTAGGGGGGCCTGTACTACTTGGTTGACTGGGTGGGCTACGGTCCTGAGGATCGCTCCTGGCTTCCGGCTGCCGAGGTCCATGCCCCTCGGTTAGTGAAGGCCTTCTATTTGGCTCATCCCCATGCCCCTGGGGTCGTCCAGTGGCCGCCCGTTGAGGGGGGGTTCTGTCACGTACCCCCGTTCCGGCGGCGCCTGGCAGCAGCGTCCTCGCTGCTCGCTGGCCAGGCGCCGAGTAAATAGCGCCGGTCGCTTCCGCACACGTGGGACGCCGGGAGGCGGGGCCTCGCGTGATGACGCGGACCCGCCGGGTTTAAAACCAGCTTCTCCACTATGCCAGTGCCCTGACGTGGTAGTTACTTCCCGCAGAGCTCTTGTGCGTTTCTGGCTAAGAATTATTCTGTGTATCGAACCCTGGCATTGGCAAAACGACTATTCTGTGTATCGACCCCTGGCATTGGCAAAACGACTATTCTGTGTATCGACCCCTGGCATTGGCAAAACGACTATTCTGTGTATCGACCCCTGGCATTGGCAAAACGACTATTCTGTGTATCGACCCCTGGCATTGGCAAAACGACTATTCTGTGTATTGACCCCTGGCATTCGCAAGCGACCATTCTGTGTCTCGACCCCTGGCATTTGTATCACTCCTCTACTCTGGTACGGAGGTCAGTCTGTGTGGCACCCTAAGCACATCAGACCACCCCTTGTATTTTGTATGTGCTCTGTACTGCCATCCTAGCAATCTGTCTAGACGTGCCGACCACTCTAAGGATCGGAAGGGTAGAGAGTGTCCTGTCTCAAGGGACTACTAGTCAGAGAGTAGAGGGATTCGTGACGTCTCTTTTTGTATGTGCTCTGTACTGCCATCCTAGTAGTCTGTCTAGACGTACCGACCACTCTAAGGATCGGAAGGTTAGAGAGAGACTTGCGTATAGGGACCAACACTATAGTAATCAGGGGGATCCGTGACAGGTTCCCACCCACGGTCCTCAAGTACCCCCAACAGGCCAGGTTTTAAGGATTGCCTTGGGGGAATGCAGACTGAATCCTGCAATCACTGAGCAGCAAATCATATCACCTGGGCTGTGCTTCGGATATCTGGAAAGCCTGGCCTGTTGGGGGTACACGAAGACCGCGGTTGGGAACCACTGCTATAGGAAATCACAAAGTGGTAAAATTAACAAACATAAATTACAAGTTAATTTATAGAAAAATGGATTGACATTGGCAGGAACACGCTGTCGACTACGCAATGTGGTAAAGGATGGATCAGTTCAATGTGCTTCTGCTGGGATCAGTGGGAGTCTATATCGTCAACGTCAATGACTGAGATTTAATACAGATTCTTCATCTTGACTTCAACTCCTTTAAGTTTGGACGTGGCAAACCTGAAAAATACATACAGCCGAGTACTAGTCTCCACGAGTCACTTCAGCTTCACTACAAAATGGAAACACTCATCTTAGGAGGTTTACACGGTCTTCCAAACAGTTTACAGGATCGTTAATGTTTGCTGAACGCTGACGACTATTCCTGCTAAGCGTTTATTTAGGCGATGTCTAGCCACCGAGCCGGCTTGCCGTGAGCTATGTACACACGATACAATATATACATTGTTTTGCTGTCATATTCCTGGTACACCGCGCACCCATTTCCAGGCATTATTAGCATTGGCGCACCAGCTTCGTCAGAATTTGTGCACTAGGCGAATTCTAGTTGCATTGGAAAACCCAAATAATGAAATAACAATCCAGTCGCCCCAGGAAATAATGTACTGAGTATTAGACGTGTTTCATATGAGTTTCTATAGATTAATCAAGTAGGTGAACAAGTAGAGTCACAGGAGGGAGCGGGTTACAGCTGGATGACGTCGATCGGCGCATGTCCAATCGAGATCACGTTACGTGGCCGAAAAACCACGGGAAAAGTCAACTTTGTGTGAATGTCAAAAACAAGAAATGTGAGTTATTTCATACTTTCAACTACTAAAAGGTCTGCAAACAGCGATTTTATTCTCAGATGACGACTACGGAAAAGGAAACCACAAAAAATGATGAGAGCAGAGGAGCAAATAATGAGCAAAATTAAAAACCGATGACGTTTCGCGTGACATTAAACTAGTTTGTTCAACTCCCTTCAATAAAGAAATTAGTTTCTTGGCTGAAAATCACAAAACTCAACTTGGCAGCGGATTGGCTTCCCAAAATATCAACTTTCTCAATAGAGTCTCAAAGTGCACAATGGTATGAAAATTTAAACTTCTTCGGATGCTGAACTCAAGATTTTTTTTTTTTTTTTTGTTCATCGGTTCCAGTGCAGAGTCTTTAAGGGTTATTCAAAGAGAGTCGATCTGGCCCCGAAAGGTAACCGACCAGTGAAATTCAGCGTACGGTTACCTTTCCTGGCCATTCGGCTATTCAGAGAGCAGGCAGTTCGCCAAATGTTGGCGAATTGCCTGCACATACGGTGCCTGTTCGGTGCCTGTTAGAGGGCAGTGAAATCTCCATAGAGAAGCTTTAATGTTAAAAATATTCACGTTTTAATGCAATATCTAATAAACCATTTAATATTATATTCTGCAGTAAAAAGCTCTTTATTCATAGATTTTTTAGGATCATTTTTTCGGATTTTCATTGCAAATCATTTTTTTTTAAATCATCTTTTCTTTTTTCTGTAACAGCCCTTTTTATTATCATTCATTGGATCTTATATGTAAATTTCAGACATTTTCGTTCTGTAGTTTTTTTTGCAAACAGTGTTTCAAATTTCAAACTTTCAAGCGTACTGGTTTTTTTTTCACCTCAATCGTCTGCATGTCGGGTTTTTCCGGCGGCTGCTCCGCGATCGGCGGCTAGTCGGGTTTCTCCGGCGGGGTTAATACAGCTGTTTTCGGTGGGTTTCGGGGAGTGTTCGGCGGTTTTGCAGTGAGTGTTTGTCGGGCTTGCGGCGGGTTTTCCCTGCAGTACGGCGGCCATGTGGTGCTTTCTGAATACACCACAGGGTCGGCAAACTAGGATATCCGAATTGCGTCGAATTACAGGGAATGAAAAATCCCTGAACATGTGGTGACTTTTCGATTCTCATTGAATAACCCTGATAGCGTTTCGAGCACTATATGCACTGGTGTATTTTGGCCTAGGCCAACAAGGCCTAGGGCGGCACTCTCCAGGGGGCGGCGGCCCTTTTTTTTTTTTTTTTTTTACTTTTGCGAACTATTTTACCAGGAAGTAAACATTGAGATGTCACTAATTTTCAAGTATGTCTTGGGTAGGCAACGCCTAGGCTTTCACTTTCCAGGGGGCAACAAAAAACCTCACCACTAATTGGGTTACTCACAGAGCACCGAAATGACGCCAACATTTTCATGTTCTGTAGTTCCCTGCACTTCGGGGAATAAAATTTCCCCACCCTGCAGTGAATTCACCGCAGGGTCCCCAAAGTGCATGGAGTCGGCCGCTGTATGCTGCCACCGCAAACCCATGGCCTGCTGTTTTCAAAAGAACTACTGAACGAAAATGTCTGGAATTTACATATAAGATCCTATGATTGATAATAAAAAGTTCTGTTACAGAAAAAGAAGAACCGATATTAAAAAGGGGGGGGGTTTTGCCCAAAAATTCTGAAAAATTACTAAATGGTACTAAAAACAAAAATCAATAAATAAAGACTTTTTACTGTAGATTAAAATAATAAGTGGTTTATTAGATATTGCATAAAAACGGGAATATTTTTAACATTAAAACCTATGGGGTTCGCCTGAATACCTGAACCTGCTGATTGAAACCACCGAACATCAGGGTATTTCACTGACATTTCTCTGCTGTTTGGTGTTCTCTGAATAGATTAACCATTACTTCTCTATGGGGATTTGCACTGCCTTCAAACAGCACCGTACTTGCTGGCAGTTCGCCAAACTTGTGTGTGAGCATATCACCAGAGCAGTGGTGTACTTAGAGGAGTGGTGGAGGGCGGGGTGCCCCAGGTACCAGTGATTATTGGGGTGTCATTAGGAGGTACTAGGAGGTGCCACTGTCACTGTGTGTCAGCTTTGAGCTGTGTTCTCAAACAACGAGCAGCGGAGCATGGCATTTGCATACGGAATAAAATAGAATAGAATAAAAATCCCCCTCTCCTCCCTCCATAACTCCTCCCCTGCCCCACAGCAGCTCTAGGAGGGGGATGTGATTTGTGTCCAGAGAGAGAAGATGACAGTAAACGGCAGGTAAAGGGGGGGGGTTATCAGCAGAATATGAAGCCCTGTCTCCTTACTGCTGTTTAAAGTGGACCTTTCCTTAACCAGCACTGCAGTGATAGAAATTTGTCATTGAGCTGCCTGGCTCCTGGTGAGGCTGCGCCAGTGCAGGTCACACTCGGTCCGGCCAGTCAGGTGGTACTGAGTCTCAGTACCACCTGACTGGCTGAACCATGTGACACTCACGCAGCTGCCCACCCTTTCATTAACATGGACTGTCACTCTATTCTGGACTGAACACCCACCAGGAAGGGAATCAAAGCCGCGGTGTACCCTCTGGCAGTGGCACCCCACTGCTGACAAGATGGCTCCACGCACAGGCACAGCCACGATCCTAACGTGGCCTAGAGGGACCTCCTGCTGAGTCTGTACACAGTCCCTGCTGACTCTGCACACAGCCCTACTGCGGACGGAGGCCGGTAAATGTAGAATAAATAACTGCTGTGTGCTTATATACACTCGGTTTGCTGGGAGTTTTACTGCAGTGGATTCTGATGCACTCATACACACCACACATTGCATTGCTGGGAGTTTTATTGCAGTGGATTCTGATACGCTGACACACACCACACATTGCATTGCTGGGAGTTTATTGCAGTGGATTCTGATGCACTCATACACACCACACATTGCATTGCTGGGAGTTTTATTGCAGTGGATTCTGATACGCTGACCCGCACATTGCATTACTGGGAGTTTTATTGCTGTGGATTCTGATACACTCATATACACTGCACATTGCATTGCTGGAATTTTTATTTCTGTGGATTCTGATAGGCTGACACACACCAAACATTGCATTGCTGGGAGTTTTATTGCTGTGGATTTTGTGATACACACTGCATAGTACTGTGAGTTTTATTTCCTTGGAGCTCTGGGATACACTCATACACACTGCACATTACTGTGAGTTTTATTGCTGTGCAGTTCTGTGATATGCTCATACACAGTGCCCATTTCTGTGGGTTTTATTGCTGTGCATGTTCAACCAATTAGAGCGACTGTGATCCAGTATACTTAACATGCGTGGCTGTTCTTTGTAAAAATGCTTGAATTTAAATATTTCATAATTTTATTTATCTCAATATATACATTTGAAATGGTATACAAAATATACAAGTAGGCACTTGGTATCCACTTTTAATATAAAGAGAGGAAAAGGCGGAGCTCTAAGAGGAAAAGGTGGAGCTTAAAGAGGAAGGGTGGGGATTAACCAGGAAGAGGTGTGCCCTTGACAGGAACGTGTGCCTCAAATTTAAATTAGGGGGTGCACGAGTTTAGTCAGGCCTAGGGCAGCACAAAACCTAAATACACCACTGACTATATGCTCTGCTGCTGATACTGAACTTTCCCCCAGAATAAAGACACCTATACCTTATATATTCCATGTTTTGTACTCTTTTTTTTTACCATGTCACTTGGATTGTGTGGTCAGTGCTCTCTTTCCAATATTGCAATATTTTATCCCTTTTATTAGTTAATACATTTTGTATCATAACATTTAAAACATGGAATAGGTCATTCATGTAATTTTGCATATAGGTTAAGTGAACATGTTGTGCGCACTGGAAGTCAGGCTCATTTACTAGGCAATTACCTAAAATATATATGCTTATATTTTAAAGAACAAAAATGAGTAATTCCCTATCAAAGATTTTCTGTCATTCATTGCCAGGTGGCATGCCGTACTGGGAGTGACAGGTCCAAGTGGAAAGCCGTACTGCGGGACAACTACCTACTCACTTGCACTTGAGACTTGCCATGGACCAAAATGTTGCATGGATTTCTCTACAATAAAGCTCCCTGAACCTCACTGGAGTGCCTTTTACATTTTCTGTAGGTTGACCGTTTTTCATGGTTAAAATGTATAATTTAAGTGAGGGACGTGGAATGGGTTAAATATTAACACCTCCTAACTCAGAATCCACCACTATACCTATGCATTGATGACTGGACGGCAATGCACAGAAGTGATTGAAACCCCAGATGGTTGTCCAGCACAGACTGACAGCATTCCAGCCAGAGGAAAGCCTTTGGAAAGCTGAGACACCAGCCGAGGGTAGGGGTGGGTACAGTCAGCTAACCAACACCGTTTAAATAGAACTAAATGGTCATGTGACTAGAGTATCCCTTTAATAAGACTTGCCTGTGACACAATATCGGCTGTGGAGTCCAGTGGTAACGTCTCTTCCCTTCGATCATGGAGAGTCAAGTCAAATCCCGTTCAGCACATCCCCCCAATACAACTGTGGAGAGGCAAGTCTCGACTTTACGAGAAGCGGGTTCAACCTAACCACCAGGTCGCTGATCTACAATCATGGAAAGCCGACTCGATCCCACTCAGAAGACGCCACCAGCGAGTGTCCTTGGGCAAGACAACTAACGACATGGATGCGCCCACGTCACAAAAAAACTTGTGCGTCTCATATATTGTAAATTCACTTGGGAAGAGGTTCCCCCTGAATCAGGACGTATCATCCATGTGTGACATTCTAATGTATCAACCCCTTGTACAACGATCTTGTAAAGCGCTGCGGAATATGTGGTGCTATATAAATAAAGGATAATAAAAAAAAAGACAGCAAAACTTTTAATTTCACCAGTTTTATCACCCTTTGTAAAGAGAAGACTGAAGAATGGATGAAATTAGGCCGAATCGAGTATAAATATAAAACTAAGCAGAAATTCTAACAAGGAAGATGAGGAGTAGAAAGTCAAGCCTGCGATATCCTGAAGGCTGCTAAATAAATAGGATTAACTCTGTACAAAAGAGAAAATTGGATCACTTGTTAAAAAAGCTTATTTTACCAGGTTTATTATCCGTACGACATGTGTAAAAAAAGCCTCATAAAATGACGCTGTAAACAAGTTGTATCTTTAACAAGGATGTTTATTCGATTCTTCTGCAACCGAATTTGGATGCTCTAAATTTGGCAGTGACCGAATTGGACTGGGCTGAAATGGTGCATTTATTTCTATAGTTAGGGTTAGGCTTAGAAATTAGGGTTAGACTTAACTCTTGCATTAAAAAGGTAGCAGACTCTGTTGCCGAAAAGGATGCAAAACTGGAGCAGAATGTGAGTGTTTAGGCCCCGTTCACACTGTGCGATTTGAAAATCGCACGTTTTTCCGTGTGATTTTCATATTTGCGACGTTGCGCCACAGTGTCGCGCGACGTCGCGATTTTGCAAAACACCACCAATGGAGATCGCAAAATTGCAAAACGCAAATCGCAAAAAAAGGGTCATGTACCAGCGACATGCTACGCGCGGCAAGATGTGAACAGCTCCATTGAAATGCATTGGAGATGCTACATAGCGCGACATCATGCGGATTTTGCTGCGATTTCGCGGAAAAATCCGCGCGATAAATCGCACAGTGTGAACGGGGCCTTTAGGGTTAAACCCTATCCCTAAATGGAAGGTAATCCTAAAACAAACACAAACAGTAACATAACTGTACATTTTAAACCTAGCCCTACCTATGGGAAAAGATGTTCCATTTTGGCCAGGAACGTCCACTTCAGCTGCGGCTGAATTCCAAGCGTCCGTGGCTTAACTGAACAGGCGTTCCGTATGGCTTTGGAAAATCTGGTGATCTTTGCTAAAGACGTAGGGCCCTATTACAATCTTCACGCAAACGTATTACAATGTCAGCGCAACAAACGCGCGTATACGTCTACTGCGAGTGAACCTGCGCGAACGCTGCACGAGCTTACTGTACTGCACGCGTCCTATACTTAACATTGTGAGTGCAAATGCGTTTGTGCGCTGGTACGCGGATGGTATTATAATCTATGCACAGTTTGTAACGCACAGCCTTTGCCGCATAATTTTAGCAACTCCTGAAAGCTGGTGTTAATGGCAAATTCTATCAACCTGGCCGAAAACAAATACACCAGCCCAAAAAAAAATACGCAGCAAAGTATAGTTACACATTCTACACATACCAAACCAATAAAATGGAGAAGTTGTGTGAATTTTTTTATTGATGCAGCATATATGCGCAGATTGACTTTGACAGGCGCAAAAACTTAACGTGAGACAATTGTGGTTCTTAATTCTGATTGGCTGAATCGCGTGAAAAAAACAGTCTGCACACTGATTTCTGCGCGCAATGTTGCTGCGCACGCGTTTTTTCCGCGTCCGTTTTACGCGTGTTATTTTTTTGACGGGTAAAAAAATGCGCGAGGATTGTAATACCAGCCTTGTTTTACGCACGTTAACGTTTAATGCTTCGCGCAAAAATTCACGCGTTGCACGAGCGTTTTTGCGTGAAGAATGTAATAGGGCCCGTAGCTTTTTTTTTTTAACACAGGATACCGCGACATTGTATTAATGAAGGCTTACTCTAAATTACAGGGATTACTCTTAAAGGGACACTCTAGTCAACATGACCACCTAAGCTATTTTAGGTGGTCATGATGCCCGGAGTATCCTGCCCTCTGTCCCCCCTCCCTCCGCTCAGCCGATCAGCTGTAAATGCTGAAAACAGCTGAGAGAGGCGGAGAACTTTACTCCGCCCTCCCAGCTGTCAGTCAGCAGAGCGGGAATCATATTTCCCGCTTCTGCCGACTTTTGCCGAGTAGGAGACGTCATTGCGCTTTCAGCGCGATGATGTCTCCAACTCACCGCAGAAGCTGGCGGCTCCCTCTGAGGGTTAGTGTTGCGTGCATCCTCTTGCGCGCAACACTAATCCTCAGAGGGAGCCGGGAGGAAGCCTGCCGATTGGCTGGCTTATGTGAGAGGTGCGCATGCGCGCTTCTCACGTAAACCAGAAGCCAAGACGCAGCAAGAAGGACGGGAGCGGAAGAGGAGGGAGGTGAGTATAAAAAAAAAAAAACACCGCTGGAAACAAGAGGATTTTAGGGTAAGTATTACAGTTACAAGTAAAAAAATAAAGATTTATTAAGGGAATAGGGATAGGTTAGGATAAAAAAACGGGGGGGGGGGGTGATTTTTGAGTAGAGTGTTCCTTTAATTTAATAAACATGAAATCACAAAAAAAGCTCGCAAACAATATAAACTCTCATGCACCGTCCGTGATGAGCTCTCCCCGAAGGGAAACACATCTACATGTTCCATGTCTCGAGGTTTGTCTGATTATGTTCACGCAATGTGTGTTAAGGGTTAGCGCTGCAAATCGTGTCACAATGTGTCACTGCAAAAAAGATCTAAAAGGAACCAACCGAACCATCCTAATTATTCAATGCGAATAAGATGAGTTGTATAATTGATATTATTTATCGCTACATATATCTGTTCCTTCTGGTGAGAGCAGTAAGCTGTGCAAGAGGTGCGTTTCTCGGGGGCAAGCGCACCCATTATCATCGAAAATATCTGTCTGATTAACGGAGCATAAAGATAATTGTTTTTGCAGTTATTTCACGATTAAGGATCTCTTCTAACTGTGTGAATTCACACTTAAAAAATTCATTGATGTTTTCTAAGAAAGAAAAGGAAGACTTTGAATTATTTAATCCTTATAGAAGTCGCAGCAGATAAAAGGCTGGTAATATGTGATTTCCTATCATTTCCTTTAAACAGACCGTTCGCTGCTGATCAGCCAGTGCCTCTCGTTGCATTTTGTCTGTAAAGGCTTTAAATTGCATCCGACTCATATTGTGGAATTTGCAGTTATTTTGGGATATATTGATTTACCTATTTATTCTGGTTATTGCTGAATTTTACGCAAAGGATGCAGGTTATCGCTTTATCTGAGAGAATATTATACCATTAAGGGGAAAACCAAAAGCGGTAAAACCGTGAGCCCCATCATAGGTGTGCGCAGGGGGTGTGCCCAGACACACCCCATTGTTGGGGAAGAGGTCCTCTTTCACCTCTTACATTGATATTTTAGATGTCCCTTATCTGCTTCATGATGAATAGCATAAAAACTGTCCGTATCTCTGATTACAGGCTCGTTATTTCTAATGTGTATTTAAAAATGGAAAAATAAGTATTTTTTGCAAAATGTTCTAAACATAAGTTTTCAATTAATAAAATGTTCCATCGGTGCAAACCCTAATGCAGCGGCTGTGCCCCCCAGTTGGCTCTATACGGACATTGTCAGAAATCAGGACTTCTAAGGCAGTGATTCCCAACCCTGGTCCTCACAGTTCTTGTAACAGGACAGGTTTTAAGGATTTCCTTGGGGAAATACAGACTGAATCCTGCAATCACTGAGCAGCAAATTCTATCACCTGTGCTGTGCTTCAGATATCTGCAAACCTGGGGCACTATCATCTGCCCCACGCTAAAACGGGGATGCGAAGGGGAAAAAGTTGCACTCACAAATTTCCCTTTTAGTGTCCTCATTTTACCAGTAATTACGGGGCAAGCGCTGAATCCAGCAGCCTGCACCATAGTGGCTGCTAGTCTCCAGGATGCTTGGGGCAGCGATAACGCACCGCCGCGAGCATTCCATAGGACTCCATGGAAGCTCGTGCTGCCGGGCCACATGACCACATGGCCTCAGCGAGATCCGACAGGTCAGCAGAGTGATTGTGGAAGGAGACTGCTTCCACTCTGCTCCCGGTGGCCAGAAGAGGCGGATCGGGCCACCATTCTCGCTGCAGGATGAGAAGTGAGTATGGGATTTTTTTCGGGGGGGGGGTCCAGCTGTTGCCAACTGATTCTAGAGCCTGTGGAGACATGGGTTCGATCCCGGCTAGAACACCTCTCCAGTAAGTGTCCTTGGGCAAGACACCTAATGCTACATACTCGCCACCCAGGACATACTTGAAAACGAGAGAAATCTCAATGTATCCTTCCGGGTAAAATCCTTTCTAAAAAAAAAAAACTCTAACCTGTAGCAAACATTTTCAGTTAGCGGCTGCGGTGCATTATTAGCATTAGGACTATGTGATCTTAACGCTAATTACTGATTGCTTACACTTTGCGCTCCCTATGTTAAGTATAGGGAGCGTAAAGTACAGTAAGCTCATGCAAAAAAGCATTAATACCGGTACGCTAACTTTTTTTTTACCAGTTAGTGATTGGGAGGTGATCTGTGCGTCCTGCTATCACCTCAATTAACCTAGCGCTAACGCTCATTTATGTGAGTGCTAGTGTTAAGGAGGTGATTTGGGCCCCTGGCCTGGTGGGGGACCTGAGGACCACTGCACTGAGGGATGGCTTGAGTTGGAATATTTGGCAGCCGCTACAAGATACATACCAGTAGTGGCACGGTGTATGGTCGTGGGGATCTGTTCCTGGAGTCCATAGTGCTCCATAGAGCCAAGCATGACCCTAAGCAAAATGTGGAGTTGTGGCCAGGCTGCGAAAGTATATTAGGAACTATTGGTTCCCAGAGGACGTGGGGGATCACATAGCCTCCTGCAAGGCAGGACCAGAGGTAAAGCTGGGATTTTTTTGGTTGCTTTAGGTCTTTTTCTTTTATTTAAACGAAGCCACGAACTGATGGAGCCATTATGTATAACACACACGGCATTCGGCAGCTGGCACTGTCTGGCGACATTAGGACTCTGGGCATAAAGGGAGGTGGCGTAGTGCCCCGTATGGGAGACAGGTCTTCAGATTAATGTAACATTATAACAATACTTATTTTAATATTGTGGGGGCAAATCGGACACATCTAGGAGAAGCTCTTCGATTTAATCATATCGAGAATTGGGGTTTCTAAATAAAGTAAAAAGAATTACAGATTCTAAATGTGCTCTTTTGCAATCAAGAAATTGTGTTGAATGAGGCACGGGCAGGAAAAGCCCATCACATTTCAACCCAGGGTCAATCCAACGTTAGCATGCTTACCATGTATCTGCTAATGTAAACACTGGACAACATGCTCAACGATGATGGTCTTCTAGCACGTATCGCACTGTGTTACTCCTTTCTAATGAACAAAAATAGGAAACGCACGTCAAGAAAGTAAGAGGCCATAAACAAAACATCTTCTGAATCATTGCAGGAGCGTTTACTGGGAGAGGAAGTCATCATATAAACCATCTGCCGGCACAAAACAAGGCTGGCTCGGCAGGGCTTTAGCTGGGATAGTACTGAGAATTCAAACGATAAAACTTTGTCTCGTCCAATTTATACAAACACTCCAACTTTTATTACTACTTTACTGTCAGATGCTTAATGTAAGCTTTCAGCCGTGGAACCACTTTTTATTTCCTTTTAAATGACACACAATATCCTTCTTTAAATAGTTTAGAACTTATGAAGGGAGTTCGGCACATTCTAAATACACTTATGGCCAAAATGTATCAATGAAATATGCAGCTAAAAAAAAATAATAATAAAAAATAGCTTATTTACAGCATTATTTCAACAGAACATATTACTTTTGTGATGGCATGTTTAGCCCCAGAAAAGGAGTTAAACTCAAATACAACGATTGCATGTATGCAGATGACAGACCTGCTGTGCATCAGACATGGTCCCTCTCCCTCTGGCCATGCACCCCCCCCCCCTGACTTTAACGTGATCCTGTAGCAGCTAGGTTCACTTTCCCTGTGCTGCCCCTTCAGGAAGTGGAGATTGCACTGGTCATAGAAATCAATGAAGTATCTCATCATTTGACTAGAGATGTTCCTACTTACCAGGTTCTGGCGCCAGGGGCCACCATGTTCTTGCTCTGTTGGCTTCACGTTTTGAGGGACATCATGCAGCTCTGCGCGACTGACCCTCAGTGGGGACATTGGTGTGCAACGCTTCAGTCAGAATCTCTTGATTCTCTTCATATCTGTGAAAAGCCTTGTGGATGAATCTCGGTGGACCAGATCACAACTGAGCCGTTATATAAATGGAGGCGGCCAATAGGTGGTGGTACCTTCCGTTTGCTGAACAGCTCCTCCGATATTACAACAAGCTCTGCTTGTGGCTTGGATGTCTGGGCAGCTTACTGTAAATAAGCAGCTCCTTTACTTTGTATTGGAGGCATTAAGGCCGGCGTCAGACGAACGCAGTCATCACGTCCGTGTCGCCGCACAGTTTAACGTCCGTCGTAGCATTGATTTGTGATCAATAGAGACCAACACACAAAGTACGTGCGCACCAAAGTGCACACGCACCACGCAGGTGGCAACGGACGCCATTTAGGCCTCGCCGTAAAAGCGCTACGATGGAAGCCCAAAGTGCGCTGCGTCTGCGTAGCGGCCTGTGTGCGTGATGAGACGACGTCAGACGCAGCGCATTTGTGACGTCCATCACGTTGACGCTCAGAAGTTTTTTTGTCTGGCTGACTGTACCTGTCTTTTAATTTTAATTAATTTAGGTTCCCATATTTCCCTTTTTTTTCCCCACGTCCCTCAAAAAAAACGGACCGTGTGGGGTCTACAGTATCTTCCGCCAGTACGTTCATCCATTATGCAGGCACACAGAGTGCACTCAGACTGCGTTCGTCTGACATTAGCCTAATCTGCATAGAGGAGAAGAATGGGCTAGGTCAGGGGTCAGCAACATTGGATCCTTGATGTTTTATGAATTACATTTCCCATGTGGCTCAGTAAGCCTAATGGGTGACAAAGCATCATGGGAAATGTAGTTCTAAAATATCTGTAGAGCCAAGGTTGCTGACCCCTGGTCCTTCATATCTCATTCTACCCCTTTGGAGCCAGTATGCAAAAAAAAAGCTGGTGTTAAGCGACTATGCTTTTGAAAAATCACTTAACTCTAAAAAAAAATAATCCCTTATCGGAGATCCCACAATGCTCTTCCTCTGGCCGGGAGCAGCGGAAGACTAGAAACAAATAGTTCCCAGTGTTCTGCCATGGGTCCCGTGTGAGTCTTCTCAAACAGAGCTTGTGCAGGGATGCACTGAGCTACATCAAGTCCTATAAACTCTAGGGGCCAATACCTCCAGTGGTGCACAACACCGATACGTATATCACTGAATGTCTAAAGAGTGTGATGGCTTGTGCTGCCGATACAATGGATCAGCTGAAATTGACCTACAAATGGGAAAACGCCCATGTAGCTTTTTCCCCTCTGCGGCTTGCCATTATCAGGCTTGTTGTGATCTGGCCCATTGCCTTTTGGTTTCCTGTCTCATTACACTGTAAGCAGATATCAATCCTCCCATCCCCCCGCTCTATGCACAGAACAGCAGAAACTCCCTCCCACAAAACGAGGGAGATAAAAACCAGAAAGTCAAGTAGTCTGCAGTATCCTGAGGGTGCTGAATAAAACATGTTCTCCCTAAAAGGATTAGCTAGAAGTAAATAATACCAAATGTTAAATGCCTACTTTACCAGTCTGGATGTAAGAAGGCATTTTTTAACCCCTTCACTACCGACAGAGATATCTCAGGCTTCAAAAGGCACCATCTGGGACTCCGATATCGAGATATCTCGGTATGCTGATCTACAGCCCAAAAGCAAATGAAATTAGTTTGCTGCAACTGAATTTCGTTTGCTTTTGAGCTGCAGAAAGTGCCCCCAAAGTTTTAGCCCTGAGGGCATAATAATGCTCAAAGAGCTAAAACTGTAAAATCGGCTGCTCAAAGCTCTGAAATATCGGGCTTTCAGCAGCAGATGCAGGAAGAAATAGAAGAAAATAGACCAGCCGCTCAAACCCCTAACTCAATTTGGCAGTAGATGGCGCCATCTTCTGGCCAAAAATAGGTTATTTATAGTAAGACATACAATAGGTATAAACCCAAATATTTCTTATTTTATAATTAAAAATGATTTTGCAAAAAAACACTGTTTTTTTACTGTTTTTTTGGAAAATCACTTGGCAGTGAAAGTGTTAAAAACAACAAGGGCAATGGGTAATCACCCTCTGGCTGTTCCTTATGGTAGCTGTATTCTTTGACTTATGGTCCTATAATGTTGGATAGCTTTGTCCTTGACCTTACACAAATGTGCATAACTCTGCTTAACCCCCAAGGACAATATGACGGTCTGTGCCATCAAGAAGTCCAGTGCTTTCACGCCCAGAGGAGGCCATGGGTCAGTAAAAGCCAATTGCGGTAGTTTATTTATTTATTTATTTATAAAGGATTTTACCAGGAAGGATACATTGAGATTTCTCTTGTTTTCAAGTACGTCCTGGGTTCGAGAACATTGAGTGGTTACAGAAATACAAAATAGTAAAATGCAAGATATTAACACAAGACCAAATATACAGATTAACAGAAAAATAAATATGAAGGAAATAAAGTCATTCTGTTACATGTTTACAGGTGCATTTCATATTGAGGTATGTTAATAGGGAAGTCTTAAGGGACTTTAGACTGGGGGAAGATTTGACGGTGTCCGGGAGGTTATTCCATATTTGTGGTGCTCTGTAGGAAAATGAGGATCGAGCCATTTTCTTTTTGTATTGCGGTATTGCAAGTAAGGTGCTGGTCCTGGATCTGAGGTTATAGGATGAGGGAACTGCCGGGGGAAGCAGCATATTCAGGTAGGTTGGTAGCTTCTCAGAAAAGCTCTTAAACACCAGGTTGGAAAGGTGAAGGGTGCGTTTAGATTCCAGTGATGGCCAGTTTAGTTCTTTTAACATGTCGCAATGGTGTGTCATGTAGTTACATTGTAGCACAAAGCGACAGAATGAGTTATACAATGTAGTAAGTTTCTGGAGGTGTGTTTGTGGGGCGGCTGCATACACTACATCTCCGTATTCAATGGCTGGCATAAGCATTTGCTGTACAATCTGCTTTCTTACCGCGGGGCTCAGGCAGGATTTGTTTCTGTACAGGGCACCTAGTTTGGGGTAGAGTTTAGATGAGACTTTTTCAATGTGGGGGCCAAAGGATAGATTTGGGTCTAACCACATACCTAGGTATTTGAGAGAAGTGACTGTGGTCAGCGTGCTATTTGATTTTGTCCCAACACATAGATGGGGTGTTTGCAATTTGTGTAGTTTAGGTGCGGTTCCAAAGAGCATTGTAACAGTTTTGTCAGTATTTAGAAAATGTTTGTTATTTGCGATCCACTTTTCTACCCCTGTGAATTGTTCTTGCAGCACAGCCTCCAACTGTGGGAGATTTGGTTTGCTGGTATAGATTACGGTGTCGTCTGCGTACATGTGTACAGTTGAAGCTTTGCAGACATTGGGCAGATCGTTTATGAATATAGTGAATAGCAGGGGGCCAAGTATCGAGCCTTGGGGTACACCGCACGTGACTGGGAGGGGGCGGGAAGTGCTGTCAGAAATGGACACAAATTGAGACCTGTCAGACACATATGATTGGAACCAGGTTAACGTGCGATCACCAATACCAGAGTTCTTAAGTTTTTGTAATAGGATGCCATGGTCTACTGTGTCAAAAGCCTTGGCAAAATCAAGGAAGATGGCTCCAGTTAGGTCTCCTTGTTCCATGCCAGCTTGGATATCATTACAAACTTTTAAAAGGGCAGTTGTAGTTGAATGGTTTGGACGAAAGCCGGATTGATCTGGGGTTAAATAGTTCTGATACTGAGAATAATCACGTAATTGAGTGTAGACACATTTTTCCAGAATTTTTGACATTACAGGGAGCAGTGATATTGGGCGGTAGTTGGATACCAAAGTATTGTCTCCACTTGTTACAGGTGATCGCTGTGGCAACCAAACAATCAGCATCTCAGAATTAAAAACGGTAATACCCCTCTAGTGATTAAAAAAAATAAAAAAATTGTATTTCTGTAACAACTCAATGTTCTTGAAGCCAGGACATACTTGAAAATGAGAGAAATCTCAATGTATCCTTCCTGGTAAAATACTTTCTAAATAAAATGAATAAATAAATATATGACACTACCTGTCCTCACTAGTCGCCAAATACACCCCAGCCCGCTCCCTAAGGTCAAACAGTGACCTGCGCCTAGCTTCTCCCCGCATCACCTCTTCCCATGATAGACTGCAGGATTTCTCACGCGCAGCCCCCACTCTCTGGAACGCTCTCCCTCGTACTGTCAGACTTTCCCCTAACTTCTCTTCCTTCAAACGCTCCCTTAAAACGTTCCTATTTAGGGAAGCCTACCACCCAACTCTCTGACACAATCATCAATCACTCTAACCTTACAGTCCTCTCCTCCTGTTTCCAACCCCAACCCTCCTAGATTGTGAGTTCCTACGGGAATAGGGCCCTCATCTCCTCCTGTACGGTTTGTCAAATGTTGTTCAATGTATTGTAACCCTGTCTATACTGTGCTTATTGTACAGCGCTGCGGAATATGCTGGCGCTTTATAAATAAAGAATAATAATAATAATATGAAGTAAAAAAAAATAATAAATAAATGATGATAAATTTGTTATTTCCACATTCACTGCAAACTTCTGTATAAGGACTTTGGTGAAGTGCTTTCACTTTTTAAAACGATGGTGTTTATCCTTATATTTTTGATGCAATCTGTTAGTCATATCCTTTCTATATAGTTTATGACATGTTCCTTGAAAAACAGGTTTGAGAGCTGAACGTTTGAGCGGGCGCAGCTTAGCGAGAGCTTACATTATACCTCGTGGGACGTAATATTGGGTTAATATGATTAAACCACTCCTGGACAACCTGGATTTATGTCCCTGTGGTGTGTAGGAAAGGGTTAAACGCCTCTGTCGTCTCCGATGACCAGCCCCCAGACGTGAAAAGGGTAATAAACATCAGGAGAAAAACACATGCGATCGTTTACCACATCAAAAACCATCGAGATCCTTCACTGATGTTATTCAATGTAAATGCCGCCCATTTACTTTTCATGTTCGATAAACTTCATTTTCAAACATTACTTTCACATGCTCGTATTTATAAAAAAAAAAAATGAAAAGTACAGGAAAAAAAGAAAAGGAAGAAAGAAGAAACTATGTATTCTACCGGTGTGTCTGAGGGCTCCCTAAACATAGCTATCGTTGTGAGCGATCCTCAGCCTCGGAGCTCATCATCAATCACCATACTTTCCATTGCCATCGTCTCCTCCTAGAAAGTTATGAATGGTTAGATCGTCCTAATAAATGCAGGTTTTTAACATTTTGAAAAATAAATCAACATGTGACAATTCAGCCTTTATGTCAGGCTTACATAAAGATAGAGCGGTGGTGAGGACGGAGGGATCCGGGACATAAAACTGAAGTTGGTGACCAAGAGAATAATTAAAAGAAGGGGCAGAATCTGTTGCCTTAGTTGAGTTATTGCAGTGGCATTGTTTGTTTTATATGTAAAAGCATATATTGCCTCTGACGTAGAACAGAAAAAAAAATAATTTTGAACTTACTTTTTTTATTTTTAGACAATACATGGTCATGTTTGGTATCACTGTAAAGACCAGACTCTGACCTTTACAATGACACCTCACTTAACCTTGTGTAGTGTACAATTCAGAGATGCAGGTCCCAAAGTCCCCCTGTCTCCCTTATCTGCAGCACCATGGTCTCGGTTGCCGATGAAACAATGCGTTGCATCATCAGCTCCATGTTTGCTGGCATCGTGGGAAATGACAAGGTGAGTTAGCGCAGCATCACTGTTCACTTTATAATTATAAATTGAATAATAGTGCTGCGTTAGAAAAAAAGAGAAACATTATTTTGTTATTTTTACCTTTACATAAATCTAACCTGGTTATATTTGATATCGCTGGAAAGGCCGTAATCTGGTCTTTCCATTGATACCTCATTTGTTCCTCAAGCCCTTAGTGCTCCAGAGATACAGTTGTCTAAAATGATTGAAGAGAAAAAAAAAAAAAATTCCTACAGAGCAAGGCGCCTCCTTGTGGCAGGCGCCTGTAGGAACATACCTACTCTGCCTAGTTATAAATCTGGCCTTGCAGGTTCCTACTCTTAGTGGTCATCGATAGAGATGACGAAACCAAACAGATGTCTCTCTTGTACAAAACCAGAAAACAAGGGGCATTTACATAGAGGATCCTCATTCCTATGACAAATGTGTGTCCCTGTGATATGCCACCTGTTAGGGATTTATTCACAGAAAAGTGCGAGGCTGTGAATTAAAGATACAGTAAAGACTAAACAAGAAAAAAAAACCAATAAACCCATCTTTTTTGGCTTAAATTGTCAACTGACCCCCTACTCACTGACCAGAGAATGATCCTCCACCCAAAGTCACTGATCAGGGAATGATCCGTCACTTGAACTCACTGCACAATAAACAAGCTGTCACTCAAACTCACTGCGCAATGAATGATCCGCCACTCAAAGTCACTGCTCAATAAACGAGCTGTCACTCAAAGTCACTGCTCAATGAACGATCTGTCACTCAACTCACTCCTCAATGGATGATCTGTCACTCAACGCACTGCTCAATGAACGAGCTGTCACTCAAAGTCACTGCACAATGAATGATCTGTCACTCAACTCACTGCTCAATGGATGATCTGTCACTCAACGCACTGCTCAATGAACGAGCTGTCACTCAAAGTCACTGCACAATGAATGATTCCTCAGTCTCACTACTTGATGAATGATTTACCACTCAAACTCACTGCTTAGCAGATAAACCCTTAACTATATCCAGCCACTGAAACATCTAAATGACCTATTCTGACTCCAGCTTTTATTAAGGCTAGGGTCAGACGAACGCATTTTCACGTTGTCTGTGAAAAAGTGCGTTCGAACGAATGGACGTATTTTTTCACGGAATACGCGATAGCGGTCATACTATGCGCATTTGCGTTTGTGATTTTGTACGGATCATCAATAAAACACTTTGTGCATCTGGACGTTATGTTGGCCGGACATTAGCAGTGTCTGACATCTCCAATTCACGCACACACGCCGCTAGCGGACGCAGAGCACTCTGTACAACCATACTAGCGGTTTTACGTTCTTGACAAAATGCGTTCGTTTGCCACTTGCGTTGCGTGGCCGGACTTTTGTGCGACCGTACTTCGTATA
The DNA here is from genome assembly GCA_009667805.1 of Leptobrachium leishanense. Taxonomy (NCBI): domain Eukaryota; kingdom Metazoa; phylum Chordata; class Amphibia; order Anura; family Megophryidae; genus Leptobrachium; species Leptobrachium leishanense. Next base: position 17,544,005 of record CM019063.1, on the reverse strand, counting down.
TTGGCCGTCATTGCCCGGCATTTGCTGCTAATGCGGCCGTAATTAAGTGCGCCTGCACGCGCGTTCGCACTGCCTCAGTCTGACCCTAGCCTTAGGCCACATGGATTAACGCTGCAGGCCAGAGTCAATCGTCTCTCACTAGAAGCTGCCGTTGGTATCCGCACACAATCTGCTCTCTTTAATCCCAGCTAAACTTATTGCTCAGTTTCTAACTTTCTCCCTTAACATCTTCCTATTGGGCGGAAATGAACAAACACACAAACAAGTAATATATTGAAATAGAACAGGTAGAAAGTAAAAAAAAGAAAAAAAAAGGATTCTTTGAAATGACTTGGACAGAAAAGAAGAGGATTCTAACAGTATGTACCATATGCATAACATTTATTCAACAATAAGGGTACCGGCACACGAGCGCACTGAGTGCTTGCGTGCGCCCGCACTTCCCTGCGTCTGTGCCGTTTTGACGGGGAGGGCCGACCACCAGACGTGAAAAAGCCCTCCCCATTAAAAAGCTAGACGGCCGCTGACGGGGATACAAAGCGCGATCCTCCATACGCTGAGCGCACAGATTGGAAGGAACGTCCAATCTCACGGACGTTCCTTCCTCTCTTTACAAACGCTTGTGTGCCGGTAGCCTTAAAGAACGCTAGAAATGTCTCTACATTAACAGGTAAAACAACCAAGACGGAGACCAAGCGCCGCCGCCAAGAAGATAGTCTGAGCCTCTGATCTGCAAACAGCAAACAACCTTCGCCATTGCAAAGAATAGGTTGTTGCCAACGACCAGAAGATAGAGTTGAGGGGCTTCAGGCGGAGTCCTTGCTTGCGTAATGTGGAGAAGCTGAAACCTTGAGTTTCATTTCTTTTGTTATGTGTTTTATAGATCTTATATTTCACTCAAATGGTGGGAGCCATGTTGAATTATCCATGCTTTTCCCCCTGGCACGGTTGGTCCATTATAATCAAATCCTGGTATCCAACAGCAACACGTTCAGTTATTTTGTGTTTATCCCCTTGAAGATCAGGAGAAATCCATTCTCAGATGACCGAAAGACAGTCGCCTAACATGGGACATAACTCCTACATAGCCTGTATGTTACATTACTTACAAACTGAAGAAATTCACAGGCTGCTAATAAATATTTTTTTAATCATAAACCAAATAAAAATCTGAAAAGAGCAGGAGGGGGACCAAAAAGTTATAAATGATGGAGCAAGTCACTGAGGATGGTACAACCCTTCTGTGAGCACCTATGAACCTTTCTAAAAAGGGACACTCCACACTCTTATCTTTTTAAAGTGGTCAGGCTTCGTGGGTCCCCCCCCCCCATCCTATCCTCCCTCCCACCTGCCTTGTTTGGCAGAAAATCTTTTGTGACGCGGAGGAGTTTTCTCCACTCAAAGCACCAGGCAGCCGGGATTTCAAATTTCCCGGCTGCCGGTCACCAGATCTGTCACCAATGATGTCAGCAAACATCCATTGAGAAGCAGAGGATGGATTCAGGGCCGGATTAACATAGGGGCTGATGGAGCAGCAGGTCCAGGCCCATGCCCCAGAATAGGTCCAGAGAAAGGATAACTTTGTCTGCATTGATGGGCATTTGGACCCCTGTATCTCTGGCTCCATAGCAGCTACAGGGTCATGTAAGGTATCGCTGGAAAGGCCAGAGCATGACTTTCCCAATGGTACCAAACATAACCAGGTTTTATGGAACAAAGAAAAGAAAATAATAAATATTTCTTTATTTTTTCTTTTTCTAGCACAGCAATATTTTTTACTTTTCAATTACAAAGGGAACAATGATACTGCCCTAACTCACCACCTCAAGTGTGGAGGCGATGGCACAATCTGTTATCATGAATTGTTACATCAAAAACCTAAACTGCCTCACTGCATCGAAGTGCACTGTGGGAGGACTTTGGAACCCTGTGTCTCTAAACTTTACACCTCACAAGGTCAAGGGAGGTGTCATTGAACAGGTCAGAGTCTGGCCTTTACATTGATACCAAACATGGCAATGTAAAATCTATGGCTGGGGTCAGACGAACGCAGTGCGAACATGCGTTGAGCCGCACTTTAATACGGTCCTAGTAGCAGCAAATGACGTCCAATGACGGCCAATATACGAAGTACAACCACACGAAAGTTGGGCCGCGCAACGCAAGCGGCAAACAAACACATTTTTTTTCGAGAACGTGCAGCTGCTAGTACTGACGCACAGAGTGCGCTGCGTCGGCATAGCGGCGTGTGTGTGTGATTAGGAGACGTCAGACACTGCACATGTCTGGCCAACATCACGTCCATTTGTTTTTTATAGCTCCTTCAAAAAATACGGCCGAAATTGCGCATCGTATGACCGCTATCGCGTCTTCCGTGAAAAAATGCGTTCGGATGCATCAACACACTTTTTGACGGTAGACGTAAAAAATGCGTTCATCTGACCCTAGCTTTAATGAAAGGAAAACAAAAACTTTTCATATTAACTATTTTTAGTTCCAAAGCGATGGCATTGTCCATTTGTCACGTATAAAATGAGCAATACCACTGCCATTACACACCTTCTCATTTCCCACACTGGGAGCAAGTTCAGTATTTTATACATAGTCATATTATTCATAAAACAACATCCTCCAAAACATAAGGGAAAGTTTTCAATTTTTTGATTAAAATTTTATATTTTCTCAGAAAAATGCAGTACCATGTTCCCATTTCAATTTTTTAACAAGAATTCCCTATGGAATATATAACCACAAAGGTTTGGATGATAAAATGTGAAAAAATAATTTTACACGCTGTAAATGATTGAAATCTGAATGGAAATTTACTGACTCAGTATCTGCCTGGTTAGATATACCCATATCTGCCTGGTTAGATATACCTGTATTGGTTAGATATACCCGTATCTGCCTGGTTAGATATACCCTGTATTGGTTAGATATACCCGTATGTGCCTGGTTAGATATAGCCGTATCTGCCTGGTTAGATATAGCCGTATCTGCCTGGTTAGATATAGCCGTATCTGCCTGGTTAAATATACCCGTATCTGCCTGGTTAGATATACCCATATCTGCCTGGTTAGATATACCTGTATTGGTTAGATATACCCATATCTGCATGTTAGATATACCCGTATCTGCCTGGTTAAATATACCCGTATCTGCCTGGTTAGATATACCTGTATTGGTTAGATATACCCTTTTATCTGCCTGGTTAGATATACCTGTATTGGTTAGATATACCCGTATCTGCCTGGTTAAATATACCCGTATCTGCCTGGTTAGATATACCTGTATTGGTTAGATATACCCGTATCTGCCTGGTTAGATATACCCGTATCTGCCTGGTTAGATATACCTGTATTGGTTAGATATACCCATATCTGCCTGGTTAGATATACCCATATCTGCCTGGTTAGATATACCTGTATTGGTTAGATATACCCGTATCTGCCTGGTTAGATATACCCGTATCTGCCTGGTTAGTTATACCTGTATTGGTTAGATATACCCATATCTGCCTGGTTAGATATACCCGTATCTGCCTGGTTAGATATACCCGTATCTGCCTGGTTATATATACCTGTATCTGCCTGGTTAGATATAGCCTTATCTGCCTGGTTAAATATACCCGTATCTGCCTGGTTAGATATACCCATATCTGCCTGGTTAGATATACCCGTATTGATTAGATATAGCCGTATCTGCCTGGTTACATATAGCCGTATCTGCCTGGTTAGATATAGCCGTATCTGCCTGGTTAAATATACCCGTATCTGCCTGGTTAGATATACCTGTATTGATTAGATATACCCATATCTGCCTGGTTAGATATACCTGTATTGGTTAGATATACCCGTATCTGCCTGGTTAGATATACCCGTATCTGCCTGGTTAGATATATCCGTATCTGCCTTGTAAGATATACCCGTATCTGCCTGGTTAGATATACCTGTATTGGTTAGATATACCCGTATCTGCCTGGTTAAATATACCCCTATCTGCCTGGTTAGATATACCTGTATTGGTTAGATATACCCGTATCTGCCTGGTTAGACATACCCGTATCTGCCTGGTTAGATATACCTGTATTGGTTAGATATACCCATATCTGCCTGGTTAGATATACCCGTATCTGCCTGGTTAGATATACCTGTATTGGTTAGATATACCCATATCTGCCTGGTTAGATATACCCGTATCTGCCTGGTTAGATATAGCCTTATCTGCCTGGTTAAATATACCCGTATCTGCCTGGTTAGATATACCCGTATCTGCCTGGTTAGATATACCCGTATTGGTTAGATATACCCGTATCTGCCTGGTTAGATATACCCGTATCTGCCCGGTTAGATATAGTCGTATCTGCCTGGTTAAATATACCCGTATCTGCCTGGTTAGATATACCTGTATTGATTAGATATACCCATATCTGCCTGGTTAGATATACCTGTATTGGTTAGATATACCCGTATCTGCCTGGTTAGATATACCCGTATCTGCCTGGTTAGATATATCCATATCTGCCTGGTTAGATATACCTGTATCTGCCTGGTTAGATATACCCGTATCTGCCTGGTTAGATATACCTGTATTGATTAGATATACCGTATCTGCCTGGTTAGATATACCCTGTATTGGTTAAACAAACCCGTATCTGCCTGGTTAGATATAGCCTTATCTGCCTGGTTAAATATACCCGTATCTGCCTGGTTAGATATACCCGTATTGGTTAGATATACCCGTATCTGCCTGGTTAGATATACCCGTATCTGCCTGGTTAAATATACCCGTATCTGCCTGGTTAGATATACCCGTATCTGCCTGGTTAGATATACCTGTATTGGTTAGATATACCCGTATCTGCCTGGTTAGATATACCTGTATTGATTAGATATGCCCGTTGCTGCAATATTAAAATAACCTAAAATATCTTTTCATTTCACTAAATTCCAAAAAAGCCCACCAAAATCTTCAGCTCCAGGCCCATAGAGATCTTAACCACTTCCATGCGGAGGACGCGCTGAGCGCGTCCTCCACATGGCTCCTGCTGTGCGGAGGACGCGCTGAGCGTGTCCTCCCTTTGGGGCCAGCGTTCGGCCGGGTTCCGGCCGATCGCTGGCCCCCCCGGTGCGGGCTGACATCCTCGATGTCAGCCCAACATCCGGAACCGCCGCCGATGAAATTAGGTGTCATCGCGACAGCGCGATGACACCTAATTCAAGCGCCCCCCCCGCATGTGCGGAGGAGGCGCCTGAAAGGGAGGGGGGAGGTCCTTCGGACCTCTCTCCCTCCGATCGGCGGCGTTGCGGGGGTTAACCCAGGCACCATTTGGAAGGGCACAGCCTGCCCTTCCAAATGGTACCTGGCATTAACCCCTGGGGAGCTGGATCGCGAATCGGCGCTGAAAAGCGCCGGTTCGTGATCCTTTCCCGGAGCTGGCCGACATCTTGGATGTCGGCCAAGCCTCCGGGAACTCCCCCTGAGGACTGGCATCATTGTGCATACCACGATGACGCCAGTCCTAGAGTTAACCCCTAACTGCCACCAACGGTGGAGATAGGGAGTTCCAATGAACTCCCTATCTCCCGATCCGTGGCAGCTAGGGGTTAAAGTTTGGTATGGTTGGATCGGCCAGAGCATGGCCGTTCCAATGATACCAAACACTACTGTGAAAAAAGTTTTTTAAAAAAAATAAAAATTAAAAATAAAAATAAAAATATATTTAAAAACAAATTTATAAAAAAAAAATAAACATTTTTTTTTTCTTTTTTTTGGTTCGTTAATGCAGCAATATTGTTCCCATTTCAATTATAATGTGAACAATGATGCTGCACTAACGATTTTTGTATGCGGTGCGTTTGTTAAAAATCGTGTAATTTTCCCCAAAAAAAATGTAACGAGACCCCATCTCTAATTTTTTTAACAAGCGCACCCCATACAAAATATAACCGCAATTGCTCGCATGTTAAAATGTGAAAAAAAAACACTTTACACATTGTAAATTATTGAAAATACATATTTTATTGCATTTTTCGTTATAATATACAGACATGACATAACGTATACATATAATAATGACATATTATGAATCTACCGAGTCTGACGGAAAGAACGATATATAATATGTCTGGGTCATATACTAAAATAAGCCTTCAAAACGCGTTTAAACATGATGAGCAAAACCGGTAAAAATGACCTCAGAACAGAGGTGTGAAAAGCCCCAGCAGCGAAAGGGTTAATCTGACCCTGCCCCAATTAGTGGTATTAAAATATTATTTTATTGCTGGTCTCCTCTGTTACCAATATAAGGGTCTGCATGGACGCTCCACACACAAGAAACAAGGATTTTTTTTAATTATTTCAATTTGCCTCGTGTTCGGTATTAAAATGGTATAAATGTGGATTTATATCGTCAAAGAGTTCATGGTATTGTTACTGTCATCAGCGCTCAACAAGGGTTCAGCATTCTGTGTAAATGACTTTTACTTGGTTTCCATGGGAACATGGATTGAGTAAAAAAAAGATGCCTTTGTTGCGTGAAACGTAGCAATAGTTATTTGTTCCCTGCCCAAGGGTAAGGGTAAACCGTCTCCACTCTGCTTCAGCTACGAGCTGGGTGAACTTCGAAAACCCAAAATAGCTCCTTCGGCGACCTTGGATGATTTTCCACAAGTTGGAGGAAATCAGGCTAAGTGTTTCATGGTGAGGTTGTGTAGATGTACAGGCTTTGAAGCTTGCTGTCCAGGCTTGGCACATTTTACGTAGTTGCCCTACGCACGCGGGTACTGATCAGCTCATCATTTGGTTGGTCACAAGGACACATGTGACTCACTATACGTGTGTGTGTGCACATCTACAAATACAGAGGAAAGGGCTGCTAATGGTATTCTGGGCCCTTTGGGCACACACAGGCACAAATAATACATGCACTACCAACATTCACCATATACACACAGGTTTATTTACTAGGCCAGGATGTGAAAGCAGCCGACATTTGCAAATTCCAGCCAACATGCCTGAGTCGAAGGTTTTTTCCAACAGTTTTTGTAACTATAGACTGAAATGGCAGTCTGCTAGTGTGTATACGCACTGCCCGCTAAACAAAGTCACACACTAATATTTTGTTGGACACCTTTTGCTTTGATTAGGTCAAACATTCGCCGTGGCATCGTTTTGATGAGCCCATGCAATGTCACAGCATTTATTTCTGTCCAGAGTTGAATTAATTTGTGGCCAAGATCTTCAGGGTTATCCAAAGAGATTCGAATTGCTTGAGAAAGGTAACCGAACGCTGAAAATCAGCGTTCGGTTACCTTTCCTGGCCATTCGGCTATCCAGAGAGCAGGCAATTCTCCAAATCCTGGCGAATTGCCTGAACATACGGTGCCTGTTCGGTCCCTGTTCGAGGGCAGTGAAATCCCCATCAAAAAGCACTGCTTCGGCTATTCAGAGAACACAAACCAGCAGTGAAAGGTTCCCCTAATGCCCTGCCATTCGGTGGTTTAATTCGGCAAATTTATTCAGGAGAATCCCATAGGCTTCAATGTTAAAAATATTCCCGTTTTAATTCAATATCTAATAAACCGTTCATTATAATATTCTGCAGCAAAAAGTCTCTTTATTTATAGATTTTTTAGGATACTTAAGCATTTTTCTGAATTTTTAAAAAAAAATTAAAAGTCCGATTTTTTTTTTTTTTTTTTTTCAGTTTGCTTATTTTTTTTGTAACAGCCCTCTTTATTATCATTCCCTGGACCTCCTGTGAAAATTTCAGACATTTTCGCTCAGTAGTTTCTTTGCAAACAGCGTTTCTTTTTCCCAGATTCATACAAATGGTTTTTCTAATTTATTCACTGCCTCCTCTACGTCACAGCTGCTTCGGCTCTGTGTGATTCGGCTCCTGTTCGGCTCATGTTCGGCTCCTCTTCGAAGGTTAATCCAGATGTTTTTGCTTGTTTTCAGCGTGCATTCGGTTAGTTTTCGGTGAGTTTACGGCAGCTTTTCCCTGCAATTCGGGGACCCTGTGCTGTTTGCTGAATACACCGCAGGGTCACCGAAATGCAATCGGCAAAAGGAACCGAATTGAAGAGAACGAAAAGTCACCGAACGTGCGGTGACTTTTCGAATCTCTTTGGATAACCCTGCTTGTATTGATGATAGGAGAGTCGCGGCGCTGCGTAAAGTCTTCTCCAGCACATTATCCCAAAGATTCTTAAATGGGTTAAGGTCTGGTCTGTGTGGTGGCCAATCCATGTGCAACAATCATGTCTCCCTGACCACTCTTGCACAATTTGAGCCCGATGAATCCTGACATTGCCATCTTGGAATATGCCCGCTGTGCCATAAGGGAAGAAAAAAAACCATTGAGAGAAAAAACTGTATATTCAAGTCAGCCAACTTCCCTCTTTTTTTGCAATTAGAATATAGTCATCACTGGCACTGCAGTAATTATCCAATGGAAGGCTCGCACTTATTTGCTTAGTTAAATCCAGGTGGTGACTTTTTTCTATCAGGGTTATCCAAAGAGATCCGAATTGCTTGAGAAAGGTAACCGAACGCTGAAAATCAGCGTTCGGTTACCTTTCCTGGCCATTCGGCTATCCAGAGAGCAGGCAATTCGCCAAATACTGGCGAATTGCCTGCATATACGGTGCCTGTTCGAGGGCAGTGAAATCCCCATGAAAAAGCACTGCTTCGGCTATTCAGAGAACACAAACCAGCAGTGAAAGGTTCCCCTAATGCCCTGCCATTCGGGGGTTTAATTCGGCAAATTTATTCAGGAGAATCCCATAGGCTTCAATGTTAAAAATATTCCCGTTTTAATTCAATATCTAATAAACCGTTCATTCTAAAATTCTGCAGCAAAAAGTCTCTTTATTTATAGATTTTTTAGGATACTTTAAGCATTTTTCTGATTTTTTTTTTATTTTTATTAAAAGTCCGATTTTTTTTTGATTTTTTTTCACTTTACTTATTTTTTTTGTAACAGCCCTCTTTATTATCATTCCCTGGACCTCCTGTGAAAATTTCAGACATTTTCGCTCAGTAGTTTCTTTGCAAACAGCGTTTCTTTTTCCCAGATTCATACAAATGGTTTTTCTAATTTTTTGCTTGTTTTCAGCGTGCATTCGGTTAGTGTTCGGTGGGTTTACGGCAGCTTTTCCCTGCAATTCGGGGACCCTGTGCTGTTTGCTGAATACACCGCAGGGTCACCGAAATGCAATCGGCAAAAGGAACCGAATTGAAGAGAACGAAAAGTCACCGAACGTGCGGTGACTTTTCGAATCTCTTTGGATAACCCTGTATGTGCATAATAGTATGAAGAAAACCGATTTTTAAGTATACAGATTGCAGACTCACCAAATCACACGGTGATCAGGAGGAGGACTGAGGGAAATGCACCGTGTTTGTCTAATGGGGCATGTGGTGCTTATACTGTTAAAAAAGTCAAGGTTTTGTAATCCCATACACGTGTGCACCCTGATTGGCTACTCGGCAAGGCAGATGGTGATTCTGGTGCTTTCCATTGTGACATCACAATGTCACTCCATCGAAGTGACAGCCATTCACATCGACTCCCATGGCGGCGGGGATGTGGATTGGACAGACTGTCATACCGGACATCAGAGGCATTCAGCAGCGGCGGGTGAGTAGAACATTCTTGGCCAACGACATGCCAGGACAGTCACCCTTCCACCAGGAATCTTTTGTGTTACTGTCATAGCATGTCATGTTTCACAAAGTGGTTAAACGGCTTAGGCGTACATTTGAATACAAGGGGTCATTCGGTGGCTGACAGTATTTGTCTGTGTTGTAAACACCGGGGAAAATTGCCAGATCGACCATATTTTCCAGGACACTAATACAATTTGATTCAGAAGAAGGAAGCATAGGGAAGAAGCTGCTCTGCAGTATGCATAATTCATATGCTGCAAGGGGGAAATCAGATAGGTGATCTGGAATTACGCCACGTTCTTGCTGGCAGCATATGAGTTCTACATACTGCAGGGATGCGGTGTTAATGCACTGTCCATTATCATCAATAGACTATATATATATCCAGGAAAACTTGGAGGCAGTGGTGTATTTTGGCCTAGGCCAACAAGGCCTAGGCCTAGGGTGGCACTTTCCAGGGGGCGGCGGCCCACACTGATGGCCCCACCCCTAAATTTTTTTTTCTTTTTTTTTTACTTTTGTAAAGTATTTTGCCAGGAAGGATACATTGAGATGTCACTAATTTTCAAGCATGTCCAGGGTATAGGCTTTCACTTTCCAGGGGGCAGCAAAAAACCTCACCACTAAATGGGTTACTCACAGAGCACCGAAATGACGCCAACATTTTGGTGTTCTGTAGTTTCCTGCACTTCGGGGAATAGAACTACTGAACGAAAATGTCTGTAATTTACATATAAGATCCTATGATTGATAATAAAAAGTTCTGTTACACAAAAAAGAAAAACCGCTATTAAAAAGAAGGGGGGGAAATTTCGCTGAAAAATTACTAAAAGGTACTAAAAAAAAATCAATTAAGACTTTTTACTGCAGATTAAAATAATAAATGGTTTATTAGATATTGCATAAAAATGGGAATATTTTTAACATTGAAACCTATGGGGTTCGCCTGAATAAACCTGCTGATTGAAACCACCGAGCATCAGGGCATTTCACTGCCATTTCTCTGCTGTTTTGTGTAGGGATGCACCGATACCACTTTTTTAAGACCGAGTACGAGTACCGATACTTTTTAAAAGTACTCACCGATACCGAGTACCGATACTTTTCTTTAATGTCATGTGACACTTTCCAATAAGAACAGACCATATAAAAATGCCCCCAGCTCACATGTATATCCCCCCAGAATATATATATATATATAATTTCATACTGCCCCAGCTCATGGATTTGCCCCAGCTCACACATGGATATGCCCCAGCTCACACATGGATATGCCCCAGCAGCTCATGGATTTGCCCCAGCTCACACATGAATATACCCCAGCTCACACATGGATATGCCCCAGCTCACACATGGATATGCCCCAGCTCACTCATGGCTATGCCCCAGCTCACACATGGATTTGCCCCCCAGCTTATGGATTTGCCCCCCAGCTCACACATGGGTATGCCCCCAGCTCATGGATATACCCCCCAGCTCATGGGTATGCCCCCAGCTCATAGATATGCCCCCACATGGGTATGCCCCCCCCAGCTGATGGACCGGACCCCCCCCTCCGTGACGATACTTACCTTCCTGGGCGCCGCCGGGAATGTCTCCGCACGCGCGCTCGTTGGAAGAACCCCAGCCGCGACCACGTGGGACCATGTGATCACGGCTGGGGTCCTTCCAACGAGCGCTCGCGGGGAAACTTTCCCGGCGTCGCTCAGGAAGGTAAGTATCGTCACGGAGAGTAGCTGCAGGGCCTGTCCGAATGCTCTATCGGCATTCGGACAGGCCCTGCAGCTGCTCACTTTGTTTATACTTACCTTCATGGGCGACGCTGGGAAAGTTTCCGTTGGAAGGACCCCAGCCGTGATCACATGGTCCCACGTGGTCGCGGCTGGGGTCCTTCCAACGAGCGCACGCACAGAGACATTCCCGGCAGCGCCCAGGAAGGTAAGTATCGTCGTGAGCAGCTCCAGGGGCGGCAGTCCGAATGCCGATAGAGCATTCGGACAGCCGCCGCAGCCCCTCGCATGCTGGCAAGCCGGCTCAATGCCGGCTTCCGGTATCGGAAAAAATATCGGGGGGTACTGCACGAGTACCAAGTACTCCTGCAGTACCCAGTATCGGCCCCGATACCGATACTAGTATCGGTATCGGTGCAACCCTAGTTTTGTGTTCTCTGAATAGATTAACCATTACTTCTCTATGGGGATTTGCAATGCCTTCAAACAGCACCGTACTTGCTGGCAGTTCGCCAAACTTGTGTGCATATCACAGAGCAGTGGTGTACTTAGGGGAGTGGCGGAGGGCGGGCCGCCCCAGGTACCAGTGATTATTGGGGTGTCATTAGGGGGTACTAGGAGGTGCCACTGTCACTGTGTGTCAGCTTTGAGCTGTGTTCTCAAACAACGAGCAGCGGAGCAGGGCGTTTGCATACGGAATAAAATCGAATAGAATAAAAATCTGATGCACTCATACACACCGCATATTGCATTGCTAAGAGTTTTATTGCTGTGGATTCTGATACGCTGACACACACCACACACCACACATTGCATTGCTGTGAGTTTTATTGCTGTGAATTCTGATACGCTTACACACACACACCACACATTGCATTGCTGTGAGTTTTATTGCTGTGAATTCTGATACGCTGACACACACCACACATTGCATTGCTGTGAGTTTTATTGCTGTGAATTCTGATACGCTGACACACACCACACATTGCATTGCTGTGAGTTTTATTGCTGTGAATTCTGATACGCTGACACACACACCGCACATTGCATTGCTGGGAGTTTTATTGCTGTGGATTCTTTTTTTTTTTAAATTCTTTATTTATAAAGAGTTTAACAGATCACAAATAGAACATCCATATGAATATGTGCGAAGCGACCCCGTGACTACCCTGAAAAGCATGGGACAACAAGCCCTTGAAAAAATCGAAGCATCAAAAATCAAGGTTAAAACTCAGGGGACAGTTCGCTGCCAGGGTCATCTCAGTTAAGGAAAGTGCAAAAGAGGGGTGGGGGGGGGGTGGGCACGGGAAAACAGGTCAAAAAAGGATCAAAAACCCAAATAACCTCATAATCCCTCTGCATCCCCATGGACCTGAGATCCAACGTGGAACCCAACCAACCTCAAGTCCCAAAAACTAGGGGCTGAACAGCAGACCAAAAACTAGGTATGTCTTCAGCAGGAGGAGGCGAGGAAGGACGTGCGGACAAATACAATGTTCAACCTGGGCAGTCCTCCGACGCTTTCCGTGAGGCCCGCTCCGGATAGGACAGACCACGCTTCAGCGGGGTCCGCTATAGTATAGGACACATTTCTGTGGTTCACCTCCATGGATCCTGCCGGACCCCAGCGGTACCGTACTCCCTTTGCTCGAAGAAACATCGCCACCTCCCGAAATCTCCGTCTCGCCACGAGGGTCACAAAAGGTAAGTCGCGGTACAACTGTAGGGTCGAATTCTCGAAGGTCACATCCGACCGGGCTCCCGGGGATGACATAAGCTGCACTTGCGTAGACACATCGACTGTTGTGGCGATGACGTCTCGTGGGGCTGCCGAAGGTGCCGTTGCTGCCTTCCGTACTCTAAATACCGAGGCGAACAGGCCAGGAGCTTCGGAGGAGAGATCCATAACTTGGCGACCTAAATGGTCCACGTATCGTAAAAGGTCAGCCGCAGGAACCGTCTCAGGAATCCCCCGGATGCGTATATTACGTCGGCGATGTCTCGTCTCCAAGGTTTCTACGGAGCGAGACAGAAGGGCGACTTGTGAACGGAGCTCCACCACCTGGGCAGAGAGAAGAGTCTGTGCAGAGGTCGTTTCAGCGGACTGAGTCTGCACTGCTGTCACTTCTTTTCTCATCACTGCAATCTCAGTCCGCAGGCCAAATTCAGCACGCCACGACCTCATCTCCGCCATAAAAAAACGGAGTTCACCTTTCGTGGAAGGAAGCGAATCATCGCTGTCGATATCACGGATGTTGGTGGGAGAGATCTGTAGGAAACACGGACCAGGTAGCGATGCAGGTGGAAGTCCATCACACCGTGGCGGTACCGAAGCACCGCGGGCCCCCGCAGAGCCTGCACCACCAGAGGCCGACAGTAAGGAGTCCGAGTCCGAGGGCGGCCGATCCTCCACTGAGCTCCCCTGCAGCGCAGCGCAGGGCTCCACTGGACCCACACAGTCCCCCTGCAAGGTCCTGGCCAGCGAGCGGCGCTTCGCCTGCGCCCGTTTTTTAGCCGCCGTGCCGGCCGCCTCCAGCTACTTCCCCGGGGTCAATAAGGTAAGTAGCTGCTGGTCTCCCATAGCGTCTCGAGGCCAGTAACCTTCCCCATCATCCGATGAGCCATACTCCATTGCAAGGGTGGGGGGAGGGGCCGAAACCCAGGATTTACCTCCACTGATCAAAGACACCCAAATATCCCGCTGGCGGGGTCCCTCCGTCCCAGCCCAGCGCGTCACTGTCTTTTTCCCCATCTTCAGCCTGGGCGAGCGGCTCCGCAGCAGGCAGCCAGAGTACGTGGATCCAAGATGGCCGACGCCACTAGGCCTCACTCCCGATCTCCAGGCAATCTGCCCCAGGTACGCGCCGCCCGGATCCAAATGACCTCACAAAGCTAGTCCACCCGGTCAGATGTCCACTCGGGACCGCTTAGAACTTAAATGCCGGGCAAAAGAAAGCACTAAAAATCTCCTCAATCTTTGTTGCAGCAGTGGAGCCCGGCAAGATGCGTCCTCTCTCCTCGGCAGTTAGCTCCGCCCCCCTGCTGTGGATTCTGATACACTCATACACACTGCACATTGCATTGCTGCGAGTTTTATTGCTGTGGATTCAGTGATACATACTGCATGTTACTGTGAGTTTTATTGCTCTGGGATATGCTCATACATACTGCACATTACTGTGAGTTTTATTACTGTGCAGTTCTGATATGCTCATACACAGTGCCCATTTCTGTGGGTTTTATTGCTGTGCAGCTCTGTGATACACTCATATGCAGTGCACGTTTCAGTGGATTTTATTGTTCAACCAATTAGAGCGGCTGTGATCCAGTATACTTGACATGCGTGGCTGTTCTTTGTAAAAATGCTTGAATTTAAACATTTCATAATTTTCTTTATCTCAATAGATACATTTGAAATGTTAAACAAAATATACAAGTAGGCACTTGGTATCCACTTTTAATATAAAGAGAGGAAAAGGCGGAGCTCTAAGAGGAAAAGGTGGAGCTTAAAGAGGAAGGGTGCGGATTAACCAGGAAGAGGTGTGCCCTTGACAGGAAGGGGTGTGTCAAATTTAAATTAGGGGGTGCATGAGTTTAGTCAGGCCTAGGGCAGCACAAAACCTAAATACACCACTGCATGGAGGTCCTGGTGACCCTAGCTTCAACACCGTTGTTTCAAAAATGTTAAATTCATAGGTTTAAGTATTGTGCGACACTGATATTGGTCGCGTATCTTAGCTGTGTTTGCAACACTGACTGACGGAATAACCCTCTGAAAACCAGGAGAATTGCCAGGAGAATGAACAATCTAGACCAAATAGCTGTTTTGGAAAGTGAGATAAATGTGAGAATTTTTCTGGTTTGACCTAGAATTTTCACTTCTCCAGTCATTGTCCTGGTTTTCACCTCTCTCTGAATAACCCTGATAGATAAAAAATGGACAAAGGTACAGTCTAGCTGATTTTTTTTAATTTTACCAAATCCATTCAGCTTGTTGAATCAAGTATTTTGCTTTTAATTTAAATGTTAGCTTTTAAAGTATTTTATTTCAAATTAACCCTTTCACCGCTGAGGCATTTCACCACTGTGTGCTGAGCTCATTTTTACCGGTTTCGCTCATCATGTTTAAACGCGATTTGAAGCCACATTTTATTATACGACCCAGACCTATTAGATATCGTTCTTTCCGGCAGACTCGGCAGATTCATAATCTATCAATTTTATATGTATACGTCATGTCCTGCCTGTATATTATAACAAAAAATGCAATAAAACTTTAATTTTTAATCATCTGCAGCGTGTAAAGTGTTTTTTTTTCACCTTTTATCACATGAACATTTGGGGTTATATTTTCTATGGGGTGCGCTTGTACAAAAATTAGAAATGGGGACTCGTTACATTTTTTGGGGGGAATTACATGATTTTAGCAAATGCACCCCATAGAAAAAAATCATTAGTGCAGCATCATTGTTCACTTTATAATTGAAATGTGAACAATATTGCTGCATTAATAAAAACAACACACAAAAAAAATACATGTTTTTATTATTATTATTTTCTTAAACTTTATACCTAGTCATGTTGGGTATCATTCGAAAGGCCATGCCCAGGCACCCTCCATGACACTCTCCATGACCCCCTAGCTGCCATGGTTCTGGAGATATTGGGGTTCAAAGGAACCCCCTATCTCCACCAGGGGATTTCCTTGGGAAATCCCCAGGCAGCTAGGGGTTCCCCGGCTATCTGACGTCATCACGCTATGCGTGATGACGTCAGGCAGCGAGGGGGATCCGGGGGTGGAGCCGCTATCCAAGATGGCGGCCCCCACCGGAGCTAGGCTGCACTTCGGCGCCGCAAGGGGCTAAAGCCAGGCACCGCTTAAAAGGGGAGACTCTCCCCTTTTAAGCTGTGCCTGGCTTGTGGCACTGCTCCTTCCCGATCGGGAGGGAGAGGGATTCGAACAGATCCCCCCTCCCTTCCAGGCGATCTCCTCGCATTGCCGGGGGGGTGTCGCCTGGAAATGACGTCATCGTGCATGGCGCGATGATGTCATTTACATCGGGAGGGGCTTAATTTCAGCGTCTGAGGATGCTGAAGTCAGACCGCCGCAGGACCCCGGACAGAGAGGTGAGTATCTCCGCCGGGGCTCCCGCAAAGCTGATGAAGTGTGGGGCACGTCCTCAGCATATAGCGGGCGTCAATGAGGACGTGTCGCACACGTCGTCAGCAGTGTAGGGGTTAAATATGTTGCATGGAACAATCTGAAGAAAAAAAGGTTCCATTTCTATATACCTCACCTCATCTCAGTGCAACAAGCATCGATAACGCCTGAAATCTGTCATAACGCCACCCTGTAAATCTACGTCTCAATAACGAGCGATTAAAGGACCTTTTCCTTTTGTAAATTGCATTTCAAGCATATTTTATCACTCCAGTTGTTAAAATAACATCTGAATAGTTAATTTACTACTTTTTAAAAATAAGAAGCGTTATTGAGTTTTGTGAATTGACTACCTTTACACAGCAACTATATAACAAGCGATATCAATGAAATAATGGCCGAAATGAAGAAAAAAAGCTTTGTGAATTGACCCCCATTGCAGCAAACAAAGAAAACTAGACGGATCAGGGTTGCAGCAAGATCACAAGTATAAAAATGCAGCACTATATACCGGTATTAAGGATATACACAAAAGTTTGAGAAATATTATTGGGATTACCACAAACCAGCTTTATTAAGAGTAAATTGCTTTCTTTTAAAATTAGTCCATCACTACTAAAAATATAATTTTCTTCACATCAAAAGTCAAAATAAAGTAATAAATGTGTATAAGGATTATTCACTACAAAGACAAAATGTGCAAAAAAAAAAGCAAACGAAACAAAACCAGAAAAACATTAGACTAAGATCACAAACATGGAAAAACAGAAGTGAGGGATATATATTGACTAAAGCTTCCAATTCTTCCCAGGTCCTAGTTTAGGCTGGGGTCAGACGAACGCAGTGCGAACGTGCGTTGAGCCGCATTTTATTACGGCCGTAGTAGCAGCAAATGACGGCCAATATACAAAGTACACAACGAAGTACTAAGTATACAACGCAAGCGGCAAACGAACGCATTTTTTCGAGAACGTGGAACCGCTAGTAGTGACGCACAGAGTGCGCTGCGTCGGCATAGCGGCGTGTGTGCGTGATTAGGAGACGTCAGGCGCTGCTCATGTCTGGCCTACATCACGTCCATTTTGTGTTTTATAGCTCTGTCAAAAAATACGGCCAACATTGCGCATCGTATGACCGCTATCGCATCTTCCGTGAAAAAATGCATTCGGACGCATCAACGCACTTTTTGACGGTAGACGTGAAAAATGCGTTCGTCTGACCCTAGCCTTAGTGAATAAACCCCTTTTAGCTTTCCTTTTACCGAGGCTCATGCTGACATTGCAGGCACAGGCTGTTTGACGCATTTATCATTTAATCCTGAAGGGGCGACCGTGCCGCCCTTTACTTTAGGATGCTGGACGAAATACGGACGCACCCCATTGGGCAGCAGCGATTTCGATGTACCACGGCCGTATTCGGTTTCCATATGCTGACCCAATAATATGTGATATACGACGATATACGGTGACCCTGCTGACTGACGAGCGCGGATCAGCACCGGATTTTCTGCAAGCCTGGACGAGTATCGCTGTTTTAGCAAATGGCACAAGCCAGAGCGGGCACTCGGGGGTTAAGTCAAATATGCATCTTCACAAGCATTTGCAACATTTAACACTTAAAGGGACTTATACTCTGTTTCTCTAAAAGCCTCAGATGTCCCACAATACACTGTTCCAGAAGAAGTGTTTTCCTTGGAATGCATTCGCTATGCTGTGTGGTGCGTCTTTTATGTATTCTGACCTTTGCTACTGTCTCTTTATGCTTGTACATACACGTCCGATCACCGTATACATGGATATATCTATACATGTTGCGTTACACTCGGAATGGAAGATCACAGACTGACAGCTTTAAGCCGTACCAGTAATACAGATGTTGCCGGTGTTATCGTTGTGAGTTTTTTTTGTTGTTGTTGTCGTCGGTGGTTAAAAAAAATAAAAATTGTATATAGTGAAAAGGAGAAAATGCGAGCTGCAGACCGCGTACTCGAGCTCCCCTCCCCACACCAAGCTTTTCATTTTCCAAAGCAACAGAATTGCTTGGTGTGGTTTCAAAAGCAGGAGTGCCATTCTCACAAATGATGACTCTGCTGACGTCAATGGCATTCTTATCATGCTTACTGCGACATCAGAAACCAGGCTTCAGAGGCTACTCTTGTTCATTGTGGCTCAGCTGCACATAATCTGTGGACTGGAGTCTTACTTCGAGAATTCTCCAGCTGCTAAAGGGAATAAAAACACACATAATAAAACCCTGCAGTACGAAGAATTTCCAACCTCGATTTTAATCTTTTTTTGTTAATTTTCTTTATTTAATTTTTTCTTAATTTTACTTTTTATTGTTTATTTCTGTCATTTAAGGCTAGGGTCAGACGAACACATTTTTCGCGTTGTCCGTGAAAAAGTGCGTTCGAACGAATGGACGTATTTTTTCACGGAATACGCGATAGCGGTCATACGATGCGCATTTTCGTCCGTGATTTCGTACGGATCATCAATAAACCCTTTCTGCGTCTGGATGTTATGTTGGCCTGACGTGTGCAGCGTCTGACGTCTCCCAATCACGCAAACACGCCGCTATGCGGCCGCAGCGCACTCTGTACGTCAGTAGTAGCGGTTTGACGTTCTCGAAAAAATGCGTTCGTTTGCCACTTGCGTTGCCCGGACGAACTTTCGTGCGGCCGTTCGTCGTATGTTCCCCGCCATTGGACGTCATTTGCTGCTAGCACGGCCGTGATTTCGTGCGGCTAAACGCACGTTAAAACTGCTTTCGTCTGACCTTAGCCTTAATTTTTACAGTCATAATTTTAGTTTTTTTTAAAAGTTTCTTTAATCTCTAATTTTTTTTCCCTACGATGCTTAAATACTGGGTTTTTTTTTTTCGTTTTTTTATCCCAAAATGTATTTTAAAACAAAAAAACTTTGAAAAAGGATAGTATTTCTGTGTTAACGTTATTATATCCCGAGCAAGCTTCTTTTTCAGTTAATAATTATGTTTTTTGCCTTCAGGTAATATACTGACTGGAGTGGAACGGAAAATCTAAAAATCCAAAGATAAATACTCTTTCGTGGAGAGATGTCAGAATTATGCACTGAATCATCAGAACACAAAATAATATAAAATGTCACGTTGACACTAAAGAAGGAAAATTAAAGGCCTTATGTAACGAGTAATTCGACAAGACCCAAATCAAACGCAACGGAGATAAAAGGTGAAAGCTGGAATTCTATCGGTGATTGGACAGACGCTAAACGGTATTTAAGTGTATTATTTTTGGTTGGCCCTCCTTAGCCCAATGTTTGGCTTGGGATGGTTAGGGCTGTCAGACCTTTAGCATTAAATATACGCAAACACTTTGGCCATTTAGATAATTGCCTGGGAGAAATGAAGCAATAAAATGCAGCAGAATATATTTTACATGAAATTAAAAAATTATTTTTTATTTAATTTTTTAAAAAATAAAAAAAATACACAAAGAGTTATTCAATTATCTGCAGAGAAAGGCACAGTTTAAGCCAAAATAGTTGGATGTATTGTTTTTGCAACTATTTTATAAAATAAATACACACACACACACACATATGCGTATAGTATACATTTGAGCTACTATTTGGTATAACAATTGTGCTTTAATTAAGCAATTCACCCTTTAGTGCAGGGATCAGCAACCTTGGGCCTCAAGATGTTTTGGAACTACATCTCCCATGATGCTCAGTTACTCAATAGGCTGGTGGAGACTCATGGGAAATGTAGTTCCAAAACATCTAGCAGGCCAAGGTTACAGACCCTTGAGTTAACCGTTTGGTTAAGTGAAGAAAGCCCTGTAGGTCCTACAGATTGTAGCTCATCTAAGCAGGGAGGAAGGGGCTCAAAACTTTATTTTTTCTGTTTTCTTAAAATGTTTTAGTCATTTTTGCTGTATAATGCTGGTGATAAATAATATTAATTCTGTTTAGGAAGATAATAAGTACTGTTTGTTGTTTTTATTTTAGGGGGGGGGGGTTATACACCAAAATGTGAACTACAAAGATAACAGAAATATTATTTTGGAAAATAATGTCTAAGCCTGGTTCACACCTGGGCGTTTTACAGCGAGTTCCTACCCGCTGTAAAACGCTCAAACACTGAAATCCCATTATTTCCTATGGGCATGGTTCAAACATAGGAACGCGCTGTAAAATGCCCTATGCCCAAAGAAGTACAGGAGCTTCATTGGGGCGTATTACAGCGCGTTTGCAGCCATAGACTTCAACGTGAACGCTCTGAAATGGGCGTTTGCACTTTTTCGTCATCAAAAACGCGCATATGAACGCGTGTTCCGCACATGGCAATAGGCACAAAAGTCTTTTTCATTGGACGCATCCGTAGTCAATCAAAAAAACGCGTGTACGACGCGCGTTTCGAATTGTCAAAAATGCTCAAACGCCAGGTAATACGCTCATAAAACGTGCGCGTAAAACGCACATATGAGATACGCTCAGGTTGGGAACCCAGTTAATCCAGAGCTATTCAGTAAAATAAACACCTTTCGACAGCTGAAGTGTATCATTTATACTGTATATTGTCGTCTGTACAGTAATACACATTTATTCGTGAGATTTATGAAAGGTATCTTGCTGTGCCCCCCCCCCCCTACAAACGCTTTTTCCTATTCTTCTGCATTCTTTCCTGTTCTAATTTTTATTTATTTTTGTTGTTTTTTTGTAACTTCAATTTTATGTTTAGGCTGGAAAAGCAAGTTCAAAACGCTAGGTCGTCTGATGCGGAACTGTATACTTGTGTGTTTTATCACCATGTATACACCCATGTGATAAGAATGTTTTTAAAATAAATAAATCCCTGAATTCCAAGCGAGAACGCACGCTCTCAGCATCTTGACAGAAAGATACAATGTGTTATCGTTATAGGATACAAATTTAAAAAAAAATTGTTTAAGTCAACATCAAATAAAAGGGCATTAGGAAAAAAATTAATTATTGTACCTTTTTTCAGCATGTGTAGGGGATGTACCCCTAAGGCTCGTGTCGGACGAACCCAGTGATCACGTACGTTTTTGCGCACATATTAACATCCGTGGTAGCATAGAATTATGAGCAATAGGGAACAACACACATAGTGCGTCCGCAACGAACGGCGCACGCACAACGGACGCAAGTTAGGCAAGAATGTCAATCCGCTAGGACGGACGCACAGAGTGCACCACGTCCGCATAGCTTTGTGTGTGAGTGATGGGAGGAAGTCAGATGGTCCGCATTTTTGACGTCCAGCACCTTGACGGACAAAATGGTTTTTGATATCACGTATCAATTTGTATCATTTTTCATATTAATATTATTTCCCATAGGTCCCTCTTTTTCTCTACATCAGTCAAAAATAACGGACCGTGTGGCCACTACCGAGTCTTCCGTCAGAACGTGCGTCCGTACTGAACGACGCACAGTCCGTACAAAATGCACTCGTCTGACACCAGCCTTATACTGCGAGAATACATGCAGTTTGTCCTCCATTCAGTTCCTAGTAGTTACATTTTTTGATTTTCTTCGGATGGATCGACTGTACTTTTTTTATAATTGCTCAGAAATAAAAAGTTTCTTTCGCATCAAATTCTAAAAATATAATTTAAATGAATAAATATCCCATTAGTCCGCACCCTAAAAAAGCAGGATGCGCTTGGCATTTGTTCCATTTCAGAATATTTGCAATCTCTGTGCGTGCGAGGAGAGTGAGCGATCGTTTAGTTAAAAAACGAAAACAAATGCTGGATCGTGTGAATTCGAACACAACAATGTGCTCCCTTTCCATACGTATTCAGTTCTGCTCGTGGGGGTCATGACATAAACGTCTAATCGTTAACCCTCTGAGTTCCACAGAGGTAAGCTGTGCAGTGCTTTACCACCCCCCCCCCCCTCATCTCCATCACTTCTTCAAATCTGTCTTGATCGACACCAATTTAGATCTTGATCATATAGCGGGAGAAAAAAAAAATGCGGGGCACATTTTGACATTATTCGAATTTTTTTTAAAAAAATAAACGCAAGATAAATATAAAACAGTAATTTGAGAAAAAAATTTATGATATGAAAATCCTGTGTCTGTGCTTGAGTAGATGCTGTTTTTTTAATAGTAGAGCTTCCTATGTACTTACAGGGTTATTCAGAGATTTGAAAAGTCACCGCACGTTCGGTGACTTTTTGTTCCCTGCACTTCGGGGCGATTCGACGATCTTTGTTCGCCGACCCTGCGGTGTATTCAGCAAGCACCACAGGGCCCCTCGTAGTGCAGGGAATACTCGCTGTAAACCCGCCGAACACTCACCGAAACAAACAGAAACAGCTGGATTAACCACACTGAACACGCCGGAGAAACCCGACTAGCTGCCGATCACAGCGCAGAGCAGCCGCCGGAAAAAGCCGACACCGCAGACGAACAAGGTAGAAAGAAAAAAAAAACAGTAGGCTTGAAAGTTTGAAATTTGAAACGCTGTTTGGAAAAAAAACTACTTAACGAAAATGTCTGGAATTTAATAAAAAGGTCTGTTAAAGAAAAAAGAAAAAACGATTTAAAAAAAAACAGAAAAATAATTTGCAAAAAAATTCCAAAAAATGACTAAAAGATCCTAAAAAATCTATAAATAAAGAGACTTTATACTGCAGAATATAATAATAAACGGTTTATTAGATATTGAATTAAAACTGGAATATTTCTAACATTGAAGCCTATGGGATTCACCTGAATAAACCTGTCGAATGAAACCACCGAACAGCAGGGCGTTTCAGCAACTTTTCACTGCTGTTTTGTGTTCTCTGAATAAACGAAGCATTGCTTCTCTATAGAGATTTCACTGTCCTCGAAGAGGCAATGAACAGGCACCATATGTGCAGGCAATTCGCCAACATTTGGCGAACTGTCTGCTCTCTGAATAGCCGAATGTAACTAGCCGTATGTAACCGTACGGTGAATTTCAGTGTCCGGTTGCATTTCGGGGCCAGATCGTCTCTTTGGATAACCCTGCTAAAACAAGGGAAGAATCCCATAAAGGGACACTCTAGGCAACATGACCACCTAAGCTATTTTAGGTGGTCATGATGCCCGGAGTATCCTGCCCTCTGTCCCCCCTCCCTCCGCTCAGCGGTTCAGCAGAAAATGCTGAAAACAGCTGAGAGACGCGGAGAACTTTACTCCGCCCTCCCAGCTGTCAGTCAGCAGAGCGGGAATCATATTTCCCGCTTCTGCCGACTTTTGCCGAGTAGGAGACGTCATCGCGCTTTCAGCGCGATGACGTCTCTAACTCACCGCAGAAGCTGGCGGCTCCCTCTGAGGGTTAGTGTTGCGCGCATCCTCTTGCGCGCAACACTAATCCTCAGAGGGAGCCGGGAGGAAGCCTGCCGATTGGCTGGTTTACGTGAGAGGCGCGCATGCGCGCTTGTCACGTAAACCAGAAGGCAACTTCAATGCAAGAAGGGCGGGAGCGGAAGAGGAGGGAGGTGAGTATAAAAAAAAAAAAACACTGCTGGAAACAAGAGGATTTTAGGGTAAGTATTACAGTTACAAGAAAAAAAATAAAAAATAAAGATTTATTAAGGGAATAGGGATAGGTTAGGATAAAAAAACGGGGGGGGGGTGATTTTTGAGTAGAGTGTTCCTTTAATGCATTAAAGGGACACTACCCCTTACATAAACTGTAACTAGATTACTTGTGCATTACAAACAAGAACGCATTATAAAACACATGCTGCTGGTTTTTTCTTTGTTTGAAGTAATTGCATGTAAAAAGGGAAAATAAAATTAGGTATTTTATCTCTTGGTTCCAGTTTTTTTTCCCATGGTGCAACATTTACCAATAGCTTTGCTTTGTGGCTCTTGTTTATTTAATCTACAAAATTTACTAATTAGGTGGAGGAGGGAATGTTTACATAAGGCTATTGTTCTCCAGAACTGGCAACGGAATGAGATATGACAGGGAGTTTAAAAGTCTTCTAATCTACCCCTTGCGATGTCCTTTGAATACATCCCACACAATACAATGATGTGAGTCGGTTGCCTCACCCATAGACTCCATTCTATGGCCAAAACCAGCGAGGACCAAGTGAGGTAAAGCTACGGGGGGGCAGTTTACAACACAAAAGATCACACAATGGATACACTGAGTGACACAGAGTAAAATATTTTCTTAAATAAACAAACAAGAGAACAAAGCGCAGGTAAAATATCAGAAACATGAAATAAAAACAAAGACTGAGGCAACCAGTACCCGCGTCAATAGAGCAACTAAGCGTCAATGTGCGCGCGCAACATCGTGTGGCCGGTCGCGATGTAACACTGCAACAGATGCCGGAAGGCACGTCAGTACAGGCAAACATAGGCTGAGGTCAGACGAGCGCACTAAGTTAGCACCAACTTTGGAATACTGTCCTTAGTCTTTCAGTGTTTAAGGCACATATATGAGGACAAAAACTGGCCAGAAAATGTGGTCAGGTATAGAAAAGGTAGAGAAGCCATGGTCATCTATGGTGTTTGGGGGTTATAAATGCTTGTAACTGTGTTTGGAGGTGACCAATGTGGGATTGTGGCTCACCCTGACCATGATCTTTGCAGCTCATCAGATCTTCGTCCAGTGAACCAGACTGATCCTGACCTGAGACTACAAGAGAATGTGGCTCCATCCTGATCCTGAAGCAGAGCACCCACTGCTTCCAGTCTAGCAGAGGTACAGTATATTAGACAATGGAGATCTTCGACCATAGTCACCTTCTCAGAATTGGTAGGGAAGGGCATCCACCATCAGGCCACTTGCTGTCAGAGCAAACCACCAATTGTCGGTACTCCAGTCTAGGGATGAGCTGTTCGGATCGATCTGTTCGGAGTTCGCATCGAACATCGGCCGTTCGACTGTTCACAAACTCCGAACATTTCTGCGTGTTCGCCGCATGTTCGCCCACAATGCACCACAATGGACCACAATGCACTTTTCCACTGGCATGAAGCTTGTAATTGGCTACAGCCTTGCACCTGACCACAGGTCAGGTGCAAGACAGGTGCAAGACTATGCCAATCACGGCTCAGAGTCCTGATTGTGAGCCTATGATTGGGCAAAATTTGCCCAGAGTTAAGTCCCGCAGCACACTATATAAGGCATCCCTCGTAGCCCCAGCATGTGTTTTTTGAGAGGAGATTGTTCTGTTAGTGTGTGTTCTCACTGCCAGCAGCTATTGTGGGGGTCTCCCTTCTACAAAATATCTGGGAATTGTAATCTGTGTCTTGTCACTGCCACCCATCAGGGGGTCTCACTGATTTATAGGAGGTTTCTGGGAATTGTAATCTGTGTCTTGTCACTGTTGCCAGCTATCAGGGGGTCCTATCAGGGGGTCTCACAGATTTGTAGCAGATTTCTGCGAATTTTAATCTGTGTCTTGTCACTGGCTGTAAACTATCGGGGTGTCTCACTGCGTTATACCAGAGTTATGGAAATCTTTAATCTAGATAACACAGTTGAATCAGAGTTCTGCATATCTCCAATTTTTATAACAGAGTTGAATCAGAGTTCTGTATATCTTTAATCTATATATCACTCACCATGTTAGAAAGACCAAAAAGGACAGGCAGACGCTCCCAGACAAAGATAAGAGGGCAAGCAGCCTCTGTGTTGGGAGGCTGTGCCTCTAGTCGTCGTGGACGTGGTGCATCCTCTGCAGGGGCACGCTTGTCCTTTCTAACTGGTGCTGGCCGTCTTAAGCAGCAGCAGCAACATACAGAGGATTTGGTGGATTGGCTAACCAGGCCATCCTCATCCTCCGAGTCCTCTGCCAGCCAGGCTTGTCGTGGTTTACAGTCCACCTCAGCTGCCAAAGCATCTAATGCAGCCTCCATGTCCACAGCTACTCCTGCCGTAGCCTCACCAACATACACGGAGGAGTCAGCTGAATTGTTTGACTACAATGACAGTGACATGCTGCTTGAGGATGCGCAGCAACTACAGTGCTCTGATTCAATCTCTGAGGTTGAGGAAGGGAGGATAATCAACCTAGAGGAAGGGGTGCCAGTGACACACAAATAACTGGCACTCATGTTCCCCCAGCAGCTGCAGCATATTGCGAGGTTGGCTCCAGTGACGAGGAGATAGGGGGTGATGACGATGATGAGGTCACTGACTCCACCTGGGTGCCTGATTGAACAGAGGAGTCAAGTGAGGAGGAGGAGGAGGCACAACAAACACAAGGCACAACGTTCTCTATGACCAACCGTAGCCAGTCCAAGGCATCAGAAGTCACAGCTGCTCAGGTGCAGAACGCTGTTGTCTCAAAGCACATGTACAGGAAGTCTGCTGTCTGGGCGTTCTTTAAGAAATGTGCAGCAGACCGCACCGTTGCTATTTGTAATCTATGTCAGATGAGGATCAAGCGTGGGAAAGACATGTTTCTATACATCCTACAAATCCGCCACTTCACGGGCAGGTTATGGGGACCTCCTAGGCACGATATTTGAAGGAATTTTTCATTTTTATTCTTAACCTTTATTTCATGGAAAACTCACTTTTCCTTTAAAAATGTTTTTTTTAAAACTTTTTGTCTTTGTTTCCTGTCCCCCAAGGCACTACCCAGACCCCCATACACCTTTTATGGCAAATATCTTGCATATATGCCCTCTTGGAGAGCACTCTAAAATTTGAACTTTCGAGTCCTATTGACTTGCATTGAGTTCGGTTCGTGTTCGAGTTCGAACTCGAACTTTTGAAATTGTTCGAGTTCGAATGCAAACCGAACACGGGGGTGTTCGGCTCATCACTACTCCAGTCCCCCATCTCTACACTGACGCCGTAGCCTCACCCTTTTGCGAGAATGGAAATACAAATAACTCTGAATATGTTGTGGAACCACTGGGGAGTGGGTGCCAGTAATGTTTTTATGCCTAGGGTGTCATATATTCTTACACTGGCCTAGGGGCAGTGGCGTAATACTCCCTTGGCCTCCAGTTTATGGCCTTCCCAGTGATACCAAATAGAAGGTTAGATTTATGTAAAAAATAAACTAAAATATTTTTCTCTTTTTTTTCTTCTAACGCAGCTCTATTATTCAGTTTACAATTATAAAGTGAACAGTGATGCTGCACTAACTCACCTTCTCATTTCCCCACACTCCCAGCAAGTGTGTAGCTGTTGATGCAATGCATTGTTTCATCGACAACCTAGACCGTGGCACCATAGTGAGGAGAGACAGGGGGACTATGGAACCACAAGCATCTCGGAATTGTATACTGCACATGGTTAAGTGAGGTGTCATTGGAATGGTCAGAGTCTGGTCTTTACAATGATACCAAACATGTACAAGTAATGTAAAAAAAAGTAAATGCAAAATGTATTTTTTTCTCTATTCTGTGGCAGAGGCAAAATATGCTTTTACATATAAAACAAACAATGCCGCTGCACTAACTCAACTAAGCCAACAGATTCTGCCTCTTTTTATTTGAGTGCAGAGAGGAACTGTTTTTTTAGAATTAAAAAAAAAAAAAAAAAAAATTTGCCCCAAAACAAAAGTTTATTTATTTGTTGGGGGAGGAGTTCCATATTACTGTGCTTACAGGCTCCTGAGATGCAAATCCAGCCTTGGGCGCGGGCATATTCCAAGATGGCAATGCCAGAATTGTGATTCAGGGAACATGAGACATCATTTTCACACATGGATTGCCCACCACACAGTCCAGACCTTAACCCCATTGAGAATCTTTGGGATAATGTGCTGGAAAATACATTACACAGCGCTGTGACTCTCCCATCATCAATACAAGATCTTGGCCGCAAATAAATGCTGTGGTATTGCATGAGCTTATCGAAACGATGCTACGGCGAATGCGTGACTCAATCACAAATATTACCGTATGTGACTTTATTTGGCCAGGCAGTGTATTTTTTTTTGAGAAAGTATTTTACCTGGATCTCAATCACAAATTCATATCACAACCCATGTGCATAGATCAAATGTAAAGCTACAGAATAATGTTTAAGAAAAAAATAAAAACAGCTCATTAACTCCAACATGTTTCCTTAAATAACTGTAACATGCACTTTGTGGATAGTCCTCTGAAAGCAGATTTTACTATTTTCAGAAAAACGCCTTTGGTTAATATGTTGCAACTATTAAACAGCAAAGCTATAATTCCTAGGAATCAATTATCCTCAATTTTACACACAGGGTGCTTTGACCAAACAACAGCACCAACGCAACAAATCCATGGACGCAAAGGAAAACGGAATCATGTCCTCTGAAGGCAGGTCGTCCCCAAGGAGCGGGAGCTAAGAATGGAGCAGTCAGTGAAGTTAAAACTGCTCCTATGACACGGTTTTATTAAATATATAATATATATACATTCATACCAAAAACCAGCACTCTCCTTCCCATTTGCCAGCAAATGCCCAGTGCAGATAATCTCCAAAATTTGTATATATATATATATATATAAAACACAACAGCTCCACCCGAAACGTCAGACTATGCACTTTAAGGCTAGGGTCAGACGAAAGCATTTTTCCCCGCGAACGTGAAAAAGTGCGTCCGAACGCATTGATGTATTTTTTCACGGAATGCGCAAAAACGGTCAGACGACGCGCATTTTCGGGCGTGATTTTGTACGGATCGTCAATAAAACTCTTTTTGTGTCTGGACGTTATGTAGGCTGGACATTAGCAGTGTCTGACATCTCCTAATCACGCACACACGCCGCTATGCCGCAGCTGCGCACTCAATACGTCAGTACTAGCGGTTCAGCATTGCAAAAAAATGCGTTCAAATTCCACTTGCGTTGCACGGCCGGACTTTTGTGCGGCCGTACATCGTATATTGGCCGTCATTGCCCGTCATCTGCTGCTAGTGCGGCCGTAATTATGTGCGCCAGAACGCACGTTAAAAGTGCGCTGGTCTGACCCCAGCCTTAAATGTTCTAATTTTTTTTTATTATTTTATTCTACAAGACCTGGAGTGCATCTCTTTGTGGATGAGTATATATATATTTTGTGCTGGGCAGATTAATCAACATTTAAAGGAGAGTGCTGGATTATGTCAAGATATATATATATATATATATATATATATAAAAAAACATTGAAACCAATTTTTGAAACTGTTGTAACTTCTCGGAAAGGCATTGGGCTCTATTACACTCATTGCGCAAAAATGTGCACGTGCGCAAAACCCTTCGTGGTGAACGTCGTATTACGACGTTCACGCAAACGATGCGCGTTAACGTCTAACGCGAGTGACTGCGCGAACCCTGAACGAGCGCAAGTTCGTGCGCGCATCCAATACTTAACATTGTGAGCGCAAATGCGTTCGTGCGCTGGTACGCGGATGGTATTACAATCGATGCGCAAATTTTTACGAACGACGTTTGCGCGCATAATTTTAACGTCTTTTAAAAGCTGGTGGTAACGGCAAATCTGAACGTTCTGGCCGAAACCAAATACAGCAGCACGGAAAATAAATACAGCAAAGTATAGTTACACATTCTACACATACCCAAACAATAAAATTGATAAATTGTGCGTGTTTTTATTATTGCTGCAGCATATACACTCAGATCGATTTTGACAGGCGCAAAAACTTAACAGGAGATAATGGTTCTTAATTCTGATTGCCTGAATCGCGTGAAAAAACAGTCCTCACACCGATTTCTGCATGTAACGTTAATGCGCACGCGTTTTTCGCGTCTTTTTTACGCGCGTTATTCTTTGACGGATGAAAAAATGCGCTCGGATCATAATACCGGCGTTAATTTACGCGCGTTAACATTTAACGCTGCGTGCAAAAAAATTGCGCTGCGCGTACGAATTTGCACTGAGAATGTAATAGAGCTCATAATATCTCTAGGACTTCTGAGCTGCCCCTTTCTATAGAACTCCCTCCCTGCAACATCAGACTCTCCCCGTCTCTCCAGTCTTTCTAGACATCGCTGAAAACCCATTACTTTAGGAAAGCGTATCGACTCACTCCATAATCCCCCATTGTTCATCTCTTGCTCCTTCTTCCCACACAGCCCACACGCGCCTCGTTACTTCTTGTACTCTATTCACCCTCACCTAGCGTGTCACTCCTCTCTTAGATTGTAAACCCTAGAGCAGGGTCCTCTCTCCTACCATTTGGTGTGTGTAACGTGTATGTATATTTGTTATTCTGTCTCTCCCATTGTTCAGCACTACGGAACCTGTTGGCGCTTTATAAATGCTTGTAACTGTAACTGTAATATCGCTCTCCGTAAAAAACATTGTTTAAATTCAGTATATAATCCGGGTTCTAGTGGTGAGAATTGGGGAAGGGGAGCCCAAGCCATCGATTTAAAGCACTAAAACTCCAATTATAAAGCGTCGCGGACACTGTTGGCTTTATTTAAATGATAATAATAATAGTTTTTGTTCCTGTGTTTTTAATTTAATTTTGCGTCATTCCACATTGGTAATTGCACAGCGCTGAGAAACTGTTGGCGCTATATAAATGAGAATAGTAATAATAATAAATACTCTCAGGCAGTATATTTTTCCAGCAGATAGTGCTCCCCTGTCTCGAACCCAGGACATACTTGAAAACGAGAGAAATCTCAATGTATCCTTCCTGGTAAAATCCTTTTATAAATAAAATGCTCCAAATTCCAGTCCAGTGATGAAACTACCACGCAAATCACTGATCAAGGGGCACTCAGTGGATGTGAGTGATGGGAGTTGCATTTTATCAGCAGCCACAGGTGAGCCCCGGCTGCACAGCTGTATAACAAAAAGCTGTATAGCAACAATAGCTACTTATGCTTTACTAAGGGTAGTGAACTGGTGGCCGGGGCGCAGCCAGATAGCTGGTCAAGAGGTTGACAAACTCCGACCGTCATCTGCATCTATCAGAATTGCCATCAGATGACCTGGCTAAAGGCCAGTCAGGAGCTATAGGAGCATGGTCACTGTCCATTAGGAGCATGGTCGCTGTCCATTAGGAGCATGGTCGCTCTCCATTAGGAGCATGGTCGCTGTCCATTAGGAGCATGGTCGCTGTCCATTAGGAGCATGGTCGCTCTCCATTAGGAGCATGGTCGCTGTCCATTGGGAGCATGGTCCCTGTCCATTAGGAGCATGGTAGCTCTCCATTAGGAGCATGGTAGCTCTCCATTCGGAGCATGGTCGCTGTCCATTAGGAGCATGGTCGCTGTCCATTAGGAGCATGGTAGCTCTCCATTAGGAGCATGGTCATTGTCCATTAGGAGCATGGTCCCTGTCCATTAGGAGCATGGTAGCTCTCCATTAGGAGCACGGTCGCTGTCCATAGGAGTATGGTCCCTGTCCATTAGGAGCATGGTAGCTCTCCAATAGGAGCATGGTAGCTCTCCATTCGGAGCATGGTCACTGTCCATTAGGAGCATGGTCGCTGTCCATGGTAAAACACCAGCATCAGCCCTAAACAGAAGCCACAGGGCCAAAGCAGGGGATTGTTTTTTTATACCGCCAGTGACCATTCCTTATTTTATGATTTTACGGTAATAACTTTGAAGTAAAGGCGGAAAGACAATCGAGTCGCATCAATCTTAACCATCGGATTTATTATCCCCCGCCCCTCTTCTCTGTTCATTTCTTCTGCAGCTTCTACGATGAAAAATAAGATTAAGTAAATATATCGCTCCTTCTCTAAGCAGGCGTCGGTACTGGTGCCCGGATCGTACTTGCATAGGGAAGATGATGAGATTTTTGCCGAGTCAGTTATCAACAGCAGCGGCAGACGCCTGCGATTGGCTGTTGCTACTGTATTTCTCGGTGACGTCCACCGCGGTCACGTGAGCATCTGGAATATGACGAGCGACTCGTGGGAGCGAGGGGTTCAAAAACATGGCAACACCTTGTGTTCTCCCCGAACGTGCCTGAAAAGCAAAATACAGGACATGCACAGCCGCGGCACGTTACGCCGTGTTCCGAAACACAAGGACAAAGCAGGAGAGACGTTACTAACAAACAGAGATGGAAGTCTGCTGCATTGACAGGGAGCATCCCCGTGACGAGTGACGCAGAGGGCGCTTGTTGTGGGTGTTTGATGATCTGAATTAACGGGAACCTTCATTAGCCACGGGCGAACAAAAGAAGTCATCACGCTCCAGCAGACTGAGGGGGGAGCACGGTACAACAGCTTATCTCAAGCCTATTCTAACCGTAGAGCAACAGGAAAAAAACGGACTTATAGCTAAACAGCCAATTGTGGTAGAGTGACAAAGTAAAACGAAACAAATGTCATATTCTACAACCGTCAAAATAGCGTCATTCAATTGTTTTGATATCTGCTCATTCCTGCCGATACATCGTCACATTTTTTTATTTTTTGTTACCTAAAGCCTCCCCAAAGTAGATGCTATGATATGGGATAATTGGTCCCATTTATCGGTCTCTTAGGTTTACCTGAAAGGGAGCATTTCCAAAAGCCTGTCAAAGTTCTAATAAATGAGCAAACGCCAAAAACCACTGGAAATGCAGATTGTGCCATCTAATTCCATGGGTTACGTGGGGATTTCTCCACTTTAGAACATTCATCTTTTCCTTTTCCACTATATTTATATAAGGCGGCTCCATGAGCACCGAATAAACCGTTAAACAGTGATACACGGTGCCGCGCAAACAAATGATGAAAGAGAAACAAATTATAACAAAAGAAACCAATGATATCATCAGAAACCATGGAAAGTGCTTGGGGGAAAAAAGGGTCCCTATTCCACAGTTGATAAGATAATTACAGGAGACGTTATCGCTGGGAATTGGGGGTGAAGAGCGGCTGGGACAGCCACAGGTGAGTCCGGCCACCACCAGAGGGCAAGCGGCCCTGACAAGTACACCGTGACGATTATATTATCAATCTGTATGTCAAGGATTCCAGGATAATGTGTGTGGGTTGCAGGTGCATGAGGTGTGGTGGGTTGCAGGTGCATGAGGTGTGGTGGGTTGCAGGTGCATGTGTGTGATAAGAGCAGGGGTCAAGTCCTAAAGAAAGAAAAAAAAATGTTGAAATGCCACAATTTATCATCTTGTACTCACTCAAATCTGAGATATATATATGTGGATTTTACCAAAACATATGATAATTCCTATATATAATGTGATTTAACGAGGAAAGATATGATCACCTGAATCCAAGCTTTACAGTGTAGAAGACCAACGGGAACCTCAGCAGAAAATAATAGAGGAACCGCTTTCCCAGGTGTTCCCCCTCGACTTCCCTCTCGACTTCGAAGGCTGTATGTGTGATGAGATTTGTGCGTGGGACTGTGAGTAATGAGAATTGTGTGTGGAGGCTGTGTGATGAGAGTTATATGAGGGACGCATGTGTACGACGAGAGTTGTGTGTGGTAGCTGCATTTGTTTGAGAGTTGTGTAGGATGAAAGTTGAGTTTGAGGTGGTGTGTGGAGGATGTATGTGTGTGATGAGAGTCATGTGGGGGCTGCATAGGTGTGATGAGAGTTGTGTGTGGTGACTGCATGCATGCGATGAGAGTTTGTGTGGAAGCTGCATGTGTGTGATGAGCACTGTGTGTAATGAGAGTTGAGATTGAGGGCCGTATGCGTGTGGAGATGTGTGTGATGAGAATTGTGTGCATGGCTGTATGTTTGCGATGAGAGTTATGTGTTGAGGCTGCGTGTGTGGTGACTGCATGTGTGTGATGATGAGAGTTGTGTGAGGGCTGTGAGAGGGGTTGTATAAAGTTAAACCATATTTGTAGAATATATTCTTCAACAAAAGATTCTCTGATAAACATTTAGACGACACAGAAGTTTCCCATCTACAAGATAAAAGCTGATCTCTTGCTCTTGACACATGAATAAACAGCAGCAGATCATCCCGACCCGGGGGGGGGGGGTTATCATATTAAACATTTGGAAACAATTGAGAAAGGCTGCAGCCAGGAACCCAGCGCTCCATGGATCAGAACGGGAGCTTCCGCACTGTGTGATACAAACACTCTGCAGTGTGACTAGAAGAAACAACTAAATATAGTGTGTCATACTATGAACTAGTGAGACGTGACATGTCTGAATTACTCTGAACGAATTCCTTGGTAATAACGAGGATTTTTCTTTCTAGTAGCGGGAATCAAGTCACACATCTTCATCGATGGCACGGGTTGGCGCCTGCCTTTCTCCACAAAGAGCTCACTGATGTAATAAAACTCTACCTCATCCTACAGAGTGGATTTTTTGTTTCCATAAGAAGGGATCCCCTTACAGAAAATTCACACTTGCAGTTCTTACGAGACATAGTTTTCCATATGTACCGGCTGGACGGAGTAAAGGTAACTTCACTGCTCTATATCTGTGGAGACCCAGGTTCGAAACCCAGCCAGAGCACCTCTCCAGTAAGTGTCCTAGGGCAAGACACCTAACGGTATGTACTTACCTACCACACAAAACTGGCTGTGGAGTCCAGCGGTAACATCTCTGCCCTACAAATGTGGAGAGTCAAGTCAAATCCCATGCAGTACATCCCTCCAAAACAACTGTGGAGAAGCAAGTCTCGACTTTACGAGAAGCGGGTTCAACCTAACCACCAGGTCGCTGCTCTACAATCATGGAAAGACGACCTGATTCCACTCAGAAGACGCCACCAGCAAGTGTCCTTAGGCAAGACACCTAATGATATGGATGCGCCTACCTCACAAATGACTTGTACACCTCATATATAGATTGTAGGTTCCCTTTGGAACAGGTCCCCCTGAATCGGACTGTATTAACCATGTGTGGTATTCAAATGTATCAACACCTTGTACACTAAACTTGAAAAGTGCTGCGAAATATGTGGCGCTATATAAAGGATTATAATATGTAGGCTGAGGGTGCATGGGACCTTAATGGCAACCACATGGGGTCACCAAACAGACTACAAATGAGAGGAATTTCACCTCTATAGAATGCAGATAACTGACTGAAACATAGATAAAATGAAACGGTAAGAAGAAACTCAAGAAATAAATGAAAACCAAAACATGAGCGACAGTATATATCTATATCATTATACAGAAAACACTAAAGGAGTTATCCTCTGGCCAATTATGTGGAACCTCTTTCACCGCTGTTGGCCACAGGTGAAGTTGATGCAAACAACTGAATCACCATTATTCTATTGTAAATTGAGAAAACAGCAGCTCCCTTTTATTCCGTATTGTTCCACCATTGTAACGTTGGTGAAAATACATATGCTTCGGCAATTTTAATGTGGCGATCTTCATTGAACACCGATTAAAACATTGCTGAAAACAATGGGAAAGACAATGCTTGACAACGTCGACTGAAACGTTGGTGGAAACGTCGATGATATCTATGCTAAATATTTATGGCAGATTGGATAGAATGGTGGAAACTCCTCTGATAACCGTATAACACAGAATAAATAAATTAGCCAGAAAATACATTGAAAAACTGGCCGAAAGAACAATGAAAAATACGTCGAGCTAGGGTGGAAGTTCACTAAACAGTGAATTCACCGTATTTGACCCATTATAGTTCCCCAAGGTTTGCCAGACTAAAAGGGTTATTCAAGTACTGCTGGTGTTTGCGAAAACCGACAGGGTTTGTCGAAATTGCAAACACTGATGAAAATTGTTGTACCTTCACAGTGCTGCTTCTCCTGATGCTCTTCAGATTTCATCAAGGTAAAAGGCCCGCATTTTTCCGAGTTGCAACACTGGCAATTTTCACCAGTGTTTGCCATTGCAACAAAGACCGGCGGTACCTGAATAACTAAAAAAATCAGCTGTCCTTTGAAAGAACGAACACTGGTTAGTGAATAACCCCTTAAACCAGGGCAGTCAAACTCCAGCCACCCAGATGTTTCTGAACCACAATTTCCATGATCCGCTGGCCTTATTACACTGTAAGAAAAATGCTGGGAATTGTAGGCGTCAGCATCGGGGGGACCTTGAATTATGACAGACCTGTGGGCTAAAACTGTTGAAATAGACCCACCATTTCCTTGCCACTCCACTCCTTACTAACTAGTTCTCCAATGATCATCCGAAGAGGACATTCCCCAGATCAATCCGGCTTTCGTCCAAATCATTCCACTACAACTGCCCTTTTAAAAGTTTGTACTGATACCCAAGCTGGCATGGAACAAGGAAACCTAACTGGAGCCATCTTCCTTGATTTTGCCAAGGCCTTTGACAAAGTAGAACATGGCATCTTGTTAAGAAAACTTAAAAACTCCAGTATTGGTGATCACACGCTAACCTGGTTTCAATCATATGTATCTGATCAGTCGCAATATGTGTCCATTTCTGATAGCGCT
Organism: Leptobrachium leishanense; assembly: GCA_009667805.1. Lineage (NCBI taxonomy): Eukaryota > Metazoa > Chordata > Amphibia > Anura > Megophryidae > Leptobrachium > Leptobrachium leishanense. The sequence goes on along the minus strand of CM019063.1, from coordinate 17,507,157 downwards.
TCCCTCCCCCTCCCAGTCATGTGCGGTATACCCCAAGGCTCGATACTCGGCCCCCTGCTATTCACAATATTCATAAATGATCTTCCTAACGTCTGCAAAGGCTCAATAGTACACATGTACGCAGACGACACCGTAATCTATACCAGCAAACCAACTCTCCCACAACTGGAGGCCGTGCTGCAAGAACAATTCACAGAGGTAGAAAAGTGGATCAGAGATAACAAACTTTTTATAAATACTGACAAAACGGTAACGATGCTCTTTGGAACAGCACCTAAACTACACAAATTGCAAACGCCCCATCTATGTGTCAGGACAAATTCAAATGACATGTTGAGCACAGTCACCTCTCAAATATCTAGGTATGTGGTTAGACCCAAATCTATCCTTTGGCCCCCACATCGAAAAACTCTCATCTACACTTTACCCCAAACTAGGTGCCCTGTACAGAAACAAATCCTGCCTGAGCCCCGCGGTAAGAAAGCAAATTGTACAACAAATGCTTATACTGGCTTTTGAATATGGAGATGTAGTGTATGCAGCCACCCCGCAAACACACCTCCAGAAACTTACTACATTGTATAACTCATTATGTCGCTTTGCGTTACAATGTAACTACATGACCCACCATTATGACATGTTAAAAGAGCTAAACTGGCCGTCACTGGAATCTAGACGCACTCTTCACCTTTCCAACCTGGTGTTTAAGAGCTTTTCTGGGAAGCTACCACCCTACCTGAATAGGCTGCTTCCTCCAGCAGCTCCTTCATCCTATAACCTCCGATCCAGGACCAGCACCTTACTTGCAATACCACAATACAAAAAGAAAGTGTCTCGATCCTCATTTTCCTACAGAGCACCGCAATTATGGAATAATCGCCCAGACGCCATCAAATCTTCCCCCAGTCTAAAGTCACTTAAGAGTTCACTATTAACATACCTTGATACAGAATGCACCTGTAAACATGTAACATAATGACTATATACAGAATGCACCTGTAAACATGTAACATAGTGACTATATACAGAATGCACCTGTAAACATATGTAACATAATGACTGTATACAGAATGCACCTGTAAACATGTAACATAGTGACTATATACAGAATGCACCTGTAAACATGTAACATAGTGACTATATACAGAATGCACCTGTAAACACGTAACATAGTAACTATATACAGAATGCACCTGTAAACACGTAACATAATGACTGTAAACACGTAACATAGTGACTATATACAGAATGCACCTGTAAACACGTAACATAGTGACTATATACAGAATGCACCTGTAAACACGTAACATAGTAACTATATACAGAATGCACCTGTAAACATGTAACATAGTGACTATATACAGAATGCACCTGTAAACACGTAACATAGTGACTATATACAGAATGCACCTGTAAACACGTAACATAGTGACTATATACAGAATGCACCTGTAAACACGTAACATAGTAACTATATACAGAATGCACCTGTAAACATGTAACATAGTGACTATATACAGAATGCACCTGTAAACATGTAACATAATGACTATATACAGAATGCACCTGTAAACATGTAACATAGTGACTATATACAGAATGCACCTGTAAACATGTAACATAATGACTGTATACAGAATGCACCTGTAAACATGTAACATAGTGACTATATACAGAATGCACCTGTAAACATGTAACATAGTGACTATATACAGAATGCACCTGTAAACATGTAACATAATGACTATATACAGAATGCACCTGTAAACATGTAACATAATGACTATATACGGAATGCACCTGTAAACATGTAACAGGGACTATATACAGAATGCACCTGTAAACATGTAACATAGTGAATATATTTATTTTCTGTTAATCTGTATATTTGTGCTATTTTTTTAATATCTTGCATTTTATTACTTAGTATTTCTGTAACACTGTAACATTTCAATGTTCTTGAAAACCCAGGACATACTTGAAAACGAGAGAAATCTCAATGTATCCTTCCTGGTAAAATCCTTTATAAATAAATAAATAAATCTTTGTGTCCTTCCTCCAGCTCTTTGCTGTTACTCCTTAGCACAGATGCTCTGCTTTCCACACACCTCTCCATGAAGAGAAGCTAGACCTTTCTTCTCTTTTATTTTTAATACTTTTTCTAGAATGCGCAGCCAGAATTTGAAGCCATACAAGCCAGTGTGAACCTCTGCATCACAGTCAGCCACAATCGTGGAGCGTGAGGAACCCTCTAATTCATCTGACCACAGGACACAAACCGAATTCCGATGGGATGGTGCGCTTTCTAAGTTCAAAGCAGAAAAGTCTTAGTTTTCAGCATGTCGCATATTTGTTTGTGTACGTCACTTCGCATGACACTGGCCGCATTGCTGACATTTCTGTCTGTATCGCAGAGACGCTGGTTATGCTCTGGTGCCTTTGAATATTGTCTCGTTACAGCAGAAATGGAAATTTCAAAAGCAAAACCAAATAACATATCTCGACAAATGTCTGACTGCATTGTCTGACCGCATCATGGACCATTCCCCATAGGTGTTTGCTAGAAGTTCTTGTAACAATCAGCTCAGGGGGTTTCATCCAATCGTGTCTCTGTGATAAGCTCATACCATACAAGAAATCCTAAATCAAAGACATACGCTGCCTACCGGTCTCTCGGATTACATAGAAGGGCATACGTTCTATAGAAGAGTCAAATCGGGTTCCAAACGCCCAAAGACGCAAAACTCACCCATGTAGACATTTAAAGAAGAGAAGCCAGTCACATCACTGGGAGTCTTCAGAGGAACCCTTTGGCGGACAAGTGCCATTTTGCTTAAAACCACTTGTTTTAACCAATAAAGGCATCCTCCAAAGGTCTTTATTGTGGTGTGAGTGGCCTTTCTTTTCACATTTAAAGACTGTGTACATGTCTATGAGTAAAACTGGGGGATGTGTACCTGACACACGCCCCTAGTTTCTATGCCCAGGTCTGACATTCAGCACACCTGCTCGACACGCCGTCTTCTTGAAGTCACATTTGGTACCTTCATGATACCTTCAAACATGTAGACTCAGAATGCATTGGTTGATCAGCAAAAATGATTCTTTATTCCACCACAATCAAATAATTTACAGATTCCTTGTGTTCTGGGCTGTCTTTAGGTGTAAATAGCTGAATTGTCCAACTTAAGTATATACTCAATATTCCAATTTAAACTCAACCTTTAGCAGCCAGGTCCACTTTCCTTGCGATGTCTCATCAGGTGATTGATATTATTGGTTACAAAGATCAATGCAACGTCTCACCGCTTGTCGAGAGATCATCAGCCGCTTCTTACCAGGTTCTAGTAAAAGGCACCCACCATTACACGCCTTTGTGGATGGCACAGTTTGAGGGATCTCGTGCAGCACTGAATGATTGGCCCTCAGTGGTTGCGTCAGTCTGGTACCTGATATGAGTAGAGGATGGCTCTTCTGCTCACTGATATCACTTACCCCGGCAGCACGCCACTGGAAGCGAGTGACTAAACTTTAAAAGGATATTACTCCAAATTATGAAATATGCGTCATCAAGACAATGCTAATATTTACATTGTGTGTGATCGCCGGTCAAATGAGCCCAACATGTGCCGGGCATGACAGGTGCACTCTAACAGGGTTATTCCAAAGAGAATCGAAAAGTCACCGTACGTTCGGTGACTTTTCGTTCTCTTCAATTCGGTTCCATTTGGCGATCCCATTTCGGCGACCCTGTGGTATATTCAGCAAGCACCACAGGGCCGCCGTAATGCAGGGAAAAGCTGCCGCAAACCCGACAAAAACTCACCGCAAAACCAGGGCGAACGCACACCGAAACTCACAAAAACATCTGGATTAACCCCGCCGAACACCCGAGCAGGAGCCGATCACAGCGCAGAGCAGCCGCCGGAAAGACCCGACACCACAGACGAATGGAGTGAAAAAAAAAACAGTACGCTTGAATGTTTGAAAAGTGAAACGCTGTTTGAAAAGAAACTACGGAGCGAAAATGTCTGGAATTTACATATAAGATTCAATGAATAATAATAAAACGGGCTGTTACAGAAAAAAGAAAAAATGATTTTAAAAAAAATGTAAATTTTTTTGCAAAAATATTCAGAAAAATGCCTAAAAGATCCTAAAAAATCTAAAAATAAAGAAACTTTTTACTGCAGAATATTATAATGAACGGTTTATTAGATATTGAATTAAAACGGGAATATTTTTAACATTGAAGCCTATGGGATTCTCCTGAATAAACCTGTTGAATAAAGCCACCGAATGGCATGGCAATTCGGCAACTTTTCACTGCTGGTTTTTGTTCTCTGAATAGACGAACCATTGCTTCTCTATGGGGATTTCACTGCCCTCGAACAGGCAACGACCAGGCACTGTATGTGCAGGCAATTCGCCAACATTAGGCGAACTGCCTGCTCTCAGAATAGCCAAATGGCCAGGAAAGGAAACCGTATGCTGAATTACAGCTTTGGGTTACCTTTCGCCAGCAATTCGGAGCTCTTTGAATAACCCTGTAACTATCAAGAGAATCATCATAATTCAAACTTGCAATGTCTTTACATGATATGGGATACATATTGGTTCCATAATACAAGATATTACCATTCATGTCACTTCATCCAAAGGCAGAATTGAGGGATCAGATAACAAAGTCATCACGGAGTTACGGAGTACACATACTACACCCCAACAGAAAATGTTAAAATTGCTAAAACTATTTATTGAAAGGCCATGCACAGAGATGAGATTTAGGCAGCACAAAGGTTCTAATCCATATACATAGACATGGTCTCCGCCTTGGGATTAGCCAAAATGTCATCATAGATGCGATGAAAGGCATGTAACAATCCTATTGGCCTCTCTATACATCATTAGGCAAGTATTTGATGCTATATTTCTACCCATTCTCCTCTTTTTTTAATTCATTCTACTTTGAATTTGAAACTCCAAAGGGTTTATTCATAGAGCACCGACACGTCGGTGACATTTCTTTGCTCTGTTGTTTGGCGCCCTTTGCGAGTTAAGGTCGCCAACCCTGCGGTGAATTCAGCATTCACCGCAGGGTCGCCGAAGTGCGACGTAGGGAGCCACCAAACGCCACGGAACAGCCCAGCGAACGTAACCACTGAACGCCGCGTACAGACTGCCAAACGCACCCATAGCCGAACAGGGTAAAAAAAGAAAGGAAGAAAAAGCAACTTTTAAAAAGCGTTTTTAACAAAAACTAATGCAGGAAATAATAAATTAATAAGGTAATAAAATAAATACATTTTCATGCAGTAGTTTTTTTTAAACACCTTTTAAAAGTTGCTGTTTTTTTTTTTTTAACCCTCTTTGGCTGCTGGTCGGCTTTTTCCGGCGGTCTGTTCAGCAGATCGTCGGGTGCATTTGGCAGTTTATTGGATATAGTTACATAGTTACATAGGCTGAAAAAAGACGTGCGTCCATCGGGTTCAGCCACTCACACATCACCTACTGCTGTTGATCCAAAAGAAGGCAAAAATGTGCTGTTTTTCTTTTCGGCAACGTTCAGCGTTTTTTAAGATTGATTCGGCGATCTGTTCAGCGGTTTGCAGCTGCGTTCAGCGGGTTTATCGGCCACACTTCGGGGACCCTGCAGTGAAAGCTGAAATTACTGTAGGGTCGGCAAATTTAACAAGAGCGCACCTAAATGTCAGTGACATTTCAGTGCTCCCTGAATAAACACTCTACATATCCAAACTCTACAGTTAGCGTTCAGTATGTAATCTAGCCCTAGGTGTTTTGAAGCTACATCTCCCATGATGCTCCGGTACACATCAGAGTGGCCAAGCACCCAAGGAAATGTTCCAAAACTACTGTAAGGGCTAAAGTTGCTGACTTCTGGTCTAACAGAAAGGTCTTCCAATATGGCCAATTAAAAATGTCAGTGTGGCCTGGATTGGAAAGGAACCAACAGAAAATCTGATCAATGTCAATCGTGGCAGGCGGGTGGGAAGGGGAAATGGACTGAATCAAAACAAGGCTTGTGGTGGTATAAATTCAAATGTATTTGTATATGCCAAAAGACTATCCCAGGGCTCTCCTGCAAGCGCAGACCTGATCCCTCGACTGCCTCTCAGAGACCGCTTGCTACAGCGATTGAGAGGGTGATTTTGGCTCTCTTCGTGGTGAAGTCACTATCCTGGCTGCTGGTGATGTTGGGGGGGGCGAAGGTGAACTCCACCACTTCACCCAGTGTTTGCTGTGAGATCAGGCGAGGTGGGGTATGGAGGGAGGGCACTCCTCACACACTCACACACTGACCACTTTAAAATTATAAAGTGGTCAAGTTGAATACAGTGTCCCTTTACGTGAGGTGGAGGAATGCAGCAATCAGGGTGACGAGTCACAGTAGCCACAGTAGCCACATGAGCTGGTGAGCAGGAGAGGTAGTAAAGAGATCTGGCCATTGATATAAAGCAGAAATAGTTGGAGGTCAGCTTGAAGACACAATCAATGTGGAAAGAGGTTTGTTTCAATGAAAGTGACCTGTTGAGATGGCATAGTCAGGATAAAATGGAGCAACAGAGATGCATCGTACAGGTCAAGGTGGAAGGCCATAGATGGGAATTTTCATGCTTGGTAGGAAGATATGGTGACCCAAGCACTGAACAATGGTTTCCAACCCTAGTCGAGTCGTCAAGTACCCCTAACAGGCCAGGTTTGCCAGATATGTGAAGCCCAGCACAGGAGATATTACCTCGATGTGTTAGAGACAACACAGTGAAACTGTACAGGTTAATTCGGCAGAGGACGACATTGGGTAAAATGAGCCACAGCTTAAGGAGGATTCAGTGCTTTTTTTATTGCACCTTTTCGGAGATACACATCTCGATTTTACCAGGTATGGATTACTCAAGATTTGGCTTGTTATTTCCTCCAAAACATATCACTAACTGTGCTGTGAACCTCTTATCTACAGCTCGTCAAAATTAATCCCCAAATACGTATATATTCAGAGAGCAAGCAGCAGGGCGTCCAACGCACTGAACGCGTTAACAAGTCTGTAATCGAGGATGCGGCTACAAACGAAGCGGGATGAGAGCAGAGGTGACTCATAGCCGAGCATAAGTGATTACTTTTAATTTAATGATAATCATGCAAGTTCACTTGGGAAAAGATATATTGATTGGAACTCAAACACACTTTTAATTTTTATTATGTCTGCCTGGATGAGAGGCTTGTGGAGCCAGAGTTCTCATGATTCACAATTGGCACGGTGACATGATCTCATCCATTCAGGTACATCACACAGTTTTTTTTTCGCATTGCTGAAAACCCAATGTATTAACAACGGTCGCAAAACCAAAAAATCTGTTCAAACCCAGCCTCATCATAAGTAATTCCCAAATACGTCCTTGTCTTTTATGTTGGCAAGGACACTTAAGAGGATCCAGGTACTCCAGTGATGGTTCCATGCTTTAATGGAGCATCCCAAACAAGCCATGTTTCAGCTGTAAAACAGTGTTTGTCAAGCCTAACAGCGTGGCAAAAGCTGTTTTACAGATAAATCATTGCCTGTTGAGGATTCTCCATTAAAGCATGGAACCATCAGTGGAGTGCCTGGATTCTTTTTGCTTGTATTGCTCTGTATGTTGGGTTTGGCCCACTCTGAAATTTGAGAGAGTCGCACACTGTGTGGTCGCTTATTCATTGCTGGTTGTGTGCAACGTTTCTTTAACTCTAGTAAAGATACTTAAGTCCATTATCAAACCACCATTTTGGCAAATACCGCATTAGGGCAACTTAATGAGTGATCGCATCGCATGCACAAGCTACGCTTGAAGATCTACTCTCCCGAGAACAAGTTGTAGTCGAGCAAGTACAATCCAGCCATTATAGCCAAAATACACGAAGGACTAGAAAGCCTGGTGGAAATGTACTTACAGTTGTTAAAGTCTATACAGTTGCTAAGTTTACCAGAATTCTGGTAACTTTTACACCAGGATTGGAATCTAGTCCTAAACTGGCTATGGCTCTCTATGTTGTAACTAGTCTAGTCAGACATTGCCCCAAGGGAAATTAAGAAGGACATGTTAACGTGTTGCCCACTAGTGTGATGCCTGAACATTCTTCGTTCCTTTTACAGGTTGGCCAAGCATTTTCCAGAATTCTGAAACCCACAAGGCTCCGGAAACCATGTTTTTGGAGCCTTCCCGACAATGTGCATGCTCGTTGTTATACTGGCCAAATCGGCAGTTCTGAGATTGAGAGAGCGACAGCGTGGCTGTGACGTGATTCTCATCAACGGCACTCATGTGTCCAAATGGGCCATGTCATCCTGGCACATGTTCATGCCGGGATAACTGGCTGAAAACAGAAAATAGGAAACAGAACTAACGAAGGACTTTATAACGCAAGTCTATAAATAACTATTAATTTAACAATAAAAATAGAGGAATCATTTATACAAACTATATGATGAGCAATATATGAAGATTTTCTATAACACAAAATCACGCTAAAAGTTCGTTATCATACACTTAGGGGTAGTGTGACTGGCTGGTACTAAAGTGATAAGGTATCTTACCCTCAAAACCATTGGAGTGGGTCCCTGACTGGACACTGAGGGATAATATCTCAATAATAAAGGATAATTATGGTTTATTAGGAGGCTATGGCAATAATGTAATTTTTCACAGATTATATAGCTGTATGAAATATTAGCACAGGTTGCGCACCCCTTATCCTGAATGTGTGAACATTCTGGATTTCAGAGTCTGGGAGAATCAGATATTTTAGAGGAAGGAGATGGCAGTCGGAGAGCCGCGATCCCCTTCCTGCAGCAGACACCAGTGGGTACACATGCTGGGAACTCGGTGTGGGGTTCCTCTATGGCTACCCAGTTGCTCTCGGCATGTGCCGTGGTCTGTTGAAGTGCTCAGGAGCCGGGCTCCCGAGCAGCAGGACCGGTCCAGGCCTCCCCTAATCCAGAAAATACAAAAAACCCAGAAGGCTCAGAAATATCCAATTTTTGGAGTATAAAAGGAAAAAAATAGGTGGGTTTACTATAAGGAGATTTCCTGGTGTTGTTCCAATCTATATCTTCATGTTATATAAGGTCCAACAAGTTTACTCATAGAGTCCAGTACATTGGCGTCTTTTTTTATCATCATTAGTTGACTTGTAGAGTCTTCTGCGCCCGCGTCAGTCCCAGGTCTGACGTAGGACGCGCGCTGCCAGATAAAGTATTTGGGGCAATGGCCAATGGCTGCTTAAGCAAAGCCAATAAGAACTGTTACAGCTGTTGCTAATAAGTTCGGAGAGCAGGATACCCAAGGAATGAGAATGCAAATTAGCCGGCAATAATCCCAGTTACATAACAAGGCATCCTTTATGATCTGACCTTAAACTGGATCCACGGGCTAATATCCCAGGCTATTAGCAGGGTATGATCCCATCCAAACGGCTGTAATGCCGTTAATGGGCGTCTCAATGCAATCTGAAGTAATTGCACGGAAAGCTGCTTCAGTGGAACATTACCATGAAAACGTCCCTTTAACGTCACCGAGTAAGATTTAAAGTGGATTTACTTACCTCTGTGCCAGCAGTCCCGGTTCATTACGAAACCGACTAAAGACCTTTAAACGTAAATTGGTACCAGAAGTAAAAAAAAAAAAAAAGCTTAAAAACGTCCTTATGCCTTTTGATCATTTTTAATGGACAAAAAATGCCAAAAATTACAGTGGACGAAGCTCTGAATGTTCATTAGAGACAATCTATTTCACACGAATTATAAATTCTTTGTGGCGTCTTGTGATGTTGAAATAAAGGTCATCGATATGTTTGCATATATTTTTATGAGTCACAAAGTATTCTGCTCAGACGCGGTCACATATATAAGCCAGGCAACTTCTAAATTCTAAGCATGGTGAGGTCCCAACATCAACGCTATTTTTATCCAGTGAGCTCCATTGGTCACCTGTCACAAGGTAGAACTCTCAATGATACAATGTTGTGCTTTTGCTTTGACAATGGACAAGGGGATACATTTAAAAAGTGCCTAACACTATGGGGGGTTACTGAGAATGAGCAGGTGTTTGCCGATGTTGCAAACGCCGGTGAAAATCACCGTTATTGTAACATTGACAAACACCAGCGCTTCCCAAAAGGAAAACCCAACCAGCAGCAGGAGAACTTCACTGTGAATGTTTGGATTTCGCTTTCATGAAACCGTGACGTTTGTCGGCGTTACAACAGCAACGTTGATTTTTTTACTATGTTCTCAACGCCAGCAAACACCACTGCTCTTTATGAATCAATCCCTGTGTTTAATGGTTAAACATTCTTGGTGTATCAGAAACAAACAAGCAAAAATAATTGTCTTATAAGACCATGCATAAAAAAAAAGTACCAGATACACAAAAGTGAGAAATTATGCAGGACGTAACCGTAATAATATGAATAAAATTTGACATTTTCTATGTGCTATAACTACTGCGCATGTGACCCTTCCATAGAATCGGAAGTTGAGAAGTTCTGAGCTCCAACTGCTCACATGAGGTCCATGCTGACCGTCTTCTGTGCCGTCACACCAGAAGGAGTTATTCATCAAGCACAGTTGTTTCACCGAACTCAATCATAGTTGCATTGAGCTTCAACTATCCAGAGGAGGAAAATTCAACACGGACAGGAGAAGGTGCTTCAAACAGCGAACAATGGTACCACCATTATTCTTCTGCAGAAGAAGTCATCTGAAGCTGTTCTCGGTTTACCACTGTTCCACTGTGGTTTCCAACACCGGTATGCGCATCCCTACGCGTTGTAAAATGCACAGGTGTGAACGGACCCCATAGGAAATCATGGGATTTCTGTGTTTAGGAGTTTTACAGCGCACAGGAACGCTGTGGGCCCCATTCACACATGGGAGTTTTACAGCGAGTGAGAGCGACAAAATCGGCATAATGGAAATGAAAATCTCAAATTTGTACAAGATAATTACTGGCATTTTTTTGTCTACAAAACCAACGTCACCTGAGATTTGGTATAATATTTTAAAACTATGGTTTGTAAAATAAAGAATGAAAGCCGCAGAGCATGCTATGCATCGTACAGCAAAAGGTTTGGTGTCGCAGGATGTGCCTCTATCAGCTGTCTACAAAAAAAAAGCCTCTTAGGGGGTTATTCAGAGAGCACCAAAACTTTGGTGCTTTCTCATTCGCGCAGGGTTGGCGAAGTCAATTCGCTGACCCTGCTGTGAATTCAGCATTCACCGCAGGGTCCCTGAAGTGCGAAGGGATCCGCCGAACGCAGCTGACGACCCGCCGAACAAAGCCAATCAGCGGCCAAACTGGAGTAAAAAAAAAATGAAATGCATGGAAATAATAAATAAGGTCCTATGAATAATAATAAAAAGGGCGGTTACAAAATTTAAAAAAATGCAATTAAAAAAGAATAGGAATCTTAGGAAATTTCGCTGAAAGAATCTCGAAAAATGCCTAAAAAATTCTAACAAATTAATTAATAAAAAGACTTATTGCTGCAAATGAAAAGAAAGCGATTTAATAAAAAATTTATAAAACCAGGAATTTCTCTTTTGTATTGAAACCTATGGGATTAGCCTGTTTAACCCTTTCGCTGCTGAGGCTTTTCCCGCCTCTGTGCTGAGCTAATTTTTACCGATTTTGCTCATCTTGTTTAAACGCGTTTTGAAGGCTTATTTTAGTATATGACCCAGACATATTATATATCGTTCTTTCCATCAGACTCGGCAGATTCATAATATGTCATTATTATATGTATACGTCATGACCTGTCTGTATATTATAACAAGAAATGCAATAAAATATGAATTCTCAATAATTTACAACGTGTAAAGTGTTTTTTTTTCACATTTTAAGTAGCGAGCAATTGCGGTTATATTTTGTATGGGGTGCGCTTGTTAAAAAAATTAGAGATGGGGTCTCGTTACATTTTTTTTGGGGGAAAATTACGCGATTTTTAACAAACGCACCGCATACAAAAATCGTTAGTGCAGCATCATTGTTCACTTTATAATTGAAATGGGAACAATATTGCTGCATTAACAAACCAAAAAAAAGAAAAAAAAACTTGTTTATTTTTTTTTATAATTTGTTTTTTAAATATTTTTTTATTTTTATTTATTTTTCTAAAACTTTTTTTATACTCATGTTTGGTATTGTTGGAATGGCCATGCTCTGGCCGATCCAACAATACCAAAAATTAACCCCTAACTGCCACGGATCGGGAGATAGGGGGTTCATTGGAACCCCCTATCTCCACCATTGGTGGCAGTTAGGGTTAACTCCAGACTGGCGTCATCGTGCTAAGCACGATGACGCCAGTCCTCAGGGGGAGTTCCCGGAGGCTTGGCCGACATCCAAGATGTCGGCCAGCTCCGGGAAAGGATCACGAACCGGCGCTTTTCGGCGCCGATTCGTGAATCCGGCCCCCATGGGGTTAATGCCAGGTACCATTTGGAAGGGCAGGCTGTGCCCTTCCAAACGGTGCCTGGGTTAACCCCCTGCACGCCGCCGATTGGGAGAGAGGGCGCCTGAATTAGGTGTCATCGCGCCCCCGCGATGACACCTAATTACTCCGGCGGCAGTTCCGGGTGCTGGGCTGACATCGAGGATGTCAGCCCGCACCGGGGGGGCCAGCGATCGGCCAGAACCCGGCCGAACGCTGGTCCCAAAGAGAGGACGCGCTCAGCGCGTCCACCGCATGGAACGCTACCTGCGGTTGGACGCGCTGAGCGCGTCCACCGCAGCGAAGTGGTTAAACCTGTCGAATGAAAGCAACGAAAATCTGGGCATTTCGCCATCTTTTCGGGTGCTGTTCAGTGTTCTCTTAATAGATTCACTGAAATCGAACACGCACCATAGTTTGATGATGATTCGCCAATATTTGGCGAATTGCCAGTCTTCTGAATAGATGAATTGCTACATAATTACACCGTATGGGGAAATTCACAGTTCGGTGCAATTCGGTGGCAAATTCGGCTCTCTTTGAATAACCCCTTTAGTAAATATTGTATGAAGTTCGCATGATACGGAGAGGTGTTTAATGACAGGATTATTGGAAGTGCTGGCTTTGCACCTTTTCATTGTGTGTGCTTTAGGCTCTAAAGTTCTTCAATTGCGTTATCTGTGACATACACGCACAACCCATATCATGCGAGATGGAGAGATACTCTGTGATGTCTGATTTTTGACCCTGGTGCATTTCTTGTATACAGAGTAATTTTATTACCATATACTTCTTAGTCACCCAGAGATAAACTTCAAGGATCGAGACATTGCAATGCAATACAGAGGCTGGAGGAGGATGCGTTGGGATCAGTGAAATTCAGGTGAAGCTCTACCTCATTATAAAACACTTTTTAGCTTTAGTTTAATATCTTTAATAAGATTAATCTCAAAGTGTGAAGTTATCGTAGTCAGTGGCGTCACTAGGGTTGGTGTCACCCGGTGCGGTAGTAACTCATGGTGTCACCCCCCCCGAGTTTTGCGATTTCTTTTTTTAACTACTCTTACTCATAAATCAGTACTCCCATATAACACTGACTGCTCATACACAGTGCACATTACTGTGAGGTTTATCGCTGTGGAGCTCTGTGATATGCTCACACACAAATTTTGGCGAACTGCCAGCAAGTACAGTGCCTGTTCGACGGCAGTGTAAGTCCCCATAGACAAGTAATGGTTAATCAGTTCAGAGACACCGAACAGCAAAGAAATGTCCTGATGTCCGGTGGTTTCATTCAGCAGGGTTATTCGGGCGAACCTCATAGGTTTCAGTGTAAAAATATTCCTGTTTTTATCAAATAAACCGTTATTCTGTTAATTTGTAGTAAAAAAAATCTATTTTTTTTAGTATCTTTTAGGCATTTTTCCAAAAAAAATTAAAAAAATTCTAATAGCAGTTTTTCTTTTTTCTGTAACAGACCTTATTATTTTCATTCATAGGAACTTATATGTAAATTCCAGACATTTTCGTTCAGTATTTTCTTTGAAAACAGCAGGCGACGGGTTTGCGGTGGCATTCGGTGGCTGATTCTCTGCACTTCAGGGACCCTGTGGTGAATTCACCGGGGAAATTTGATTCCCCAAAGTTTGTGGACAACAGAACACTGAAATGTCTGCGTGATTTCGGTACCCTGTGAATATCCCCTTCAGTGGTGGGGTTTTTTCCGCCCCTGGAAAGTGCCACCTTATGCCTTGCCTACCCAGGACATACTTGAAAATAAGAGAAAGCTCAATGTATCCTTCCTGGCAAAATATTTTTGTGTAAAAAAAATAAATAAATTTTTTTCGGGTGTCACCCGGTGCGGGCCTCCCCCCCGCCCCCCTTGTGGCGCCACTGATCATAGTGTAGCTCTCCAGAAACACCAGCTCACCCGCTAGCTAGAAGGCTGCGATTGCGACTCTTCAGAAAAGTTTGAGAACGCTTCGAGGGAGGAAAATGTGGACACAGATCCATGGAAAGCTATTTTATTGTGCTGCAGCGAGCTTAACTCCTACTGTATGCCACTAACAAACCCGCTACTACTGTAAAACATTGGAGAGCCCAGAGAGAAGGAGGGATTCTCTAGCTCCACAGCCATTTGTATTTCTTGTGCAAGTTATGGAGGGAGAGGTCACGGTCACATCTGTCAGGCCCGAGCCAGGATGGAGCCATGGCCGGGATCTTTTTGGTTCAGTTATATTTTCCAAGCGCTGGGGGTGAGCTAGGCAAGCAGACTCAGGAGACTTTGAATGCAGGAAATGTATTATAATATACACAGCACACTGACACAGTTTTTGCATATAGGAAGTCCAATACAAATAGGCAAAAATAACGACAAGCAGAGGGTGGTGAGCTATGCAGTCAGAAGCTGTCTGGAGAATCCACTTGAAGCAGCAAGAGCCTGGGCAGCAATACTTTGATTGAAGGTCCTTTATAGCTGGCACAGGATGGATGTCTGGCAGCCAAGAAAGTCTCCAGGCCCTGGGGATAGTGGGCCACGTAGTCAGGAAGCTGCAGACTCCACTGGAAACAGCAACAAGATCTATGGCAGCAGTGAAACACAGGTAAGGTGGAAATCTGGAACTCAGGAACCCAGGAATATTTCCAGGCCCACTGGATAGTGGGCTATGCAGTTTACAGTACAGAAATACAGGAGGCAGGAGCCAAAAGATGGAGTAGGAGATGAAGGAGGAAAAGGTGGAATTGAACCAATGGGAGACGGAACAAACAGGACCAACAGGAGAATAGAGGAGGAAAGGGGTGTAAGTCTCACAATGTCACTGAATGAATCTTCTTGGTGGGACAAGTGTCCTGCACTTAGAGGGCTGGCACATCCCTCTGAGAGCCCCCCACTCCAGAGGGGGAAGAGAGGGGTGTGGACACTAATGATACTGTGACTACTCAATTTACATTGCGTGGTCACAATGCCCAGAGTGTCCCATTAACACCAAGGTGTTCTGGACCAGTAATCATTTTTGAATCCCAGCTCAGTATTGATAGTCATCGGCTGGCCACTGATTACAGCTTATTATAGAGAATACAGGAAGAGTTACTGTACAGTTGGGAGCAGCCAAGGACGAAGCACAGGCAAAGATTGGGGCTCGTCTGCAATAGTGACTTGGGTAGAGCTCACTCGCTCATAACAGCCCATTTGGAATAGGGCCCTCCTGAGTCTCCGAAAGGTATCCTCGGTGTCCTGTGCGACTCCGAACTCTCCTTCACTCCTCACATTCAGTCACTAACCAAATATTGCTTCTTTCACCCAAATAACATTGCTCGCATCCGTCCCTTTCTTAATCAGTACTCTGCTAAAATGCTCATCCAAGCTCTTATTATCTCCCACCTTGACTATTGCAACTCTTTTCTCACAGGCCTTAAGAGATCCCAGATTATCCCTCTTTAGTCTTATGAATGCCTGTGCCAGACTCCTACACCTCGCTTCTCACTAGAGATGTGCATTCGTTTCGGAAAAATTCAGAATTTGGAACGAAATTTGATAAGTACTTCCGAAATACGAATTACTTCCGAATAACGAAACGATACGAATTTGAAACGAAACGGTATATTACAAATTTATTACGTTTTACACGGTGTCATCATCATAAAAGAAAAATTTGAATAATTGATATCAACTATCGTATTTGAAATGAACTATCAAACGGATATCAACAACTATCAAATCGATTCGAAATTTCAAATCAATCCGAAATGAAATATGAAATGAAAATAGTTCCGAAATTCCGAAAATGAAATTATTTAAAAACGTAACGAAACGAAGCTAAACAAAACTAATTTTTCAGCCATGCACATCCCTACTTCTCACACCTCGCCTCTTTATCAATCTCTGCACTGGATCCCCGTTTCCTTAAGAATCCAATTCAAAATATTGGTGCTCACATACAAACATCTCCTCCCTTACTAACAGGTCCCGCCGTCCCAACCACTTCACTCTGCTGATGCTATCTCCTCGTACCCACATCCTGCACCCCCAACTCTTGCCTTCAGGACTTCTTCTGAGCTGCCCCCTTTCTATGGAACTCCCTCCACAGCAACATTAGACTCTCTTCGTCTCTCCAGTCCTTCAAGAAGTCTCTGAAAACACATTACTTTAGAGAAGCCTATCATCTCACTCCATAATCCCCCACTGCATATTTCATGCCCCAACTTCTCTCAACGATCTCCCCATGAACCCGCTACTTGCAATACCCAGCTATTTCTCTTCACCTAGTGTGTCACCCCTCTCCTCTTAGATTGTAAGCTCTCGAGCAGGGTCCTCCCTCCTATTGTTCCATTTGCATGTATTTTTTTCCCACGATCTCATCCATTGTGCAGCGCTACAGAACTTGCTGGCGCTTTATAAATAGTTGTAATTTTATCAACACAGAGGGGAAATAGCCTCTTAACACTGTACAGCCCTCTCCAAGGCAGCATTAAAATAATATAAACATGGCTACAACGAGAGGACATGTCATCTTTGATAAAATTGGCCGGGGAATTGAATTTGTTTTAACCCTAAAATATATTAAAAACACACCTAAACTGCATCTCTTAACAGCACATAACCAATAGGCACACAAGTCGGCGGTATTCCCACTACCAGGACACAGCTGATTTTTTTTTTGTTTTTGAGAAATGATTTTATCAGGAAGGATGCATTGAGATTTCTCTCGTTTTCAAGTATGTCCTGGGTGGCGAGTATGTACTGTTAGGTGTCTTGCCCAAGAGGACACTTACTGGAGAGGTGCTCTTGCTGGGATTCAAACCTGTGTCTCCACAGTCTCTCTCCACGCAGAGCGGTGATGTTACCTCTACTCCACCCAGCCGGCACGGATTAAATTGTGCTGGAGTCACCTCCGGCTTTCATTATCAAAATAGGACATGTCATCTTACCACTAGAGCTGGGGTCAGCAACTTTGGCCCTCCAGATATTTTGATACTACATCCCCGATGATGCCCAGCTACACAATAGATCTGTAGAGCTTCATGGGAAATATAACTCTAAAACATCTGGAGGACCACAGTTTCTGAGTCTGACACCACTAGAGTATCCCTTTATGCAAAGTAATGCACGATATACTGTATATATAGTGTATATAGGACATAGGTCAAAAGGTGGAAGTAACAAAAAGCTTTAGATGAGGGATCTCAAATTCCAGCACCCCAGATGTTTAATGCCTACAATTCCCATAATTGAATGCAACAGATGCCGGAGAATTATGGGATGTGTAGTTCAGAAACATCTGAGGGGGCTGAGTTTGAGAACCCAGCTTTAGACCTGCAGAATTTATCCGGCAAGATGTAACAATTGCCTGTAAAGTATTCCGCATGTTCCGTATTAAACACAGTGTAACGGCTACAAAGTATACGTGTCATTCTAATTATTTCCTGGCCTGACCCCGGGATTGGGTGGTCAGAAACTGATTGATTCACGGCACTCAGGCTCAGCAGAGACAGATGTTCGGGCAGTGTGTATTTCTGTTATTACACAGTGGTAATTTCACCATTACATCAGTAAATTGCTCCACCCAGCTAGTTATTGCAGTGTAAATTGGGGGTGATGCCATCATACCCACCACACATGAATAGCCGTTTCACCGGGGCTCATCGTGATTAGTCGTGGGATTAACCGATAACACACTTTTCTGGTGTACGGGCTCGTCGGGATTGAAGCCGACATGTTACACCAAAGTATAGTGTGACAGTTTACTTACAGTGTATATTTACATGTAAAAAAGAAATAACATTAAGTGATTATTAAGGGGCCATCGTGGCCATGTAAAGATCTAGGACCGGGGGCAAACCTTGTCCTCCTCAGATATTTGTCAAATAGATTTCCATTGATTCTCTGCCAGGAGGCCGTCATGGAAAATCATATTCTCCAAATCCCCCGTATCACGTCTCTGACACATCTCTTCCACTTACAGGAGAAGGTGAGGGGTCACTTTACATTATACGTACACCATGTGTTTCCCATAAACGCATGCATTTTCTCAGAGACAACTGATCCCACGGCCCGTGGCTTTACTTAGATGTGAATAATGAAACCCACTTGATTATATAATCGCCTGTTCCTTAAGTAGTTACAGCACACAAACCTACAGGTGGGCTAGGGCTGGCCGAGGCAGCTCAACTTTGGGGAGGCCATTTAGTGGATGATAAGAGCCCCAAAAATGTTTAAAGGGATACTCTGAAAACCAGAGCCCTCCTTATTTTTGCCCTTTACTAATTGGGCAGATGCTGACAGCCTCTGACCAATTATATTTTTATTTTAGGTGATATTGTGTATATTTTGCCCATTGTCGTGTACAGCTCCTCATCTTCAGCTCAGGGTCTTCAGAATCCAGAATTCCCTGTATCTTTGCTACACAATTTGTGTGGCTATGCAACCTGTGAAAGCCACACATTGCTTGGGACTCGCGCACTTACAGGCAATGGACCGGAGCTGTGTGTGTATCGCAGATCCGTTCCATCGGCTGCCTCTTAGAGAGCTCACTATCGTAGGTGGTCTCAGAGAGGGTGATTTTGGTACGCTTTCTGCTTGATGTAAGTAGACGATGATGATGATGTCACCCGCCGCTCGGTCTCTGCCGCTCCCCTCTTTGAGTCCCTTCACTGGCTCCCCATCCATTGCAGAATTAAATTCAAAATTCTTACCCTGACCTACAAAGCTCTCACTAACTCAGCTCCCCACTACCTGTCCTCACTAAACACCAATTACACCCCAGCCCGCTCCCTAAGGTCAAACAGTGACCCGCGCCTATAGCTTCTCCCCACATCACCTATTTAGGGAAGCCGACCAACTGACTCACTAACACCCCTCACTACCCCAACCAGTCCATCACTCTCGCCTTGCAGTCCATCACTCTCGCCTTGCAGTCCATCACTCTCGCCTTGCAGTCCATCACTCTCACCTCGCAGTCCATCACTCTCACCTCGCAGTCCATCACTCTCACCTCGCAGTCCTCTCCTCCTGTTTCCACCCCAACCCTTCTAGATTGTAAATTCGGCAGAGACAGAGCGGCGGGTGAGGTGGATTAGCCTGGCGGAGGCATTCAGGATAGATTGTCGGGGGGAGAGGTGAGAGAGATGGAGGCTAGATAAGAGATTATTGCAATAGTCAAGTTGGGAGATTACCAGGGCATGGATGAGTTGTTTTGTGGTGACAGTGGTAAGAATTGTCTGAATTCTGGAAATATTATGTAGTTGGTAGCGGCAGGAGGAGGAAAGAGACTGGATGTGGGGGATAAAGGAAAGAGCCGAGTCTAGTGTAACTCAGAGGCAGCGAACCTGGTTTGATGGGGAGATAGTGATACCCTCCACCGTGATAGAAAAGTCTTGCCTCTTCTTTCTTTCGTGCCTTTCTTCTTCTGCCTCTTTTTTTCTTTCATCTGCCTCTTGTGGTGCCCGCACGTCATCTGGTGGCACCTGCGTTTCATCATAAGACACCCACCTTCTACGCCGCTAGCGAGGGTCTGCTATGCGAGCCGCCACTGTCGGCTACACAAGCAAACAATGTGGAAGGGGTACAATAATAGAACCATGGTTGGGGCCGGCTGCAGCCCTAGGTGGTGTTGCGCCCTAGGCGATGTCCTAGCTTGCCTAGTTATCCTATGGGCCGGGTTGTCTTTTCCTTTTGTATCATGTACAGCTCCTTTTTGTGCCTCCCCCTTTGTAAAGCGCTACAGAATATGTTAGCGCTGTATAAATGCCTGTGACTGTAACATGCACATTATAGGTAATGAATGCGAACACAGGCATAAATGTAACCAAAAAAATTTAAAATATATATACATTTATATTATCATCCTTAACCGGTTGACATTACGTGATTGAAAGGGAACATGTTTACAGTGGATTTATTGTTATTTTTTTTTTCATTTAAAGGATGTCACGTCATAAAGTATTTTCTGTCTGCAGCATCCAGAATGATTAGCTCAGATATGCAACTGATTTTCCGCAGAGGGGTGCAGTAACTCCAGAGAGCGCTTTGGCAGGGCTCTGATGTCATAAACTAAACGTTGCTAGGAGATAGGGAGCGAACTTGATCTGTGTGTTTATCGAATGTCACAATCATGCAGAACTGCTAAGAAATGTAGTGATGTAAAATTAATATTAAATACGCCGCGATGCCTCTAGACGGGACGAGGAGCATCAAACGCAAAAAGAGAGATTTTTTTAATTGTAAATTTTCAAATGTATGGTTTCGGAATTTCGACAACAAAAAACAAAGCCAACAAGCAGCGCTACGCTGGTATTTTTGGGCTGATCACAGAAATCGTAGAGAAAAAAAAGTTTTTTCCTTAATCCTCATGCAGATTGCAGCTGATGGGGTGTTTTGTTTTTTAATAAAGAAGCTTTGTGCTTTTGTAGTCACTTCCAATGAATGTTAGCATTTACACTTGGAGTGATCATTTCGGCTTTAATGCGCTTTTACATCCTTAAATTATTTAAATTTTACCTCTATTGCACCAAACGGCTTATAAGTGTATCGCTCTTTAATAAATCTCTATCAAATGAGCTCTCCCTCCGTCCTGTCTATCAAATGAGCTCTCCCTCTGTCCTGTCTGTCAAATGAGCTCTCCCTCCGTCCTATCAAATGAGCTCTCCCTCCGTCCTATCAAATGAGCTCTCCCTCCGTCCTATCAAATGAGCTCTCCCTCTGTCCTATCAAATGAGCTCTCCCTCCGTCCTATCAAATGAGCTCTCCCTCCGTCCTATCAAATGAGCTCTCCCTCCGTCCTGTCTATCAAATGAGCTCTCCCTCCGTCCTGTCTATCAAATGAGCTCTCCCTCCGTCCTGTCTATCAAATGAGCTCTCCCTCCGTCCTGTCTATCAAATGAGCTCTCCCTCCGTCCTATCAAATGAGCTCTCCCTCCGTCCTATCAAATGAGCTCTCCCTCCGTCCTATCAAATGAGCTCTCCCTCCGTCCTATCAAATGAGCTCTCCCTCCGTCCTGTCTATCAAATGAGCTCTCCCTCCGTCCTGTCTATCAAATGAGCTCTCCCTCCGTCCTATCAAATGAGCTCTCCCTCCGTCCTGTCTATCAAATTGTTGGTATAACAGTCTTAGATGAAAGCAGGAGAGACAGAGTATCTAGCTTTTTGTAGCCGTTTGGTGATGGCCGACAAAGGTCACTGTGTCACCATGAAGGGATTATTATTATTCTTTATTTATATAGTGCCAGCGTATTCCGCAGCGCTGTACAATTGGCACAATATAGAGAGGGTTACAATACATTGAACAACCATTGACAAACCACTACAGGAGGAAACGAGGGCCCTATTCCCATGGGAATTTACAATCTAGAGTTGGTTTGGAAACAGGAGGAGGGGACTGCAAGGTGAGAGTGATGGGCTGCAAGGTGAGAGTGATGGACTGCAAGGTGAGAGTGATGGACGGCAAGGTGAGAGTGATGAACGGCAAGGTGAGAGTGATGGACGGCAAGGTGAGAGTGATGGACTGCAAGGTGAGAGTGATGGACGGCAAGGTGAGAGTGATGAACGGCAAGGTGAGAGTGATGGACGGCAAGGTGAGAGTGATGGACTGCAAGAGGAGAGTGATGGACTGGTGAGTGTGATGGACTACAAGGTGGTAGCGATCGGACTCAGAGACAGCCGATGGATCAGATCTGCGCATGCACGGATTTCTGGTTCATCGTTCTGCGCAAATTTGCATACTTAAAGTACGCAAGTCCCGCTGTGGTGAGCAATTTGCCTTTCCTATGCTATGTAAGTTACGTAGGAGCACACATTGCGTGGAAAAGCTTCTGGGACTTCCTGAATAGAGAATTCATTTAAAGGAGGTTATATACAATTATCATTTACTGTATTATTAATATTATTTTAATAATATTGCAATAAATATTATGAGGATACCATGATTAAACATTTACCCCTCCTGGCCCCTCCTACACTCACCCTCCCATTTTAACCTGTAGGTTTTCTGTAAAAGCTCATCTGAATCCAGCGCTGGTCTCCCTCTGATCACTACAGGATATGAAATGCGTCCAGATTAGCAACTCACGTGACTGCGGAGGGGTTGGGCACTCACCAGTTTGAACGGGCCCCATAGGAAATCATGGGATTTCCGTGTTTAGGTGTTTTACAGCGCACAGGAACGCGGTGTAAAACACCCAGGTGTGAACGGGGCCTTAAACAAAATAGTTTGAAGCATTTGACACTGTTGTTTCAGAAATGTAACACGAGTAACTGTCGTAGTCTATCCTCCATCCAATATACCCATTACATTAATGCCATCTCTGATGATGAATTTATATTGTCGTTTTGTGGTGGATTAGGGAATCCCTTCCCCGGAATTTAACAGATCTCCAATACAATTAAAGTCTTTGAGGGATGCAATGAACGTCATGGAGGCCTGGATATTGTCCTAGGCTCTTAATCCACATTTACGTTATCCTTTCTGCAATGTGTTTTCATTAGGGAAAGTCGAGCTGGGCTGAATGACAGATGGTTCTGTAACCTTAACAACATAGTATTTTAAATAGCAATAACTCGCTAAAGGCAGGAAATAAAGAACGGATGGAAATTAAGAGAATGCTTGTTTCGACACGTAGAAAGGGTTTAGGCAAAGTGTAAAAACAAGTAGGATGGATTGTTAGCTTTACAGGTTTAGTATCCCTCATGGGGCTTTATGAGATTCAGCATGACTCCACAGAGGGGGAAATTGCACACCTGGCCTCAGGTGACTGGGGAGAAAGTATTAAAAACATTGTATAAAATAATCTGCACGCTATGTGTATAAAGTGTATGTGAAAGCTTAAACGCATTCCGTGGTTAGACTTGGGTTCCGTCACCAAATATCTCATTATTATCTACAAATATTGCAAAATCCATAACACTTCTGGTGCTGATCATCTCGATAGGGAACACTCAACCTGTGTTACGTTTTATTCCCCTCGCTTACATTCATTTGACATCTTATAGCTCCCATAGCACGTAATTGAGTGGATGTTGCCTCTTCTGTTAAATGAGCCGTTTCATAGCAATTCAATCGCACGTATTTTAATTTAAAAAAATCTAATAAAGGGTTTTGTAAAAAGACATACATTTATAATTATTATAAAATATATTTTAAATTTCCCAAGTTAATCTTGCATCAGAAGGCCTGGCATTTCGAATTCGCTCAATTCAAGCCCCTCTTTCATTTGTTGAATGTGAGGACTGCCAGTGCGGTGTGACGTATTGCTCAGGCATACGAATGGTTAATGTAAATGTATGTCAGGCTAGACACTAGAGGAGGGAGAAAAGCAGTGCATCATCTTCAATACACTGTTCTGTGCTGCCCTCTAGTGTTCATTTATCATAATACAGTACATTCGTCTGCATTGAGGGTGATCCACCAGCTAATATCGCGGGTACTGCATTGCCGAGAAACACTGGCACCGCTCAAAACTAGAATTCAAACAGCAAAAGGAGACGTTTTACAGTGAAGAGTCTCCTTTGGCTGTTTGCCTTTTAGTCTTTAGAAAAACATTGCATTTCTTGGCATTCCAATACTGGCGAGTTTTGCCGGTATTTGCAAGGCCACCAGACACCGGCACTTACAAGATAACCCCCTAAATATGAAAAAAAAACTAAGCGGAATCTTTTTCTGCTGCTCCTTTCTTTTGTGAAGCACCAGCTTTTGTTGCCAAAGCAGCAATGGCAATTTACGATTGTGTATGCAGTGGCACTTCCATAATAACCCCTTTTAATGGAATTTTGTAGTGAGGACTGTCATGTATTCATCAGAGCATGTGATTTGGGCCTAAATGCCCTGCATGCAGCCTCCATAGTATTCCAACAAGCCCAGCCTATTATATGCCAACATGCCTAAATCATTGGAACCTATCATTCCCAATCCCAACATGCCCAAACCATTTGATACCATCACTCCCAATCCCAACATGCCCAAACCATTGGCTACCATCATTCCCAATCCCAACATGCCCAAACCATTTGAAACCATCATTCCCAATCCCAACATGCCCAAACCATTTGATACCATCATTCCCAATCCCAACATGCCCAAACCATTTGATACCATCATTCCCAATCCCAACATGCCCAAACCATTGGCTACCATCACTCCCAAGCCCAACATGCCCAAACCATTGGCTACCATCATTCCCAATCCCAACATGCCCAAACCATTGGCTACAATCATTCCCAATCCCAACATGCCCAAACCATTGGCTACCATCATTCCCAATCCAAACATGCTTAAACCATTGGATCCTGTCATGCTCAGTCCACGGGGAATCAGACGATGACAAATCCAGTATATTCATTCATCTACAGACCACAACTCCAAGCATGTTGTGATCTCTGCATCCAAATGACAACAGAAATGCGCCAACAAAGGGGGTGTGACACCATCAATGCAACAATGATCCTTTGACACTAGACACACTTTTTTATTCTGTGTGCACTACAACCCGCATTTGTGTCAGGTTTTCCTGGCCTAATATTTGGAACCAGTGATTTACAATGAATTCAAGTTACAGACATTTCTGAGTAATGCTAAAAACGTCCCCTGGCGGCAGCCGAATGGAAAACGAACCATTGAAGAGCTATGAGACAAAGTATCCAAAAAACTCAAAGTAAAGCAACGTTCAAAACACAAACCGCGAGCGACCAGACACGTCATCACAAAATAATTCTAATGTCACCCAATGGAAATCCAGTGGTGTGTACAGATAACAGACCTGGTTCAACGAGACAATCAGCATCCACTGAACAGCGCAGGACCTCCAAGATAAACTTTCATGCAGCATGATTTATAAGTGCACACAACAGGTCATGATGGGGACACCCCCAAATCTCGATCAAGAAGAAGCATGAACAGGATTGATTTGCACAAAGCTTTTCAGAACAGAATTTCCAAAGAAGAAACAAAGCTGTTTAGACATTCAGAGAAGCACACAAATGTCATAATCACTCTGGCAGAAAAGGGATGTACTCTTTAGATCCCAGACAATGGCGGGAGTCTCTCTATAATGCCAGAGTATCACGCCACCGCCTGGCACTAAACAGTAACTACACCATCGCTACATTCTATTCACTGTGGGGGTTCTTCACTAAGCACAGGCGATTGCCACCATTTCAAAAACCGGCTAAAATTGGTGGCATTGCAGTGCTGAGAAACGCCGGTGATTCTCAAAGCGTGAATCCAAACAGTAGAAGGAGCGGTTGCAATGTAAAGCTTCTCCCTTTACTGTTTGGATTGTATTTTCCAGAAGTGCCGGCGTTTCTTGGCGCTGCATTACTGCCGATTTCAATGCAGGCAAACACCGGCGCTGAGTGGTAACCCCCTGTGTGATTCTATTTGGCAGCTGCTGGATGATTACTGTAAGTGTGTAACTTACCTGGTATATTTGCTTTGTTGATGGATGTTTGGTTACACATTGTTGACCTTCTGAAAAATACAAAACACAGGAAAATAGCGTTAGAATTACAGTATTATTTGACCTATGAAACAAATCTAATCGCAACAAAATATTTTAATTCAGGACGTGCGAGAGAAGAGCGAATGCAATTTTCCATTTTCTGTCTTTTATTTTGTTTAAAAAATGTTGTGGTCTCAATAGATTGATTGCTGTTATTGATGTACATAGAAAAATACACACAGGGCGTCCATAAAGTCTCTTTACAATTTCAAGAATTGATTACAAAGGCAATTGATAAGATATCTTCATCAGATTTGTTCTATGTACTCAGTGGTTATCAAGGTTTTTATCACATTGCATTCGTGTGTTTCAGGTACCCTGTTGATGAATGAGGTACTGTTAAAAGAACCCCATTGAACATTTCCAGACCGGTGGATTGGAAGGGGAGGCCAAATTCCCTGGCCACCTCGATCACCAGATATCACTCCCCTCCACTTCTTTCTATGGGGTTATGTTAAAGATATGGTGTATGGAACAAAGGTACGGGACATCACTAATCTAAAGCAGAGGATCACTGATGCCATTGCCACCATGGATGAGGGGATGCTGCAGGGAACATGGCAAGAAATCGAGTACCATCTTGATGTGCTTCGCGCAACTAATGGCGCCCATATAGACGTGGATTAAATGAGGCAAATTTTTTTATATATATACAGGTGAAACTCGAAAAATTTGAATATTGTGCAAAAGTTCATTTATTTCAGTAATGCAACTTAAAAGGTGAAACTAATATATGAGATAGTTCAAGCCGTGATTTGTCATAATTGGGATGATTATGGTTACAGCTCATGAAAACTCCGAATCCACAATCTCAGAAAATTAGAATATTACATTCAATCAATAAAACAAGGATTGTACATAGAACAATATGGGACCTCTGAAAAGTATAAGCTGCAGATGTACTCAGTACTTGGTTTGGGCCCCTTTTGCAGCAATAACTGCCTCAATGCGGCAATGTGGCATGGAAGCTATCAGCCTGTGGCACTGCTGAGGTGTTATGGAAGACCAGGATGCTTCAATAGCGGCCTTCAGCTCTTCTGCATTGTTCGGTCTCATGTCTCTCATCTATCTCTTGGCAATGCCCCATAGATTCTCTATGGGGTTCAGGTCAGGCGAGTTTGCTGGCCAATCAAGCACAGTAATCGCACGGTCATTGAACCAAGTTTTGGTGCTTTTGGCAGTGTGGGCAGGTGCCAAGTCCTGCTGGAAAATGAAGTCAGCATTCCCATAAAGCTCATCTGCGGAAGGAAGCATGAAGTGCTCCAAAATCTCCTGGTAAACGGCTGCGTTGACCCTGGACTTAATGAAGCACAGTGGACCAACACCTGCAGATGACATGGCTCCCCAAATCAATACAGACTGTGGAAACTTCACACTGGACTTCAAGCATCTTGCAGTGTGTGCCTCTCCATTCTTCCTCCATACTCTGGGTCCTTGGTTTCCAAATGAGATGCAAAAGTTGCTCTGATCAGAAAAGAGGACTTTGGAGCCGCTGAGCAACAGACCAGGTCTGTTTTTCTTTAGCCCAGGTAAGACGCTTCTGACATTGTTTGTTTTTCAGGAGCGGCTTGACAAGAGGAATACGACATTTGAAGCCCATGTCCAGGATCCGTCTCTGTGTGGTCGCTCTTGATGCACTGACTCCAGCTTCAGTCCACTCCTTGTGAAAGTCCCCAAACACTTTTGAATGGCTTTTTCCTGACAATCCTCTCCAGGCTGCGGTCATCCCTGCTGCTTGTGCCCCTTTTTCTTCCATACGTTTCCCTCCCACATAACTTTCTATTAATGTGCTTTGATACAGCACTTTGGGAACATCCAACTTCTTTTGCAATTACCTTTTGAGGCTTTCCCTCCTTATGGAGGGGGTCAATTATGGTTTTCTGCACAACTGTCAGGTCAGCAGTCTTTCCCATGATTGTGTTTTTTGTTTTTTTTTTTGAGAAAGGATTTTACCAGGAAGGATACATTGAGATTTCTCTCGTTTTCAAGTATGTCCTGGGTGGCGAGTATGTACCGTTAGGTGTCTTGCCCAAGGACACTTACTGGAGAGGTGCTCGTCGGGGTCGAACCCATGACTCCACAGGCTCTCTCCATGTAGAGCAGTGAGTTACCTCTACTCCACCCAGCCGGTACTGAACCAGACTGAGAGACCATGTAAAGGCTCAGGGACCCTTTGCAGGTGTTATGGCTGAATTGGCTGATTAGAGTGGGACACTTTGAGCCTAGAATTTTGGAATTTTGCACCTTTTCACAATATTCTAATTTTCTGAGATTGTGGATTTGGGGTTTTCATGAGCTGTAAACCATAATCATCACAATTATGACAAATCACGGCTTGAACTATCTCATATATTAGTTTCACCTTTTAAGTTGCATTACTGAAATAAATGAACTTTTGCACAATATTCACATTTTTCGAGTTTCACCCGTACGTCTTATTTTGTAATCATTTTCACTTATCTGTCTTTTCATTTGCTTTTGTAATAAATTCTTGAAATTGTAAATAGACTTTATGGACACCCTGTATTACAACAGCTGGTTTAAAGCAATCCACAGTGAATGCGGACGGAGCAAGGCCTGTTTCATGTAACACGAGTACAAAAGAGTCAAACAAAAATATGACCTAATGAACAGGTAAACAGTCATGTCTCTACCACTTCTTTTATCCCAATTATTCATCATAATTCAAACGGGTAATAACTGGGTAAACAGTGTATGGGACATAAAGTGCAATACAGGGCGGTAGCAAACAAAGGGGTAGACCAGACAAAAAATAATGCTAATTAGGGATTAGTCTTAAATAAGAGAAGGGCGCCCCCTGTGCCATCAAACCACCGCTATACGGTGGGTATCTCTAGTCGTCCTCATGGTGGGAGCAGTCATGGCAACAACCAGGGTCTTTCTCTTTTATTACTCAAATACTTGACGTATATTATAAGTAATTTGCCAGTATGTCATCCCAGTCTCCAAGGACAACCCACTAATACTCCAAATAGTCAATAAATTGGGGCCGAGAGCAGATGGAGTCTGATGGGACCACTGGAGTGGACTGTACGCCTTTGTAGGACCTGATTTACTACTGGGCTTGATTACGTTGTGTTCAGACTAAGTTCATCATTCCCTGATCCCCCTCCCCTTGACTGTGTTATTTTTCTTTTATGGTCCTCCTTAACTAACCCCCCATCCCCCTACTAGGGGGACCGCTTGTTGTGGTCTGTCTCATTTCTATACCCTACTGTATGGGGTTTCTTTTTCGATGGTGACCACCTGGCACTAGTACACGAGCCTCCTAGCCTATATATAGATTTAATATTGTATATATGTAACGAACATTCACGTATATGTTGCTACAATCATAATTTAAAGCACTATCCCGATGTACCTTTATGCGGAATATGTTTATTTTATATTGTCGATACTTTTATGAAAATAAAGACATCTTTAAAAAAAAAAAGAAAAACAACAAAGTCAATAAAACATAACTTTTATTAATAGAGTGAAAGGTTGTGGCCTCTTTTCACAAACATGTGGATTAACCCACCAAAAACCACGGAAAAACCCAAGCAGGAGCCGATCGCAGCCTCCGGAAAAAGCCGAGATCGCAGACAGAGTGAAGTGAATAAATTAGGAAAACAGTTTGCATGAATGTTTGAAAACTGAAACGCTGTTTGCAAAGAAACTACTGAGCGAAAATGTCTGAAATTTACATATGAGGTCCAGGGAATGATAATAAAGAGGGCTGTTACAGAAAAAATAAGTAAACTGAAAAAAAAAAAAAAAATGGACTTTTAAATTATTTTTTTTAAAAAAAAAAAGAAAAACAACAAAGTCAATAAAACATAACTTTTATTAATAGAGTGAAAGGTTGTGGCCTCTTTTCACAAACATGTGGATTAACCCACCAAAAACCACGGAAAAACCCGAGCAGGAGCCGATCGCAGCCTCCGGAAAAAGCCGAGACCGCAGAAGAGGCCGTGAATAAATTAGGAAAACAGTTTGCATGAATGTTTGAAAACTGAAACGCTGTTTGCAAAGAAACTACTGAGCGAAAACGTCTGAAATTTACATATGAGGTCCAGGGAATGATAATAAAGAGGGCTGTTACAGAAAAAATAAGTAAAATGAAAAAAAAAATTTAAAAAAAATTGGACTTTTAAAAAAAAATGTAAAAAAAAAAAAAGAAAAATGCTTAAAATATAAATAAAGAGACTCTTTACTGGAGAATTTTATAATGAACAATTTATTAGATATTGAATTAAAACGGGAATATTTTTAACATTGAAGCCTATGGGATTCGCCTGAATAAATCCGCCACATGAAACCACCGAATGGTAGGGCATTCCGGGAACCTTTCACTGCTGGTTTTCGTTCTCTGAATAGCCGAAGCAGTGCTTTTTTATAGGGATTTTACTGCCCTCGAACAGGCACCGAACAGGCACCGTACGTGCAGACAATTCGCCAGGATTTGGCAAATTGCCTGCTCTCTGGATAGCTGAATGGCCAAGAAAGGTAACCGAACGCTGATTTTCAGCGTTCGGTTACCTTTCTCAAGCAATTCGGATCTCTTTGAATAACCCTGATAGATTCTAGTTGGCAGTCAGTGCAATATTTGGCAGCAGGTGTAATATTGGTGGCGTATGCATGATTATTGGGCTTTGAGCCCTATCAGGGTGTCTAATCGGCTGCTTGGTGGTGATTTGGTGCTATTAAGGGCACTGTGCATGGCGTGTGTTACTAGAGTCATTCGATAACATAGTGGCAATCGTGCACTTTTTCCGTGATTTTCAGAGAAATTTGTGAAGTTCAAATGTTATAATATGGGAAATGCCTGGAGATCTGACACTTTTTTTACTCTACAGCTTTTACTTATTTTTTGTTGAAATACACAAATTTTCTCTTTAGTTTTTGGTATTGAGTTGGTTATGTTTTTGTATTTGTGATTAGAGGCCACAACCTTTCACACGTTTAATAAAAGTTATGTTTTATTGACAGTTTGGAGTATTTTCACTGGCATTCCCTGTTAATCTGCCCACCGTGTCACAATCTCATACCTCCCAGTGTTGGTGGTCCAATAGACCAGTTCTTTTTTACTTGCCAGCTAAAACCCCATGAGAAGTGCACAGCAGAAGCAGTAACCTGTGCTGTGCCTTAGCTGGCCAGAAAAGCACACGTACAGTATTTATGCCAGGAGGAAGAAGACTGCAGACATATCTTTTCATTCTGAGATGTAGCTGGATGGTATATGCGTAAAATTTAAACAATAACTTCACGCTACTTTTTTTTGCGCGAAGCGTTAACCGCAAAAAATAACGCTGGTATTACAGTCCGAGCGCATTTTTTCATCCGTCAAAAAATATTGCGCGTAAAAAAGACGCACAAAAACGCGCGAGCATTAACGTTGCGCACAGAAATCGGTGGGCAGACTGTTTTTTAACGCGATTCAGCCAATCAGAATTAAGAACCATGATTGTCTCCCGTTCAGTTTTTGTGCCTGTCAAAATCAATCTGGGTATATATGCTGCAGCAATAATAAAAACACGCACAACTTCTCAATTTTATTGTTTAGGTATGTGTATAATGTGTAACTATACTGTGCTGTATTTTTTTTTCGGGCTTTTGTATTTGGGTTCGGCCAGGACGTTCAGATTTGCCGTTACCACCAGCTTTTCAGAGACGTTAAAATTATGCGCGCGAACGTTGTTGCGCATAGACTGTAATACCATCCGCGTAACAGCACACAAACGCATTTGCGCTCACAATGTTAAGTATAGGACGCGCAACGTACATTACGCTCGCGCAGGTTGACCAGCGGTAGACGTTAACGTGCATTTTTTGCGCGGACATTGTAATAGGACGTTCGGCTCAAAGGGTTTTTCCCCTCGCGTTAATGCGTTTTTGCGCACGCATTAACGTTTGCGCGAAGAATTTAGTAGAGACCTTTGTCTTCTTATTAGTGGCAGTACTGAGTGATCGAGTCGTTAGAGCGACCCCCAGTGGCTGTTTTATTACACTGCTGGTCATTTGATTTTTATGTCACCTATTTAGGTCATTACGTGACGACTTGGAATTGTAAAGTCCAGTATTTCAATTATTTATAAATTGCCAACATATTCTGCAGCGCTGCACATCGGGCGGGATACATA
Source organism: Leptobrachium leishanense (assembly GCA_009667805.1). NCBI lineage: Eukaryota > Metazoa > Chordata > Amphibia > Anura > Megophryidae > Leptobrachium > Leptobrachium leishanense. The sequence continues at coordinate 17,475,040 of CM019063.1, read as the reverse complement.
AAATAAACAAGATTCACTCACAGAGAACAATAGGAAACGAGAACGCGTCTCAAGAGCTTACAATCTAGGAGTGGGGGGGAGAATGATTTCCTGAGAAAACATAAAACACCCTCATTTTTGTGTGTTTGTGCGCTAACAGTACGCATATTAAGAGCGGTATTATACTCACTTGCTGGGTGCACGATCTTGCAGGTTAGTTAGTGCAGCAAAGTTATTCCTTACAGTCCGCAGACTGGCCAATACCTGAAATAAAACAGCCACATGAAAAATCATACTATAATGATTTCATTTTTAAATCAGATACACACCACGGGAAACACTGAGTTAGATTATTACAGTGGCACAGCGCCATATTGATTAAACGCCCTACATTATATAAAGCCACAAATAATGCAGAGTCTTTGACTGTCCGACTGCAAAAACACAGAATGTGAATGAGCTTTGTGTATGCTACCAGTATGAGTTATTCGCAGCCACTCTCCAGAGCAGAACACCACTAGGGGTGAGTATTGGCACAGAAAATGAGAAGTCTGGGGGATTTCTTCCTCCACATGCAACCCCTGCTCTCCCTCCTTGGTTGGCAGCTCCTGTAACAATGTTTTAGCCTATATCTACTGTTGCTGCCCCGCACTTAAATTGGCCTGGAAATCCTATCGCCGGCTCTCTCTCCCAATGAGCTCTGTCTAGGCGTCTCTCAGTCTACCAAGCTCTGTTTTGTGTCGACACATGTGGATCTGCGAGTGCGTTGACTCATGCGGATCTGCGAGTGTGTACATTGATGTGTGTGAATCTTCGAGTGTGTGCACATGTGCGAATCTGCGAGTGCGTCAATTCATGTGAATCTGAGAGTGCGTCAATACGTGTGAATCTGCGAATGCGTCAATGCGTGTGAATCTGCAAGTGCATCAATGCGTGTGAATCTGCAAGTGCGTCAATATGTGTGAATGTACAGGTGCGTCAATTTGTGTGAATCTGCGAGTGCGTCAATGCGTGTGAATTTGCAGGTGCGTCAATTCGTGTGAATCTGCGAGTGCGTCAATTCGTGTGAATTTGCGATTGCGTCAATGCGTGTGAATCTGCGAGTGCGTCAATGCGTGTGAATCTGCGAGTGCGTCAATGCGTGTGAATCTGCAAGAGCGCCAATGCGTGTGAATCTACGAGTGCGTCAATGCGTGTGAATCTGCGATTGCGTCAACACGTGTGAATCTGCGAGTGCGTCAATGCGTGTGAATCGTAATAATGTAAGAATACCCATCTGTCGTGTGCGGATGTGACTGAAGCGATTAAGACGGAGTGGTCGGCTGTGCTGGGGTGTGATTTCAGAACGAAAAAAAAATATATGTTCCTCTTTGGCCATTTTAAATGTTGGCCATTAATAGTGAATGTTGCTGTTCTGCGTGTGCGGGAAATTCTGCGTGCGCTGGAAGTTCTGCGTGCGCTGGAAGTCCTGTGTGCGACTGCGCTGGTAGTCCTGTGTGCGCTGGAAGTCCTGTGTGTTTAATGATGTAAAGGATGTAAAGGATGTAAAGGATGATGTAAAGGATGAGGATGGATGTATACAGGCACGGGCCTTTCTGTTCGCTGCCACTAGGTGGTGATCATGTACTGATCTAGGGACAGAATTCTAACCTATTCCATAATAAAACGCAAGGTCCAGTGGTTTTGTAATTCAACTCGGCTTCTTAAAACAAGCTTTTTCCTATTTTAATCCATTATTGAATTCCAAAATACATGTGTTTATCAGCCGAGAAAAAAAAATGTCATATGTTCTCCAAACCCTATAATCGGTAAAAGATTTTTGATGAATTGACATTCTAAGCGCAAGCCCAGCCGCCATGACAAGGCAAGTCCTATGGGTGAGTAAAAATGAAAAGATACTTTCTGTGAAAAAACAAAACCAATGACGTGGCTTGTAAGGAGATAAACATCACAAATAAAGAGTGCAACCTTCTTATCCTCTAAACATTAACATGTGCAGCTAAAAAGTGCTACATCCTAACTTATAATATAAAATAGAAGAGGACAGCTCGCTGCAAGTGGGCCAACATCTAAATGCCCAATGCAAGGGAATGAACTGGTAAGCATGTGCTTAGTTAGAATCAGACATGTGTTGGAATGCATGGACATCTCGCATTTGGCTTTCGTGTCATTGGTATCCTGCATACAGATTTGTTTTGTGACAATTATTTCCCGTTTATTATTTTAGCTTATTATGACTTAATTTTTATAGTATATAATCATATTACAGAAGGACATTCAATTTAATTGTTCACAATATATATTTTCTAGGGATGTGCATGGCTGAAAAATTTGTTTCGTTTAGTTTTGTTTCGTTACGTTTTTAAATAATTTTGTTTTCAGAATTTCGTAACCAATTTTGTTTTGTATCGATTTGAATTTTCGAATCGATTCGAATTTCATATATCAATTCGATAGTTGATATCAATTCGAATTTTGGATCACTAGATAAAACTCTAAGTAATCAAATTTTGCTGTTAAAGGAAAAGCTAGGGTTAAATTTTAAGCTGTGTTACAGATTTAGTATTTGAGTCAAATTAAACAGTGAAACAAAATTAATTTGTTTCATAAAGTCCTTTGCAGACTATTACTTGTATATTAACCCTTTCGCTGCTGAGGCTTTTCCCGCCCCTGTGCTGAGGTCATTTTTACCTGTTTTGCGCATCATGTTTAAACGTGTTTTGAAGGCTTATTTTAGTATATGACCCAGACATATTATATATCGTTCTTTCCGTCAGACTCGGTAGATTCATAATATGTCATTATTATATGTATACGTTATGTCATGTCTGTATATTATAACAAAAAATGCAATAAAATATGTATTTTCAATAATTTACAATGTGTAAAGTGTTTTTTTCCACATTTTAACATGCAAGCAATTGCGGTTATATTTTGTATGGGGTGCGCTTGTTAAAAAAATTAGAGATGGGGTCTCGTTACATTTTTTTTTGGGGAAAATGACACTATTTTTAACAAACGCACCGCATACAAAAATCGTTAGTGCAGCATCATTGTTCACATTATAATTGAAATGGGAACAATATTGCTGCATTAACAAACCAAAAAAAATTAAAAAAAAGCGTTTATTTATTTTTTTTTAATTTTTTTTTTACAAAATTTTTCACTTTCATGTTTGGTATCGTTGGAACGGCCATGCTCTGGCCGATCCAACCATACCAAAATTTAACCCCTAGCTGCCACGGATCGGGAGATAGGGAGTTCATTGGAACTCCCTATCTCCACAGTTGGTGGCAGTTAGGGGTTAACTCTAGGACTGGCGTCATCGTGCTACGCACGATGACGCCAGTCCTCTGGGGGAGTTCCCGGAGGCTTGGCCGACATCCAAGATGTCGGCCAGCTCCGGAAAGGATCGCGAACCGGCGCTTTTCAGCGCCGATTCGCGATCCAGCTCCCCAGGGGTTAATGCCAGGCATCATTTGGAAGGGCAGGCTGTGCCCTTCCAAATGATGCCTGGGTTAACCCCCTGTGCGCCGCCGATCGGGAGGGAGAGAGGTCCGAAGGACCTCCCCCCCCTCCTTTCAGGCGCCTCCTCCGCACATGCGGGGGGGGGCCTGAATTAGGTGTCATCGCGCCCCCGCGATGACACCTAATTCTGGCGGCTGCTGGTCCGGATGCCGGGCTGACATCCAGGATGTCAGCCCGCACCGGAGGGGCCAGCGATCGGCCGGAACCCGGCCGAACGCTGACCCCGATGGGAGGACGCGCTCAGCGCGTCCTCCGCATACCAGCGGGACTGCTGAGGACGCGCTGAGCGCGTCCTCAGCAGCGAAGTGGTTAAGTTAAGATCAATTCGATAGTTGATATCAATTTGATAGTTCATTTCAAATTCAATAGTTGATAGCAGTTATTAAAATTTTTCTTTTATGATGATGCCACAGTGTAAAACAAAATAAATTCGTTATATACCGTTTCGTTTTGAATTCGTATCGTATCGATTCGTTATTCGGAAGTATTTTTGAATACGAATTATCAAATTTCAAATTTTTCCGAAATGAATGCACATCTCTAATATTTTCTGTACTCTGTACGTACCTGAGCAAATGGCGTTACAATCAAGTCATCTCCATGTCTGCAAAAGAGACAAAATGCGAAAAACAATCATTATAAAAAAACATATGTAGCACTTTAGTGGTTTTAAAAAGCATTATTTAATAGAGGGAGTGGAAACCTAGACACGTTAGATGTGTAAAATAGCGAGTAATTCTGAATAGTAGTGAGATCTCAGTGTAAATAATACTTTGAGGCAAATTAAATCCAAACCAAATCATGAAATTATGTGCAGTTTTGGCCACAATTTGTCCATTTCTCCATTCGGAAGATTTATTTAAGGGCATACTGGTGTTTTGTGTCAGTGAAAGAAATTGTGCTCGATTATCGGCACTTGCCCCTTTAGTCCCAAACGGAAATTTTAGCTTTAGCGAATCAATTCTAAATTATTAGTAAATCAATTATAAAAATATACATATATATCTCTAAAGTGCTGAAATGTGTTGATAAATGACTCTTTGGGCCGGGAAACAGGGGAAAAATTACTCTGAAATCGCATAGAATCCCTCAGTTTTAATATTAGTGTTGATGTAATACTAAAAGCCAAACCCTAAAAATAATCCTGAAGGCCGCCTCAACTAGGGGTATTTTATAGGTTAGGGGTTAGTTACCAGAGTTGAGTTGAGGAAGGAAACCTCTTCTAATGATGATGCACAAGAAATCCCGCAAAACCGTTTGCTGAAGACAAGCAGACTAAGGACATGGATTACTGGATCCTGTCCTGTGGTTTGATGAGACCAAGATCCACTTATTTATTTATAAAGTATTTTACCAGGAAGGATACATTGAGATTTCTCTCGTTTTCAAGTACGTCCTGGGTTCAAGAACATTAAAATGTTACAGTTGTTACAGAAATACAATGTAATAAAATGCAAGATATTAAAAAAAACACAAATATACAGATTAACAGAAAATAAATCTGTAGGAAATAGTCATTATGTTACATGTTTACAGGTGCATTCTGTTTCGAGGCATGTTAATAGAGATCTCTTAAGTGACTTTAGACTGGGGGAAGATTTGATGGTGTCTGGGAGGTTATTCCATAACTGTGGTACTCTGTAGGAAAATGAGGATCGAACCACTGTCTTTTTGTATTGTGGTATTGCAAGTAAGGTGCTGGTCCTGGATCGGAGGTTATAGGATGAGGGAGCTGCTGGAGGAAGCAGTCTATTCAGGTAGGGTGGCAGTTTCCCAGAAAAGCTCTTAAACACCAGGTTGGAAAGGTGAAGGGTGCGTTTAGACTCCAGCGATGGCCAGTTTAGCTCTTTTAACATGTCACAATGGTGGGTCATGTAGTTACATTGTAATGCAAAGCGACAGAATGAGTTATACAATGTGGTAAGTTTCTGGAGGTGTGATTGAGGGGCGGCTGCATACACTACATCTCCGTAATCAATAGCTGGCATAAGCATTTGCTGTACAATTTGCTTTCTTACCGCGGGGCTCAGGCAGGATTTGTTTCTGTACAGGGCACCTAGTTTAGGGTAGAGTTTAGATGAGAGTTTTTCGATGTGGGGCCAAAGGATAGATTTGGGTCTAACCACATACCTAGATATTTGAGAGAAGTGACTGTGGTCAGTGTGCCATTTGATTTTGTCCCCACACATTGATGGGGATTTTGCAATTTGTGCAGATTTGGTTTTGTTCCAAAGAGCATCGTTACCGTTTTGTCAGTATTTAAAAAAAGTTTGTTGTTTGATCCACTTTTCTACCTCTGTGAATTGTTCTTGCAGCACGGCCTCCAACTGTGGGAGATTTGGTTTGCTGGTAGATTACAGTGTCGTCTGCGTACATGTGTACAGTTGAGGCTTTGCAGACGTTGGGCAGATCATTTATGAATATTGTAAATAGCAGGGGGCCGAGTATTGAGCCTTGGGGTACACCACAAGTGACTGGGAGCGGGAGGGAGGAGCTGCCAGAAATGGACACATTGCAATCGATCAGATACATATGATTGAAAGCAGGTTAGCGTGGGATCACCAATACCAGAGTCTTTAAGTTTTTTTAACAAGATGCCATGGTCTACTGTGTCAAAGGCCTTGGCAAAATCAAGGAAGATGGCTCCAGTTAGGTTTCCTTGTTCCATCCCAGCTTGGGTATTATTGCAAACTTTTCAGATGGTTCAAATGGTTCAGATGGTGTCAAGTGTGTGTGGTGGCAACCAGATGAGGAGTACAAAGACAAGTGTGTCTTGCCTGCGGTCAAGCATGGTGGTGGGAGTGTCATGGTCTGGGGCTGCATGAGTGTTGCCGGCACTGCGGAGCTACAGTTCATTGAGGGAACCATGAATGCCAACATGTATTGTGACATACTGAAGCAGAGCATGATCCTCTCCCTTTGGAGACTGGGCCGCAGGGCAGTATTCCAACATGATAACGGCCACAAACACACCTCCAAGATGACCACTGCCTTGCTAAAGAAGCTGAGGGTAAAGGCGATGGACTGGCCAAGCATGTCTCTAGACCTAAACACTATTGAGGGGAATCCTCAAACGGAAGGTGGAGGAGCGCAAGGTCACTAACATCCACCAGCTCTGTTTATGTCATCATGGAGGAGTGTAAGAGGACTCCGGTGGCAACCTGTGAAGCTCTGGTGAACTTCATGCCCAAAAGGGTTAAGGCAAAATGCTGGAAAACAATGGTGGCAGCACAAAATATTGACACTTTGGGCCCAATTTGGACATTTTCACTTAGGGGTGTAGTCACTTTTGTTGCCAGCGGTTTAGACATTAATGGCTGTGTGTGGAGTAATTAAATAAACAGCGTTATACAAGCTGTACACTCACTACTTTACATTGCAGCAAAGTGTCATTTCTTCAGTGTTGTCACATGAAATGATATAATAAAATATTTACAAAAATGTGAGGGGTGTACTCCCTTCTGTGAGATACTGTGTATATACAGTTGTGTTCAAAATTATTCAACCCCCAATGCTGTAAAGGGTTTTAGGGAATTTAGTGTACATTTGTAATTGTATTCAGAATGAAATCCTACAAGGACTTTTTAAAGAACCATATGCAACTAAAATGACATCAATTGGTTTTGTAATACAGTAGTAAATGTTTCTTTTGTGAATTCTTCATTGACACAATTATTCAACCCCTTAAAGACTACCACTCTGAAGAACAGAGGTTCATTCAAGTGTTTTCAATCAGGTATGGAAAACACCTGTGGATGTCACGGAGCAGCAATAAAGCATAACAAGCACCAATTAGGCAGCTTTAAAATGACTGTGATACTCAGCTCCTTCTAGACATTTACTGGTGTGGTTACAAACATGGTGAAGTCAACAGAATGGTCCAGGAAGACAAGAGAAGAGGTGATTACTCTTCACAGGAAGGGCAATGGCTATAAGAAGATTGCAAAGATGTTAAACATACCAAGAGAGACCATAGGAAGCATCATTCGCAAATTCAAGGCAAAGGGCACTGTTGAAACGCTACCTGGTCGTGGCAGAAAGAAGATGCTGACTTCGACTGCTGTGCGCTAACTGAAGCGTAGAGTGGAGAAAAGTCCCCGTGTGACTGCTGAGGAACTGAGAAAAGATTTGTCAGATGTGGGTACTGAAGTTTCAGCTCAGACAATACGGCGCACACTGCGTAATGAAGGCCTCCATGCCAGAACTCCCAGGCGCACCCCCTTGCTGTCTCCAAAGAATAAAAAGAGTCGACTGCAGTATGCCAAAAGTCATGTGGACAAACCACAGAAGTTTTGGGATAGTGTTCTGTGGACTGATGAAACAAAATTAGAACTGTTTGGGCCCATGGATCAACGCTATGTTTAGAGGAGGAAGAACGAGGCCTATGAAGAAAAGAACACCTTGCCTACTGTGAAGCATGGCGGGCGGTCAATCATGCTTTGGGGCTGTTTTGCTTCTGCAGGTACAGGGAAGCTTCAGCGTGTGCAAGGTACCATGAATTCTCTTCAGTACCAGGAGATATTGGATGACAATGTGATGCAGTCCGTCACAAACCTGAGGCTTGGGAGACGTTGGACCTTTCAACAGGACAATGATCCCAAGCATACCTCCAAGTCCACTAGAGCATGGTTGCAGATTAAAGGCTGGAACATTTTGGAGTGGCCATCGCAGTCACCAAACTTAAATCCGATTGAGAACCTCTGGTGGGACTTAAAGAAAGCAGTTGCAGTGCGCAAGCCTAAGAATGTGACTGAACTGGAGGCTTTTGCCCATGACGAATGGGCGAAGATACCCGTAGATCGCTGCAAGACACTTGTGTCAAGCTATGCTTCACGTTTAAAAGCTGTTATAACTGTAAAAGGATGTTGTACTAAGTACTAAGATTGAATGTCACTTGGGGGTTGAATAAAACTGATAATGATGTGAGCACAGAAAAGACATTTGTGGTTTTTTCATTATAAATGTTATGTTATATTTGTCTGACCTACACGTGCCTCTTTGATTTAATTGTAAGCAAGATGACTGAATGATCAAAATCAATGTCAAACTGGCCAAAACACTCAATTTCAGTGGGGGTTGAATAATTTTGAACACAACTGTATATCTATCAGGGAGCCATGAAACCTGTGTAACTGTAGAGATTGCTTTAACTAATAAACAGATTTCTAGAGGTTCCCTGCAGAATGTACAATTCATGGACGGAAGGAGGAAATTAATTCATTAACTATCACATAACGTTGATATTCTAATGGAAAGTATGTGTGTCTTGGGAAACAGAAAAATAAATATTTACATTATTTTAAAAAAAATTGCCCTTGCCCAGACACATATTTGCTGATGTCGGAACACTTCACAAGTCAAGTTATCAAGTTGTACAGCCCAAGTTCCCACATGATGTGCTAAATGTTGCAATACAAGGGTTACCATTCTCAGCTCCGTCATACACATGTTTTGGAACTACAAGTATAATGCTGCTCAGACATCTTAAAGAGAAGCTATGGAACATCAAAAATGGAGGTCCAAAAGACCTAGGGCTCTATTTAGATCTTGCCACGAACCTATTACTGCCTGGCGGCATGGCGTTATCACCTGCGGGGCATGCAAGTATGCCCTGTTTCCCGGCTGCTGCGGCACACCCCTCCTCAGGCACACCTACACAGCCGAGGTGCAGCCCGGGACATTCGCTGCAAGGGAACGGCGTAAATTCAGGCCATCCCACGGCAGCTATTGACATGCGCCGCGTGACAACCGGAGGGCAAGCCTGACATGGCTCATAGAAGCCAGCGGGGCGTGCTAAGCTGCCCAGGGGCGTTGAGTCTCACCCGTCTACTTTCCCTTGCCGTACGCTGCAGAAGACTGGGAAGAAATGGTTCCCAGTGTACCTCCGCTATCAATGCTCAAATCTACTTTTGCAGAGCTTGCTGCTGGGTCACACTTGGGTCAACGGAGTCCTAAGGAATCCAGGAGCCAATACCAGCGGTGGGGTCTCTACCACTATTTATATGCAGCTCCCAACTATACTGACTGCTGCTGGTCACACAGCGGCTGGGTCAAGGTGCTGGCTCAAGATATCAGCTCACACCATTTTTCTCTAAGGAGCTCCTTGTTATTGGCAGCAGTGAAAAAGGGTCCCTGTGATGCTGCAAAGCCTGAAGACCCCCTATATAAACACATGACTGGTGGAAGAATGATTTATCAATGCATTTATGGCACAGGCCTCTTGTCCCTAAAGAAAGGAAACGCCATTGATATATTCGGGAGACACTCCAACCACCTTAATGTTTCTACATGGAGAGTAAGAGCAGAACTTTTATTATTCAGAGGACCGTGCCTACCATTTCAAATTGGAACATGGGTGTTCAAGGTTTTCATGAATTTAATGGTCCTATATAGGGAACAAATTCCACCGCTGACCTTTGATCCAGAGAAATGTTGCAGCAAAATCTTTTCTTTTTTCGGATTACTGGACATATCACCAGTTAGCTGGTACTTTGGGAATAGAACGTGGAGCTAAAGTTAGATTCTGAAGCATAAAATGTAATTTACAAGATGACATTCTTTCCTACTGATGACACGTGACTCTGACCTCTGCATTCTGTCAGTCTATCATCTGGGGAGATGTGCCCCAGGCTTCAAGAATGAACAACAGATTTGTTGAAGATTTGGAAAGTTCTTCTTTCTCATGGATTTCGTCTTTTGCTTTCGTAGGGTTTTTAATTGGCCCAGCTCATATGTAGGATTTAAAAGTGAACGCTATTTGATAAAATATAGATCAGCCATATATCATGTCGGCCGCATAGTTGCAAATTGTATAAATTTTATATATATTATATATCTCTTTTAAATGACGCTCACACCTATTGGTAGAGCGCGCGGTGACCGTGGAACTGTAACAGGTTATTGAGGTAGAGTAGCCCTGTAGCCGTCTGATTGGCTGCTGATGCGAAAAACCAAAAAGAGTGTCTGTCAGCATCTCTAGGGAGAGCCATCTGAGATACTCTAAGGACAGGGTTCTCCAACCTCAGACCCAGAGAGGTTTTGGAACTACACTACCCTCAAGCATCGAGCTAATATGTGGTTGAGCATCATAGGAGATGAAGTTCCAAAACATCTAGTGTTTCCCAAACATGTCCTCAGGACCCCCCAACAGGCCAGGTTTCCCAGATATCTGAAGCACAGCACAGGTGATACGATTTTCTGCTCATTGATTGCAGGATTCAGTCTGCATTTCCCCAAGGTGATCCTTTAAATTTGGCCTGGTTGAGGGTCCTGAGGAGAGGTTTTGGAAACAATGATCTAGAGGGCAAGTTGCTGAACTCTCCTTATGAGACAGCAGCGCTCAAGATCAGAGTTAAGGGGCAGTTTGAGAAAACGCCTCAGCTGACCAGAAATCATATTGATCTTTATGATCAATACAGTATTTGGGATTTATACCAATGAAAAATGAACAGATTAAAAAAAATAAAACCTTCCCTTTCTCGGGGGATTTATTTACCTTTTTCAAATAAATCGTTTATTGCTGTGAGTTTTATTGCTGTGGAGCTCTGCGATATGCTCATACACACCGTGAGTGTATCACAGATCTCCACAGCAATAAAACTCACAGTAATGTGTGTGTGTATGAGTTTATTGCTGTGGAGCTCTGTGATACGATCATACACACAGCACATTACTGTGTGTTTTATTGCTGTAGAGCTCTGTGATACTCTCATACACACTGCACATTACTGTGAGTGTATCACAGAGCTCTACAGCAATAAAACACACATTAATGTGTTGTGTGTATGCGTTTTATTGCTGTGGAACTCTGATGTGTTGTGTGTATGAGCGTATCACAGATCACAGCTCATTACTGTGTGTTTTATTGCTGTGGAGGTGTGTGATGAGCTCATACACACTGCATATTACTGAGCTTTATTGCTGTGGAGCTCTGATGTGCTCATATATAGGAAAAAAAAAAGGGGAGGGTGGGTGCAGCATTTCACCCTTGGACCCAGGCAGCACAGTGTATTGGGCCAGCCCTGTCTACAGGAGTACAATATGTGTCAACACGTTTGTTACTGTGGTGGGTTACACACTTTGTACATTATATACGTGTACACATGTGGAGAGGAAGATAAATTCCACATAATGTTTGTTAGGTTCCTTGTTACTACTTAACACATAAATGAAAAAGCTATACAAATATCCTTTGTTGCCATGTGGTACAGTACTCACCGTGCACATCAGTTCTAAGAAGCCTTATGAATAACTAATACAGAGCAAAATAACTTGTCTCGCTTCCCACTTGCCAGACGTTCTGTTATGACTACACTCTGACATTGCCACATGTGCTATCAAAGAATTCCAGGGAATCTTTATTAATGGCTGTGCTGGTTATTGTATTTATAGTAACTGTTCTGCATTTCGCGGCTCTTATCACGCTTTACACATCTTCCTTTCAATTTTGATAATCACAGGGTCTATGTCTGTGTACATTTGACTATTGTATGCTGGGGAACGTCACAGTGAAACTGCCCCAATGTGCAAGTGATCCAGCAACACTAATATTTCTGCAGTGTAACATTTGATTCTATATAGTGACATGCAAGAAGAGGTGTCAGTCTCAGTACTATGTGCGTGTGTGTGTGTGGAACAGAGGGACCCAAAAGGAGAGATTCCTGTCACCTGTAATACAAGTCCATTATAGGGGTAACCCTAGGCTCATCAACCTATATATACAGTATATGTATGGACAAAACAAGCAGCAAGGTGTATGAACTCAAAAACAATTCTAAAATAGAACTTCTATTCAAACATTTAAACCCACGTATATAACGAAATAATCAGAGCACTCTGAACATAAACAGAAAAGAAAAAAATATATATCCCGAACTTCCCTTATTTCAGAATGAACTAAATTAGTTCAGTTTGTCGGAACAGAGAGAAAAATAAGACCCTTCAACTAGACCGGGGGTCTACAACCTGTGGCTCCGGAGCTGCATGCGGCTCTTTCGTAGCCCTGCTGCGGCTCCCAGGCCGACGATCCTGCTAGGGCGCAGCCATCCCCAACCCAGAGTTTTCCCAGACTCCGTCGGCCACTGTCTGTCTGATCCATCACCATCATCACGCTGCGCGCTTGCTCTGTGGGCGCAGCGTGAGGGAAGACTCCGGCTCGCAGTGGCTGTCCAATAAAGTGAGGGGAGCGGGGATAACCCCGCCCCCTTCGCATGATTGAGAGCCACCGCGCACCAGAAATGAAGAGGATGATGGAAATTAGGTACTTGGGGGCCTGGGAGTTTATTAATTAATACATGGGGGCCTGTGCATTATTAATTAATACAGGGGGGGACCTGGGGATTATTAATTAATAAATGGGGGGCCTGTGGATTATTAATTAATAAATGGGGGGCCTGTGGATTATTAATTAATACAGGGGGGTCCTGTGGATTATTAATTAATACATGGGGGACCTGTGGATTATTAATTAATACAGGGGGGGACCTGTGGATTATTAATTAATACAGGGGGGGACCTGTGGATTATTAATTAATAAATGGGGGACCTGTGGATTATTAATTAATACAGGGGGGACCTGTGGATTATTAATTAATACAGGGGGGGACCTGTGGATTATTAATTAATACAGGGGGGGACCTGTGGATTATTAATTAATACAGGGGGGGGGACCTGGGAATTATTAATTAATACATGGGGGCCTGGGGATTATAAATTTATACATGGGGACCTGGGGAATATTATACATGGGGAGGCTGGGGGTTATTCATTTATACATGGAGGGGGCTGGGGGCTATTATATATGTGGGGACTTGGGGAGTATTATATATGGGGGCTGGGGGGTTATTAATTTATATATATATATGTAATAATTATAAATAACTGGCATTCAGCTCTTCAGCAGGGTCCTCTCTCCTACTGTTCTGTGTGTCTTGTGCATGTCTCTCCCACTGTACAGCGCTACAGAACTTGTTGGCACTTTATAAATGCTTTTAACTGTAATTAATTGAAATAAAAAAAATGATATGAATGACATGGCGATTACCTGCCTTGTGTGGACTTAAAATTATTTTTTTTAAAAATATTGTTAAATGTTTAGAGTACCCCTCCCCACCCCATAGCATGAAGGTAAAAAACCATATATGCAGCGTTATCTACATTTTAATGTCAAAAGGGGATTGTGGCTCCCAGTGTTTTATTTTTTGTGGGAAACTGGTCCAAATGGCTCTTTGAGTGTTTAAGGTTGCAGACCCCTGAACTAGACTGAAGCCGAATCGGAAGGATTAATAATAAAGAGACAATGATTCTGTTCGACCAGAATTGAGAAATGGAGTTCACCAGTACTAATGTATCTTCTAATAATTGTCCCCTAGCTGGAATAACACAATTGCTTGAGATTAGATGGAAACATACATGAAATTAATTGGCAACTGGGTTTCTAGTAGAAAATAATAATAATGAGCCCTCAGGTTCCACAGTATTAAGGAAATTATGTTAGATTTAAAGAAACACATTCTAGATATGAAACATTGGCTCAATTCTTTTTTTTTTTTTTGGGGATAACTAAGCGTAAGTGAGTAAGTTCCCTGGAAATTTAAGCTGAGTTATTACCTAAAAAAATGGGAATTGCCAATCTCACTCTATAGTTGGAATCCTGTGTATGGGTTATTTTGCATTGTTACCTATCGCAAACGTTACACTTGAATAACTCGTATTTAGCTTTTACGGCTACACTGTAGAACGATCAGATAGTGGCACAAGTGAATGGAGCATCTTCATTCTCTCTGGGTTACAACAAAGGTCAGAGGTTTACTTGTGTGTCGCTCTTAACGTTAATTTAGCCTATATTGCTAATATAGAAGGGGAGTGAGCGTCTTACACCGTTTGAATTGTTTGGAGAGATGTCGTTTCATTTTTTTCGTTTTGTCAGTTTAGTAAATGCGATCGTTTATTTCTTCTGTGAGTTTTAGCAAGGACATTGAATAAAAGGTGAGGGGTCGGGCAGCGATTATTCAGTTAGAGCTTACTTGATCTTACTCGAATACAATATATCTATAAATAAAACATACTTTAAAAAATACAAGATATATTTTAAGAATTATTTTTGGTGAATCTGTAGCAGTCGTTTATTTAATCGTTAATATAGCTGTAAAGTAACACTGGCTGCAGGTCCATATTAAAAAAGATAAAATTCATAAAATGATGAGCATATGCAACGTGAAATAGAGCGACAAAGAACATCTAAAAACAAAACACCACAAACACAGTAATATGTTTTGGAGCAGTATAATTACTTACATGTCACTAGCGATGGAGGAGTTTCTGGACATGGACTTCGGAGAGAGATCATAGTCGCTGTCGGACCTGTACAGGAAGGACTCCCTTCTTTGACTATGGACAAAGTTGGCCTGTAGTATGAGTCCTGACCCTGGGCTTGTCATGGGATCCAGGGGACTACGTCCCGATGACGTACCATTGTCCACATCAAAGCTGTAACAAAAGAATACATTATTAGAGAGAAGCAGGAAAGAGGAGATTGGCTCAATTAATATAATAGCGGTCTCCGCATACAACAAGAGACGCACTTGTTCACTGACTCTCCGTAAGCATTTGTTCTAAAAACCTAATAACCGTACTCCAGCATATTCTGATTGCTGCCCCACGATAAATATTGCTCCTTAGCATCCGGCAATATAGAAGTGGGTATAGATAATGGGTTAAGATTATGGGTTTACACGTAATTATTCGATACACAATCAAGGTTTATCAGAGAACTGGCAACTGGCAACAGCACAAGTGGCCTGCTCAATGGTGGGTCCCCACTGCGGCCTAAAATACCTCATGAAACCTGTTGTGGGGACCCACTGCAGGGCAGGCGTTTAGTACTGCTGCCAGTTCTCAGTAATGTCACTGACCATGTTCTTGGTAAATGTTACTGCACAGATTATTCCATGCGTGGACACCTAGTTTAGAGAGGTATCCCCAATGATGAGGCCTAACAAGGCTAAAATGAACAGCAGGATTTGCGGTTCCTCTTGCGCAGAGGAGGTTGCCCCAGCATTTAAGTTCTGGCTGCCCTTTTTGGTTGGCAGCAGTCTGATATGGTATAGCCTTCTGTTTAATGGCACCATCGAGCTGTAACTCTATGAGACTGTGTAGGCCACCAGTGCTACTGCCCGTTCTCCGCAATCTCATACACCTTCAGGGTTATTCAAAGAGAATTGAAACGTCACAGCACGTTCGGTGACTTTTCATTCCCTTCAATTCGACTTGATTTTGCGATCCCATTTCAGCGACCCTGCAGTCTATTCAGCAAGCACCACAGGGCCGTTGTAGTGCCGGGGAAAAGCCGCCGAAAACCTGCCGAACACTCACCGCAAAACCCAGGCGAATGCACACCGAAACCCACAAAAACATCTGGATTAACCGCGCCAAACACGCCAGAGAAACAGGAGCAGGAGCCGATCGGAGCGCAGAGCAGCTGCCGGAAAAACCCGACACCGCAGATGAATGGAGTGAAAAAAAAAAAAAACTGTACGCTTGAATGTTTGAAAAGTGAAACACTGTTTGCAAACAAACTACTGAGCGAAAATGCCTGAAATTCACATATGAGGTCCATTGAATGATAATAAAAAGGGCTGTTACAGAAAAAGGAATAAACGTTTAAAAAAATAATAAAAATAATAATAAAAAATAAATAAAAAAAATTGGTTTTGCAAAAAATCCTGAAAAATGCTTAAAAGATCCTAAAAAAATCTATATATAAAGAGACTTTTTACTGCAGAATATTATAATAAACGGTTTATTAGATATTGAATTAAAACGAGAATATTTTTAACATTGAAGCCTATGGAATTCGCCTGAATTTCAGCGTTCGGTTACTTTTTGGCAGCAATTCGGATCTCTTTGAATAACCCTGTAAGTTTTTGTTCACAATAATTCCCGCATTATACAATGTAATGGGATTTTTCATATAACCTCTGTTTGGAGAATAAGAGTAATCTGATCATGATATATAATGTGTGACCTCCAGAAAGCTGCCGCTATCTCTGGATTGCTTACAAAACATACTCATCTTCATTTGTAGTGAACACACACTTGCTTTACCTATTGTCAAACAGACGCACCTGAGAGAGGGGATAGGGCTCTCAATAGGGATTATTCAATAAGCAACGGATTCGCCACCAAATTGCACCGAATGGTGCAATTTCAGGACAGTCTATTCACCAAGCTGTTAATTTTCCAAATACTGGTGAATTGACAGCGAATTACGGTGCAGTGAAATTGTCCCACAGAGACGTAATGGTTAATCTATTCAGAGAACACAAACTGCACCGAAGGGTCAGTGAAATTTTCGGTGGTTTCATTTGACAGGTTTAAACAGACGAATCCCATAGGATTCAATGTAAAAAAAAATATTTTTATTCCTTTCATTTTCAGCAAACCATTTTATTTTTTTTACTTTATTTGTATTTTTATATGAAATTTTTTATTCCCAATTTTTTTGAATGACTAATTTTAAAAAATTCTGTAACGATCCATTTTATTATTTATTACAGGACCTTATTTATTATTTACACAACTTTTCATGCATTTTTATTGGTTTAAAACACCTTTTAGAAGAACAGCGGTCTCTTTTTTTCCCTACAGTTCGGTTCCA
Organism: Leptobrachium leishanense; assembly: GCA_009667805.1. NCBI lineage: Eukaryota > Metazoa > Chordata > Amphibia > Anura > Megophryidae > Leptobrachium > Leptobrachium leishanense. The sequence continues at coordinate 17,457,876 of CM019063.1, read as the reverse complement.
TGTTCAACGCGCTTCGGGGACCATGCGGTGAATAGTGAATTCCCCGCAGGGTCGGCAAAATGGAATCGCCGAACCGCACAGAAGTACGTTGAACCAGAAAGCACAGAAATTTTGGTGCTTTCTGAATAATCCTAGCATGTGACTAGGGTAAAAAAAAAGGAACAGCTAGGAACATTTTAGAAGGAGAAAGAAAAAAATTAGCACTTAGATGATGGTGAACCTCAGCACCCCAGATGTTTCTGAATGACAAGTCCCATGTTGCTTCACCAACCTGTGACTAAGCATCATGGGACATGTAGGTCCAAACCACTTGGGGTGCCCAGTTTTGCCATCACATACCTAAGGACAATACAGTATAAAATATGACCAGTCGTTGCAATAACAAACTGATTTCCAGGTCTATCTTTCAACAACCCCCCCCCCCAAAGTACTCAAGGAGTAATTTTATGGTCTTGCTTTAATTTTCTATTTTAGTGACCCCCTGTTGATATTCATGCAGCTGTTCGGTATATGTGGATTAAAAAAATTCATTAGTGTATAAAGCAGCTCTATAGTCGACGCGTCAATGTTGTGTTTAGTGTATTCCATTGTCAATGCGTTAAGGCTAATGTCAGATGAACGCAGTCTGAGCACACTCTGCGTGCGTGCACAATGGACGGACGTACTGACGGAAGATACTGCAGACACCACACGATCCGTTTTTGTTGACGGACGTAGAAAAAAAAGGGAATTATGGGAAACAAAATGAATATGAAAAATTATAAAAATTTGAAAGTATATGAAAAGCCATTTTGTGCGTCACGGTGCTGGACGTCGCAAATGCGCTGCGTCTGACATCTCATCACTCACACAGAACGCTACTCGGACATGGCGCACTCTGCACGTCCGTCTAGCGGTTTTACATTCTTGCCTAACTTTCGTCCATTTGCCACATGCGTTGTGCGTGCACAGTTCGGTGCGGATGCACTTAGTGTCTGGGTCTCTATTGCTCAGGATTCTATGCTACGACAGATGTTAAACTGTGCGGCAACACGGATGTGATAACTGTTTGACACGTGCCTTAGTAAGTAAGGCTTCAAGTGAACAACCAGGATAACAACCATCTATTGCTCTGTAAAAGCATATCTGGGCTTGCAGGGGTTAATGTCACAATGACAGGCCTTGGTGGGGTACTTTATAGTTTCCAGCTGCCCCTTCACAGAAGCATTGTTAGATTTTAATTTCCTGTATGAATATAAATATCCTGTATTGGAAAGCCTATTCTGATAAAATGGGCTGTGACCCCCCTTCATTTTCTAAGTGTCAATTCTGCATGTAGATAGTTTTTCCTTCTATAGGATATGGCCTGTGGAATTTGTAGCCGATTTCCTGTTTGTCTTTGTTACATGAAGTTCAGGAAAAAGTGCGTGAACATTGTAAGCCAGAAAAAAACATATTTTTGCTATAAGTGCTTGTGGGATTGGTCATCTTCGAGGTTGTAATATATCTGTATACTGATTGGCTGTTGTATCACATTTCTGTGTGGGGTGGATATGAAACTCTTCTCTATAACGTATGTTTTTCATTGGTTGCTTGAAATCTAACAAATTGGTCTGTCTAACAAAGGGATATTCAGACATGACGCAGCTATACTTTGTGTGTCGTTGATATTACTGTCTCCGCTAGCGTCAGCGCCCGTTTTATTTTAATATTTTGATATATGAGAAAGAAGTGGCAGACTTTTTAGGATTCCAATATATGGTAATTATAAACAGGACATTGATTTGATTAGCTAAATTTATTATTTAACAAGCATTCTAGGTCACTGTGTGAACATATGTAAGAACTATTTATACTACCAGGCGTGTTTGGGTATCCGTATGTGTGTAGGCAAGCATATAAATGTATGCGTGTGTGTATATAAACACATGTATAAATGCACATGGATGACAGATAATGTCTGGCTCCTTTACATGTGGCCTGGCTCTTAAAATGTGAGCAAATTTGCCAAACCCTGATCTAGAAACCCACATTGGCTCTAGCAGTTGTCTCACATCTGATGAACAGAAACACACATTTGGATGTGATCGCAGGTTGAGAGAAGATGGAACACACGCTCATGGTTTGTCATGGAGAAACCAGGCTCACAACTAGAAAGCTTGGACCCTAGACAGCCATACTCCTAGCAAATGCCAAACCCAGGGTCCAGCTGCTAGATAACAGGATACTTGACCAACCACTTGTCAAGGTGTCACCTTCCATGGATCTACCTTAGGAAGTGGTTTGGTCCCCATTATCTTCAGATTGGAACATGAGCCCCCTTAGCTTGTTGTGAGCAAAAACAAGGTTTACGAGAGCAGAGCAGTGAGAAAGGGCAACAGCACTAGTGGCCTTCTCTATGGTGAGTCCCCGCTCAGATCTCAAGGTTTTAGCTCGATGGTGCCATCACAGAGATGACTATACTATTCTGGAACCCCAGGGACCAATGCAAGAAGTGATTGTCACATGCAGGATATGATTGAAGTCAGATAGCTTTAACTCATTCCCTTTTGAAAGCACACACAGTCCTTTGTATTTTCTTCACTTTATCGTGAAAGTAACAGCAAATAAAAAGTGTCTTGTAGGAAGAGAGGAGTTCTCAGGTGTACCTTGTTATGGGAGGACGGTAAAAACAGGATGCAATCACCCGGAACATATAGATGCTTGCTGACTGCCTCTGACTGGAAGACAAGCCTTGCTAGGAAGAAATAGGCTGGGCCAAACAATCATTTTGGCCTCGTTAGGAGGGTATTGCTGACACTCCATTAGGCAGCTTGAGCAAGGGATTCATGTCTCTGGATTACCCTGTAAATTTATAGAGAGCAAAAAAAGACGCTTGCTTGTTGGCATCAATCTTGAAGATGGCAAAGACGAAGAGAGTTGTAAAGGTGATTAGACAGCCTTGGTGGCGTGTCAAACCCATATTAAAAGCCTGCTAGTTGCCGTGCTTGTTTAACCATCGTAATCAGTGTATCTGTTGGACTGCTCGCTTATCTGATCATAAACAATAAGAGTCATTGAGGATTGCTGCCAATTAACGAGCACAATGGAATACTTGTATGAATGCTCCCTGTCCCTGGATCAGTCCACCCCATTCTAGAGTTAGCGAGAATGTAGTGCAGCGTGTTACTTGGCTCGCATGGAAGAAATGGATCTTATTTTCACTCCCCGTCTCACTTCTGCTAAATAAATCGTGTCGAATGTTATTTTAAGCTCATTCCACGCGCTAATCCCTTAGACAGCACAGAAATTATTTTATGCGGGTTGATACGCGCTATGACGTCCATCTCCGTGTTGTGTACAGTATCTGCTCGCGTCAAGCCTGGATTACTACGTAACGGTTTGTCTCGTATCAAAGCTCGGCTACTAAAACAAACACAACTTTAAAAACCCAAGAAATCACTTGTGTCGTATCAACCAGGAAAACAAACAGGGCTAAAAGCCGCAGGAGTATCAGAGCGGCATTTCACAAGCGGCACGTTCAGCTTCAGTGTCATGATAGAAAGCATAATCACGTGCACGATGATAATCTGTTGGCAAATCTAAACGCTGTGTGTACTGCGGGTTATATTATCTATGTAAATATTTATTTTATAGTCTGTAAAAGATTAGCTGCTAATGTAGTATCCTATGAATTGATGCAACATCCTATGAATGGAGCCGGGTTTAAGCCTATTGTGTTTCTTCACATGGATTTAATGTGTTAATTCGGAGCCAGTTGCTACCTGGCCCTTTAAATTAGTATTGTATTTGAAATTAAAATCATAATGATATCGCTGTTTAACCCATTCACTACCACGGTCGTGCATACACCCATCGAGATTGTAAATTCCCGCAGGAATAGGGCCCTCACGTCCTCCTGCATCTGCTGGCAAGAATACTGACCTGCCTCCTGTATGTATTGTAGAATTGTCCTGTCTTTACCCATTGCACCTTGTACAGCGCTGCAGAATGTGTTGGCGCTTAATAATAATAATACACGATCAGCAGTAGCAGAAACAGCAGCTGTAACGTGTCAACATGATCTGGGGCTATGCTGCATCACCGCAAATTAAATTTGCCTGTTGCAAACTAATTTCGATTTTATTTTTGCTCCAGAACCCTAAAGCCCCTAAAGCTTGAGCAGCATGGTGATGGTGCCCGAGCTGCTAACACTTTTTAAACCAGGTGGTGAAGGTCTCTAATGGATTTGTCCCGATCGATCCTGCACATAGCCCTGACTGCAGTAACTCCTTCTGGTCAGCAGATGGCGATCTCTTGCACAAAACACAGCAAGAAAAAAAGGGTTGTCATTTGCGCTTATCCCTATGACTCCATGCGATACAAAACAGAGTTTTTAGTTTACTGTAAAGGCCACTAAAGTGTTAAGTCCACCCACCACGTCACGGCAACCTCTTAAGGTGGGTCCTAACTTAGTGAAACCAAAAATGACCTACCGCCAACCGCACGTCCTCACGCTGCTTCTCAGCCACGGGACAGAATGGTGGGTTTATTTTTATACCCTCACCAAAAACATTTCCACATTCTGATTGAAAAAGAAAACATGGAGCAGGAACGAGTCGCTGCAAGTATTCCTTCTTGGAGTCCATAGGACTGACGTTCTGTGCTGTCCTGTTCCGTGTTTTCTTTTTCAATCCCAAAGTGGAAATGTTTTTGGTGCACATTATCCACCGTAGCGTCCCCGTTTTAGCAGGCACAATGTAATAGTGCCCAAAATGTTGTACATGTATAGAAAATGTATTCTCCGTTAAGACTGGTCCAATCCCAAAAGGAAACATTCCCTGATTTATAGCGGTCCCAGCAGCCATGTCAGATTTTATTGTCTTGTCTTTCATAATTCATCGCAGCCAAAAAAAAGGCCTCAGGCAAGTACACACGGTTTACTGCCGAAAGAAAACAAGTTTGCTGCTAATTACACATTTTCACAGGAGTTTGTCAAAGTTGCACATCTGCCGTAGCTTGGAAACCTCAGAATTTAGCATGAGGTTTTCTCCTGTTCAGTATGGATGCCTCTTTCAACCCCAGGAATGCAGGGAGCAGCGCAGCCATCAGGGGGTGACAGTCCATGATATGTTCAGGGGCCCAGTGGCTCAAAGGGGTCCTGGCCCTTACCAAATGCTGTTAGGATACTTGTTGAAGTGCCTCATGTGTAAGGGCCCCCTATGCCACCCTGAACGAAGCTATCTGGATACCAGGAAGATTCCCGGTGGCCGGAGCATCTGCAGCTGGTAAAGCACTCCAGGTAATGACTGAGGGAGCGATTAGTATTGTCTGCACCAGGTAGATGTACAGAGCGCACACTCTCCCACCAGGGAACTGGCCCTCTCCATCTAAACCCGGGTAAACGGAAAACGAGGCAAAATGATTTATTTTTAATTAGTTTATGGAAATAGCCAGCTGAGGGAAGGGGACCCCACGATTTCTGATGGCAACCCTGGCAGGGAGGTGGCAGAATTGGTTGGTCCTGACAGATCTGTCTTCGGCACCAAAATATAAAAATATGTAGTATAAAATAAGAAAACAATTTAGGCCCCTTAGCCTCTCTGAAAGGCATACAGGACGGCAGACGATGAGTAGCGGGTCTAACAAAACAAACAAAAAAATGCGTAAAAGATCCTAAAAAAATCTATAAAGCGACTCTTTACTGCAGAATATTATAATCAATGGTTTATTAGATATTGGATTAAAACGGGAATATTTTTAACATTGAAGCCTATGGGATTCGCCTGAATACCCAGGACATACTTGGAAACGAGAGAAATCTCAATGTATCCTTCCTGGTAAAATACTTTATAAACAAACAAATAAATAATAAACCTGTCTAAAGAAATCACCGAACAGCAGGGCAATTCGGCAACTTTTCTCAGCTGTTTTGTTATCTCTGAATAGACAAAGCATTGTGTCTCTATGGGGATTCACTACCCTCGAACAGGCAACGAACAGGCACCTTATGTACAGGCAATTCGGAAACATTTGGCGAACTGCCTGCTCTCTGAATAGCCGAATGGCCAGGAAAGGTAACCGAACGCTGAATTTCACTGTTCAGGTACCTTCCGGCCACAATTCGTATCTCTTTGAATAACCCTGTAACTGTAGGAAAATACACACAAAATACATATTTGTGCCAAGCAATAAGGAAACGTTGCATTGCCATTGGATATCCCTTTAAATACTTGGATATTTAGGTGACTTCGGTTATTAGGAGTGATTTCTTTTCTATGCAATCTCAGAACATTTGTTGCCCTTGATTTGTCTAAGGCTAGAGTCAGACGAGCGCAGTCTGAGCGCACTCTGCGTGCGTGCATAACGGACAGACGTACTGACGGAAGATACTGTAGACACCACACAGTCCGTGTTTTTTTTGACGGACGTAGAAAAAAAAGGGAACTATGGGAAATAAAATTAATATGAAAAATGATACAAATTTGAAAAGGATATGAAAAGCCATTATGTGCGTCAAGGTGCTGGACGTCGCAAATGCGCTGCGTCTGACATCTCCGACCTCATCACTCACACAGAACGCTACGCGGACATGGCGCACTCTGCACGTCCGTGGTAGCGGTTTTACGTTCTTGCCTAACTTGATCCGTTTGCAACGTGCGTTGTGCGTGCGCACTTCGGGTTGCACGTACTTTGTGTGTGGGTCTCTATTGCTCATGATTCTATGCTACGACGGACGTTAAACTGTGCGGCAACACGGACGTGATCACTGCGTTTATCTGACACGGGCCTAAAACGGCACCATTTAATACAAGCTTTTATGTGTACTTAGGCTAGGGTCAGACAAAAGCATTTTTCCCCGCGAACGTGAAAAAGTGCGTCCGAACACATTGACGTATTTTTTCACGGAATGCGCAAAAACGGTCAGACGACGCGCATTTTCGGGCGTGATTTTGTACAGATCGTCAATAAAACTCTTTTTGCGTCTGGACGTTATGTAGGCCGGACATTAGCAGCGTCTGACATCTCCTAATCACGCAAACACGCCGCTATGCCGCAGCTGCGCACTCAGTACGTCAGTACTAGCGGTTCAGCGTTCTCAGAAAAATGCTTTCAAATTCCACTTGCGTTGCACGGCCGGACTTTTGTGCAGCCGTACATCGTATATTGGCCGTCATTGCCCGTCATCTGCTGCTAGTGCGGCCGTAATTATGTGCGCCAGAACGCACGTTAAAAGTGCGCTGGTCTGACCCCAGCCTTAGAGTATGTGATGTGTTGTTGTCTGCGCTGCGCACCGTGCTCGCGTGTGTACAAGGCGATTGCAGGATTTCATACAGCCGTCCTGTCCTCATATGGTCTCCAGGCTTTGAATGTTGAAGTGTTTACACATCCCTGACAGATAATCCTTGCTTGGCAAAGGCCATTGTTATATCTTGTTTATTCTAATGTGTTTTCAATTGTTTGAAATCAAGCAAGTGTACAGCAATGTGCAGATGGATGCCACACTTGCAGTGCTCCAAAAGATCAATAAATGGTGTCTGGAGGTCAACAAATAAATATTTATTCACATGAATCCTATTGAATAACTGGAGACTGTGGCCAAGAAATAATCACATACAGGGTTATTCAAAGAGAGGTGAAAAGCGGGAGAATGACTGGAGAATGGAAAATTCTAGGTCAAAATATCCAAACCAGAAAAATTCTCCCTTTCATCTCACTTTCCAAATCGGCTATTTTGACCTAGAATTTTCCATTCTCCAGCCATTCTCCTGCTTTTCACCTCTGTCTGAATAACCCTGATAGTTTCATCTGAATTTGTGTATGGAATCCCACAAAGCGCCTTGTGTTACGTCAGTTCTTAGATTTATTTTGATCTGAGAATGTTTTTCTTCATACAAATTAATAGAATAGTATCAAAACTGAAAATAAAGAATTTTTGAGATGGGGAAAACAAGAAGAGATTTTTCTACATTACACAAAACCAACTCGAGAGGTCAGCCACTGACAAATGACACGCCGTTAGTAATGGAACAGATCACTTCATCAACTGATTGCTTAAACAAGGTACCGATACTTGTAACTGTAAACGTATGAGAGTGTATTTATAAAGCGCCAACAAATTCCTTAGCGCTGTACAAAGGGAGAGACAGAATAACAAATACACATACAAAAACAGAAGGAGAGAGAGGACCCTGCTCGAGAGCTTACAATCTTAGGCTGGGGTCAGACGAACGCAGTGCGAACGTGCGTTGAGCCGCACTTTATTACAGCCATAGTAGCAGCAAATGACGGCCAATAAACGAAGTACGGCCCCACGAAAGTTCGGGCGCGCAACGCAAGCGGCAAACGAACGCATTTTTTTGAGAACGTGGAACCGCTAGTAGTGACGCACAGAGTGCGCTGCATCGGCATAGCGGCGTGTGTGCGTGATTAGGAGACGTCAGACGCTGCACATGTCCAGCCAACATCATGTCCATTTGTTTTTAATAGCGCCGTCAAAAAATACGGCCAACATTGCGCATCGTATGACCGCTATCGCTTCTTCCATGAAAGAATGTATTCAGACGTATCAACGCACTTGTGTGTTCGTCTGACCCTAGTCTAAGAGGAGAGGGTGACCTATTAGGTGATGGTGAAGAGTGTTTACAGATAAACCTAAGACAGACATCGCTACACCGACACAACACAGGAAGAACTGCCAACTCAGACCTTTCATGTAGCCAAGTTCCCATTACTCCTCGCCTCCCAGAGATCTCTACCTTCAAGTAAAACACATCCTAACCAAATGTATTGGGGTTCTGTGTCAGGCGAACGGTATGACCTCTTTCCACAAACTCTGCCATGGTTGCAAACAGACGGCCAAACCTCTATTAATATGTTATAAATGACTATCCACTCTGTCCGTGACGGCTAAGCTGTCATACGGGGTTTTGTGGGAGAAAGACATACAGGGTTATTCAGAGAGCGTGAAAAGCAGGAGAATAACTGGAGAATGAAAAATTCTAGGTCAAAATAGCCAAACCAGAAAAATTCTCCCTTTCATCTCACTTTCCAAATCGGCTATTTTGACCTAGAATTTTCCATTCTCCAGTCATTCTCCTGCTTTTCACGCTCTCTGAATAACCCTGATAGGTGAGTCATTCCATATTGAACGGTGGTAGACGGCTATGAATATGTTACATAAGTAGGTCAAATTTACAAATGTGAGTCACGGTTAAATCTCGTGTACAGATGGTACCTCGTACCTGCTTATCTTTCCCATATACTGTATCTGATGCCTATTCACTTACCTGTTGGTGATGTCTGCCGGCAAAGGCACCCTCTCCCACACTTTCTGCTTGTGCCCTTTACTGGCCGCAAACTGGGCACAGGCACAATAACTTATTATTCGATGTACGGGCATGCAACTCCCCCTTACATTGGAAATTTCCTCCCGACAACAACCAATCAATACCAAAGGCAATTTATGCTGTTTCCGCCGAGTGTGGCTAAAAATTGAATAGCTAAGGCTTGTTGTCTCCAAAACCACCCCCTTGCTCCTCGATGATCAATGGTTTGCGAAACCTGTGCCTGTATGAGAGAATGTCATAGGAGAATGAAAGAGGTTACATAGCACCATCTCCACCTCCGAAACGTGTGGTCAGGATGGTGCGCCTCTTACAATGAAGAGAGAGAAGCAGGAGTCCTCCCCTCGGTTACCTTAATTTTAAGCAAGACCGGCATTGCTTGAGTGGCAAATGGCTGGAGGACAGACGAACCCCACCATAACGCCCTGCATGTCAAATCCGTGTACAACTTGAGGTATCTTTCTATGTTCCTTTCTTTCTGGCTCAGTGTTATGCAATGTTTGTTGATCCCATGGTGACAGTGCATGCGCAAGTCGCACACAGTCAATCAGATGACTGATTGAATGCAGAAGCGTTAGGAGGCAGTACAAGGTGGATGGCGGAGTGTGTTCAACAAGTTGACTCCTTTTTACACTAAACAGAAAGCAGGACCAGAACACAACCCTTGAGACACAGAAAACACGGGCACAAGCCCCAGAGAGACCAACTCCCACAAGATATAGACCATACACAAAAGAGGACCGGGCACTCAGTCTTCCAACAACAGCAGACTTATTGAAGAAAGAATAGGCACTTCTTTTGAGTCGGAGGCAAAATGTCACCAATTGTTTTTACAAATAAATCTGCCATTGTTGGAAGACAGTACCTGGCCTGGTTTTGTTCGTGGACTGTCTGTTTTAAACTATGTCAGAGTCGCTTATATTCTAATCATCATGGATCTTACTTCTAGCTGCTTTCCGAGAGAAATGGCTGGACACTGAAAGAGTCTGGAGAAGACCACTGCGCAGGACAGACACACTGGCAGGCATTCCTAGTCATCTGGTTTCAAAAAACAATACCCCATAGCATTCTGAGGTAGTCACTGAACCCAAGAACCCAGCCCTGAAAGGATTCCAATGTCCGCTTCTTGACGGTGAGCGGTGGGGAGACCTTCACTTTGAAGTCCAGTTGCAGTGGCCAACGACAGAAGAAAAAAGGGATATATACTGCTACCATCACTTATACTACTTATATCGGCTTAAGTGGTCACTGACCGGTTGCAGAAGTATCCCGTCGCTGGGAATCTAGTGCTGAGCATTGAGGTATTTTATAGTCTAATGTTGAACGCGACTGATCCAAGCATCATGCTCGACAGGCCACACCTTCTTGTTCCACATGTTCAGCAGTATATAACATTATCTGAGGCGCGTTCAGTTGGTCAGCCGCTGCAAATGCTAAGATAGCAACTTGCCACTGAATGCTGTTCTGCCGCTCAGCGCTCAGCAGTGCTAACTTAGCATTTGCAGCGATCCGGAGAGGTGCTGCGAGTAGCTGAGTGTGACGTATTAAAGATGGCCGCCGCCATGAAGCAAGTAACAATTCCGTACAGCAATGTTAATTTTGAGGTTTTTGTTCACCAAAGCACAAAATATTTATTTATTATTTACCCCTGCACAGACATATGTTACAGTTCAATTATATTTTGTTTCAGAAGTAAACATTACGTTTATTCAATAAAAACTATCATTTGTGGTGTGTGCATACAAAACTGAATTGTGCTGACTGCTTTTCTTTATCATATATACCTCAACTGTTGTCCGAGTCATACGAAAAATAATCTGAATAACGAGGCACTGTTTCCTCATAATAATCAGGGATTGCAGCAGTTGGCTGTTGATCTAATTGTTGCAAACCTAAGGATAAATCGCTTTGAAAATGTTCTTCGGATAACGACATCTGTATCTCATTCGTAATTATTTCAAAGATGGCCTCAGTCTCAGTTTCTGCTAATAAAACTACAGATATTGCAGAAACTACAGCTTTCGTTAAGAAATCGTCGGCCATTTTGCTTCGAAATTCACGTCCAAAGCGTTCAGTGACACTGCTGCAGCAAACTGAATTGACGCCCCGCAGCAATTCAGCAGCTGCTGAGGAACTGACCGCGGCTCTGATCTGCGGCTATTTTGGAAAGGCATCTTCCGTTCTGCTCAGTGACCACATATCTGGCTTATACTCGCTAGAGTAGTCATTCGCAGAATTTTTTTAAAAGAAAAAAAAATCAACATTTTCATAAGATCTACTCTGTGACAGAGTAAGCAGCTAGATGCTTCAGTGATCCACACAGCCAAGAGGAAAGTGGAGAGTTCACTTGAATGAAACCCATCAAGGTGCAGTTCACTTGCAATGATCATGATGGACCATTGCAACCCAGAAAGTAATAGCGCACAGAATACCTTTCTGGAGTAGGTTGATCTTAATAGTGAAGCAGCGATAGCGTTGGCAGTCACAGACTGTCACTGGTCTTCATGTATTCGTATTATAATGTATGGAGACTCTACGCCAACAATTTGACGGACAGGTGTGTGGGGGACACATCATTTAAGAATTTAAAGAACATTTATAAAATCTGGTATTTGATGGCTGGCGTGATATTAAAGTATTTATATCTCTAAAATTATGAGTTTAGTACAAAAAGGTTTACCCCTCTGGATCGACACCATGTCATTTATATTTCTGATGTATGTCACTAAACATTGTAACTTGCCTTTGTTGCCATGTATGTTGGGTCTACATACTGATCGTTTGTACCCTTTCTCTATTCATTGGCTTGAATTAAAAAGGAGTTTGTGGTATAACAAGGTCACTTAAAATAAATTTAAATTTACAACCTTTAATGGAGATCGGTGTCCTCACAACATCTCATCTATGTAAAAAAATTATATCTTTTTTAAAGTGATGTCTATTATGCTTAGCTGTGTATTCCTTCCCAACTGTAATAATTGTTTTTTTGTTTATTTTTGTACTATTGCTACACGTTTTCCAATTTGTTCTTTTGTCTATGTGTCTAATAGGTTATAAACTGCGTTGGTAAATCTCACCCTTATGACAGGCATAAGATTAATTAGATGGGGTCATTGTTTTTGAACCCTGCTTAGAGTACAACGTGAATCAGTCGAAATGCATTCTATTCACACATGTGAACTGGACCTCGACTCGTACAAGAGTTTTCGTCTTCCCACATGACGAAACCTTTTCTGACAGCAGGCAATTAGCTACTGACATATATTCTCTTCATTCTGCGTTTTTGTTTCTCACCTTCGACTGACACTTTTCAGTAACTTATGTAATACGTGATATTCCGAAAAATGACTCGTTTGTGTGTCATTCTTGCAATTCGTGGTTAAGATCCATTCGACAGACTCAGGCACCACAGTGCCAGGCCGTGCTCTTAGATGTGTTGCATGGGCTTTGAATTACAAAAAGCACAGCTGTGACAAAAGACCAACAGTCCTTTCTATGTGTGTCTTTTTTGTTTTTGCTCTGTTCTAAATCTACCAGATTTATTGTAATTTCCCGAAGTTTTAACACCACTCAGAAGAGATAAAAGGAAATGTTCAATAGCTCTACACTTAAAGAAGTCAAAACTTCTGTTCTTTCACTTATTTTTGGACATGGTTTAGTTCAGGGCTCGACAAGTCCAAGGCGCCAGGTCGCCATAGTGGCTAGAAATTGCATCCTGGCACCTGGGCTTTTGTCAGCCCATTCACTGTTGGCACAAGCATGAGAAATCTTTATTGCAGTTCTGTGCAGCATCTGCCCTCATGTTGTCACCGATTGTCAGGGGGCCAGCTTTCCCCACTGCTCCTCCCCCAGGCATGAATGCTCAGCACAGCACACCTTCTCTTATGTTGATGTGATGTGTATCTCTACAGATGCACAGCTCAGGTTTACACACAGTTACGCTGCTCAGCTTTTGCTTAATAACCTTCTTAGGTTCCTTAAGAACTTTGTACATCTCAAACTGCAATAGCCAAGACAGAGACAGGAGACTATCGCTCACTTATTACCATAAAAAATAAATGGCTCCTAACTTTTTTATCTGGCTCCTAGATTGAAAGCAAATTTGTCAAGCCCTGGTTTACTAGGATTTCTAATGACAGCTGTGATTACCACTAGCCTGTGCCAAAGCTCAGTGATGACGTGTCAGAGAGATTAAAACTTAGAACCAGCGCAGTAAAGGAGCAAATATGGGGCCTGCACCCAGTGGAGGTGTCAAGTGCACTGCTCTTTCATCAGGGAATTTAAGTAGCCTGGTATAGAGGTTTACGGGCATAGGGCATCACTCCAAGATGGAAGTCTTGATGGTAATTCCAAGTTGAAATGCACATGAAGGCAACATCTACTGACCTCAAAAGCTTTAGAAAATTCTGAGACATTAAATAACAAGTTCCACATTAAAATATTCCTTGTTTTATTCGAAAGGGTAATCCATATTTTAAGTGAAACTGAGCGTTTTATCATCTTCCTACATCATGCTTCCATATAATGGTACAAGGGAGCTAAAACGTCTGAAATCTAACACTAAGTGAGCTATGGCGTTCCTTTAAGTTGTCCAATCGTTCAAACTTCTATTATATGTCTACTTTGCAATAACACAATAAAAATAAAGTTTATAGACCTGAACAGGCAATTAATGAACAAGAAATAGACTTTCTATAAGCTGTTGTCTGTTCTTCGTATTATCCATAGAGGATAAGGAGTAAAGGTTGTCAATATCCAAGGAGCCCGGCCAATAATTTCTCAGCCAGGTTTGTCTGTAGAAGATCACTTTCTTTCAGCATACATCTCACATACCTCAAAAAAACACCTACAGGTCTATTCACTAAAGTCGAAACTCTATCTAATCTAGACAATCTAGACCAAGTAGCCAATTTAGAAAGTGAGATAAATGGGAGAATTGTTTTGGTTTGGCTATTTTGACCAAGAATTTTCACTTCTCCTGCCAATTCTCATGAGTTTCACCTTAAGTGAATAAATCTGATAGTGCTCTCAAAAAACATTGGGTCCATGGCCAACATATCCAATAGCAACAGATTCAATACATATTATTTAAACTTGTGAGATGTCATGGTTCATTGCCATGTCCACCTTCACTACTACCTCTTTGCACTGTATACTACTATACAGTAGGGGATTACATGTGCTTCTACCCGGAGAAAGGAATCTTGCAAAATGAATTATCAATCCTGGCTTGAGCATGCATTTTGTGTGGTACACACCTTCGACCATGGGGATACACAACCCATCTTTAGCAGGTAGGTGGTTGCTCTCACTAGGAGGTAAAAAAGTAGCCTTCTAAGGCCCCTGTCAGACGAACGCAGTGATCACGTCCGTGTTGCAGCACAGTTTAACGTCCGTCGTAGCATAGAATCATGAGCAATAGAGACTCACACACTAAGGGCAATATTACAATGTTGGTGCTAACTTAACTAGAGCTGTTGTTAACTTAAAACCTCCATAGGCTAGAATGGCTCTGGGAAGTTAACAACAGCTCTGGTTAAGTTAGCACCAACTATGTAATATGGCCCTAAGTGCGTCCGCACCGAACTGCGCATGCACAACGCAAGTGGCAAATGGATGCAAGTTAGGCAAGAATGTAAAACCGCTAACACGGACGTGCAGAGTGCGTCCACCATGTCCACGTAGCATTCTGTGTGCGTGATGAGATGTCAGATGCAGAGCATTTGCGACGTCCAGCACCTTGACGCACAAAATGCCTTTTCATATACTTTTTCATATTCATTTTGTTTCCCATATTTCCCTTTTTTTTCTACGTCCGTCATAAAAAACGGACTGTGTGGTGTCTACAGTATCTTCCGTCAGAACGTCCGTCCGTTGTGCACGCACGCAGAGTGCGCTCATACTGCGCTCGTCTGACTGCAGCCTTAGAGCTCTTCAGCCACTGTTTATAGGGTCCTCACAATGGTTCATGGTGGCACAACATCTCCAGCACTAAATTGTTTGCTCTAATGGTGGAAACAATTCAATTCATATGGTTTATGAATCCTTAGCCCCAGTTCAATCCAATGTCCGATGACGACAGGGGCTCGACTGGGCTTTGTTTTCTAAATCCCACCAGCATATGAATGTGTATCCAGCAGTGAATAAACAGTACAAGTCACAATCCGCTCACTAAGCCAGCTTCAAACATGTCGTCATAGACTATATTTAATTTGACATGACATGACCAGATCTTCCAAAAATGCCTCGTTGTAATCCCGAGGCCTATGCGTCGCTCAAGTGATGCTTGGCCATCGAACGTAAACAGCTAAAAAGCACCCCCGCAATACATTGGCAGCATTAGTGACATAATTACAGAGCAAAGCAATGGTGGACAAAAATAGGGCTAAGTCTCTCTCCGCACCGTTTGTCAGTGAAATCCTAGGACATGCTAAAAAAAGCCTGACAATCAATAACAAGGCTCCAGAAAGTTTAACAGACATCTCTGCGCACCGTAAAACTGCGGCAACAAGAAAAAAAAGATGAATAATAATCATTTAAAATCCTCGACCTCGCAAAGAGAGAGCACATTAGCATCTGTCATAACAGAGGGTTTTAATTTGGCCTGTATAATGTTAAATAAATTGTGATTTTCCTGCTGCATGAATAAGTTAGCACAGACAGTACTGTAGCTGGAAAGATGCAGGTTTTGTAGGAGCGAGATTCGCTTCCTGCTCTGAACATCCCTTTGGGACAATCCGTAAAACGCGCCGTTCTCTGGAAGCCAGCATGCTGTCCAGCGCGCTCATAAAAGCTTGTGTGCACGAGGTGGAATAAATCAATTAAATGTTAACAGGGGGAGACATTTAAACATGAATTTAAAGGTAAACATTTTAAAGTAAAGGTATATCCTGATAAAAAAAAAAAAAGGTAAAGTACATACCCCTGCAACTGACTCTAGTGTTTATGGCTCTTTTAAGCCGTATGAGAAAACGTTATTCAGCTCGTGTTTGGTTGCCAAAAACCAACCTGACCTCTAGCTGAGTCTGTGACATTACCAATGCCTAGGTAGAGAAATAATACCGGGTTTACAAAGTCTATGATGTTCAGGCACATATTTAATATTTTTTTAATAATCCTCTTAACACACAAATGGTCATTTATTAAAAGTGTCTGGTGATAATGTACCACAGAGATGACTTTGACTGTATATTCCTTCACCCAGAGCTGGGTCATATGAAATGGTTCAATCAGTAAGATAGAATATTGTTACTATACACTAAAATTTATTTTAACATAATTCATAATTTTTCTTTTAAATAGTAAATTACATATTTTAAACAGACTCTTAAAACAAAGAATGCTGACACTGTGAATTCATTCCCCATGTCAGCAGAGGTCTCCCCATCCCTAAATTTACTATTTTGACCTAAACGGTCCAATACAAACCCCACCCCATAGACAACTGAATACTCCCCTAAGGCCCCGTTCACACCTAGACGTTTTAAAGCGCGTTCCTGCGCACTTTAAAACTCATGAACGGGGAAATCCCATGCTTTCCTATGGGACCCGTTCACACCTAAGCATTTTAAAGCGTGCAGGAACGCGCTTTAACACGTCTGACGCACAAAGGAGTACGGGAGCTTCTTTGGTGCGCATAGCAGCGCGTTCGTGGCCATAGACACAGCGTTTTTTCGTATGTGCGAACATGCGTAAAAAAACAGGCGTAGTGCGCACGTTTGAAAAACGTCTAGGTGTGAACCCAGCCTTAGTGTAAGGGACTTGTTAAAGTATAGTAAATAATTCCAGCAGTGATTTCATAAACCTGCGTGAACTCAGCATCACTTTTAATGTCACTGAATACATTTAAAGAGGATTATCTAAATGCAAATGTGACATTTACGTTATGCCATAATTACACATCTGAGACTATCCCTCCACGTGCGATCAGGAGATCAAAAGAAAACAACCGTATACTGTCTAGTGAACTAATAAACCTGTGGACACACGTATATATTATGGTGCAGTATATTGAAGTTACAATAGGTGAAAAATATTCTAAAGTTATTTATAAAATAAATAACATAATATAATAATAATATTTGAGCTAAAAAAATATTTTTTATTTTCAACTTATATATATCTATCCTAGTATACAGATGATTAAGGAAATAACATACACAAATCAGCTTGTCAAATGAATGGATTACAATATGGTGACACATGCAATTGATTGTGAGACGCCTCAAACTGGTATCTGAAGACAGAGAAAAAATTGGGATTCACAATCAATACTTTTCAGTTTAAATACAAAGTGATCAATACTGTCCTTTCGAATTGACAAACGAAGGCGTGATAATGGCACAAGGTGATAGACTGATATTTCTTCACCCGGGTGACTATTTCAACCCTTTCACAAAGTACTATTACTAGCTGCCGGAATTATCAAAACGTTATTAAAAATTGTTGTGTTAGGGGAAAAAAATGAAGGATTCCTTAAAATGAAACAAACAGTTGATTTTCGCTAATTCAGAACCTGAGACAAGCAAATCTCTTGGTTCATGAAATGTATTTGGTGAATGCAAACAGAAACTGAATGATGCTGTATTATCCCAAAAACGATTCTTATCTGGTCGGCCTCACACACATGTTGGACACTAACCCATCAGGGTTCAGCAGGAAACTAAATGAAGCCGTCTGCTATGGCGCCTTCTGAATCAGAGTTAAATTCTTCAGAATATGTGTTTATAAAAGGCAATTATTCTTGTTTGCGCATTACACACACTCGCACGCACACTCATATACACACACTCATATACACACACTCGCACGCACACTCAAACACACACGCGCATGCACACGCTTATATACACACACTCGCACTCACACTCATATACACACACTCGCACGCACACTCAAACACACACGCGCACGCACATATACACACACTCGCACTCACACTCATATACACACACAATCACACGCACACTCATATATACACACACACACTCATATACACACTCGCACGCACACTCATATATACACACGCCACTCATAAACACACACTCGCACGTACACTCATATATACACACACACACTCATATACACACTCGCACGCACACTCATATATACACACGCCACTCATAAACACACACTCGCACGTACACTCATATATACACACGCACACTCATATATACACGTACACTCATATATACACGCACACTCATATATACACACACACTCATATACACACACGCACACGGATATATACACACACTCGCATGCACACTCATATACACACACACACTCACACTCTTATACACACACTCGCATGCACGTACACTCATATATGCACACTTGCACGCACACATCTGTATACACACACGCACACATCTGTATGTATACACACACCCGAACACACACATCTGTATACACACCCACACATCTGTATACACACATGCGCACATCTGTATACATAAACACATGCACACATCTGTATACATAAACACATGCACACATCTGTATACATACACATGCACACATCTGTATACATACACACATATATATTTTCTTACCAGGGATGTTATTTAATGGGTTAAAAAAAATTGCATAAATTGTCTTAGCAGAACTAAGAAGTAAAGGCTCAGCATACAGTCTTTGACAATGAGGACCCCCCCCAGGAACCCCCCCCCCACACACACACACAAGAATAAACATATATTTACCAGAGTCCATCAGTTGTCCTCAGGGAACTGGTAGACCTGGATCTTGGTTTCAAGATAATGCTCATGGTGAAGTCCCAATGTAACAAAAAAAGAATAATATATACACAAAAGTATTTGTTCAAACTAGAATGAAGCGAGTGTATCCAGTTTCCCCAAATCCATGGCCAGCCAGTAGCTGCAGAGCTGCACATGCAGACTGAGGAGGTCTGCTTCCTCCAAGCCCTGTGTTAGGAAGTGACAGTCCTATCCAGTGTCTTGAATTTCCAGGGGAGGAACTGCATTTTCAATGGATTCTCTATCAGAGTCATGCAGTCACATGAAACCCCAGCTGCTCCATCTCCCTCTTCCTCACTCTGTCACTGCATCTCTACCAAAGGTTACAGGAGATTGTGTAAAGTAAACTACTGAGCAATAACCAGAGAGAGGGAAAAAAAACACACAATAGATAAAACAAAAGGAGAGAGAGCTGGGCCATGCCAAGAAAACGTCATATTTATTACAGCTGGAGACAGACACTGATTCCAAACAGGAATGACTGCTTTCTTTCTTTCTGCCTTCTTCGTCAATTTCACCCAAGGGTCATATGGGATTTACCTGTAAACACATCTATTTATTCCACCCACAGCAGCATCATTATTTCCCCCAGACTGGAAGTCTGCGAGGAGGAAACCGGTTCAAACAGTACTCACTATGAATGGGGCAATTGGGACTGAATTATAATCATTATATTATTGGGATCAAATGCGAAGCTCTGACCTATTCAACAAGGAACCCAAAAAACAGGTATAAAGTTTTTATACAGCGCCAACAGCACTAGCAAGTGCAGCCCGCTACAGCAGGGTGTGCACCCATTGAACCTTTATTAATGGAAATTATATTTTTCGAAGAATTTGCACAAAATGCTAATTTTTTATTACAAATAATAAACCTGTAATTAGAGATAGTCAGATTTTATACTATTTATCATGAACCAGGTAAGGGACATCTAAAATGTAAATGTAAGAGGTGAAGGAGGACCTCTTCACCCAGCATTAGGATGTGCCTGCACACACCAGGTACACCCTCTGCGCACATCTATGGCCAGGGGCGGACTGACCCATCGGGCACTCGGGCACTGCCCGAGGGCCCGCGGGTTAGTAGGGACCCGGTTTGGGAAGACACAGTGGGCCCCCGCCGGTTTCCCTCTGATCATAGAAATTAACAGGCAGCCAGCGGCGCACTCTGAAAATGCCACAGTCACGTGAGGGAGGGGTGGCGCCAGTGCAACGTGCCTGCTCCAGTTTTAGACTGGTATGCGGGCACGCTGCAGGCGCCACCGCAGCATTTTCAGAGTGTGCCGCTGGCTGCCTGTTAATTTCTATGATCAGACGGAAACCGGCGGGGCCCCACTGTGTCTTCCCAAACCAGGCCCCTACCGACCCGCGGGCCCTCAGACAGAGCCGGTGAGCAACTGGGGGGGGCAGGGGCAATATATATCCATGTTTGAGCTGCTGGGGGCAATATATATGCCTGTTTGAGCTGCTGGGGGCAATATATATCCCTGTGTGAGTTGCTGGGGCAATATATATCCCTGTGTGAGCTGCTGGGGCAATATATATCCCTATGTGAGCTGCTGGGGCAATATATATCTCTGTGTGAGCTGCTGGGGGCAATATATATCTCTGTGTGAGCTGCTGGGGGCAATATATATCCCTGTGTGCGCTGCTGGGGCAATATATATCCATGTGCGAGCTGCTGGGGGCAATATATATCCATGTGTGAGCTGCTGGGGGCAATATATATCCATATGTGAGCTGCTGGGGGAAATATATAGCCATGTGTGAGCTGCACATTACTGTGGGTTTTATTGCTGTGGAGCTCTGTGATGCGCTCATACACACTGCACATTACTGTGGGTTTTATTGCTGTGCAGCTCTGTGATACGGTCATACACTCTGCACATTCCAGTGAGTTTTATTTCTGTGGAGCTCTGTATTGTGCAGTGTGTCAGGATTGTACAGTATCTTTTAAAGTGATCGGCAGTTTCCCACATTTTCCACAGGGACTTTCTGTGCCGTGGCGCAGCCTTAGCTGCAATTAGTGGGTGATGGGTGCTGCAGCAGTGCGGTGGCCATCTGTAAGTATGGAGGGGGCACAATTCGCTGCTGGGTCCAAGTGTATTTTCAAAAAGGTTATTTTTTAGGAGTTCCAAAATAAATTCTTTAGCACAATAATGTACATGTGGGTGTTGTGTTGTAGGGGGTGGGTTTTTATGGGTGTGGCCTCCTGTGGGTGCGGAACAAGGGGGCCCCATGACTAGGGATGAGCCGAACACTCCCTGAGTTTGGTTCGGAGCCGAACCCGAACTTCCCAAATGTTCGTATTCTTCAGTCATTCTCCTGAGCTTCACCTTTCTCTGAATAACCCTGTCAGGGTTATTCAGAGAGCGGTGAAGAGCAGGAGAATGACTGGAGAATGGAAAATTCTAGGTCAAAATAGCCAAACCAGAAAAATTCTCCCATTTAGGCTAGGGTCAGACTAGTGAATTTTACCGTGCGTTTAGGCGCACTTAATCACGGCCGCACTAGCAGAAAATGACGGGCAATGACGGCCAATATACGAAGTACGGTCGCACGAAAGTCCGGCCGCGCAATGCAAGTGGAAAATGAACGAATTTTTTCGAGAACGCAGAACCACTAGTACGGACGTACAGAGTGCGCTGCGTCCACTAGCGGCGTGTGTGTGTGATTTGGAGACGTCAGACCCTGCTCATGTCCGGCCAACATAACGTCCAGACACCCAAAGTTTCCTGGTTTGGATCCGTAAAAAATCACGCACAAAAATGCGCATCGTATGACCGTTTTCGCGCATTCTGTGAAAAAATACAGCAATGCGCTCGGACGCACTTTTTGACAGTCGCTGCGAAAAATGCGTTAGTCTGACCCTAGCCTTATCTCACTTTCCAAATCGGTTATTTGGTCCAGATTGTTCTCTTTTCCTGCCATTCTCCTGGTTTTCACCTTTCTCTGAACAACCCTGAGAGAGAGGTGAAAGCCAGGAGAACTGGCAGGAGAAGAGAACAATCTAGACCAAATAAACAATTTGGAAAGTGAGTTAAATGGGAGAATTTTTCTGGTTTGGCTATTTTGACCTAGAATTTTCACTTCTCCAGTTATTCTCCTGCTTTTCACCGCTCTCTGAATAACCCTGTGAATGTTTAATCCCGAGGTGAAAAATAACATTGCTTTAGATGTTATTTTGAATTTTTTTCAAACACCAGTTAAATGCAGCATATTAGGAAGTTTTAGGAGGGAAATTAATTCTCAAATCTCAATCAAAAGCAGACACCACCCCACCCCCTCAGTACCTCAGTATAGTGTGCAATGTATCAAATTGATTACCAGACTAAAAACACCTGGTGTTATGCCCGTTTGTGAACAGAGGTCATTTAGAGTTGAGAATCTTTCCACGTGGCATTCTTAAGTGGACATCCAGAGTTGTTTCCTGGAGCTTCATCCAAGATCCCCTACGCCATCACGATCCCTAAGTCCAGAGTCTCCTCTCTCCACAGGTAGGACATTATCACCCATCATCCACAGTCACCCACATCTCATCTGATCGCCTGCATACTTTTGCTGGTAGGACATTATCACCCATCATCCACAGTCACCCACATCTCATCTGATCGCCTGCATACTTTTGCTGGTAGGACATTATCACCCATCATCCACAGTCACCCACATCTCATCTGATCGCCTGCATACTTTTGCTGGTAGGACATTATCACCCATCATCCACAGTCACCCACATCTCATCTGATCGCCTGCATACTTTTGCTGGTAGGACATTATCACCCATCATCCACAGTCACCCACATCTCATCTGATCGCCTGCATACTTTTGCTGGTAGGACATTATCACCCATCATCCACAGTCACCCACATCTCATCTGATCGCCTGCATACTTTTGCTGGTAGGACATTATCACCCATCATCCACAGTCACCCACATCTCATCTGATCGCCTGCATACTTTTGCTGGTAGGACATTATCACCCATCATCCACAGTCACCCACATCTCATCTGATCGCCTGCATACTTTTGCTGGTAAGACATTATCACCCATTATTCAGACATCCACATCTCATCTGATCATCTGATCGCCTGCATATTGGTATTTTCTATTTTTTATTTATATTTATTTTTGTTTTTCTCCACCATGTGCTTTGCTAATTAGCATGTGAATCTCCTGCCCTATTGACACAGCCCATCCAGCTTCAGGTGTTTGCATTTAGGCAGTTAAAAAGTAAACAGTCCGCCCTTTATAACATTTAAGACCAGCTCCACTGAGCCTTGGCTCTTGTGACATCCCCAAGTGGCATTCTTAAGTGGACGCTCAGAGTTGATTCCTGGAGTTGAGTGGCATTCTTAAGTGGACGCTCAGAGTTGATTCCTGGAGTTGAGTGGCATTCTTAAGTGGACGCTCAGAGTTGATTCCTGGAGTTGAGTGGCATTCTTAAGTGGACGCTCAGAGTTGATTCCTGGAGTTGAGTGGCATTCTAAGTGGACGCTCAGAGTTGATTCCTGGAGTTGAGTGGCATTCTTAAGTGGACGCTCAGAGTTGATTCCTGGAGTTGAGTGGCATTCTTAAGTGGACGCTCAGAGTTGATTCCTGGAGTTAGTGGCATTCTTAAGTGGACGCTCAGAGTTGATTCCTGGAGTTGAGTGGCATTCTTAAGTGGACGCTCAGAGTTGATTCCTGGAGTTGAGTGGCATTCTTAAGTGGACGCTCAGAGTTGATTCCTGGAGTTGCGGGACTGGAGGAAGGAACTGCAAGGCCCACTTTTACTCTGGGTAAACGCACGTCTATATCATGCTTTCTCTCACGCTTCTACTCTTTACTTCTACTTTTCTCCTTAAATGGAACTCCTGCCCCTCTACCACCGACCCCTACACTATCTGCATCTCTCCCTCCCTCCTCTCGTCACACATGATGGCCTCGCATGAGCTCCTTTGTTTCCTCAGAACATGGTCTCCCTCTAACTCTCGCGCTGCCAATCACTCCCACTCCCACAAATCCCATTCCCACCTTCTCTTTCTCACCCTCCTGCTGCTACTCTCTTCAGGTGACATATCCCCTAACCCTGGCCCCACAACACATCCAATACTTCCCTCTCATCCTATCTCCATCGCACATAAATCACCTCCCTGCAAGCCCAGCAACCTCATCCCCATAATCCCTCAGCGCCTGTCCTCTTTCTCCTGCGCCCTCTGGAACGCTCGCTCTGTGTGCAACAAACTCACAGCAATCCATGACCTCTTCCTTTCAAACTCCTTCAACCTCCTAGCTTTAACTGAAACCTGGATAACTCCCTCTGACACGGCCTCCGTTGCTGCTCTCTCACATGGCGGTCTACACTTGAGTCATACCCCCAGACCGGGTGAGAGAAATGGTGGCGGGGTCGGAATCCTGCTCTCTCCCACCTGCACCTACCAGCATCTCCCTCCACCCCCATCCCTCTCCTTCTCCTCCTTCGAGACACACTGCATCCGCCTGTTCTCTCCTCTGGCCCTCAGGGTGGCAGTCATCTACCGCCCACCGGGACCAACCTCCCAGTTCTTTGACCACTTTGCTACCTGGCTCTCTCACTTTCTGTCTTCTAATCTTCCATGCCTAGTTCTCGGGGACTTCAACATTCCCATTGACGATCCTTCCGCCCCTGCTGCCTCCAAACTTCTTTCACTCACGTCCTCCCTTGGACTCACACAATCCTCCCTCCTCCCTACCCACCGCGATGGTCACGCTATTGACCTTGTCTTTTCCAACCTCTGCTCCATTTCTGAGTTCAACTGTCGCCCTTTCCCCATCTCTGACCACCACCTTCTCTCTTTCAACCTATCTGGACTTCCTAAACACCCTGCTCCCCCACCCCGCACACACACTCGCAGAAATCTACAGGCTGTGGACCCCCATCAATTCTCCAACCTACTTCACCACCTCCCTCATACCTCATCCTTCACCTGCCCTGATGCTGCCACTAATCACTACAACACTACGCTTATCTCTGCTCTAGACACTCTTGCTCCTCTTCGACTCTGTAAGGCCCCACGCCGCCAGCTTCAGCCCTGGCACACCCTCCAGACTCGCTACCTGCAAAGATGCTCCCGCACCGCAGAGCGTGCCTGGAGGAAATCCCGCTCTGAAGCTGATTTTGTTCACTTCAAGTTTATTCTCCGGTCATACACCTCTGCCCTCCACTTGGCCAAACAATCCTTCTTCTCATCTCTTATATCTACGCTGTCCTCCAACCCTAAACGGCTCTGGTCCACCTTCAACACCCTCCTCTACCCACCTGCACCTCCCCCCTCAGCTGCCTTCAGCGCTCAAGACCTGGCAGACTACTTCCTCAGTAAAACTTTAACTATCAGAAGCAACATCCCAACACAAGATAGTTATCTGCCACCTCCACTCCCACAGGTCCCATCTGCCACCCTCTGCCGCTTCCTCCCAACCACTGAGGAGGAAGTCAATTCCTTATTGTCCTCCTCACATCTCACCACGTGCCCGCTCGACCCCATTCCCTCACATCTAATTCCTCCCCTCTCCTCCTCCCTCACCCCTGCTCTCACACACATCTTCAACCTATCTCTCTCCACTGGCTCCTTTCCATCCGCCTTCAAACACGCGCTAGTTACCCCTTTACTAAAGAAACCATCCCTAGATCCCAACTCTCCATCCAACTACCGTCCTGTATCCCTGCTTCCCTTTACCTCTAAGCTCTTAGAAAAACTAGTCTTCAACCGCCTCTCCATCTTCCTGTCCTCCAATTCCCTACTTGACCCCCTGCAATCTGGCTTCCGTCCCCTACACTCAACTGAAACTGCCCTCACCAAAGTCACCAACGACCTCCTAACTGCTAAAAAACACGGCCACTATTCTATTCTCATCCTGCTTGACCTCTCGGCTGCTTTTGACACTGTTGACCACCCCCTCCTTCTACTGACCCTCAACTCTCTGGGTCTCGGTGACACTGCACTTGCTTGGATTGACTCCTATTTATCCAACAGGTCCTTCTGTGTGTCCTTTGCTGGTAACTCCTCCTCCTCATTGCCTCTATCTGTTGGTGTACCTCAAGGCTCTGTCCTTGGTCCTCTGCTCTTTTCCATCTACACCTCCTCCCTGGGCAAAATCATCAACAGCTTTGGCTTTAATTACCACCTCTACGCTGATGACACTCAGATCTACCTCTCTACCCCTGATCTCTCTCCCCCTGTCCTTTCCAAAGTCAGTGACTGTTTATCTGGCATCTCCTCCTGGATGGCCTCCCACCACCTAAAGATCAACATGTCAAAGACTGAGCTCCTACTTATTCCTCCCTCTAATGCCGCCCCACCTCCTGACTTCTCGATCACGGTGGAGGGTATCACCATCTCCCCATCAAACCAAGTTCGCTGTCTTGGAGTTACACTTGACTCTGCTCTTTCCTTCATCCCCCACATCAAGTCTCTTTCCTCCTCCTGCCGATACCAACTGCGTAATATTTACAGAATTCGGCCATTTCTTACCGCTGTCGCCACAAAACAACTCATACACGCCCTGGTAATCTCCCGACTCGACTATTGCAATAATCTCTTATCTGGCCTCCCTCTGTCCCACCTCTCCCCCCTACAATCCATCCTGAACGCCTCCGCCAGGCTAATTCACCTCACCCGCCGCTCTGTCTCTGCCGCTCCCCTCTGCGAGTCCCTTCACTGGCTCCCCATCCACTGCAGAATTAAGTTCAAAATCCTTATCCTTACCTACAAAAGCCTCACTAACTCAGCTCCCCACTACCTGTCCTCACTAATCACCAAATACACCCCAGCCCGCTCCCTAAGGTCAAACAGTGACCTGCGCCTAGCTTCTCCCCGCATCACCTCTTCCCATGATAGACTGCAGGATTTCTCACGCGCAGCCCCCACTCTCTGGAACGCTCTCCCTCGTACTGTCAGACTTTCCCCTAACTTCTCTTCCTTCAAACGCTCCCTTAAAACATTCCTATTTAGGGAAGCCTACCACCCAACTCACTGACGCAACCATCAATCACTCTCACCTTACAGTCCTCTCCTCCTGTTTCCAACCCCAACCCTCCCAGATTGTGAGTTCCTACGGGAATAGGGCCCTCATCTCCTCCTGTACTGTTTGTCAAATGTTGCTCAATGTATTGTAACCCTGTCTATACTGTGCTTATTGTACAGCGCTGCGGAATATGCTGGCGCTTTATAAATAAAGAATAATAATAATAATAATAATAATACATTAGTTTTTAATTCAATATCTAATAAACCGTTGCTTATAATATTCTGCAGTAAAGAGTCTCTTTATTTCTAGATTTTTTAGTATTTTTTTAAGCATTTTCTATACTTTTTTCAAAATTTCTTTTTTTTTTTCGAACTCGAACCGAATACACCCAAAAAGTTCGAAGTTCGTGAACTTTCGAACTGCCAAATTTCGGGCCGAACTCCGAACCGTCCGAACCCGAACAGCTCATCCCTACCCATGACCTCCTATTGCCCAGGGGCCCCATTAGTTGCCAGTCCGCCCCTGCCTATGGCCAACAGATTCTGCAGCGCTTTACAAACATAAAGGTACATAAGTAACAGAAGACCCTGCCCGAAGGATAATTGTCCAACCAATAAAATAAACATAGGCGGGAGTCAAGTCCACCAAATAGAAGGGTGGGAACTCCCCAAGATGTCGACCCACTGCCTCAACTAACTTTTTCCATCCCACCCGTGGCTCACACTAAAGGGGTTATTCACTAAGCGGCGAACTTGGCACCAAATTGCGCCGAACAGTGAATTTCACCGTGCAGTTCAATTTCATGCAGTTTGTCTATTCAGTTGTCAATTAGCCATTGGTGAATTTATAGCGAAATACAGTGCAGTTCGCTGCAGACCGCCGCAGTTCTTGGGCAGCAAAATTGTCCCATAGAGAAGCAATGGTTAATCTATTCAGAGAACACCAAACTGCGCCAAAATGTCAGGGAAACACTTTCTGAATAACTCCTTAAGGCTGGACATCCAATGGGAACGTATTGGTGTGATGGTGCGATCATCCGATATCGTCTGAAGTCGTCCAACTGATCCCACAATATGCAGGTGAATCAACCCTTATCCACTGCCTCCAACTTCCATCAGACAACTTCAGACGATTTTTTGAGACTTAGACTAGCGAATCTTTCTCATTTCAACTGGATTCATCGGACGATGACTAGACAAGTTACATGAAAAAGATGAATTGTATAGTTAAACCGATGTGCCACGACAGGGAAATTCCCCAATAGAGAAGCTCGACAGCCCATAGGATTCAATGTAAAAAATATTTTCTATTTTATTCTTTTTGAATTTAACTGTTTATTTTTTTCATCCGCAGCAAAAATCCTTTTTAGTTATTGATTTTTTAAGGTATTTTTCTGGCGAAATTTAGATTCCCTTTTTTTTTTTAAAATAAAAGACCAGGCTTTTTTCCCCCCTCGCCGAACGTGGCTTTTTTCTTTCTTCAGGCCGGCTGTGTTTGGCATTGCTGTCCTTGGTGCTGAAACCTATTTCAGCACCAGGGACAGGGGGTTTATCCCCCCCCTGCAGCCTTCGACACATTTTTAATTAAAAAAAAATAATAATAATTCAGATTCGGCTGCGTTCCGGCGGGTTTGTCCTTGGTGCTGAAATACCATTTCAGCACCAAGGACAGAGGGTTTTTTTTGCATTCGGCGTCCTGTCCATTGACTGACCTCGGTTGTCAACAGACGCTTCCAGTGGACGACCCTGATCGGCTGACGGCATTGTCCGTAGGCAGACGACCAACTCGATCGTCTGACTATGGACCCAGTGGACAGCAGGTTAAAATTTAATAATGAAAGCACAGATGGGTTATAGAAACACAACCCCCCCACCCACACACCTTTTGGCGTGTGGTCCATATGAAAACTCAATTCCTTTTGCAAAAATACGTTCCCATGTGGTCCTACTTGACTTGGCACCTGACAGCAGGACTCTGAGTTATACGAACTAGAATGATTAACATCGTTTATAGTTACACCACCGTATCATTTATACACACACAAACATATATATTTATATAAAGGTTCACTCGAAGTTAACGGCAGCACTCATAGGTCTTGTTTAATGAGATAAAAGTGATTTATTTAAAATATTGATTATTCGATTCACTATTAACTATCGTTAAGTGTCCTTGGGCGAGACACCTAACGATATGGATGCGCCTACGTCACAAAATTTATTTTATTTATTTATTTATAAAGGATTTTACCAGGAAGGATACATTGAGATTTCTCTCGTTTTCAAGTATGTCCTGGGTTCAAGAACATTGAAGTGTTACAAAATACTTGTACATCTCATAGACTGTAAGTTCCCTTGGGAACAGGGTCCCCCTGAATCAGACAATATCATCCATTCGTCATATTCCAATGTATCAACTCTGTACATGGATCTAGTAAAGCGCTGCGGAATATGTGGCGCTATATAAATAAAGGATAATAAGAATTCATGGACTTTCGTATATAAAAAGAAAATCAGTCGGCTAAAATTTAGTTATGAGGTGAGACGCAGACAAACTATTGCAGCCTGTGGTTAAGGTGAAGAGGTTTTGCAGCAGCTACTAGGTATGGGAAAACAAGCTAATTTTTACATTTCTACTGCATTATTTCGATGTATTCTGTATATAAAATAATGGTAAATCCCATGAGTTGGATCATGTTGATGCACACTGTATGGATGGCTAGTAAAATGTGTACTATGGTCACTACCTACAGCAGAGGCTGTTTGCATATTCAACACGGAAATGTGACTACAATGGATACTTGTGTACGAGGGAGGATAATGCTTGGATTTTGTTTCCAGCTGTAATTAAAGAACAGGGGATAGCTAGACTCATAATGCAAATCAGAAACCTGTCCTGTAAAGGCCAGGGAAAGAGATGACAGGAGAGATTGCTGAGTTACAGGAGTGACCTCCCGGCGTCCATCGCAGCGTTGTGATGCTGTGATGGGGCCAGCCAAAAGCTGTAGCGCACGTCCGAATAGCAGATGTGCTGCGGCCGTGCTCAAACCTCCCCTTCGAAACGCTGGGACGCGTGTTTGACGGGCTGCAAAGTGCGATCCTCCATAGGAGGATCGAGCATTACTGCACTGAACACACTAACCCTGCTCAGCCAGGTGGCCAGATGGACGTCAGAGTGGAAGGAACATCCACTCTCACGGACATTCCTTCCGCTCTTAAAAAAGCTCGTCTGACCCCGGCCTAAAAGCTATTTCATAGTCAAAGAGGCAGTAGCCACCATGACAATATGAGGATGTCTAAGGCCCGTGTCAGACGAACGCAGTGATCACGTCTGTGTCGCGGCACAGTTTAACGTCCGTCGTAGCATAGAATCATGATCAATAGAGACCCACACACTAAGTACGTGCGCACCGAACTGCGCACGCACAACGCATGTGGCAAACGGACGCAAGTTAGGCAAGAACGTAAAACCGCTACCACCGATGCACAGAGTGCGCCACGTCCGTGTAGTGTTCTGTGTGAGTGATGAGATGTCAGACAAAGCGCATTTACGATGTCCAGCACCTTGACGCACACAATGGCTTTTCATATCCTTTTCAAATTTTTATCATTTTTCATATTCATTTTATTTCCCATAATTCCCTTTTTTTTTCTACGTCAGACTATATTCATCTGGCATTAGCCTTAATGGTCAAAGTGAGCAGAGTGTACTTCACATCTCCCAGAGGGTGCCTGGTCAGACAGATACAGCTGGCTTACCATTGCTATGTCACCACCTTGTGGTGACCTCTTTAACCATGACAAAGTTACAGAAGTAAAAAAAGGAAAAAGATTTTTTTTTTTACATCAACAGGGTTATTCAAAGAGATTCGAAAAGTCAACGCACGTTCGGTGACTTTTCGTTCCCCGCACTTCAGGGCGATTTGGCGATTCTGGTTCGCCGACCCTACAGTGTATTCAGCAAGCACCGCAGGGCCCGCGTAGGGAAAACTCGCTGCAAACACATCGAACACTCACCACAAACCCGCCAAACACTCACCGATACCCGCAGAAACAGCTGGATAAACCACGCCGAACACGTTGGAGAAACCCAACTAGCCTGCAGTGATCACAGTGCAGAGCAGCCGCCGGAAAAAGTCGACACGCAGACGAATGAGGTGAAAAAAAAAGGTTTGCTTGAAAGTTTGAAAAGTGAAACGCTGTTTGCAAAAAAACTACTGAACGAAAATGTCTGGAATTTACATATAAGATCCAATGAATGATAATAAAAAGGCTGTTACAGAAAAATTTAAAAAACGATTAAAAAAAATTGACAAAAAAATCCAAAAAATCTATAAATAAAGAGACTTTTTACTGCAGAATATAATAATAAACGGTTTATTAGATATTGCATTAAAACAGGAATATTTTTAACATTGAAGCCTATGGGATTCGCCTGAATAAACCTGTCGAATGAAACCACCGAATGGCAGGGCATTTCGGCAACTTTTCACAGCTGTTCGGTGTTCTCTGAATAGACGAAGCATCGCTTCTCTATGGGGATTTCACTGCCCTCGAACAGGCACCGAGCGTGCAGGCAATTCGCCAACATTTGGTTAACTGTCTGCTCTAGAGACGAACGACCACGAAATGTCACCGTACACTGAATTTCAGTGTCTGGCTACCTTATAAAAATATATATTTTTAAGACCCCAGAGTGCCCTGCTGTATGTCTTCCTATGATTGAGGTGAATGGCAGTCATGAAAGTAACCTTATATCCAGACCATAACCTTCGTTATTTTGGATGCCTCATGCTCACATTGTCATGTAGTTGAAGTGCAATCAGAAGACGAAATGGGAGGCAGCAAAATAAATGCTCAGATATCACGATCTGCAAATCCCTATGCAATGTATAATCCTGAAAATTTTATTCTGTGCGCAAAACTCTGTGTTATTCTTAACCAGCGTGCCATGTTGGAAAGAGTCTCCTCTTTAGCTGAATTCTCAATTAGAGGACATGTGTTCCCAGTAATCTAGTCCGAAAATGACTCTCCATATGTACGGCCGCCCCTCTTCAATACGAATCCCGACCATGCATGTAGCCTCTTATTGTGAAATGGGAAAAATAGAAGTTAATAGAATACTAGATAGATAGTTCATCCCTCCGATAATGAAGGTATCTGACGAAGAATTCCAAATTTCAAGACAAGATAGTCCAGGTAATTGTATAACGTAGCTATTTCAGACTAAATTGTGCACTTTCCGCAAACAAATTCACATCCTCATTCTCCGTGTAGTAATCCTTCCCATAGGTATGACATATCTAACATTTTCCTTTTAACTGGCCGCCTGACTTTCCTTTTAACTGGCCGCCTGACTTTCCTTTTAACTGGCCGCCTGACTTTCATTTTAACTGGCCGCCTGACTTTCATTTTAACTGGCCGCCTGATTTTCCTTTTAACTGGCCGCCTGACTTTCCTTTTAACTGGCCGCCTGACTTTCCTTTTAACTGGCCGCCTGACTTTCATTTTAACTGGCCGCCTGATTTTCATTTTAACTGGCCGCCTGACTTTCCTTTTAACTGGCCGCCTGACTTTCCTTTTAACTGGCCGCCTGACTTTCATTTTAACTGGCCGCCTGACTTTCATTTTAACTGGCCGCCTGACTTTCATTTTAACTGGCCGCCTGATTTTCATTTTAACTGGCCGCCTGACTTTCATTTTAACTGGCCGCCTGACTTTCATTTTAACTGGCCGCCTGACTTTCCTTTTAACTGTCCGCTTGACTTTCATTTTAACTGGCCGCCTGACTTTCATTTTAACTGGCCGCCTGATTTTCATTTTAACTGGCCGCCTGACTTTCATTTTAACTGGCCGCCTGACTTTCATTTTAACTGGCCGCCTGACTTTCATTTTAACTGGCCGCCTGATTTTCATTTTAACTGGCCGCCTGACTTTCATTTTAACTGGCCGCCTGACTTTCATTTTAACTGGCCGCCTGACTTTCATTTTAACTGGCCGCCTGATTTTCATTTTAACTGGCCGCCTGACTTTCCTTTTAACTGGCCGCCTGACTTTCCTTTTAACTGGCCGCCTGACTTTCCTTTTAACTGGCCGCCTGATTTTCATTTTAACTGGCCGCCTGACTTTCATTTTAACTGGCCGCCTGATTTTCCTTTTAACTGGCCGCCTGATTTTCATTTTAACTGGCCGCCTGATTTTCATTTTAACTGGCCGCCTGACTTTCCTTTTAACTGGCCGCCTGACTTTCATTTTAACTGGCCGCCTGACTTTCCTTTTAACTGGCCGCCTGATTTTCATTTTAACTGGCCGCCTGATTTTCATTTTAACTGGCCGCCTGATTTTCATTTTAACTGGCCGCCTGACTTTCATTTTAACTGGCCGCCTGATTTTCATTTTAAGTGGCCGCCTGATTTTCATTTTAACTGGCCGCCTGACTTTCCTTTTAACTGGCCGCCTGATTTTCATTTTAACTGGCCGCCTGACTTTCATTTTAACTGGCCGCCTGATTTTCATTTTAACTGGCCGCCTGATTTTCATTTTAACTGGCTGCCTGATTTTCCTTTTTAACTGGCTGCCTGATTTTCATTTTAACTGGCCGCCTGATTTTCCTTTTAACTGGCCGCCTGACTTTCATTTTAACTGGCCGCCTGATTTTCATTTTAACTGGCCGCCTGATTTTCCTTTTAACTGGTCGCCTGACTTTCATTTTAACTGGCCGCCTGACTTTCCTTTTAACTGGCCGCCTGACTTTCATTTTAACTGGCCGACTGATTTTCATTTTAACTGGCCGCCTGATTTTCATTTTAACTGGCCGCCTGATTTTCCTTTTAACTGGCCGCCTGACTTTCCTTTTAACTGGCCGCCTGATTTTCATTTTAACTGGCTGCCTGATTTTCATTTTAACTGGCCGCCTGATTTTCATTTTAACTGGCCGACTGATTTTCATTTTAACTGGCCGCCTGATTTTCATTTTAACTGGCCGCCTGACTTTCCTTTTAACTGGCCGCCTGATTTTTATTTTAACTGGCCGCCTGATTTTCATTTTAACTGGCCGCCTGATTTTTATTTTAACTGGCCGCCTGACTTTCCTTTTAAGTGGCTGCCTGATTTTCATTTTAACTGGCCGCCTGATTTTCATTTTAACTGGCCGCCTGATTTAAATTTTTTTTCCTAATATCTCCATATTAAACAAATGTAATTCGATTGTCTTCCTAGCAGTTTCTAAATATTGAAACATCACCGAACCAACTCGTGCTCCTTCGGACACATATAGGTTAGCGAAAATTGCTGATGTTTATAAAAAGAAGAGAACTGCACTACCATTGTTTCAGGTGGGAACTTGGCTTCAAACAATAGTGGTACCATTGTGTCAATAAACATGGGCCATTTTCACTGGAAGCAACACCAGTAATACTGTTATTTGACATTATTTTCAACTATTTTGTATACTTGCAGGGTTATTCAAAGAGAGCCGATCTGTCCCCAAAATGTAACCGGACACTGAAATTCAGCATACGGCTATATTTCCTGACCATTCGGCTATTCAGAGAGCAGACAGTTCACCAAATGCTGACGAATTGCCTGCACATACGGTACCGGCTGGGTGGAGTAGAGGTAACATCACTGCTCTGCGTGGAGAGAGACTGTGGAGACACAGGTTCGATCCCAGGAAGAGCACCTCTCCAGTAAGTGTCCTTGGGCAAGACACCTAACGGTACATACTCGCCACCCAGGACATACTTGAAAACGAGAGAAATCTCAATGTATCCTTCCTGGTAAAATCCTTTCACAAAAAAAATTCAATAAAAATACAGTGCCTGTTCGAGGGCAGTGATCCCAGGTAGGACAACACTGTAGACATGTAAAGAGCATCGAGAGAGGACTCCCAAGGTGGGTCAATCAAGCAAGTTTATTGGGATGCAAGTTGTGGCAACGTTTCTGACATGTCAACGACCCCTTGACACAGGTAATAGCTGTTACTATTAGCACCATTAGTGGTTGCTAATTGGCCCTTTGATAAAGATAATGGGTCATGGATTTATGAATTGCTAGCTTTGTGTTGTACCAGGATCACAATATCTTACCTAGTTTTGTTTATACACAGCCGGCTACATCCCCGTAGTAGGATTGTTCATTCTACACTACATTCTACACAAGGACACAGCCATCACCCGGATATTGATAAAGATATTTAGACTGAATTCAGAGTGCGAGGTCTACGTGGCATCATACGGCAAAGCAGATCTTTCTTCAGACAGGAACCTGCTTCCCGCGAATGTGACATATTTAATGTTCAGCTTTCATAACACCCGTCTGCACGTCAAGCTAATTCCTCGGTTTGTAATTAGCAAGAGCTGGAGAGACTGTCCTTAATCACATTTCATTAGTCTAGGTGCTACAACACATCGAAATGGATTTCAAGCGAGTTTGCGTGTGCTGTGCCGTGAGTGTCATTTATTTTATTAAAGAGAATGCAAAATATTTGTACTAAAAAGAAGCTACAAACACGATACAAAACTGTGGTTTTAAAAACAAGCTTTGAGAAAATGAAAATTATACTGTATCCAATAAAAATTTAGTGAGCGGTTAATGGAACAGATCATCTGAGCCAAGTACTATATTAGGCGAAACTGAGAACATAAATGGCAAAGCACTTTAGGCCGGGGTCAGACGAGCATTTTTGAGAGTGGAAGGAATGTCCGCGAGAGTTGACGTTCCTTCCACTCTGACGCCCGTCTGGCCACCTCGCTGAGTGCAGTTAGTGAGCTCAGTGCTGCAAGGCTCCATCCTCAGGAGGATCTTGCATTGCAGCCCCGTGGAACGTACGTCATAGCGCTTTGACCGTGAGGCTTTCAGCACGACCGCAGCTCGTCTGCTGTAGCGCGCACAATGCATGCGCATCACAGTATGTTACCGGCCCCGTCGAAGCGTCACAACACTGTGACAGAAGCTGGGAGGCACGTCAGTATGGGCGCACGTAGTGCACTCGTCTGACCCCAGCCTTAGTGTCATGTTCGCGATGGCGCTCACTTAAGATCAGTGTGGTTTGGATCCTTATGGACAAATTAACCTGATACTTGATTTGAGAGCAGTTACAACTGACACACCTATCACTCCCAGCGAGGGAGATGAGGTGAATCACTAGATACCACTCAGCAGCAAGTGATTTCGTGACCAAATGTCTGCTGAGTGAAGGCAAGTTAACTATACACAGGTACAGATAGTACAGTAAGACAGATGCATAACTTGGTACAGAAAAATCATAGTCAATAGTACGTTCCGAGTTGGCAACAGAGAGGACTCCCATACACTTCTTCTCAGCAATGTATAATGCACGTACAATGAATTCAGCAGGCTGCAGGGCAGGCCCGCAATGCGTGATAATACAGAATGATGTGTATTTATGCTCAGTGCTAAACAGTGGGCATGAGGGGGTTGACAGATTCAGCAACCTGCAGGGCAGACCCACAATCAGAAACCAGGCAGTATGATCTGTACTCAAACCCAGCACCAGATGGTTGACATGAGGGGTTGATAGATTCAGCAACCTGCAGGGCAGAAGAAACAAACAAAGACCTTGCGGTATATTCGGTACATACACTTAATACCAGACAGTTGACATAGGAGGCTGAGAGATTCAGCAAGCTGCAGGACAGACCCACAATCGGAGACCATGCGGTATGATCGGTACCTCCACTTAGTACATGCAGAGTACAACATACAAACAATTAGGGCAAGAGCATAAGAATAGTCAACAGGCAGTCCGGATCAAAACACAAGCAGGGTCCTCGTACGAGCAGAATTGGCAACTAAGCAGAATAGACTGAGACAGTAACGAGATCAGCTGGCGATGCGGGAATGACTCCACGTCAGGGCGACGAGCTGTATCTCGCGCCCTGTATTTAAGGCCGGCGACTCCGCGTCACCACGCCAAGCCCTACCACGAAGGTGATCCTTAAAATCTGGCCTGTTACGAGGGTCCTGACTGAGGACCAGAGTTTTAAACCGCCGCTCTAAATGACAGATCTGCTCTGTTCTTGGAGAACGTGTACAGAAAGCCGATACGTCAGTAGCAGAACAGTTACATAAAGATGCTACTTATTTGTGACAGAAAATTTGATGTAGATCTTGTCACCTAAGTGATTTCCCATCCAAGCAAGTACCATGGTGTGATACGCAGAGTGAAAATAAGGCTTATAAAACAGGATCACTCGTCCTCAGTTGTGTAAAGGTCATCAGTATTTGACATTACGGATTCTTCAGTAGTATGATGGGTCTCCCAGTTACAATGTAGCAATTCGCTGTTTTTTCAGGGAAGTGGACACTGTTTAAATAACATTTCCAGTGTCTTGCAGCTTTAAAATCACCCTTCAGGCAACATACTGTCTCACACCTATCTGAAAGAAATCTTCCCTCTCACACCTGCGAGACGTTAAGAAGAATCATTTTGAGGTACATTTTGAGGATATTGTTTTTTTTCCCACGCTAGTCACTCTGAGCAGTCCTTTATAAAAATATATTTTTAAATTACTGTCTTTCAAGGATATTTTCCAAAAACGTGTGTTTTCCAGTGTAAGTTTTAATAATAAGGACACTATAGGAGTTATTCAAAATGCAACGTGTTTGTCAGCGTAGCAAAAACACTAGCGAAAGTCACCGGTATTGCAACGCCAGACACATGCCGACATTTCATTAACGTAAATACCCATAAAAGTCGCCGGAATTTTTAACACTGAAGCTTAATGCCTTCACTGCCTTCACACAGCAACAGCAGCCCAAGATTGTGGTAACATGTTTGTTGCATATGAATTTCATTTGGGCTCCAGAAGGTGCTCCCAAAGTTTTAGCAATGTGGGCATGATGCCCGAGGGGCCATCTGGAGAATATCTAACAAATCTTTTCCCAGCTGATAATGCATGGAGGTCAAACCTGTAATAAATCCTTTTGGCCAGCAGATGGCTAAACCTACCAGCCAATTTGGTTAAAACTGTAAGAAATACATCAGGAATATTCCCAAATATTTGTGGAATTTGCAACACCGGCTTAGTGAATAACCCCCATAGTGCCATAATTGTAACCACCCAGGTCTATCGATTACAGTTTTATTTTAAAACATCCATCTACACTTATCCTTTACACTCTCACTCTTCCTAGTCTCATTAGGCCCCTGAATGTTCAATTCCCTCTAGGCTTGTGCACCGATTTTTATTTTTTGGTTCGATTCGGTTCGATTTGTTCGGATGTTAAAAATTTTCGATTCGGCTCGTTTCGACCGATTTCTGTTTCGATTCGGTTCGGCTCGTTTTTCGTGTACATTTTTTTGTTTCGGAATATCAACCATTTTTCGTGTTTTCGGGTCACTTTGCTCGTTTTTTGTATCGACTTTTTTCGTGATTTCGGAAATTTTCGTTTTTTCGGACCGTCTGTTCTCCTCGTTTCAAAGTGTCTAACTCTATTCGTTTTGACGTAAACTACTATGGTTTACTTTTTTTATCCTTTATATATTTTTTTATAATAAATTTTTGGTTTGC
Organism: Leptobrachium leishanense; assembly: GCA_009667805.1. Taxonomy (NCBI): domain Eukaryota; kingdom Metazoa; phylum Chordata; class Amphibia; order Anura; family Megophryidae; genus Leptobrachium; species Leptobrachium leishanense. The sequence continues at coordinate 17,419,293 of CM019063.1, read as the reverse complement.
TTTTCGGATCCGATAATTCATTCCGTCGATACGATAATTCTGGCGATTCTATCGTGGTTTTTTTTTATTAAATAAAGATCCTTTTTTTCTTATGAATATACATTTCACAACTTTATTTAATCATATTAAAATGGTATGAAAGCCAAGGAACAAAAAAAATGAACAAAACGATTTGAAAAACGCTAAACTGACCCGAATGCCACAAGAAACAAGTGATACGCATTTACAAATACAAAATTTACAGAATCAGCGATATAACCGATAATAGTTAAATATACGATGTCCAGAATTACCGAAATGGAACCGAAATCACGAATGGAACCGAAATCATGAATAGAGCAAAAATAAATTTCGATTTGACACATTTCAAGTCCATTCGAAAAATCCGAAAATTTTTCGTTTCGGCTCGGAAAACTTTTCGGATCTGTCGGTTTTCGGGTCCGGTCCGATTCGGAAATTCGGCCGAATCCGAAGACACGAATCGGGAAATTTCGTGAAAATTCCGAAATTCCGAAACCCGAAACGCACATCCCTAATTCCCTCATCACAAATTCCATCCGGTAAACACCATCACTTTGTGATCCCCTTATAACACAAACATTCAATCCTGCTCCCCTAATTTTTAAGGCATGAAGGATGACTTTACACTTGCTATGTAAACCTAATCAAATAATAGCTTTACTTGTGGTCACTGACTGTAAGATCTCATGAGATGTATGGTAGGATCATATGGTTTACTATGGACTGCAACTCCCAGTGCGCAGATGCAGCAATTATGGAACCTTGTCTGCATTGACTTTTCAGGACGCACAGGTTGAGAGCTAAGTCATCTATACCTCTGTCTTCAAAACTTCTTAGCTCCAGGGCTGGGAATTCTGCAACCTCTACATTGATCAATAGAACAGAGATAATTGGTTCCGAAGCCTCCCACTGACAAACATTCGTATTGCTGGCAGAGAGAGTGCGTTGTCTCCATAGGGTCTCGTCAATACCCTCTGCATCTCAGATTTAGGGATAAGAAAAAAAGATGGTGTATTTGAACAAAGTTGTTTCAGGCTAGATTGCAGCCTGGACAGTAATCAAAAAACACATGGAAAAGTAATATCTTCATAATGAGAGGTCTGAGAACTCTCTGGGTCTTACACACAGATTATCAATTTGGAATCAGATGATGGAATGGATGTGGTTTACTGGTTTAGTGAAGACACTAAATGACCTGCAAACGTACCTGGGTGTATATAGAAATATATATATATATTGTGAGCTGGGTCCCATTAAACACATGGGGCACTGTGGCGGATTAGATAGAGATAGATATCTATCTATTTATAGATCTATATATCTGTATACATAATCGCCAAAATGTTGCACAGCTGACTAGTGAAAACCTCAGTTTCTAGTGTGTTCTAGAAAAGTAATTAAAATGTTTGTCTCTTTCCCCCTTGGATGGATATCACAGGTTAGGCTCTCTTTGATCTACATGATCAGAGTGGAAATGACCCATTTGGTCAAATGGAAGGTCCCTTGTCCCCTCTCTGCAGGAGTCCACAAGCCGTTCACACCTTGGAGCTCCTTTGCAGACTCCGCGGCAGCAACTTGTAAGTGATCACGCAGATCAAATAAGCAATCATATCCTTTGATCGCTAGAGACATCTCTGGATAAGTATTAATTACATCTGTGAACTAAAGTGGCAGAAACAGTGAACTGAGCATGCCCACGGGGGGAATTCTAGGAAATGTACGGGGTGGGCTGTACCATCTATGGGTTGTATTTTGAATGAACGGGAATCTCTATAAATTTTGAAACGCGCCATGTGGCTTGGCTTTTCAAATGGGGTTCACGTAAGTGATGATCTGCCGATGATTCCAACCTCCAACCCCAGGATTCACAGATGTCCTTTAGCTTGCTGACGTGTGAGTAAGTTCTGTGCTTTAATCCTTTTATTTTCTTGCAGCTTTTTGTGTGTGTAAAGTGTTAATTATCCTGTCTATTTTTCTGTAACCAATGCACTGTGATATATATAATTTTTTATATCATAATAAAATCTAAAACTTATTAAGCACTGCTTCTGCCCGATATTCGATCCACGCTAATTGAAGGACTGGATTATCATAGAGATTTTCCTTTGTTTAAGTTCGAGTCTATCTACCAAACGGTGAGCTGTGGTGGGGTGCAGGCGCTGTACTGTTCTCCTTTTGTGGGGTGCATAATCAGAGTCTCAGACCAGCTCTGATTCAGGTAGGCATCCTGGGAAAAAGTCCTGGTCTGTGGTGGCAGTGTGTCGAATAGTATAAGGAAAGTGGGTACAGGGATTGTGGGCAACGTAGTCAGTATTCCGGGTCGAGTGTAGACGGATACTGCGTTGCAACCCTGTGATCATTTCATCAGGTGGCATGCCCATCTGGTGCGAAGGTCTTGCCGGGATAGTTAGGAAAGCGCGCACGGGGATTGTGGGCCGCGTAGTCATTATTTTGGGTCTGGTGTCGACAGATAGTGATTTGCTTAAGCCTGCGTTTCCTTCATTGCGGCGCGCGTTACGTGACAGGCAATATCAGCTGCCTACAGCTAAAACAGGGATGTAAGGGGAAAGATTTGAGTTTGCTAATCTCCCCTTAGTGTCCCCATTTTACCTGTAGATTACAGGGTGCTGAGTCCAGCAGCTTGCCCCATAGCGGCCACTAGCCTCCAGGATGCTCGAGGCAGCGCTAAAGCACCGTCGCAAGCATCCCTTAGGACTCCATGGAGGCTTCTCCTGCCGGGTCACATTTATGTGAGCACTAGCTTTAAGGAGGTGATAGTGCCCATGGTCTTTAAGAAAAGCACAGTCCTTTTTATTTCAAGTTCTGGCAAAAACAAAATAAATGTAAACAGCAGCATAGCATGGGTTGTCAGCGCCCGGGGCAAGGCAAGAATTGTGTGCCCCCCCAATCTGTGGAAACGGTAACATGCCCTTATTCCCTTCTACCAGCAGAGTATTGACCCCCTTACCCCACAAGCACATGTACTGCATATTAACAAAATACTGATATAATAAAAAAATTAAACACACATGCCCCCCCACGCTACGCCACTGCTACCAGTCACCCTGTCCCAGTATACCCTAGTATAGTTCCACTCCCACACTATACCCAGTCGATCTCTCCCAGTACCCCCAGTCACTTTCACCCTCTCTCAAAGTACCCCCAGACACTCTCTCTCCCAGTACCCCATTCTCTCTCCCATTAACCCCAGTCACTCTCCCGGTACCCCCACTTTCTCCCAGTACCCCAGTCACTCTCTCCAAGTACCGCAGTCACGCTCTCCCTCAGGTACCCCCACTCTCTCTCTCCCAGTACCCCCACTCTCTCTCTCCCAGTACCCCCACTTTCTCCCAGTACCCCAGTCACTCTCTCAGTACCCCACTCTCTCCCTCAATACCCCACTCTCTCTCAAAGTACCCCAGTCACTCTTTCTCTCCCAGTATCCCCAGTCACTCTCTCCCAATACCCCCAGTCATGTTCTCCCTCTCTCCAAGTACCCTCCCACTCTCTCCCAGTACCCCCACTTTCTCCCCGTACCCCTCTCTCCCAGTACCGACAATCTCTCCCAGTACCCCCACTTTCTCCCAGTACCCCACTCTCTCCCTCTCTCCCAGTACCCCAGTCATTCTCTCCCTCTCTCCAAGTACCCCCAGTCACTCTCTCTCTCCCAGTACCCCAGTCACTCTCTCCCTCTCTCCAAGTACCCCCAGTCACTCTCTCTATCCCAGTACTCCCCGTTCTCCCAGTACCCCAGTCACTCTCTCTCATTACCCACACTTGCCCCCCACGCTACACCACTGAATGTAAAACAAAACCTAGGTCATCTGAGCTCTAACAAACACAAAAACCACTGACTACAAGGGGGCCGACTTATCCACAGCCATATTTTATTTATTTATTTATTTATAAAGGATTTTACCAGGAAGGATACATTGAGATTTCTCTCGTTTTCAAGTATGTCCTGGGTTCAAGAACATTGAAGTGTTACAGTTACAGAAATACAAAGTAATACAATGCAAGATATTAAAAAAATAAAAATAAAAACACAAATATACAGATTAACAGAAAATAAATATGTAGAAAAATAGTCATTATGTTACGTGTATACAGGTGCATTCTGTATTGAGGTATGTTAGTAAAGAGCTCTTGAGTGACTTAAGACTGGGGGAAGATTTGATGGTGTCTGGGAGGTTATTCCATAATTGCGGTGCTCTGTAGGAAAATGAGGATCGAGCCACTGTCTTTTTGTATTGTGGTATTGCAAGTAAGTACTAGACAACAATACACACAGACCTTTTCCTTTTCATCCAGCTCACAGAGACACATGTAAACCCTGAGGTCTGTGGGTTTTCACGTGTCTGAGGTCTGGTGCGGGTATACATACTGAGGTCTGGTGTGTGTGTGGGGATATATATCTGAGGTCTGGTGTGTGTGTGTGTGTGTTTGTGTGTGTGTAGGCCTGTGTAGTGGGTAAATGCCATACATTTCAATATTAACATAAATTGGAGAGGATTTCAGCAAAATCCTAAATTATTTATTGGAAAGTGGTCACATGATATTAGATAAAAGTATCGGTACTCGGTATTGGTGAATACCTGAAAAAAAGTATTGGTACTCATACTGTTGTCTTTAGCTCCAGGGACATTATAACTCACCGGCCATTATAGTAGGTACACTTGTTCAATTGCTTGTTACTACAAATTGCTAATCAGCCAATCACATAGCAGCAACTCAATGCATTTACGCATCTAGACGTGGTGAAGACATCTTAATGAAGTTCTTAACGAGCATCAGAATGGGGAACAAAGGGGATTTAAGTGACTTTGAACGTGGCATGGTTGTTGGTGCCAGACGGTCTGGTCTGAGTATTTCAAAAACTGCTGATCTGCTGGGAGTTTCGCACAACCATCTCTAGGGTTTACAGAGAATGGTCCGAAAAAGAAAATATCCAGTGAGCGGCATCTGTGAGGCCAAAAATGGCTGGTTGATGTCAGAGGTCAGAGGAGAATGGTCAGACTGGTTTGAGATGATAGAAAGGCAAAAGTAACTCAAATAACCACTCTGAACGCACAATACGTCCAACCTTGAAGCAGATGGGCTACAGCAGGAGCAGACCACACCGGGTGCCACTCCTGTCAGCTAAGAACAGGAAACTGAGGCTACGTTTCGCACAGGCTCACCAAAATTGGGCAATAGAAGCTTGGAAAAACGTTGCCTGGTCTGAAGAGTCTCAATTTCAGCTGCGACATTCAGATGGTAGGGTCAGAATTTGGCATAAAGAACATGAAAGCATGGATCTACCCTGCCTTGTTTCAACAGTTCAGGCTGGTGGTGGTGCGGTTATGTTGTGGGGGATATTTTCTTGGACCACTTTGGGCCCCCTAGGTAGGAAGTGGCATTTAAACAATGCCCAATTGGTACTAAGTATTGTTGCTGATGCTGACCATGTCCATCCCTTTATGACCACGGTGTACCATCTTCTGATGGCTACTTCCAGCAGGATAATGCACCATGTCACAAAACTCAAATCATCTCAAACTGGTTTCTTGAATATGACATTAAGTTCACTACACTCCAATGGCCTCCACAGTCACCAGATCGCAATCCAATAGAGCACCTTTTGGATGTGGTGGAACGGGTGATTTGCATCATGGATGTGCAGATGACAAATCTGCAGCAACTGCGTGATGTTATCATATCTATAATCTCTGAGGAATGTTTCCAACACCTTGTTGAATCTATGCCACGAAGAATTAAGGCAAATCTGAAGGCAAAAGGGGGTCCAAAACGGTGCTAGCATGGTGTACCTAATAAAGTGGCCGGCGAGTGTATATTGCAATATAAACGTCACAAAATGCTGAAGTGGTTATGGTGCATGGAGTATCCCTTTGCGTGACATTTCATAGATTCAATATTGCCAATTATTATTGCCCATTATCATCAAAGGTTTAAATTCCTGTTGAGAGAACATTTAAAACCGGAATATTTCAATAAAAAGTTGAGCTTTTGTATTATAATCTGCTGAGCGCATACACCGACTCATATTTTGTAAGTCAGTAAACAGTTTTTCAGAATTTTTTTGGCACTCTGCAGGAGGTTTACACTTGCATGGAACATAAGCTATTTTTGTCGCAAGCCTAATAGTTTGCCCATTCCTAACATGTCCGGGAAAACACAATTTAATAATGCAAATAGTTCCCATGGCAGGATTTGCTTTTCTGCCTTTCGCCATTTACAGCTGTGCGATAAATTAATACTGTCAGCTAAATTGGTAGCAAAGTGAAGCATTCAGAATCTCTACAAGGCGTCCTGGCACCGGATTGTCATCGTAGAATAGAAAACGGTAGATAAAATGGTGATAATCTGAGGACAGGGTAAATCAGAGGGATATGAAATGGCATTCTTTATCACAAAATCCCTTAATAGAAGTGACAGAAAATAGAAAGACACATATTGTGAGCAATCATCCAGGCAGATAGCCTGATAAGCAAAAACAGTCAGGGCTTAGTCTGTATTAAAAGAGTATGTGGAGTCAGAATGGTTTAGAATTGCACCATTTTCCCTGCTGCATACAACAGGACAGCAATGGTTCTCAGCTAGGTCACTGCACATTTATACTTTCCATAGAAGCACAAATGTATCGGGAGCCTGTGAATATCCTGGTGTTGATATTTGCATGTGCTAAATAGCATAAAAACACTTAATAGTAAAAGTATAACACACCACTGGTCCCTCAGTGAAGCAGAGGGATGCGATAAGTCAAAGGATAGGGAGAACAAATAGTTCTCCACTGTCCTTCCTTCGTAAAGAGCTGCCATCCGCAGTCCTACGAGATAGTTTTCACACAGCTCTCCATGGAGTAATTACAGGAGCAGATACCAGCAGTAGCTGCATGGCCACCCGGCTGATATAATTGTTCTGGTCAGAAAAAGAATCAGTCTGGCCACAGTTAGAGTTTGACTCATAATCAATCCAGCGATCTAACCCAAAGACATAAAGGTTGTGGCAAATTTATATTACTGCTCCCCAATATTGGCCGAGCCAGAAAAGCTTCCTGGAATCTTTAAACTGAATGGGGAGCTGCAGACTGGGTTTGTTTGGCATACGGAATTGTAGAAAAGGTTATCTATTGTCATGTGGTCTTAATAATCAGCATCTGGTACCTTGGACACAAGAATTGGGTTACGTTGATAAGGCTAGTCTACCCCCCCCCCATCGGAAGTCTAGAATGGACAAGCTAAAATAGTAAACACTATCAGATTTACCATGTATCTAGGAAGGAATCACCACTTCCATCTGCAAAAGGTTCACTTCTGACTAAGTTCTATTTACTCAGAAATCTGATCCATGGTAAGAATAGAGGATTACTGCTAGGACATATAGTCCTCATGAGAACTTCTTACATCCCATTTAAGTCATTAATAAAACTCATTGAAGACTTTACTCAGTATTCTTAATCACTGCTGTATGAGGGAAACATTAATTGTGTGAACAGTCACGCGACCTCAGTGAACATTTATAAAATTAAAACCAAGACACACAATTCACTGGCTCTCTGACTGACAGGGCTTCTGGGTTGAGCTGCATTAGCCTATTTCGGAGTTCATAATTTAAAAAAAACAAAAGCCCTAACAACACAGTTTTAGCAACTTGAAATACAAGGTCAGTTTCCTTTTCCTCTTACCCTAATTTCTTTAATGAGCTTAACGTGCACTACCTGTCATACAAACCGGCTAATTGCCAGGGTCAGTATCCTACAGGCCACTATTCCGATCCATCCTGTTCGGAACCTCAGCTTGTTAAAGAAATGCTATCACAAATGTAGTCCTGTGTTTAATTTGGCTCTGAGGACTGCAGCTGTTATGCCTCTAGGGGGAGCCAGAGGACAATGTATGGGAACATACTTTATTGGACTCATGGACCACACCTCCCAGAATGCCCTTACAGGAAAAAGGAAGGACCCAAGCTAAAAGAAACAGGAAGTAAAAAGCATGCATGCAGCGTGGGCAGAACAAAGTGAGCAAAGAGAGTGAGCAGTCAGATAAGAGAGATTTTCCAGGATCTGTGCAAGCTGGAGCACAGAGAATCAGCAGCATCCAGTGCTGGAGAGTGTACCTTGGTCTGCTGTATATTGTGCTGGACTGTTCAGGAGGCGAGTGTGTTTGAAGAGGGGCCCTGTGTTAAGGAGGCCGCAGGCAGAGGGATTTGCTGGCGGCATTGACTTCAGGCAGAGGAGATTCTGCATACTGCGTGGGGAAGAATTGATCCAGAGGCTGCAGATTGCTACAACGTTCAAGAGGCCTTCCTGGGACTGTGAGCAACTGAAGTTGTGCGGTAACGAGCATCTTTTCTCTCTGTCTCGCTGACAGCATTCTATCCATCTTTACACTAACTAAGAATCACACAGCTGCTGAGCGGATTTTACCCACAGCCTTTCCTGTACTGGCAGCTACGTTATGCTAAAAGGGCCCCATCTCTTATGTGCACCAACTGGTACCCATCATCGCTGTCATTAGGACGAAGATCAGGGTGGTTCCAGGTTGTTTGGGAGGGTCCTGGGCTGGGAGGTTAGAGAGCAGTTGGTGTGTCTAGTTAGCTACTGTATTACCTGAAATCCTTTTATGCTGCCACTTGCATTTCAATACAAGTTTATATTGTTTATTGTACCACTGTGTAGTTGTTATTATTAGGTTCCTGCCTGGGCAAACAGTCCATGCCATGGATGCCCAGACAGGTGGAGGCACTGCCAACACTATGTATCCTTATTCCCAAAATGCGGAAACTCAGGACCAACAGGTAAAGCAAGAAGGTGTAACCCAGCTGGAGGGTGCCAGTGGGGGCGGCCCCCAGCGGCAAAAGAGCGTTACAGATGGAGGCACTGCTGAGATGAAAAAGGATACATTTTTCCACCTTACATTTGAGCCACGACCCACGGTGTCGTTTGTAACTGAGTGGGCTATTAATCAGAGGATACCCATATACCAGGCCCTGATGGTATGCAATATACCACCCCAAGGACAGGCTATGCAATGCATTCGCGTGTTAGAGAATCTTATACCAGAGACTATGGTGACCATCAAGGATGTGTTGAGAAACCAAACAGGAGAGAAATATATCCTGGTTTATGCATTGAAGGATCTCAGGAACTGCACAAAGCCAATAGGTCTTCATTTAAGCGATGAACTATCAGAGTTTTGTCCGATTGTATATGCCGGTGTCAAAGAAGAAGCAGGGGCCATTCCAAAGAGATGGGGTGGAATAGGTAATGTCCGATGCCAAGAGGAGAAGAGGCTCCGTGTCAACCACATTGATTTTGTGGATGAAATACCGACCACGTCTTCTAGACCTAGCAATGTGCCAAACCCAACTGAGGCTAGTAATGGCGATATACCAGATGTACTCAGGAAACTCTCAGAGGCAATTGTGACAGCTAATCATACTCATAGCTATCGCAAGTTGAGGGTATTCTCAGGGATGCAACCCGTTCCATCGGGAGAAGAGAGTTTTGAAATATGGAAGCGGAATGCAGCACAATTGCTGGGCGAATGGACCTGTACTGATGCTATGAAACGACAGAGAATAATGGAGAGTCTGCGGTCCCCAGCTACGGACATTGTGAATGCACATAAAATCTTAAAAGGAGAAATTGAGTCTCAGGAGTACCTACTGGTATTACGAGCATATGGAGATGTGGAGGATGCTGAAAGTCTTCTTAATAAGTTCTATAATACCCGTCAAAAGAAACATGAGAGGTTGTCTGACTATGTTACCAGATTGCAAGTGTTTTTGGGAAAACTGATGGAAAAGAATGTAGTGTTACCTGCTCAAGCTCATGTGAAATTGACAAAACAAGTATTGCGGGGTGCCTTGTCCGATGACCCAGTAATTGTTACTTTGCGAGCAGGACTGACTAAAGAAGATTTAGATTTTATATTGCTCATAACCCAAGTGAAGGAGATTGAGAGTCAGATATTTTCTCCTGCCACCTCCAAAGAAAACCTGACGAAACCTCGGGAAAAAGAGAACACTGAAATGGCTAGCCTCAGGGAAAGACTAGCAGAATTAGAGTCTCAGTCACATCCTCCACGGTCCGAGCAGGATCCGAAAAGGGCAGAGCCCACCGGCTGACTCGAAATCAACCAAGGGAGAGGAAATGTTTTACTTGCGGCCAGCCAGGACATTTTGCCAGGGAATGCCCTGCCCCTTCGGAGAAGAAGACGGGCATGTGCTAGTGATAGGACCCCTGGAAGACAGTACAGTTTTCTCAAAGAAAATTAAGAAAAAAAGAAAACTGGACTAAAAAAAGAGCTCCTCGTTTACAGGCCAATCCCAAAGTAGGGCCCAGGTCTATCATCCATGTACTAATCAATGGCATCTATGCTTCAGCACTGTTAGATACTGGGTCACAGGTGACTATAGTTTACAGGTCATTCTATGAGCAGCATTTAAAGCATCTGCCTTACTGCCCACTGAAGAGATGCAGCTATGGGGCATGGGAGATCAAGTCTGCAAGACTGATGGAAGCATCAAGGTCGCCATTAGACATGTGCACAGCACAAAATTTCGTTTTGAACTAATGGATTAGTCCTAAAATGCAATTTATTTAGTTGCTAAAGAAATTCGTTTTCAGTTCTTTAGTATGAAAACTAATTTCGTTCATCCGAAAACCAATGGATACAATTACTATTGTAGTGGTGGCTCCGAGGGCTGAGATCGCTGCTTGTTACAGTATCTCTCACTCTCAGCACAATGTGGACCATATTACATAGTTGGTGCTAACTTAACAAGCTGTTGTAAACTTCCCAGAGCTTTATAGCCTATGGAGGTTTTAGTTTACAACAGCTCTGGTTAAGGTAGCACCACATTGTAATACTGCCCCGTATCAGGCAAAGCTGTTACAGTAACTGACTGCTGCTCATCACAGTGCTCAGAGTTTCTGTAAAACTAGTAAATAATATTTTTATATATAAGAGGTTAGAACAATATTATTTCCTTGTTTTACTGAAACTCTGAGCGCTGTTACAGTCAGTTACTGTAACAACTGAGCCTGATACATTGTACTGAGAGATAATGTAACAAGCAGCCGATCTCAGTGCTCACAGCCACTGGATTTAAAGGGCTAAAAAAAAGGCTCCTCTCTGTATAATGTTTAGAACATCCTCCTGCATCTTATACCCCTCTTTGTATAATGTAGATACAGCCTCCTGCATTAATGTCCCTCTCTGTATAGAACATTCTCCTCAATTTATACCTTTCTCTGTATAATGTATAGAACATACTCTGCATTAATTAATGCCACTCTCTGTATAGAACATCCTACTGCATTGGCATGTGGAGGGTGCAGAACTTCGGATGTTGCGATGTTGCGATCTTCATTGCTGGTCCTCCTTCACTCATCAATGTAATATCACAAAAAGGACTGAAACTAAAATGTAGTGCATTATTTTAGTTTCTTTCGTTTTTTGTACTGAGCAGTTTCGTTTCTCTTGAGTCATACTAAAACTAAATTATCCCAAAATTCGGACTAAATCGTTTTAGTACTAAAACGAATGCACATGTCTAGTCGCCATCACCATTCTCAGTTGAATACCGGAACAGAACAGAGCATGGAGTTGGAGGCCATAATCTGCCCAGACGTGAAGAGAGTTGTGCCCCCATCATACTCGGGACCAATGCCAGGGTGGTGCAGGATGTATTCAGAAAACTACTTGGGGAACGAGGGGTGCTTCACTGGATCATCTGATGGAAGTTAGTCCGCACCTTGGAGAAGAGTGTCAGCGACTGGCATTGCAGGCTAAAGCTGGGAAATGCCATTACATCGGAATTGGAGCTGTGTTCATCAGACCAGGTGAAACACTATCCCTACGGGCCTCTGCAACTCTACATGATGGAATTTTAGATGGCGGGCGACAATACTTAATTGAATCCCTTCCGGAGGATGACGCCCAGAAAGGATGGATGGTCATACCTGAAGTTAAAGACTGGAAGAACCACCGGGGGCAAGCCTTTCCGGTGATGGTGCAAAACCTAACTCACACTGAAGTGCGTATAGACCGGGGTCAGCTGCTGGGAGTGATCCACCTGCTAGACCAAATCTCCTCGATTATGGCAGTGACAGCTGAAGAGGGGAAGATGCCCGGGACTCCTGCGGATTTCAGTCTAGAGGATTCTCCCCTATCCCAGGAATGGAAGGATAGTCTCCGAACTAAACTCCAAGCCAGAGAGAGTGTGTTCTCCAAACAAGAGATGGATGTAGGCTGTGCAAAAAGTGCCACCCATGCCATCCGATTATCCAACTTTGCCCCCTTTCGGGAAAGATCTAGACGTATTCCACCCCGTGACATACAAGATGTCAGGGATATTCTCCATCAGATGGAAGGAGCAGGGATTATTACAGAATCTCGTAGCCCCTATGCATCCCCAATCGTAGTAGTACGCAAGAAGAATGGATAAGTCCGGCTGTGCATAGATTACAGGACACTAAATAAGCGCACCATACCAGACCAGTATACGTTGCCCCGGATAGAAGATCTGCTGAATGCTCTGTCTGTAAGTCAGTGGTTCAGTGTACTTGATCTAAGGTCTGGGTATTACCAGGTACCCATGAAGGTAGATGATCAGGAAAAAACCGCCTTTATCTGTCCTCTGGGATTTTACCAGTTTACGCGGATGCCCCAAGGTATCACTGGAGCTCCCGCCACTTTCCAACGTCTAATGGAGAAAACCGTTGGGGATATGAACCCTCGAGAGTGCTTGGTGTACTTGGATGATCTCATAGTGTTTGGGAAGACTCCAGAGGAGCATGAGCACCGACTATTGAAAGTGTTGGATAGACTTGAAGCTGAGGGATTAAAACTATCCTTAGACAAATGCAAGTTCGCTAGAAGCTCTGTCACCTACGTGGGACATATAGTTTCTGCCCAAGGGGTTGCAACTGACCCGGCCAAAATCGAAGCTGTGGTGAACTGGCCCAAGCCGGATAATGTTGGAGAACTAAGGTCCTTTCTTGGATTCTGTGGGTATTACCGTAGATTTGTGGAAGGCTACTCCAAGATAGCACACGAATTGCATAATCTCCTAAAAGGCTCTTTAAGTGCAGATGGTTCTAAAGTGTTATATTCCAGAGATTCCTTCGGGGAAAAATGGACCTCTGAATGCGAGCAGGCCTTCCTCACCCTGAAGAAGAAGCTCACTGAAGCCCCAGTGCTGGCCTATGCAGATCCTGAAAGGCCTTATGTGCTCCATGGAGATGCTAGTCTGGAGGGCATAGGAGGTGTACTACACCAGAGTTATGCTGAGGGACTGAGACCAGTTGCTTACATTAGTCGAAGCATAACAGGGAGTGAGAAGAACTACCCGGTCCACAAGCTGGAATTTTTGGCTCTTAAATGGGCAATAGTAGACAAACTTCATGATTATCTGTATGGGACAGAGTTTGAAGTAAGAACGGATAACAATCCCTTACTTACATACAGACGACAGCAAAACTGGATGCCACCGGACATCGATGGTTGGCGGCGTTGTCGAATTACCGTTTCCATCTGAGATATAAACCGGGCCCCAAAAACATCAGTGCAGATGCGCTATCACGGCGACCCGGGCTTCCTCCTCATCAAGAAGAAGAGGAGTGGGAAGAAGTCCCTGGACCTGGAGTGAGGGCTCTATGTAATACGGCGGTAGTTGTAGAACACCCAGAAGATTTTACCGAACTTAGGGGAATAGACTCCATTAGCTGTTCACCTGGAGTTGTGCCCGAAGCCTTCAGTGCTCCCATTATTCTACAGCATTGGTCAGATATCACGACAGCGGACAAGCGGAGAGCTCAGGCTCAAGATTGGCATGTAGGCAATGTCATCAAGGCCGTGAAGGCGAAGAATCCTAACCTTCTGACCAGTCTTCCCTCAGGACTGAAGGAGATATTTCGGCGAGAATGGAGCAAATTGCATCTGGAGGAAGGGTTGTTGTATCGGATTATTGAGTACCATGATCACCCAGATCGCAAGCAGTTGGTGCTCCCTCACCGGTTCAGGGGATGGTTCTGAGAGCCCTACACGATCAGCATGGACATCTTGGAATAGACAAAACATATGGTCTAGTGCAAGATAGATTTTTTTGGCCAAAGATGAGAGAGACGGTGGAGCAGTATATAAAAACCTGCAAAAGATGCATACAGAGGAAGACCCTACCCGTAAAGGCTGCACCCATGGGCCATCTTAAAAGTAATGGTCCCCTGGATCTGGTCTGCATGGATTTTCTGTGTATTGAAAATGACTCTGCTGGCATTGGAAATTGCTGGTGGTTACAGATCATTTCACACGCTACGCACAAGCATTTCCCACCAAAGATCAAAAGGCATTGACGGTAGCCAAGACTTTGTGGCAAAAGTACTTTGTGCATTATGGTCTGCCCAATCGGATACATTCTGATCAGGGCAGAGATTTTGAAAGTCGAATCATCAAGGAATTCCTGAGCTTGCTCAACGTTAATAAGTCAAGGACTACTCCCTATCACCCAGAAGGCGATGCACAGCCTGAGCGATTTAACAGGACCCTTTTGGATATGTTGGGTACACTGCCACACGTAGAAAAAAGAGCTTGGAGTCGGCATGTGGAAGCTATGGTGCATGCTTACAACTGTACGAGACATGAATCTACTGGATTTTCACCATATTTTTTAATGTTTGGGAGGGAAGCCCGCTTGCCCATAGATTTGAGGCTGGGAGTTTCTTCAGATGGGTTGAGTCTCGTCTCTCATTATCAATATGTCAAGTCACTGAAACAGAACCTTCAGAGAGCTTATGAATTATCTATTCAGTCTGCTGCTAAGTTGAATGAACAAAACAAGAGGCGCTATGATGCCAAAGTAAAATATAGAGAGATACAGCCCGGGGATAAAGTTCTTCTCCGGAATCTAGGGGTGCCTGGGAAACATAAGCTTGCAGATAGATGGAAAGACATTCTGTTTGAAGTGGTCGCCAAGTTGCCAGGACTTCCTGTATACAAGATCAAGGGACCAGAAGGTCGTATCAAGGCATGGCACAGGAACCATCTGCTGCCAGTGTTATACTCCCAAGAAGAGTTCCAGAAAGGAAATGAAGAGAGTGAGAATATATCCGCACCACCTGTAAGGGGCATGGAGGAGACAGTGCAAGACTGTAATGTGGAGAGAGCTAAAGAAAAGACCCTAGAATCCACTGACCACAGTGACGAGTGGTGGATGGTACAAGACACTTCTCAGCAGCCACCTCCCTCTCCTCCCATAGCCTCTTCTACATTGGATCCAAACAGCCCTAGTTTTGTGCCTGGGACCCCTGAAAGAGACTCTTGTATCATGGGAAAGCCAGGGCCTCAAGCCTCTGGTGACCTCCCCAACCCAATGGCAGGAGCCGAAGATTCCCAGGCACACTATGGACTTCCTCAGAGAGAACTGAGACAGGGCACTAGAGCGAGACAACCTCCCAGGGTTCTTACTTACGATCACGTTGGAGAACCTAGCTATGTCCCAGTGCCTCAGCTACACTGTAAAGTTGTTGATTTCCTGTATGCTTTTGCAGAAATGATGAATATGGGAACTCCTGTTTATTAGAGCAGACTTCAAGATAGTTGACAATTGTCTAGATAGGACTGTTATGCAGGACTGTCATGCAGAAATATATATGTTGCCGTTGTTTTTTTTTTTTGTGTGTGTTTTTGCACCTGGCTGGCCTTGCCAGTGGAAGGCAAGGAATTTTTTTTCGAGGGGGAGAATGTAGTCCTGTGTTTAATTTGGCTCTGAGGACTGCAGCTGTTATGCCTCTAGGGGGAGCCAGAGGACAATGTATGGGAACATACTTTATTGGACTCATGGACCACACCTCCCAGAATGCCCTTACAGGAAAAAGGAAGGACCCAAGCGAAAAGAAACAGGAAGTAAAAAGCATACATGCAGCGTGGGCAGAACAAAGTGAGCAAAGAGAGTGAGCAGTCAGATAAGAGAGATTTTCCAGGATCTGTGCAAGCTGGAGCACAGAGAATCAGCAGCATCCAGTGCTGGAGAGTGTACCTTGGTCTGCTGTATATTGTGCTGGACTGTTCAGGAGGCAAGTGTGTTTGAAGAGGGGCCCTGTGTTAAGGAGGCCGCAGGCAGAGGGATTTGCTGGCGGCATTGACTTCAGGCAGAGGAGATTCTGCATACTGCGTGGGGAAGAATTGATCCAGAGGCTGCAGATTGCTACAACGTTCAAGAGGCCTTCCTGGGACTGTGAGCAACTGAAGTTGTGCGGTAACGAGCATCTTTTCTCTCTGTCTCGCTGACAGCATTCTATCCATCTTTACACTAACTAAGAATCACACAGCTGCTGAGCGGATTTTACCCACAGCCTTTCCTGTACTGGCAGCTACGTTATGCTAAAAGGGCCCCATCTCTTATGTGCACCAACTGGTACCCATCATCGCTGTCATTAGGACGAAGATCAGGGTGGTTCCAGGTTGTTTGGGAGGGTCCTGGGCTGGGAGGTTAGAGAGCAGTTGGTGTGTCTAGTTAGCTACTGTATTACCTGAAATCCTTTTATGCTGCCACTTGCATTTCAATACAAGTTTATATTGTTTATTGTACCACTGTGTAGTTGTTATTATTAGGTTCCTGCCTGGGCAAACAGTCCATGCCATGGATGCCCAGACAGGTGGAGGCACTGCCAACACTATGTATCCTTATTCCCAAAATGCGGAAACTCAGGACCAACAGGTAAAGCAAGAAGGTGTAACCCAGCTGGAGGGTGCCAGCGGGGGCGGCCCCCAGCGGCAAAAGAGCGTTACACAAAGATGATGGTGCCCTGTAGGTATGTATAACAGCTGCATACATAGTTGTTATGGTGCCTGCAGTGTCATATATATATACACAGGAGCTCTGGGATGCAATTCTTCGAATTGCTGTGATGTGCAAGTGGCTTCTGCAATATTAAACACACTATATATATATATATATATAGCAGAAGGCACTTACACATCACAGCAATTCGATGAATTGCATCCCAGAGATCCTGTGCCACATTCCCCATATGCAGCAAGGAACTCTGGGTAGGATATGCAAATGATATCTGTCTCACTTTTGTGCATCTTATTATAGTGTGGAGACTTTTTATCTCACTTTTTGTCCTCCACTGCAACCCTTATAGATATATATATATATAATGAATTACCAGTACACAATAGAAAAAGGAGTGGTAGAGGAGGGAAGGAAGGCATAATGATCCCCGTACTTCCCACCTACTGCTGTATACCACCTATTGCTCACAGGATCAATAGAATCTGGGGTTAAAAAGCAAATATTGACACTCCACGGAAGTAGAACACATAATGAACAAACATTGAAACACAAATGAAATGAATTACCCATATGCATAAAACCATATTATAGCTGGTCTATTGTCAACTCATCAACAGCACATTGTTTGAAGCATGATAGACACTCTATGAGCATGCAAAGAAATGGTCAGTGGCAAGAGTGAGAGCCAATCATGTTTAAACAGTGAAAGCAAAATATTATTTTCTGAAAAGTTAATAGTAATATCATACCAGACACGTTTTCAAACTGGATCCAAAATGCAACTTCAACAGAGGAGGCTCATCTGTGGGGCAACTAGGGCAGTGCCCTACCATTTTTTGGGAGCAAATAAAACGTTTACAGGGTTATTCAAAGAGATCCGAATGGCTGCCGAAAGGGAAGCGAACACTGAAAATCAGCGTTCGGTTACCTTTCTTGGCCATTTGGCTATCCAGAGAGCAGGCAGTTCGCCAAATCTTGGTGAATTGCCTGCACATACGGTGCCTGTTCGAGGTCCGTGAAATCCCCATAAAAAAGCACTGCTTCGTCTATTCAGAGAACACAAACCAGCAGTGAAAGGTTCCCGAAATGCCCTGCCATTCGGTGGTTTAATTGGGCAAGTTAATTCAGGAGAATCCCATAGGCTTCAATGTTATAAATATTCCTGCTTTAATTCAATATCTAAAATACTGTTGATTATTATATTCTGCAGTAAAAAGTCTCTTTATTTATAGATTTTTTAGGATATTTTAAGCATTTTTCAGGATTTTTAAAAAAAAAAATCAGATTTTTAAACTTTTTTTTAACTTTACTTATTTTTTCTGTAACAGCCCTTTTTATTATCATTCCCTGGACCTCATATGTAAAATTCAGACAATTTCACTCAGTAGTTTCTTTGCAAACAGCGTTTCACTTTTCAAACATTTAAGCAAACTGTTTTTCTAATTTATTCACTGCATTCGTCTGCGGTGTCGGCTTTTTCCGGCGGCTGCGCTGCGTGTGATCGGCTCCTGCTCGGGTTTTCTGGCGTTTTCGGCGGGTTAATCCAGATGTTTTTGTGGGTTTCGGTGTGCGTTCGCCCTCGTTTTGCGGTGAGTGTTCGGGGGGTTTGCGGCAACCTTTCCCTGCAATTCAGGGACCCTGTGGTGCTTGCTGAATACACCGCAGGGTCGCTGAAATGGGATCGGCAAATTGAACCAAACTGAAGAGAACGAAAAGTCACCGAATGTGCGGTGGCTTTTCGATTCTCTTTGAATAACCCTGTTAGATTATATAATTCTTGTGAACTGTTGTGTCATTCAGCATGTGTCTGATTGATAAAATGTGCTATATTACTCTTATTTTTAGTACGGCAGCCTCCCTTGTATCTTCTCTACTGTTGCTAGGAGTAGTAACCTCCGCCTCACCCTAAAAAACCAAACACCTGAGCATTTATTTGGACACCATCTAGAAATCTGATAAAGTCGCTGAGAGGCGCAGTTATTCACCATCTGCAACTGGTCCGATTCACCTCTTTATTATAAAGATGATTCATCAAAAAAGTAGGAGAAAAATAAAATAGAAAATACCAACTAAGAATGAACAAAGCTAATTTCCTGTCAGAACAAAAGGAAAGATTTGGAAAAAGTATAACACATCATAAAATAGAATTAGGGCCCTGCGAAGCAAAAATTTCCGCTCGAATTGAATCACGAATCGAATCGGCTGTTAAGGTTCAAATTGAATATCGAATCGAATAGGTGAGTGCCGCCTTCCTTATTTATTATCTCCCCACACAGAGCAGGCCCCCCCATATAATTTATTATTTCCCACACAGAGCAGACCCCCATATAATTTATATGGCCAATTTTACTTTTAAGCCCCCTGGCCCACCCCTTTCCCCCGGCGGCCATCTTCTTCTGATGATGGTGAATCAATGATCCATTACCTGCAAAAGAAACACAATATAATGGTGATGGCGAGTATAACTACCCTGTCACTAACTTGGCTCAGGCCTGCCTGCTGATCGCTCCTTGGTCCCGGCCGAACACCTTTTCACAATGCAGCTTCCACCGCGCCCGTCGTCCTCAGCCTCCTCTGTGCATCATTTGACAGTGAGACGTCACTCTCACAGTCGCCAGTCTTGCTGGAGGGGGCGGCGCCTAGCAGCGTGCCTTTGGCAACCGCGCGCTATGCTTGCTGGGGATGCGGATCATGGCCAGACAAGCTCCGATACAGGAACTTCTAATAAGAAAGTGGTCGATTTGAAAAAATATAAAAATTGATCGGCAAAGTCGAATTCGAATCGAATACGTCCTGTGATTTGTTTTCGAATTGAATTTCGAAGTTTTGCAGATCCCTAAATAGAATGTATATTACACACCATATATACCTCAAACATGTCATCAGAGATAGTGAGCAGAGAACATCTCCCATCATAAATAACTACCCATAAAAATAGACAATAATGTTTCCTTTATTTATACAAGATGATTTACAAGGCTGAGTGAGGACACAAAACTGGATTATCTGCTTTACTTCAAATATGGTTTTGAAGCCAAGCTCCAGACACCTCAAAATAAACATTGCTCCACCAGATATCATCTTCACCATGAAAACACAGTTCCTCCTTTCCTTAAACTCACCCACCACATCCACAAATGCAATAAGATGAATAAAACATACACTCGATCCAACATGCTTCCTGTCCCTGTTTATATGTGGTGTACTGGTATGTCCTGCTCAGTGAGTAGATCGATCCACTAAACCCAGGGTATCTTCCTGGTGCCCAACCAGTTCTTACCCACCACTTACACATATACCTTCCCTGTCACGCTACTCCAACAAGTAATACTCTTCAGAAGTAGCTAAATAAATGTCAAACCCTGTAAGTATCGTGTTAATGCCTGCATGTAGAAGGAACCTCGGCAGTATAGTAACATCTTAACGGCTGATGACAACCAGATGTTTCATTTACAACCCATCAAGTTTAAAATCCAACACTCGCTTTCCATTTAAAAGTCATCATTTATGTCTAATTGGGTCCAACAAAATTCTAGACAAAAAAAAATATCGCCCGTCTTCAAGTGCTTAGAAATCATAGAAGCATAATGATTAAATGAACAGTAACCGGACGTAAAAGTCTACCCACGAAACGGACATTCGGGGCAGATCCAGACACAAGTCTCAGGAGCGCACGCCACTAATTTTGGGTAAGAGCTGGTGTTCAGTTTGCAGTGACAGGCATAGCTGGTGCCGGATGGCAGGATCCGCTCAACACACTCTCTCCAGATCATTGCCGAAAAGCGACTGTGTTCCTGCTGCTCAGGTGACACCTGACAGACCCTGCACAGCAATGCTCTGCAGTCTGCGTTGTGACACATGCACGGCCTGTCACTGAGAATTAAGCACCCCCAGTAATATCATGTTGCAGGTTCAGACACCCACTTATACCCATATGTATCCATGTAACTCATAGATACAAACACATCTATAGACACACACACATACCATGTAGGAAAGTCACTGGAGACAAGCTCCCAAACTAGGCTATTACCAGACTTCTTAGTTGGCATCACAAACTATAGGGCCATTTATGCCCATAAAAGCAAATTGTTCTCTTGAAATTATTTTTTTTCCATGTACAATGTACATGGTAATGATTGAAATCATTGCAAAGGTCAGACTCTGGCCTTTCCAACGAATCCTCAATTGACTATGCAGGGTGTATGGAACCAAAGATACAGAGGTTCAAATGTCCCCTGTATCCCCTATAATGAGTTCTCCGTTGGGGGGGGGGGAAATGCTCACTATCACAGAACAGAGTGACCTAAACCTTTGAAGAGCATTCGTACAAAAACTGAGGCTCCCGGCACTTCAAAAAGCAGTAACATAAAGGGAATCTGCAACATTTTAGCCAAAATCAGCATGAAAAATTATTATTGTAGCCAATACATCGCGGGTTATTAAATAAAAGTTCCCACACGAATTGCGCGCACTACAGCGGACGTGCTGCGGCCGTGTTGAAAGCCTCCCCATCAAAACCTACGACGCACGGTCGACGGGGCTGCAAAGCGCAATCCTCCATAGGAGGACCGAGCCTTGCAGTGCTGAGCACACTAACTGCGCTCAGTGAGGCGGCCAGACGAGCGTCAGAGTGGAAGAAATGTCCATTCTCATGGACGTTCCTTCCGCTCTTAAAAACACTCGTCTGACCCCAGACTTAAGGGGTAATTCAGAGAGCACTGAAATTTTGGTGCTTCCTGGTTCGGCGCATTTCAGTCCGCTTCGGCAATTCTATTTCGTTTAAAAAAATAATAAAAAGATGGTTTTCTGAAAATGAAAGGGATAAACGGTTGAAAAAAATAAAATAAAAAATAATATTGTTTTACAATGAATCCTATGGGATTTGCCTGTTTAAAACAGTCGAGCTGAATCATGGAAAATCTGGGCATTTCCCTGACATTTCGGTGCAGTTCGGCATTCTCTGAATAGATTAACCATTACCTCTCCATGGGACAATTTCACTGCTGCTGAAGATTGACGAATTGCATTGTATTTTGGCGTCAATTTACCAGTATTTGGCAAATTGACAGCTGAGTGAATAGAAAAATTGCCACAAAATTGCACCGTAGGGTGAAAATCACTGTTCGGTGCAATTCGGTTGTAAGTTTGTTGCTTATTGAATAACCCCTTAAGAGTTGCATCGTGCATGGCATGGTGCTCCGTTTACTTGTGACTAATTCTGGTAAATGCTCCCTAGTTCAACATGAAAACTCAAAACTAAAAACTTTGAATTCAAAGTCTACGAATACAAAGAAGCCTTAAGGATGTCAGACGAACGCAGCCTGAGCGCACTCTGCGTGCGCGCATTACGGACGGACGTACTGATGGAAGATACTGTAGACACCACATGGTCCGTGTTTTTTTGACGGACGTAGAAAAAAAAGAGAATTATGGGAAATAAAATTTGAAAAGGATATGAAATGCCATTGTGTGTGTCAAGGTGCTGGACGTCGCAAATACACTGTGTCTGACATCTCATCAATCACACAGAACGCTACACGGACGTGCGCACTCTGCGCGTCCATAGCAGTTTTACGCTCTTGCCTAACTTGCGTCCGTTTGCCACGTGTGTTGTGCGCGCGCAGTTCGGTGCGGACGCACTTAGTGTGTGGGTCTTTATTGCTCATGATTCTATGCTACGACGGACGATAAACTGTGCGGCAACACGGACGTGATCACTGCGTTCGTCTGACATTAGCCTAAAGGGACACTAACACTTACATAAGCATTTGGATAAGGGGCAGGAGGGTATTGTTCTAAATGCTAACTGAGATAAGAGATGGCAGCTGAATGAGATATGACAGGGAGCTTAAAAGACTTCTAATCTACCCCCTGGTGATGTCCTTAGAATATATCCCACACAAAAAATGCTGTGAGTTGCCTGCCTGACCCATAGACTCCATTATATGGTATATGGCTATTACCATACAGTGAGGACCAAGTGAGGTAAAGATACTGGGGGTTCACACAATGGATGCACCCAGTGACGCATTAAGTACAATATTTTCTTAACTAAACATACAAGAGAAAAACAAAGCACACCTAAGATATCAGCAACATGAAATAAATGCAATAAGGACATTTGGTGGTAGTGTCCCTTTAAAGAAAGTTTGTTTATATCAAAATGAAAAAAAGAGATAGTATTTTATCTGTGCAAGCCTATAGACATCACTACATTGTGTGGATCCTATTAGTGCCGCAACGAAGGGAAGAGAGCAGAAGACCTGAGGAAGTATTATTTTACCGGATGAGCTCCCTTAAGAGGCGACAAAGGTTAAAATAGTAAAGTTGTAAATAATACATGAGCTGGATCGACAGGTTGGTATCCTTGCCGGAAATTAAGTCTTTGGCCAAGGAGGAAATGAGTTTTAGAACAGAACCTGCTAGATGTGCCAAGAGGCTCACTAGAATGCTTTATTCACAAATACGTTCTGATTGCTTTGTTATTTTAAGGGTTAAAATGAAATTATTAAATATAAAATTATTATTAAAACTAGGAAAAATTAACTATATCATTTTAAGTGTTAAACATTTGCGTAGAATAGTAACGTACATCTTCAGGTATAGGCCCTTACCAAGACTGGGGTAAGCAGGGCCCTACGTCTTTGTAGCTCTCAGTCCAAGGGACAGCAATCCCCATTTGGGTTATAGATAGAGCGAGATCGACATAGGGGCTACTGGACTGTGTCTTAAAATAGGCCTAGAGAAAAGCTAAATATGTCAGCATCAATTACCACCAACACAATGAGATTAAGAGATGGGAGGTGAAAAGAATGGGGCCGAGGAACAACAGAAGGTGAGAAGGACACATCAGAGGTGGGATCTTCAGCTCCGGTCCTTGAAGCTTTTAATCCAACACTGGTCGTTGCTAGAATGAAAATAGTTTTCCCCTTTCATCCGAGTTGGTCAGTGGCTGCAGTAGGTGTAGAGAACATTTTGCAGTGTAAAGACACCTCTCGCAAGATGTTGCTGTATGCTCGTATGCTTCAGTCAACTGGACCACCATGAACCAAGTCCTACTGAACGGAGTTTGGGGTGTTTGTTACACCATTTTGGCCTGACCTCACCTTAAACAGACCCCATTTTCTGTAGCACCCTAAATTTATGATGTATATAGATAATGCGGGATATTCAACATCACTGGGACTAGCTACTACCCCAACATCGCCCTATGGTTACGGTTCAGTGATCCAAATAATTAAAAAGTTCCATCAACTTGGGAAATGGAGACAGAATTCTCAATAATAAGAGCATTTGCCACGTAACTTAGTGGAATGGCAACAATCTACCTTTACATGATGTGTTTCACACCCACGGTGTCAAAGGTGCTCAAACTTCCTCTGAACCAATCTTGTAATATTATGGTTGCTGAAAAGTAATTGTTGCATAGTAATAAAGTTTGAAGAGAAAAAAAAAAAAACAATGTCCATCAAGTTCAACCTTCCACATGTTACATATGTTGTCTTATTAATATTTTAAAAATGATGCATAGCCCCCGACTTGGCGGAGAGTTTTGCAAATTATTGAGAAAGTGCAAACTATGGTCCTACTGTCTGCTAGCGTGCACGGAATATTGCGTTCTTATGGTAATATATGGGAGGCCTGGACGGAAGCTGATTTTTCATAGTCTGTAGACGGGTTTTCAGAGGAGGACTCAGTTCACCAGATCTGTAATTTTCCCTTCGAGTCCTTTCCTTGGGTATTATCATCTGCCCTGAGCTAAAGACGGGATGCTAAGTGGAAAAATTAGCGTTCGCTAACTTCCCGGTTTCCCCAGCAGATCACGGGGCAGGCGCCGAGTCTGGCAGTCTGCCCCTTAGCAACCGCTAAGCTCGCGGATGATTGGGCATCGCTACAGCACTGGTCCCACCGAATCCCCTCCATGTTTCACATGAGTGGCAGGATCTCGCCTCTTGCGAGATCCTGCTGGTCCACGGAGTAATCGTGGAGGGAGACAGGGGACTTTCTTCCCCCAGTCTCCCTCTGCTCCCGGCGACCAGAAGCAGCAGATTGGGCCACCGTTCTCACTGCAGGATAAGAGGTGAGTATTTGTTTTTTTTTTGGGGGGGTTGTAAGCTGCAGGTAATGGATTCTACAGCAGTGCAATCCGTTACCTACACCTCCGAGCTGGTGGTAACTTTTTCGTCAGGACCAAGTGATCTTAACGCTAGTTAAGGCTAGGGTCAGACTAACGCATTTTTCACGTTGTCCGTGAAAATGTGCGTTCGAAGAATGGACGTATTTTTTCACAGAATACGCAATAGCGGTCATACTATGCGCAGTTTCATCCGTGATTTTGTACGGATCATCAATAAAACACTTCTTGCATCTGGACGTTATGTTGGCCGGACATTAGCAGCGTCTGACGTCTCCTAATCACGCACACACGCCGCTAGCGGGCGCAGCGCACTCTGTACGTCAGTACTAGTGGTTTAACGTTCTCGAAAAAATGCGTTCATTTTCCACTTGCGTTGCGCAGCCGGACTTTTGTGCGACCGTACTTCGTATATTGGCCGTCATTGCCCGGCATCTGCTGCTAGCACGGCCGTGATTAAGTGCGCCAGAACGCGCGTTCGCACTGCCTCAGTCTGACCCTAGCCTAATCTGTGATTTCACTTTGCGCTCCCCATGTTAGGTAAAGGGAGCACAAAGTACAGTAAACTTTTTTAACCCATTAGCGATTCAAAGGCGTTCTGGCTGCAGCGCTATAACCTCCTTTTACCCCTTAGTGACCGGGCGGTTTTACACAAATCTGTCTTTTAGTGACCGCTGCTATTTTTACGTTTCTGCGCTGTTAGTGTTTAGGTCAAATTTTCCTCTTACTCTTTTATTCAACCCACACATATTATACACCCTTTTTCCCGCCATTAAATGGACTTTCTAGAAATACCATTATTTCCATCATATCGATTAATTTACTATAAAAAAAATATGAAATATGAGGAAAAAATTGTAAAAACATACTTTTTCGTAATTTAATCCCCAAAATCTACAACCACACAAAAAAGACCCCGGCTAAATAGGTTCAAAATTTTGTCCCGAGACTAGAAATACCCAATTTTTACATGCGTTTGCTTTTTAACCCCTTCACTGCTGAGACAGTTCACCTATGTGCGCTGCGCTCATTCTGACCATTTTGTGCTAATTATTTTTAGATGACAGCCTAGGTCCTATTTAATTAAACCCCCCCCCAGACAAAAAAAACTTTTCAAAATTTTTATTTTTTTTATTTTATTTAATTTTATTTATTTTTTTAATTTATTTTTATTTTTTATTTTTTTTATTAAACCAAACCTGGTCATGTTTGGTATCATTGGAAAGGCCATAATCAGGCCATAATCAGGACCATCTAGCTGCCATGGATCGGGAGATATGGGGATCCTTAGGATCCCATTATCTCTACATGGCAGCTAGATGGTTAACTGGCCCACTGACATTCTCACACATATGGTGAGGTTGTCAGTGGGTGGGGGGGACCTGGAGGCTTGGCTGACATCCAAGATGTCTGCCCCCCTCCAGGTTCGAATTGCGTTTTGGCGCCAATTGGACCGAAATGTGATCCGGCGGCGAAACAGTTAATGCTATACACCGCTGAAAAGGGGAGACTCTCCCATTTTCAGCAGTGTAAAAAGCATCTCCCTAGCTGCAATGGTTGGGGAGATAGAGGGCTCTGAAGGAGCCCCCCCTCCCCTCCATTGCTTTGCATGGGGATGCCTGCTGATGACGTCACCACGCAGCGTGGCGACGTCATCAGCCTCGCCTGCCCATGTAAATCACATGGGCAGGATTCCTCCCTGCCAGATTGCTGAGGGATCCAGCGAGGGAGGTGAGTATCGGGCGGGAGGGGGATTAGGCGCCGCTGACGTACCCTGTACGTCCGCGGGTCTAAGGGAGACCCGAGGACAGGACGTACAGGTTACGTCAGCGGTCCTTAAGGGGTTAAGCTAGCGCTAATGCTAGTGTTAGCTTGAAGGAGGTGATAGAGCCCCTTGTCTCTTAGGCTGGGTTCACACCTGCGTGCTTTTTTTACCCGCGCAATACGCGTGTTTTTTTACACGCGTATCGCACAAACGTAAAAAACGCGTGAACGCCCATAGACTGCAGAGTGAACGTGCTGCAAAGACGCCCCAAAGAAGCTCCCGTACTTCTTTGGGCAAAGGACGTTTTACAGTGCGTTCCTGCGCGCTGTAAAACGCCCAGATGTGAATGGGTCCCATAGGAAATCATGGGATTTCCATGTCTCGGCGTTTTACAGCGTGCAGGAACGCGCTGTAAAACGTTGAGGTGTGAACCCAGCCTTACGGGTGGGGGCACCCATGTCTGCTTTCTCTTGATCCTTTTATTGTGTTTGTTGTCTTTTGGTTCGTCTTTTCCTATTTATCTGTCTGAGTCGATACGTACGATCTCTCGGTACTGACTGAAAAATGTGGGATTTACTACTTGCTAGTATATCTTATTTTTCTGTTATGAAAGTGAGACTTTATGCTGTATTTTTTTGTACTGTTTGCCATTTTCGGAAAATAAAGAATTGAGAAAAAAAATGTTGCATAGGCTAGAGCTACTGTAAGAAAATGAAAACTTTGTAAAATACTTTTACTATGTATATAGTGTGTAACTTAAAAAATGGAACGGTAAATCGATGTAGCTTACATATTCCAATTTGGGGCTAGATTTAATTGATCTATATCGTTGAAATGATCTGGACTTTAATCTACAATTCAGGTTGTTTTTGGTTGGGAGATAAAACGCTCACCAGCATTTCGATTCCTATAAAGATTTCGGCTCATTTATCAGCAGTGTGTCTTTATTCGCTAATAGAAAATCCAGCTTCATCAATTCAATTCGGATTTATCGACAAGCCAATTTTTAAAACAAATGTAAAGTGCTGAAAGGGATGGATAAAGGAATTTTCAGGCAAGGAGACTAACGAGGTTATTCACTTAACACCGAACTTGCAACCGAATTGCACTGAACGGTGAATTTCACGGCACGTCGTCTATTCACTAAACTACTGTAAATTTTACAAATACTGGCGAATTGACGGAGAAATACTGTGCAGTTCGCTGGGCTTTGGTGGCAGTAAAATTGTCCCATAAAGAGGTAATGGTTAATCTATTCAGAGAGTGCTGAACTACACCGAAGTGTCAGAGAAATGCCCTGATTTTCAGTTCAACAGGCGAATCTCATAGGATTCAAATGTAAAAATGTAATCTATCATTTTTAAATTTTAAAAAATGTTCATTCTTCTCATTTTCAGCAAAAGGCTTTTTATTTTTAAGAACACCTTTTTGTAAATGTTATATTTTTTTTACAAAAAATTTTGTTCAATTTTTTTAAAAAAGGCATTTTTTAAATTCTGTAACAGATCTTTTTATTATTTTTTTAAAGGACCTTTTTATTATTTAAACCCATTTTAATACATTTTTATTAGTTTAAATACCTATTAAAGAATAGAGTTCCTTTTTTTTGCAGTTTGGTGGAATTCGCCAAGGCCACTTTGGCGACGTTCTCCAACCTTTTCACGAGGCTTTCGGCGACTTCATCTTCGGTGCACTACGGTGAGCATCCGATGAATAGCAAATTCATCGTACTGTCGGTGAAATGGAATCACCTAAGTGCACAGAACTAAGCTGAAATTTTGATGTTTAGTAAATAGACCCTTAAGTCATACTGAAACCTTCATCTACACCTTGGATTTTTCAAACATGCATTAGTGAAAAATCAATATTATGATTGCAGAAAATACGTTTGGTTTTTTTCGGACTTCTCTCCAGCCTGCTTTTTTCAGACTGGCATAATTTTTCGATTTCTGTCTTTGGCAGATTTCTTTTCAATTCAATTAACTTTTTTAAACTTATTATTAAATTATTATGATTTTTGTTACTACTATTACTATTAAATTATTATTATTATTATTAATTAACTATTATTTTTATTATTATTTATTTATTTTTAGAAAAATCAAACAGTCGGGGGGGGGGGTGCTGAAATATGTGATTGAGCCACCAGTTTTCAAACCATGCCATTTACAGTTTAGAAGTTGGTTCGGCGCCTTTAACATTTCAATAACCAAATATTACCTTCATCTGCAATTCATTAAATTCAAATCTTCTCGGCTGAGCATTTGATGAAAGCGCGTGATGTATCAGCTCCCCCGTGCTACAAGCCACTCTCTGAAGGTTATCTGTATAAACTCTCCAAATACATAGAGAAATATTACACGAGCCAAAATAAATGCTCGCGTTCATCACGTCCCCTTATGACTGTCTTACTGAATCATGAGGTTTATATTGTCTCTGAATTTATGCCAAGCTGTTATACGGGGTAAGTGGGTGCTGTTACGGCTCTGGTTTATATACCATAGATATGTGTTTATTCTTTCTGTACATAAAAGGGATCACTGGAATAAGCCGCAACAATAATATATAGCCACATTAGACGTGGAACATGTACCAGCATTAGGAGTTGGTGCGGTGCTTAGAAAATCAGCCAGCGTGATATATACCTATATAAATAGAAAGCAGCCGAGGGGCATATTGTAAGTGTAGAAAAACTGCAACGTGACGAACCATCACAAGTTTTCCAACAGCGCGCACACATGAATCTCCCTTCTTCCTTATGTACGAGACAATGTAATTAAATGGATATGTAGGTCCATTGAGATGTGAGTAACCCAAAATAAATATCATGGATTATTTTAAACCCCCCCCCCCGTCTGCTGCCCCAGGCCAACTAAGGTAAGTCAGAACCAGAGATATATTTAACATGAGGTTTGTTAGATATTACCAGAGTGTATTATATATAAAGGGGTATATCACCCAATCAAAAGTTCAAAAGTAGACTTGTGCACCGATTTATTTTTTTTCGGCTCAGTTCGGTTCGTTCGGATTTTGTAAACTTTTGTTTCGGCTCGTTTCGGCCGATTTCCGTTTCGGTTCGTTTCGGTTCGGTTCGTTTTTCGTATCGACTTTTTTTTCGTGATTTCGGAAATTTTCGTGTTTTTCGGAACGTCTGTTCTCCTCGTTTCAAAGTGTCTATTCGTTTTTACATAAACTAATGGTTTTTCGGATCTGATATTTCTGTCGATACGATAATTCTGTCGATACGATAATTATGCCGATACGATAATTCTGTCATTGAGATTTCTCATGTTTTACAAGAAGGATACATTGAGATTTCTCTGGTTTCCCAAGAAGGATACATTGAGATTTCTCTGGTTTTCCAGGAAGGATACATTGAGATTTCTCATGTTTTACAAGAAGGATACATTGAGATTTCTCTGGTTTCCCAAGAAGGATACATTGAGATTTCTCATGTTTTACAAGAAGGATACATTGAGATTTCTCTGGTTTTCCAGGAAGGATACATTGAGATTTCTCATGGTTTACAAGAAGGATACATTGAGATTTCTCATGTTTTACAAGAAGGATACATTGAGATTTCTCATGGTTTACAAGAAGGATACATTGAGATTTCTCATGTTTTACAAGAAGGATACATTGAGATTTCTCTGGTTTTACAAGAATGATACATTGAGATTTCTCTGGTTTTCCAGGAAGGATACATTGAGATTTCTCAGGTTTTACAAGAAGGATACATTGAGATTTCTCTGGTTTTACAAGAAGGATACATTGAGATTTCTCTGGTTTTCCAGGAAGGATACATTGAGATTTCTCTGGTTTTACAAGAAGGATACATTGAGATTTCTCTGGTTTTACAAGAAGGATACATTGAGATTTCTCTGGTTTTCCAGGAAGGATACATTGATGGGAATGATACAAAATTACAGAATCAGCGATATAACCAAAAAATACGATGTCCGAAATTACTGAAATGGAACCAAATCAGGAATGGAGCCGAAATCACGAATGGAACGAAAATGAATTTCGATTTTACACATTTCTAGTCCATTCGAAAATTCCGAAAAGTTTTAGTTTCGGCTCGGAAATTTGTTCGGATCTGCCGTTTTCGGATCTGAAAATTTAAGGAAAATCGGCCGAATCCGAATGCACGAATCGGGAAATTTTGGGAAAACTCTGAAATTCCAAAACCCGAAATGCACATCCCTAATTAAAAGTGATTAAATAAAAAAATAAAAATGTCAGGAACCTGTGGTTATTTTTCAAAAATCATTTACATTATTTATACAGTAAGAAATATTTAGAAATATTCCCAATGTATTCCTTACTGTAATAAACTATTTGTCAGGCAGATGAAGCCATCTACTGGCCAAGTGGAGTTACTGCAGTTCTCTGCGCTGTGCGGGACCAACTGGGCACCAGTGCAATAAAGACATTCCCCAGCTGGTTTTAAAATGTGTTAGTGCCTCCGCCGTCATGCCCATGATTCTAAAACTTGGGGGGGCAACTTCTGGAGCCCAAATGCAAATGAAATTTGTTTGCAGCTAGTGAATTTCAATTGCAATGATACAGCATAGCCGCCCTACATTGTGTCCACATTTATATCAGGTTACAGGGTGGTAATATCAGAAAGGCAGAAGACTCATCTGTACAACAACAAAAAGGTTCACCCAGCTTTTGAATCTTTAAAATAAGGTCATTATTTGGCGAGATTTATTTTAAAGAGAATCACAATGTAGATAGATATATAGAGGGTAAGATATATAGAGGGTATTCACTAACCTCTGAATTGTACCAGATGGCGAATTTGACCAAAAATTTCTATTCACGAAGCTGTCAATTTGCCAAATACAGGCGAATTACATCAAAATACAGTGCAGTTTGCCGCAATTCAGCGGCACTGGAATTGCCCCATAGAAGACCATCTTGTCTTCTATTCACAGAACGGTGAACTGCACTGAAATTCCAGTGAAATGCGTGGATTTTGGATGTTTCATTTCGACAGGTTTAGAATTCAATGGGATATAAATATCCTTAAGTTTTTTTTAAAAAAAAGTCAGTTTATTCTTTTTATTTTCAGCAAAAAGTCTTTATTTTTCAAGACTTTTTTTATTTATTAACCTCCCTGGCGGTCTAATTTTTTCCAAATTTTGTGTCTAAAAGCGTATCAATTTTTTTTTAAAGGAAACGTGTTTTTGTACATAGTTAGCCTGTAATAATTAGGAATCACGCACTGAAATCCGTGCAATCAAGAGTTCTTACTGGTAAAATCCTTTATAAATTAATTAATTAATTAATTAAAAAAAAATAGTAAATACACGGAGTTCGATAAAGTTTGAAACACGAAATAATAATTTATTATCCAAAATAATGCAATTAAATGATATTCAATAAAATACAACAAAAAACACTGAAATCTGTCTGAGAACAAGGGTGAGAAGATGTATGGTCTATTTCTTATCCTGTACTGCCCCCTAGTGGCCGTTCATAAACTTTTCCATTTGTATTCAGTGAGTTTTGTGAATGAAATTTGCTGCGTCCAGCCCCTCTGCATCATGTGACTCGCAGGGAGCCATCCAGGAAGCAGCTCGCTGCGATCACACTGCGGGGACAGCGAGGGAGCCAGGAGGAGGTGAACATCCAGCCCGAGTGTGGCTCGGGGTTACCGTTCGCAGTAGCGAAATTTAACCCCGAGTCACACTCGGGAATACCGCCAGGGAGGTTAATAGACCATTTTATTATTTTTTAAAGGACTTTTTTTATTTGGACACATTTTTACTAAGTTTTTATTGTTTTATACTCCTATTAGGAGAATAGGAATTATTTTTTTTGCAGTTCGATGCAATTCTTAGATGCCAATTTGATGCAATTCGAAGGTTGTCGCTGACGTCTGATAACTGCTTCAACGACTCCAATTTCAGCAAAATACGGTGACCATTCGCTAAATATTGAATTTACCATATTTTCAGTGAAATGGAAACGCAGAACAGTGGCAAAATGGGCCGAAACGCAAAGCACCGAACTTGCTCGGTATTTTGGTGCTTTGTGAAGAGACCCTTTTGTATTTCTTGTAGAAATGAACACTTATAGAACCTGTCAACTTTGAGACCACAGCTGAGACGAAGCCCTCTCCAGAGTCTTTTTTGTAACAGGATCATGTTGTGCTTTTTATTGTGAAACAATAAAACAAACTATTTTAATGTCAGCTTGACTTTGAGGAAGATAAAGGCATGTGCTTGCACTCGCGCTTCCAGGCGCAGTTCAGGATCGGAAGTCGAAATTCTGATGTTGAAAGGAAACACACTTTTTAAAACCATAACAATTATTTCAAGGAAGGATCTTTCGTGGAGTTCTATATGTGTTCAAAGCGCTGGTTCCTCTCTACATGGACAGAATCGGGAGGTTGAAGGAAAATATCCTTGTTTTATTCTCCTCAGAGGAAATCCACTTGTCGGATAACAAGCTGAAATTACAATCACTTACTAGAAGGATTCTTTGACACCAGAAGGCTCTCCTGATAACGAACATATATATAAAGTAACGCTGCTGTATTGTTTCCGGATGTCAAAGTAAAGCAACATTCTGTCAAATTAATGGGACCTCAGTGTACGACACCAGGGCTTGATAAACTTACAATTCATTAAACATTGCATTTTCAGTTGAATTTTGTTTTTGGAGAAAGGACTTTACCAGGAAGGATACATTGAGATTTCTCTCGTTTTCAAGTATGTCCTGGGTGTATTTGGGGAGATCATTTGAAGCATTCGCTGTGTCGGGTGATTTCAATTGCTTTTGTTTGACTTGTTAATTGCAAAACAGTTGAAGGTCTATAAATTTTGACAAACCCCTGGTTTGCAATGGGGGCTGAAGAATTTTGATTGCAGCAGTATATTCTATACACAACACACTCTCGTATTTAAACCCCTTACGTACACACACACACACACACTCTCACACACTAGGTGTCACGTCCTGTGTCAAGGATCTAACCCGGCGCCCAGCAGGGCTGTCATCGCTGCTCACTGGCTGGGTGATATTGAAGGAGGAATGGGATGGCGAAAAATGGTTTGTATTAAAATGATTATGTAACCTTAACTGATACAACTTAATACAGTATACAAAGGGTTAACCTGAACTGTTTGCAAAGCATTGAACCGTGTGCAAAGTCTTGAACCGTGTGCAAAAGAAGCTTGTCCAGGTGTCCAGCAGGCAAGACCCCTCAGGGCATGAGCCGAAACCACGATTCCTGAATAGATTCGAGGGAACGGCCGTTAATGAGATTCTGGTCTTTTGTTATCTGTTATCTGTAAATCTATACTACCAACTAAAAGGTTTCACGCGTCATCGGGGGCTATAAAATGTATATGCAAAAGTGCATCTGGACTCATTGCTGGTCATCCTGCCATGATCCACTGAGTCTCGGTGAATAAATCCTGCCTTCCTGAAGAATCTCTGTCTGGGTATTATTTCTCCGCCGCGGCACGAATTCCCTAAAAATCTGATTCCTACTTCATATGGTGCGTTGGCCGGGAAACCACTGCCCTGTCTTTTTGATCGGGCACCTGAGGGATCTCCTGCCGCGTGCGTTGAGGATTCCTGACGGACAGCGACTCAGAGGACCGGGGTGGACTGAACATCTTCGGTTGGCGCCACGGACGATTTTGTCTGAAATCAGGATCTTCACCTGCTCCCCGGTTCTCCTGTCTCTGTGACCCAGGTTGATGTCCGTTGACGAGTCTTCAGGAATTCGGGCCAGCGCTAGCGTCTGAGCGGTCAGTATACTGTATCCGTCTGTCTGTCTGTACCTTCTCCTATCTGGAGAAGAGGGGAGGCTTAATTACCCTCCTTCTCAGGTTCGGATCTCGGTATTGTGTGAGAGAAAGTCTGTGTGAATACGTGCGAGCCTACCCAGCTAGTGGGGAAGCAAATTTGAGAGTGGACCCTTACTAAGCGCGATTCTGCCCCGGGCGACCGCGTGCAGCCGCTAACAGGCGAACGTCTGAACTGTTGAACGAAATACCGAGTGTGTTACTATGGGTCAAAAGCATTCCCAGTACAAGGGGACGCCCTTGGGACACATGCTGGAAAACTTTAAAACCCTGTTTGGAAAGCATGATTATGGTAAACCCTTACGCCCGGACACTCTGGTTACCTTGTGTAGTCAGGAATGGCCCGTCTTGATCACCCAGTGGCCTCCTGGAGGATCCTTAGATGCCCCTTTAGTTCAGCGGGTCTATGATATCGTCACAGGTACTCCGGGACACCCTGACCAGTTTCCCTATATCGATGTCTGGAGGTATAATTGCAGAATAAAAAATAGGCTACAAAACATCTTGCCTCTCCAGGGCCCCCCAAAAGCCTGGCCCACAAGCCAGTATTAGTGGCAGACCCCGAAGACGATCCCCCTCCTCCTCCCCCGTATCGCATTCAGCCACCCGCAGCAGCTGATTTATCGCGGATCACGTCCCTTGTCACCTCTCCTTCTACTACCCTCCAGCCAGGGGACATCAAATGGGTGGAGGGAGATCTCGATAGAGCGGTTGTTCCAAACATATACCCGGAGCTACCCCTTGGGATTACACCTAAAAATATTTTATTTAGTCCCATCCAAGATTCCCAGAGGTTCCTGTCTGAAACCCCCCTGATCCTGACACCTCCCTCAAAAGCAGTAACCCGTCTGGATCATGGTATAAAGCAGCCCAAACAGATATTCAGTATGCCTGTACGTAGCCACATAGTTCCCGGTGATGAAGGTGGTGAAGTATTCACTTATGTCCCCTTTACCACCACCGATTTGTTCAATTGGAAAACCCACAGCCCCCCTTTCTCTGAGAAACCTGCTGTACTGACCAGCCTAATGGAGTCCATATTTGCAACACACGCACCCACCTGGGCAGACTGTAGGCAGTTATTGATGACACTCTTTACTACTGAGGAAAGAGGTCGTATAGATGCTGGAGCACTTAGGTGCCTGGAGAAAGAAGCCAGGGGCGCAGATAATGCTAATCCAAAGCAATGGGCTTCTGATCACTACCCGGGAACACAGCCCCCCTGGGACATTAATTCCTCGGTACACAGATATGATCTCCACATATACCGGAGAGGATTACTAGGGGGATTGAGAGCCGCTGCAAAGAAACCTGTTAATATGGGTAAAATAAGTGAGATCATTCAGGGGTTAGAGGAATCCCCTACCGCGTTCCTAGAATGACTCATAGATGCGTATAGGATATATACTCCCTTTGATCCCGAAGCAGAGGAAAATAGAAGGATGGTCAATGCCTCCTTCGTCAGCCAGGCCCAACGGGACATACGTCAAAAACTCCAGAAACAAGAGGGTTTCGCCGGCATGAACCAGTCTCAGCTAGTGGAGATCGCTAATAAAGTATTTCAGAATAGAGATTTGGAAAGGAAGAGGGACGATGGAAAAAGGATGAGGCAGAAGGCGGATTTGATAGCAGTAGCAGTATCAGGGATGACGGGTGGGACCATTAATTCAGGGACCCCTAGAGTAGACAGGGGTAGGGGCAGAGGGAGAGGTGGTAGACCTCCTTTAGGTAGAGATCAGTGTGCCTATTGTAAGGGTTTTGGGCATTGGAAGAATGAATGCCCACTAAAGGGACAGAAGGGGGGGGCAGTAAGTATGACAGAAGGACAGAGTCAGGTTAGAGGACAGATGGAGGACGGACGGTACAGGCGTGGGACCCAGGGTGGAGTTATGGCACTGGCTGACGAGGGAGTTGCCCCCTATCTTTCCCCTGCTTCCCATTTCCCTGAGTACTGAAGAGAACCGGGCTCCATCCCTCTTGGCAACAAGGAGCCCATGGTTAGATTTAATATAGGGGGAAAAGAAGTAGAGTTCATGATTGATACTGGGGCCGAACATTCAGTGGTCACCCAGCAAATGGCTCCACTGTCTGGTCGGTCCCTTACTATAGTGGGAGCGTTGGGCCAACCCATGACTCGCCCAGTCCTGGCACCCCGTAACTGTACCCTCGGCGGCCACCAGGTCCACCATAGCTTTCTGTATGTCCCTGAGTGCCCAGTCCAATTGATGGGGAGGGACTTATTGATGAAGTTACAGGCCCAAATTACGTTCCATCCTGATATAGGTGCCTCCGTATTATTTCATGCCCCATTAACTGCATTCCCTCCTAAGAAGGCCTCGGTGACTGACATTTTAGCCCTGATAATGCCCAGAGAGGAGGAATGGAGAACCTTAACGGAGGAAACTGGAGGGACACCTCTCCCGCCCCAGCTGCATGCCCCAGGGGTGTGGGCAGAGGATAACCCACCTGGCATGGCCAGAAACATTCCTCCTGTTTTAGTTGAATTAAAGTCTGGTGCAAATCCTGTCAGCATACGCTAGTATCACATTCCCCAAAAAGCAAATATTCAGACACATCTGGCACGCCTCCTAGAGCATGGCATACTTAAGTTCTGTGTATCAGCATGGAACACGCCCCTGTTGCCAGTCCAGAAAGCAGGAACCCAGGAGTATCGTCCAGTTCAGGATCTACGGGCTATGAATAATGCAGTAGTCTCTGTCCACCCCGTGGTACCCAATCCTTACAACCTCCTGGCCCTGATACCCGCCAGCACTACACATTATACAGTACTAGATCTAAAAGATGCTTTCTTTTGTATCCGCCTGGCCTCAGAGAGTCAGGCACTATTCGCCTTCCAATGGGAAGATGCAAGAACTGGCCGAAAAAGGCAATTAACCTGGACAAGACTGCCGCAGGGATTCAAGAATTCCCCTACTCTGTTCAGCACTGCTTTGGCCCAGGACTTGGCCCATTTTCGTTCTGATGCCCAGAGGGGTGTCCTCCTCCAATATGTAGATGACCTCTTGCTAGCCTCCCCCTCGTATGACACCTGCCTCGCTGCAACACGGAATCTCCTACAGCTCCTGTACGAAGCTGGATATAAGGTGTCACGCCGGAAGGCTCAAATATGCGCAACCTCAGTTAAATATTTAGGTTTCCATCTGCAAGGGGACCAGAGGATGATGGGTCCTGAAAGAAAGGAAACTGTATGTCGTATTCCCTTGCCTCGCTCCCGAAGACAGGTCAGGGAATTTTTGGGAGCAGCCGGATTTTGTCGTATTTGGATTCCTAATTTTGCCTTGATTGCAAAACCATTATATGCCTCCACAAGAGGGGGAGAACATGACAACCTTGGTATGGGGCCCTGATCAGACCGAGGCCTTCCAGACGCTAAAGAAGTGCCTCATGGAAGCCCCCGCCCTGGGGCTCCCCGACCACCAGCGACCATTCTGTCTACATGTCCATGAACACCTGCATACAGCTACAGGGGTCTTAACCCAATACCTGGGCTCTTGGCAATGCCCAGTCGCTTACCTGTCCAAGCAGTTAGACCATGTAGCAGCTGGTCTGCCCCCCTGTCTGCGAGCTGTGGCTGCCACTGCTCTTCTGGTAGCAGAGGCAGACAAACTGACTCTTTAAGGGGCCCTTACTGTATTCTGTTATCTACTCCCACAGCGGTAAAAGTTGCAGAAGTGGTCCCGTGGATACACCACTCCCGTCTGAAACCCGCTGCACCGCCACTGCCAACCGGGGATCCAAAGTGGAGAAGTCATCCTGATCCAGACAATCCTCTGAAACTGCGTCTCACAGCTACCTTCTGATATCAGCAAGTGGGTGGTTTTCAGGGACACAATAAGGCCTGACCACCTGCCAGCGAGGGAAAAGACGGGTAGCCAAGAGGTTACCCATGAAAAATTGTGTCTCACACTCTCTTTTTACTGACCTACTCATATCCACTAGCGAGTGATTTCGAAGGACATAATAACGCCTGGTCACTTGCCAATGAGGGAAAAGACGGGTTTTTAGCCCAAAGGGCTGCCCGCGAAACTATTCTTCGCAGATCGTCTACTCTGCAGCCCTCACTCCGGAAGCTGAGGTGCCTTCGCACAGTCGAAGAATGGAAGGGAACAGAAGAGCAGGAATCCGAAACACACATACTGTAATAATTGTCTCTGGTGTTCTTACATTATTAACAACTGTGATTGTCCTGTACATAGGCCCGTACACTCCTCCACTCGAATTGAGTAAGCCCCAGGTATATCATCGTGAAAAACCAGCAGCTGAAGGCCTTGTGCAGCACCGTGAAAAACGAAGCCTAGTAGCCCAGAATTTATTAATCAAATATAAATATGCTTTTGCCAACCGATCAGGCCATGAAGCCTGTTGGGTCTGTAGTAGATTACACCCAGACACTATGTATATTCCCCTTATGGCAGTACCATGGTCCTATGAAAATGAAAGTGAATCTCTAACCCCTGCTGGCACCTCCCACTTTCGTTCTAAAATCGTAAATAATACAGTTCTAACCCCCTTGACAGTTATAGGCCCGAGTAGGCCACCTCTCTGGTGTCTCCAAATAGGCCTCAACCATTCCCAGGGGGCAGCCTACTGCAACCAAGCCTTGGTGAACGTCACAGCATCGGGAAGAACTCAAGGCAACCTATGGGAGACCATCAGCCTACAGGGGAGGGAACGGGATAGGGATCGGTTCTGGGCATGGGTTAATAGGACAAATGCCTCTGGAGCGGCCAGCCAGGCTATAATAACTCTCCTCATGGATCTTGCCTATATAGCCCATGTCCATCGCTTTAGCATGAATAGAGCTGAGCCTGAGCAGGTCAATATACACAGCCCGGTTGCACTGACTAATGGTCTGTACTTATGTTGTGGAAAGCAATGCTATCTGTGGCCCGACCTGAACACACTCTGCTGGTGGTACGTTGCATATGTAGTACCTTGGGAGACCATAGTATTGGGTCCAGAAGTAGGAGTACTGGCGTACCCCCGGTACCCCATTCAGTTGCCAGGAAGGCAGAAGCGGGACCTTTTTACAAAAGGAGATCAAGTTTGGTCCTGGTCCCCTTCCTCCACTGGGTGGGGTATCGAGATGATGCACAGGCTCAATAATTATTAATGGATAATGTTAATGGATGAAGTCCTCAACTTAACTAGCACCGACATACAACTTTTAAACACTGAACTTAGAGAATTGCGGAAAGTACAGATTACACATGAGTTAGCCCTAGAACAAATAGCAGGCGCTATGAATGGGTTATGTGAGATGACCCTGGGATATGATTGTTGTACATATATTCATAACAGTACATAAACGACCCCTGATTACTACGAGGTCATTAACGCCCACCAGGAAAAGGTGGATCAGTTGCAGTACCAAGCAAGGAGAATGGCGGAAGAGGGATGGAACCCCTTTAAGGGGTTGGGGTCTTTTGGGGATTTTTTTGGTTCCATATTGGGGTCCCTACAACACGCTGTTTCTGTTATTCTCATGATTGGTATTGTTATCTTGGTCTGCTATTTAGGGTATAAAGTCATTTTATGTATCCTGGCCCACTGCACGGCCAATGAGAAAAATCAACCCCAACCTAATTATTATTATTATTATTATTATTATTCTTTATTTATAAAGCGCCAGCATATTCCGCAGCGCTGTACAATAAGCACAGTATAGACAGGGTTACAATACATTGAACAACATTTGGCAAACAGTACAGGAGGAGATGAGGGCCCTATTCCCGTAGGAACTCACAATCTGGGAGGGTTGGGGTTGGAAACAGGAGGAGAGGACTGTAAGGTGAGAGTGATTGATGGTTGCGTCAGTGAGTTGGGTGGTAGGCTTCCCTAAATAGGAATGTTTTAAGGGAGCGTTTGAAGGAAGAGAAGTTAGGGGAAAGTCTGACAGTACGAGGGAGAGCGTTCCAGAGAGTGGGGGCTGCGCGTGAGAAATCCTGCAGTCTATCATGGGAAGAGGTGATGCGGGGAGAAGCTAGGCGCAGGTCACTGTTTGACCTTAGGGAGCGGGCTGGGGTGTATTTGGTGATTAGTGAGGACAGGTAGTGGGGAGCTGAGTTAGTGAGGCTTTTGTAGGTAAGGATAAGGATTTTGAAACTTAATTCTGCAGTGGATGGGGAGCCAGTGAAGGGACTCGCAGAGGGGAGCGGCAGAGACAGAGCGGCGGGTGAGGTGAATTAGCCTGGCGGAGGCGTTCAGGATGGATTGTAGGGGGGAGAGGTGGGACAGAGGGAGGCCAGATAAGAGATTATTGCAATAGTCGAGTCGGGAGATTACCAGGGCGTGTATGAGTTGTTTTGTGGCGACAGCGGTAAGAAATGGCCGAATTCTGTAAATATTACGCAGTTGGTATCGGCAGGAGGAGGAAAGAGACTTGATGTGGGGGATGAAGGAAAGAGCAGAGTCAAGTGTAACTCCAAGACAGCGAACTTGGTTTGATGGGGAGATGGTGATACCCTCCGTGATCGAGAAGTCAGGAGGTGGGGCGGCATTAGAGGGAGGAATAAGTAGGAGCTCAGTCTTTGACATGTTGATCTTTAGGTGGTGGGAGGCCATCCAGGAGGAGATGCCAGATAAACAGTCACTGACTTTGGAAAGGACAGGGGGAGAGAGATCAGGGGTAGAGAGGTAGATCTGAGTGTCATCAGCGTAGAGGTGGTAATTAAAGCCAAAGCTGTTGATGATTTTGCCCAGGGAGGAGGTGTAG
Source organism: Leptobrachium leishanense (assembly GCA_009667805.1). NCBI lineage: Eukaryota > Metazoa > Chordata > Amphibia > Anura > Megophryidae > Leptobrachium > Leptobrachium leishanense. The sequence continues at coordinate 17,378,002 of CM019063.1, read as the reverse complement.
ATGGAAAAGAGCAGAGGACCAAGGACAGAGCCTTGAGGTACACCAACAGATAGAGGCAATGAGGAGGAGGAGTTACCAGCAAAGGACACACAGAAGGACCTGTTGGATAAATAGGAGTCAATCCAAGCAAGTGCAGTGTCACCGAGACCCAGAGAGTTGAGGGTCAGTAGAAGGAGGGGGTGGTCAACAGTGTCAAAAGCAGCCGAGAGGTCAAGCAGGATGAGAATAGAATAGTGGCCGTGTTTTTTAGCAGTTAGGAGGTCGTTGGTGACTTTGGTGAGGGCAGTTTCAGTTGAGTGTAGGGGACGGAAGCCAGATTGCAGGGGGTCAAGTAGGGAATTGGAGGACAGGAAGATGGAGAGGCGGTTGAAGACTAGTTTTTCTAAGAGCTTAGAGGTAAAGGGAAGCAGGGATACAGGACGGTAGTTGGATGGAGAGTTGGGATCTAGGGATGGTTTCTTTAGTAAAGGGGTAACTAGCGCGTGTTTGAAGGCGGATGGAAAGGAGCCAGTGGAGAGAGATAGGTTGAAGATGTGTGTGAGAGCAGGGGTGAGGGAGGAGGAGAGGGGAGGAATTAGATGTGAGGGAATGGGGTCGAGCGGGCACGTGGTGAGATGTGAGGAGGACAATAAGGAATTGACTTCCTCCTCAGTGGTTGGGAGGAAGCGGCAGAGGGTGGCAGATGGGACCTGTGGGAGTGGAGGTTATAATTATAGATCCCTCATGGTGTAGCACCCAAATACAGGGCACACAGACTCAGCGTTGCTATTTTCCCTCTGGAACCTGGGTATTTTATATTTGGCTAGGAGCCCATGAAAGCATGGACTCATGGCCAAAAGGGGGGAATGAAGGAGGAATGGGTTGGGGAAAAATGGTTTGTATTAAAATGATTATGTAACCTTAACTGATACAACTTAATACAGTATACAAAGGGTTAACCTGAACCGTGTGCAAAGCATTGAACCGTGTGCAAAGTCTTGAACCGTGTGCAAAAGAAGTTTGTCCAGGTGTCCAGCAGGCAAGACCCCTCAGGGCATGAGCCGAAACCACGATTCCTGAATAGATTCGAGGGAACGGCCGTTAATGAGATTCTGGTCTTTTGTTATCTGTTATCTGTAAATCTATACTACCAACTGAAAGGTTTCACGCGTCATCGGGGGCTATAAAATGTATATGCAAAAGTGCATCTGGACTCATTGCTGGTCGTCCTGCCATGATGCCACTGAGTCTCGGTGAATAAATCCTGCCTTCCTGAAGAATCTCTGTCTGGGTATTATTTCTCCGCCGCGGCACGAATTCCCTAAAAATCTGATTCCTATTTCAATATGAGTGATATGCCTGCCCACGGTGGTCACGTGGGTTGCCAAGGGGTGGGACGCGGCCTGATCACGCGGCATCGCAGAGTTTAAAAAGTCAGCCTGTGCAGACAGACTCATTGCCCTGACGTGGTTCAATACCCTCAGTGCTTTCTACGTATTTGGTTTCTGTGTATGTCTCTGGCTCTGTGTACCGACCCAGCTTTTCCTGACAACCCTGCTCTGTGTACCGACTCGGCTATTCCTGACGACCCTGCTCTGTGTACCGACACGTCTATTCCTGACAACCCTGCTCTGTATACCGTCCGGGCTACTCCTGATGACCATGCTCTGCATATTGCTCTTGGCATTAGGATGACCATCTCTCCCGGTGATAAGATCCCTGTTATCTTGACCAAGTATATCCTCATATTTTGGTGTCTGTTAACCCTTGCTGGGTGCTTAACGATCTATTCCCTGAAGATAGTTAGCGTTACCAACCATCAAAGGATCGGAGTGGTAGATAGTATACTGTATATAGGGACCAGCATCATAGACCCAAGGGGGATCCGTGGCACTATGAGTGTTATTCAGAAAGCACTGAAATTTCAGTGAAATTTAACCATTACTTCTCTATGGAACAATTTCACTGCTGCCGAAGATCGCCGTATTGCGGCGAATGGCACTGTATTTCGCTATCAATTCATCAGTAATTGGCAAATTTCCAGCTTTCTGAGTAGACAAACTGCCATGATATTGCAACGTATGTTGAAATTCACCAATTGGCGCAATTCGGCTCTTATTGAATAACTATACAGTATATATATTATACACACATAGTATATATATATATGTGTGTAAGGAGTTTACGGGTGTGTGTGTGTATATACAGTATATATATATGTAGCATATATGAAAAAAAAGGGATGCACATAAGGTCTTAAAAATAAAATGCAAACATTTCATGAATATACATTAAAATAATTCCTGTGTACTTGCCGACGTTTCAGCCCCTTTGGAGCCTTTATCCTTGATAAAAACGTCGGGCAAGTACACAGGAATTATTTTAATGTATATTCATGAAATTTTTGCATTTTATTTTTAAGACCTTATGTGCATCCCTTTTTTTCATATATGCTGTATATTTCCTATGGTATTTTGCAATGGGGCATGATTGCTAACTTCGGCAGGCTGTCTGAGGCAATTTATTGGGACTTATATATACTATCAGGGTTATTCAAAGAGATCCGAATTGCTTGAGAAAGGTAACCGAACGCTGAAAATCAGCGTTCGGTTCCCTTTCTTGGCCATTCAACTATCCAGAGAGCAGGCAATTCGCCAAATCCTGGCGAATTGCCTGCACATACTGTGCCTGTTCGAGGACAGTGAAAACCCCATGAAAAAGCACTGCTTCGGTTATTCAGAGAACACAAACCAGCAGTGAAAGGTTCCCCTAATGCCCTGCCATTCGGTGGTTTCATGTGGCAGATTTATTCAGGCGAATCCCATAGGCTTCAATGTTAAAAATATTCCCGTTTCAATTAAATATCTAATAAACCGTTCATTATAAAATTCTGCAGTAAAAAGTCTCTTTATTTATAGATTTTTTTAGGATATTTTAAGCATTTCTCTGGATTTTTTAAAGTTTACTTCTTTTTTCTGTAACAGCCCTCTTTATTATCATTCCCTGGACCTCATATGTAAATTTCAGACATTTTCGCTCAGTAGTTTCTTTGCAAACAGCGTTTCACTTTTCAAACATTCAAGCAAATGTTTTTTTACATTCATTCCCTCCATTCGTCTGCAGTGTCGGCTTTTTCCGGCGGCTTCGCTGCGTGTGATCGGCTCCTGCTCGGGTTTTTCCAGCGTTTTTGAGGGGTTAATCCAGAAGTTTTTGCGGGTTTTCGGCGTGCATTCGCCGGGTTTTGCGGTTAGTTTTTGTCAGGTTTGCGGCGGCCTTTCCCTGCATTTCGGGGACCCTGTGGAGCTTGCTGAATACACCGCAGGGTCGCCGAAATGGGATCGGCAAAAGGAACCGAATTGAAGATAACGTAAAGTCACCGAACGTGCGGTAACTTTTTGATTCTCTTTGAATTACCCTGTATGTGTATAATATATATATATATATATATATGTGTGTGTAAGGAGTTTACGGGTGTATTTATATATGTATATGTACATGTCTGTCCTGATGAAAGCTCCTTGGTGAGCTGAAACGTTGATGTCTATGGACTAATAAATGGAATTATCTTTGGAAAATCCCTGGAGTGCTGGCGTTTTTGCTATATTGATATATATATATATATATACACACAGAAACATACACACACGCACACCAGTCTGTAGTTTGGAGATGGGGACAAGATTTAAGGCACCAGTCATTGTCAGCCCAGCACCAGATAGTTATTTTTTTTGATTCATTGTCACCAAAATAATATTCCAATAGGTATATATATATACACAGACGTAGGTGTGGATGGACTTAATAAACTGACATATTGTTAATCAATTATCCATTTTGGATCAATGCTTTGGCTCACGCACAGGATCTGTCACGATGAGTGATGCCTTTATTGACCGCTGGGTTTGAGGCTAGGGTCAGACGAACGCATTTTCGCGTTATCTGTGAAAAAGTGCGTTCGAACGAATGGACGCATTTTTTCACGGAGTACGCGATAGCGGTCATACGATGCGCATTTGCATCCGTGATTTTGTACGGATCATCAATAAAACACTTTGTGCATCTGGACGTTATGTTGGCCGGACATTAGCAGTGTCTGACATCTCCTAATCACGCACACACGCTGCTAGCGGGCGCAGCGCACTCTGTACAACCGTACTAGCGGTTTTACGTTCTCGAAAAAATGCGTTCGTTTTCCACTTGCGTTGCGCAGCCGGACTTTTGTGCGACCGTACTTCGTATATTGGCCGTCATTGCCCGGCACTTGCTGCTAGTGCGGCCGTGATTAAGTGCGCCTGCACGCGCGTTCGCACTGCCTCAGTCTGACCCCAGCCTTAGAAAGATCATTCATATGAAAACACTGACGAAAAGCAACTCCTAATTCCTAAAATGTCCTTGTTTTTCCCTTATCTGTAAGCGTTTGAGATAAACACGTTTGTTTCTGCCTATTTTTGTGCATGCCAAAATAAGTCCCGAAATTATGCAGTGAGGCACAAACGAGAGAAAAAACTCTGCACTTTCCCCCACAGGAAATAAAAGGAACACCTCCATTATTGTCACTTATTTCACACATACAGCGAATGTTCGGATTTTCTCGAGTTCTGCTTGGAGTGAGATTCCCGGATGCCTGGATAAAATCTGGTAAGTGACGATATAAAGCCTTTATGGTAAAAATGATCATTTATTTATCCTAACTTTACTCCTAACTGATTCACCCCAAAGTTAGGGGGTAAAGGAAGTTCTATCCAGACACGGAGCTGACGGGACAAATGTATCAATCCACTTGTTACAACAATAAATACTACAAGAAGAAAAGTGAAAAATAAAACTTAAATACATAAACAATACAGCTGTCTGTTAAAACAACATGCATGCGCATAGAAAAATCTGCACTGGCCAAAGGGTATTATTATTCAGTATGTACGTAGCGCCACCATATGGCACAGCACTTTACAAGTGAAAAATAGAAAAGAAACATAGTTGTGCATAAAGTAAGGGATAACAGTACAACTAGAGGTCAAGTTCAGTGGGAACAGGTGGAAACGCAGTTCCTCCACTATTTTTGCAGAGGAAACGGAGTTCCCTTTGGTCTCATACACTATAAAGCTTGTATTCAGGTGTTCAGTCATATCTCTCCCTGTTAAAGCACAATAAATATATGATGTATTATGTATTTTTTGCTAAAATCCATATTTATACTGTACATATCACGTTTGAGAGTGGTTCTGTGTTACGTACGAGATGATAATAGCTAGTTGGGGGGGGACAGAAATCTTCGTGAGATCCCTCACTTCTTTTTTAGGACTTGACCCCTGATTACAAATACAGCACTTCAGAGCTCTCTGCCAGACATCCCAAGAGCTTACAGTCTCCCAGAAATCATGGGTAACTTGCCACAAACTTGTGGCACATTTGAATTGTAAGTCTTGCAAACTTGCTGCAAATTTTCACTGGTAAGGCGATACTTGCAGCACAAATTCAAGAAGACACTTTTTCAATTAGAGGCAAATTTGCTTTGCAAGTCTCTACCAAGAGCTCTGCAAGCTGCTGCAAGTCACAGCAAGAGCTCTGCAAGTCACAGCAAGAGCTCTGCAAGCTACAGCAAGAGCACTGCAAGTCACAGGAAGAGCTCTGCAAGTCACAGCAAGAGCCATGCAAGTCATAGCAAGAGCGCTGCAAGCCACAGCAAGAGCACTGCAAGCCACAGCAAGAGCACTGCAAGTCACAGCAAGAGCTCTGCAAGTCAGAGCAAGAGCACTGCAAGACACAGCAAAAGCACTGCAAGCCACAGCAAGAGCTCTGCAAGGCACAGCAAGAGCTCTGCAAGTCACAGCAACAGCAGGTCACAGCAAGAGCTCTGCAAGTCACAGCAACAGCTCTGCAAGCCACAGCAAGAGCACTGCAAGTCACAGCAAGAGCACTGCAAGTCACAGCAACAGCTCTGCAAGCCACAGCAAGAGCACTGCAAGTCACAGCAAGAATGCTGCAAGCCACAGCAAGAGCTCTGCAAGTCACAGCAACAGCGCTGCAAGTCACAGCAAGAGCACTGCAAGTCGCAGCAAGAGCACTGCAAGTCACAGCAAGAATGCTGCAAGCCACAGCAAGAGCTCTGCAAGTCACAGCAACAGCGCTGCAAGTCCCAGCAAGAGCTCTGCAAGTCACAGCAACAGCGCTGCAATTTGTTACAAATTGAAAAAGTGTAAATTTTTGTATGTCTATTTGTGCTGCAAGTGTTCTGCAAGTTAACAACTGAACGGTGAAAATTTGCAGCAAGTTTGCAATACTTACAATTCTAATGAGCCACAAGTTTGCGGCAGGATATCCATGCTATCTGGGCTAAAGCAGGGGTACTTGAGGACAGGTTCGGAAAACACTAAAACTACAGTCACACAACGGCACTGATTGCGCACATTGTGTCTGTTGAAACGGATGCACTTTATAACGGAGGAGATTGTGGTTACATTGTATCAGTTAGTTATGACTGACGCGGAGGGGAAAAAAAAAGCCATCTAGTATCAGTTTTGACTGACGTTGAGAAAAAGAATTAGGTAGTATGGCATCAGTTATTTCTGACTAACGTTGAGAAAAAGAAAAAGAAAGCTGTATGCAGGGGATTCTCTATACGTCCGTTGTAGCTTTTTCAGTTGATGCCATTTTGGCGTCCGTCGCTACATGCGTTGCCAGTGCGTGAAAACAAGCGCACGTGCTTCATGTGTTCTCTATTGACTCCTTTGAAAAGCTACGATGGAGAGCAAACAGTGCGGTCAGACGGATGCAAAAACAGCACTTGTGTGACCACAGCCTAACGGCAGGTTTGCAGATATGTGAAGCACAGCACAGGTGATTTGATTTGCTGCTCAGTGATTGCAGGATTCAGGCCCGTGTCAGACGAACGCAGTGATCACGTCCGTGTTGCCGCACAAGTTTAACGTCCATCGTAGCATCGAAGTATGAGCAATAGAGACCCACACACGAAGTACGTGTGCACCGAACTGTGCAAACACAATGCACGTGGCACCAGACGCAATTTAGGCTAGAACGTAAAACCGCTAGAATGGACATGCAGAGTGCGCCACGTCCACGTAGCGTGTGTGTGATGGAACGAAGTCAGATGGACCACACTGGCGACGTCCAGCGCCTTGACGCTCAAAATGGCTTTTCATATCATGTATCAATTTTTATCAGTTTTATCAGCCTCAGGCTAATGTCAGACGAGCGCAGTCTGAGCGCACTGTGCGTGCGTGCATAATGGACGTACTGACTGACTGAAGATACTGTAGACACCGTTTTTCTTGATGGACGTAGAAAGAAAGGGAATTATGGGAAACAAAATTAATATGAAAAATTAGAAAAATTTGAAAAGGATATGAAAAGGCATATTTTGCGTCAAGGTGCTGGACGTCGCAAATGCGCTGCGTCTGACATCTCATCACTCACACAGAACACTACTCGGACGTGGCGCACTCTGTGCATCGGTGGTAGCGGTTTTACGTTCTTGCCTAACTTGCGTCCGTTTGCCACATGCGTTGTGCGTGCGCAGTTCGGTGCGCACGTACTTAGTGTGGACGTCGGGCACTATGTGGACGTCGGGCACTCTGCGCGTCCGTTCTAGCGGTTTGACGTTCTAGCCTAACTTGCGTCCGTTTGCCACAAGCGTTGTTCGTGCGCTGTTCGGTGCGGACACAGTTAGTGTGTGGGTCTCTATTGCTCATGATTCTATGCTACGACGGATGTTAAACTGTGCGGCGACACGGACGTGATCACTGCGTTCATCTGAAACGGGCCAAAGTCTGCATTTCCCCAAGGCGATTCTTAAAACCTGGCCTGCTGTTAGTGGGTCCTGAGGACCAGGGTTGGTGACCTCTGATCTAAGGTATTCCTTATAGGGCTGATTTGAATTTCAGGGCATCGGGTGTATGAGTAAAACGGTACGTTGAACTTGAATGCTCCTGGTATGTGTAATAAAGATGTTTTTTCCCCTGGTTAGATTAAATATTAAATGAACGGTACGACCTGTGACTGGGTGGGTATTTACACTCGCCGGGTAATTGCTCTTTTTATATCTCTCTGAAAGGCAGGGCTGTTTTAGCTCAAACTCATTTTGAAGGATAATACAGAAATCGCCGTCTCCAGTCTCCACAATTGCTTATTTCAATTTAAACTAACATTTTCGATATGACGTCTTTGTTTGCCTTCACTGTGATTAAATAAACTCACGCTCAGACATTTCTTCTATTAAGAAATATCTGCATTGATTGCGCCTCCTCCAATACGCGCGGGTACGTGTATGTGAACGTGTAACATCGACATGCATACATACACGGCAACATTCGTCTATTGTCTGTATCCAGGATGTCTTATATAGTTTAATGAAGACTCATGCTTTATAATAACATTTGTATCTGGGGAAGCATGTGTCACAGCGATGGCTACATTAATAGAATGATGGATCCCAGCGAGGACCTGTTCATATGAGAAAAAGGGATTTAACTATTGAGATCATGGAGATATTTGGGTTTCCTGGTATTTTTCTGGGATACATTGTGAGGAAGGGAATTAGTCATGTTATCCAGGATGGGATGGTAGAGGGGAAGGCCCTACAGCACACTTGTTTCGAGGCACAGCCTTCCGGACTGATTGAGTCTTAGGCTCGGGTAGACGAGCGCAGTGATCACGTCCGTGTTGCCGCACATTTTAACAACCGTGGTAGCATACAATTATGATCAATAGAGACCCACACACGAAGTACGTCCGCACAGAAGTGCGGACGCACAACGGACGCGGCAAATGGACGCAAGTTAGGCAAAAACGTAAAACCGCTAGAACGGACGTGCGGAGTGCGCCATGTCTGCATAGCTTTGTGTGTGAGTGATGGAACGTAGTAAGACAGACTGCATTTATACGTCCAGCATTTTGACGGACAAAATGTTTTTTCATATTAATTTTATTTCCCATCTACATAAAAAAAAACGTCAGTCACAAAAACAGACTGTGTGGCCACTACCTTGTCGTCAGTCAGAAAGTACGTCCGTTGTGCACGGACCCACAATCCGCACAGAATGCGTTCGTCTGACCCTAGCCTTAATGTGAATGAGGTCCACTTGTATCAGTAATTTTTTGGGCCCTGGAAGCAGGAAAATATATTCAATCATTAATACCAACTTCTTCAGGTCTGAGATCGAGAGGATGGGAGCAAGATCATGATCAAGAGCATGATGCAATTTGTGTCAAAAGGAGGTGTGTGCAAACCGCGATAACCGGATGCTTGGCCAAGAAGCCAATCAGGACTGCTCATACACGTGTGCAGCGTTAGCGCCCGCGTACGGGTCCTGATTTTAACTACTTATGCACGACAAATGCCATTAAAGCAGGTCCTCTCGGAAACTCTCCGTTAGCCTAACGCAGACCAGGGGATTCGGAGGACTAAGGGGAAACCCTGTGACTTGGATGGTCTGTTCATATACTTAACTACAAAAATATACAGAGCAGGGGTAGGGGTGTCTAATACCATAAAAGAAGAAAAAAGGTGCAGCTGTAGCTTAAATAGCAATACCCTTCAACAGCATTCAGGGTGGAAGGGAACAAATCGGTGCAGAAAGAAAAATAAATACTACCAGCACTGCTTCAGAAGGTGCACTAGTGCCACCAAAACATTTATTGAGGAGGGGTGCTGGACAAAATCACTACAGCCAGGTACCCTAATGCCAAAATCCCGACGGCCAACTTCCAGACAGAACAAGTGCCGGACATCCCAACTTCCCTACATGGTCAACTTGCAGACATCCATAATCCCAGCGGCTAACCCTAATACTAACACCCTAACCCTAGGTATAGGGGGGGTTAAGGCTAGATTTAGGGGTGTTAGGGTTAGGGCTAGGTTTAGGGGGGTTAGGGCTATGTTTAAAGGGGGCTAGGGTTAGGGCTAGGTTTTGGGGGGCTAGTGTTAGGGCTAGGTTTAGGGGGCTAGGGTTAGGGCTAGGTTTAGGGGGGTTTGGGTTCGATTTAGGGGTTAGGGTTAGGGCTAGGTTTAGGGGGTTAGGGCTAGGTTTAGGGGGCTAGGGTTAGATTTAGGGGGTTAGGGTTAGGTTTAGGGGGTTAGGGTTAGCGCTAGTTTTAGGGGGGTTAGGGATAGGTCTAGGTTTAGGGGGTTAGGGAGTAGGGTTAGGGTTAGTGTTAGCCACTGGGATTTTGGATGTCTGGAAATTGGCAGTCAGGGAGTTGCCTATGTAGGGAAGTTGGCCTTGTAGGGAAGTTGGCCATCAGGGAGTTGTCTGTGTAGGGAAGTTGGCCGTCAGGGAGTTATCTGTGTAGGGAAGTTGGCCGCCAGGATTTTGGCATTAGGGAACCTGGTTGTAGGGATTTCGACCCAAACCCATTGAGGAGCACAGGAACAGCACAACGTTTCGTGGACACAGCCCCTTCCTCAGTGTGCAGTGCCCTTAACCCTATTGAGCATCAGTGGGAGATCCTCAAACGGAAGGTGAAGGAGCGCAAGGTTTCTGACATCCACCAGCTCTGTGATGTCGTCATGGAGGAGTGGAAGAGGACTCCGGTGAAGCTCTGGTGAACTCCATGCCCAAGCGAGTTAAGGCAGTGCTGGAAAATAATGGTGGCCACACAAAATATTGACACTTTGGGCCCAATTTGGACATTTTCACTTAGGGGTGTAGTCACTTTTGTTGCCAGCGGTTTAGACATTAATGGCTGTGTGTTGAGTTATTAAATTGGCACTGTTACACAAGCTGTACACTCACTACTTTACATTGCAGCAAAGTGTCATTTCTTCAATGTTGTCACATGAAAAGATAGTAAAATATTTACAAAAATGGGAGGCGTGTACGCACTTCTGTGAGATACTGTAAATATTTCTATATATATATAAAATGTGCAACATTGGGTTATTTTTCCCAGAAACTTTGATAACATGATTAAAGTATTTTGCTTTTCCCAGCACATGCTCTGCCGTCCCCCTCCTAGACATAACAAACATTCTGTAGTGTAATTACTAGGCATGCAAAGATCTGTCATCTGCTCCAAAAAGCAGAAATTAAATATTAGATCCTCACAAACACATGCTGCTGCAGCAGCTTAACCATTTACATGCTGTTATAATTTGCACTGCCTCATTAGGCGTAGCATTGCACGCAGCAGAACTTCAGCAGAACTGTGGCAGGTAATAAGATATACAGTTGTGTTCAAAATTAGTCAACCCCCAATGCTGTAAAGGGTTTTAGGGAATTTAGTGTACATTTGTAATTGTATTCAGAATGAAATCCTACAAGGACTTTTTAAAGAACCATATGCAACTAAAATGACATCAATTGGTTTTGTAATACAGTAGTAAATGTTTCTTTAGTGAATTCTTCATTGACACAATTATTCAACCCCTTAAAGACTACCACTCTGAAGAACAGAGGTTCATTCAAGTGTTTTCAATCAGGTATTGAAAACACCTGTGGATGTCACGGAGCAGCAATAAAGCATAATAAGCACCAATTAGGCAGCTTTAAAATGACTGTGATACTCAGCTTCTTCTAGACATTTACTGGTGTGGTTACAAACATGGTGAAGTCAAGAGAATGGTCCAGGAAGACAAGAGAAGAGGTGATTACTCTTCACAGGAAGGGCAATGGCTATAAGAAGATTGCAAAGATGTTAAACATACCAAGAGAGACCATAGGAAGCATCATTCGCAAATTCAAGGCAAAGGGCACTGTTGAAACGCTACCTGGTCGTAGCAGATAGAAGATGCTGACTTCGATTGCTGTGCGCTACCTGGAGAAAAGTCCCCGTGTGACTGCTGAGGAACTGAGAAAAGATTTGTCAGATGTGGGTACTGAAGTTTCAGCTCAGACAATACGGCGCACACTGCGTAATGAAGGCCTCCATGCCAGAACTCCCAGGCGCACCCCCTTGCTGTCTCCAAAGAATAAGAAGAGTCGACTGCAGTATGCCAAAAGTCATGTGGACAAACCACAGAGGTTTTGGGATAGTGTTCTGTGGACTGATGAAACAAAATTAGAACCGTTTGGGCCCATGGATCAACGCTATGTTTGGAGGAGGAAGAACAAGGCCTATGAAGAAAAGAACACCTTGCCTACTGTGAAGCATGGCGGGGGGTCAATCATGCTTTGGGGCAGTTTTGCTTCTGCAGGTACAGGGAAGCTTCAGCGTGTGCAAGGTACCATGAATTCTCTTCAGTACCAAGAGATATTGGATGACAATGTGATGCAGTCCGTCACAAACCTGAGGCTTGGGAGACGTTGGACCTTTCAACAGGACAATGATCCCAAGCATACCTCCAAGTCCACTAGAGCATGGTTGCAGATTAAAGGCTGGAACATTTTGGAGTGGCCATCGCAGTCACCTGACTTAAATCCGATTGAGAACCTCTGGTGGGACTTAAAGAAAGCAGTTGCAGTGCGCAAGCCTAAGAATGTGACTGAACTGGAGGCTTTTGCCCATGACGAATGGGCGAAGATACCCGTAGATCGCTGCAAGACACTTGTGTCAAGCTATGCTTCACGTTTAAAAGCTGTTATAACTGTAAAAGGATGTTGTACTAAGTACTAAGATTGAATGTCACTTGGGGGTTGAATAAAACTGATAATGATGTGAGCACAGAAAAGACATTTGTGGTTATTTCATTATAAATGTTATGTTATATTTGTCTGACCTACACGTGCCTCTTTGATTTAATTGTAAGCAAGATGACTGAATGATCAAAATCAATGTCAAACTGGCCAAAACACTCAATTTCAGTGGGGGTTGAATAATTTTGAACACAACTGTAAAATACTGGGCAGCGCAAACCCAGGACTTTGCCGTTTGCTGTATAAATTAGAAGGTTTTTAGGGTTATTAGCTATATAACCGTGTGGGAAATTTAGGTTAAAGGGAACAGTCTACTCATCCTGACCACTCCAGTGTTTTAAAAGTTCCAGGATGTGTAGAGTCTCCTCCCTGATGCCCCAATCAGGCTAAAATGACGGGGGAAGTGGAGGAGCTTCCTCCACCCTACCCCAGCATCATCCGCAGCTGGAATTTTGAATTTCTTGGCTGCCGGTTATCAGATGATGTGCAGACGTCACCTTGAGACTGCCCGCGAAAGAGGAAGTGATGCACCTCCCATCCATCATAACGAAACCTATGTAAAGTGTGCAAGTCCGTATCTGTGACAGCTTCCAGTTCCTACACTACGCAAGTTGCATAGGAGGGCAATTTGTATAGTATAGCCTCAGGGAACCCACAGGGTTTGGAAGTCTCTGAACTGAAGAGATGAAGCAGCGCACAGCAAGGGACAAAAGGCGAGTAAAATCACCTGAAATAATAATAAGAAATAACTGGGCAGAGGCTGTCAGCAGCAGCTGCCCAATTATTTAGAAGCCAAATGAAGGGGGCTTTATTTTTAATACAGTATCCATTTAAAAGGCACATTCTAGCCGCCATGATGCTTCCTCGCACCTGCACCCCCAACTCTCGCCTTCAAGACTTCACCGAGCTGCCCCCTTTTCTATGGAACTCCCTCCCCCACAACATCAGACTGTCCCCGTGTCTCCAGTCCTTCAAGATGTCTCTGAAAATGCATTACTTTAGAGAAGCCTATCGGCTCACTTCATAATCCCCCATGGTTCATTTCCTGCTCCGTCTTCCCACACACCCCACATGCGCCCCAATACTTCATGCTCTCTACTCACCCTCACCGAGCGTGTCACCCTTCTCAGATTGTGAGCTCTCGAGCAGGGTCCTCTCTCCTACTGTTCTGTGTGTAATGTGTATGTATATTTGTTATTCTGTCTCTCCTATTGTACAGCGCTACAGAACTTGTTGGCGCTTTATAAATGCTTGGAACTGTAACTGATGACACTCATTTAAATCACTAGTCCCCTTGGCTGTCTCTTGCTTTGACAGCATAAGAAAGTGAATGGCTTCCCTACACCTGGAATTATGCCAATTAGCTCTTGACGGGTTTTAGTTCCGCTTAATTAGTCCAAAATGATAGTCCAGTGCTTCTCAATGCTTCTGGGGGAATAGGAAGGGTAAATAATCTGATTAAGAATAGTCTATATTGGCATTGAAGAAGTTAAAGCATGAGTCCGCAACCTTGGTCCTCCAGATGTTTTGGAACTACATTTCCCACGAGGCTCAGCCAACTAATGAGTGATTGAGCATCATGGGAGATGTAGTTCCAAAACACCTGGAGGGTCAAAGTTGCTGACCCATGGGTTAAAAAGGTTATAGTTCCTGTATTTGTAGGAGTATTAGCTTTGTTACATAACATTTTGGAGCTCAAATAGGAATTAGACTAGACAATGTCCCAGCGTTCATCACCGTGCAAACCTGTAATGAAACCCTTAAAGCAGAAGTCAGCAACCTTGGCTCTCTAGATATTTTGGAGTTACATTTCCCATGAGTCTCCCCCAGCCTGTGTGGATGAGAATCATGGGATCTGCAGTTCTAAAACATATGGAGGGCCTAGGTTGCCGACCCCTTTGTTGAAGTCAGAGGTGTTAGACGACTTCAACTGAGAAACTGGTGGAAATCTGGTGAAAGCTAAGCAAATTACTACAACACAAGCTTCAGTGGAAACCACATTTAAACCTATTCTGAGATCTATGCGGGACAACGGTGCTAGAAAAGGTACAGTCAACTACGGTGGCAGTTCCCTAAATAGAGAATTCACTGTACTTCATCAAATGCAGCTCACCGAAGTAAAACGGGCGGTTAGTGAACAACCCCTACAGTGGTGACCTTTAACCCCTTCACTACCATGATCAAGTATACTCAATCTTCAAAAGCACCAAACAAAACTCGTTTGCAAATGGGCTTCAGAACGTGTCCCAAAAGTGTAATCAAAAAAACACTGAGCCCTACCTAGAATGTCCACGTAGTGGCCTCTGTGTGTCGAGTAGGGTTTACTTACAGTGAACATATACAGTGGGACGCCTCGAAATATATTTACTGTGAGGGTAATGGAGAGTGATCTATAAAACCACCGGCTCCTACCAGTGGTTTTATGGAAAAACCACTTGGCATTGAAAGGGTTAATTGTTTTGGAGTTTTTATTCTCCCCCCTGCTGTGTCTAAAGTTTCTCAGAGGTGAAAAAAATGCAGGAAATAAAACCAGACATACATCAAGGCGGTGAAATGCGTTTTCTATACGATCATATCCTTTAGGCATGTTTCTTATGTTTACATTGCCTTTAGGAGATACATTGTATCACAGTGATTTATGACTGTGTGCAAAGTAGGCAAATAAATAGGTTTCTTAAAAAAATGTATGTTCAACCTATATTCTTTATGTAATATAATATCTTATGGACTCACAGTAATCCAAAGGAAAAACAAATCTATTTAAAGGCTAACGATTTCCGCATAGATGGTGATGCAATGATCCCCTGTCCCTTTATCCTGGCATAAAGATTGTTATTGCTGGCACATTCTACAAAATTTACTGAACTATAACCCAGTTTCTGTATCAGGTGAAATCTTGAACTGTTTACTTTGGTCATAATGAGATCCTGTGCTCACCACCATGCAGTGGGCATGGGCAGCACAGCTTCCTCAGAGAGTAAACTAGCTTGGATTCTCACACAGCACAGCGCCAAAGCAAGTTTTGTGGCACTTTGCAAGCTGAGAGTTACAGTCACAGAAAAATAAATTTAAGTTTGTATCTTGTATGTGGTACTACTTCCCCCAGCAGGGCCGTCCCCTCCCATCCATGGGGCCCGATGGAGCCGTGGCTCCAAACGGCACATTGGTAGGGGGCAGCAAAATGCTGTCCTAGCTATTGCTTCACTACCTGGAAGTTGTATAATGCTGTCCATATCGGGGCCCGCGATACTATCGCCTTGCGGATGGTCGAGATGCCTATGAAAAAATAAAGGTAGACTTCCTATTGTATCGTGTCTGTTCCGTTTTCAATCTTCTAAAGGGTTAAGTAAGCTGGACTACACAGCTTCAATGAGGCCAGCTTTGAGTGTTTGGCCTTGCCCCCCCCCCCCCGTGGCATTTTCTACTCTTCCCTACTGATCACTGGTGGTGGGGGCGGGGGGGGTGATGCAATTGCAGTGAGAGTGCGTGCTGTCTGAGTCTGTCCTGTTTGAGTGTGTCCTGTCTGAATATTTGTGTGTGCATTGTGAAAGAGACTGCTGTATGATGTATGAGTCCTGTATGCAAGAGTTTTATTGCTGTGGAGCGCTGTGATACAGTAATTTGCAGTATAAACGATTGTATCACAGAATCCACAGCAATAAAACTCACAGTAATGTGCAGTGTGACTGTATTGGTGTCAGAGCTCCACAGCATTAAACCTCACAGTAATACGCGGCATGTATGAGTGTATCGCAGAATCCACAGCAATAATACTCACATCCATGCACACCACAAATTATGTGAGTTTTATTGCTGTGGATTCTGTGACATACTCATACACAGCACACATTACTGTGAGTTTTAATGTGATGGACCTCCGTGAAATGTGTGGGTGTGATTTTTTTTTTTGGGGGGCAGCATGTCATTCTTGGGCTAGCCCTGTCCCCCAGGCATAGAAGGCATAGAAGGCATGTGAAGTACCAGCCAACAGTTACATTATAAATATGTTCAAAGTTTTAATTGCTATGGTACTAGCCAGGCTGAAAGATTACTTGCCACTTCTGATCACAAGTGGTCAACATCAAATTCCACAGTTGCAAAAGGGTCAATTTCAACTAGCCTTACTAGAATCATCACTCGCCCTAGGCGAGCGGGTGAATGAAAATTTTGAGCCCTGTATGTAGAATATATAATGTCGGCCGTGATTTGGCTCTTGACATCGCCAGATGATAGCATGCACCTGCTTATGTTTTTGTCCCTCATGAGGGATTTTCATCAATTATAGTGTAGCTATACTGGCACTTACACAATACAGATCTATAATAAAACAGAACCCAGAATGTCAATATAAGAAAACGGCTGCAGAAAAATATGTGTATAGCCCAAGTCACAAATCCAGGACATACATAAAATCTGGATAAACGAATATCGTGACAAAGAAGTGATAAGACCAGAAAACCAAAAGGATTATAGCAACACCAGAAAATGGAGAAAAAAAATAAAACCGATAGAGGAAAGTGCACCAACAGCAAACTTCTTCTAATTCTCTATTGTTATCATCACTACATGTTTTTGTTTGGATTACTCTCTGTATACTCAGCCATGAGAAGGCGTCTGCAGTTTTTACAGCAAGCAGAACATCTAAACATAATAATGCTGCTACATAATAATCCTCTGCCAAAAAAGCTGTGCCCATGGGAAAACCGATATTAAGTTAACCAAAAAAGTGTTTATTCAGATTCCCAAACCTTCTTCCCCCAAACCGATAAAGAACTATGAACAAAAACATGGAATTAAGACAAAAATTCACAACCTTTCTGGGCCATTATTTTAAATCGTGAGATTTCTAACACTTATTATCATTTAGAGACGTAATGCTGGCGGTTTTATTGATTTGCAGCTCTGTTATACACCTCCACAACTTCAATATGTTAAACCTCTAAAAGGAAGGATTGTAAAAACAAAAATTCTGCCCCTGTGAAGGATGTTTGATCTGAGAGTGCCATCTACTGGCCAGGTAATATAACACCTGGACAAATAACTGGGTTTAATCAATATATCTATTCACCAATCAAATGAGGACAAATATTGATGACTAAATTTAGATGGGCTAGCGCTAAACTGGGTGGGAGACAGCTATAAACAGGGGATACTCCAGAGAAAAGGAAGAGGAGGGAAGAAAGGGCCAAATACCCTCAGGGCCACCACCACCAAATCCCACTAAGACCCACCCAAATCTTGCACCACCCTATCTTCACTACCAGATGGTAAAGTATAATTGAATAATTTTAACTGGATATCTATTTTCAAATTGCATTGTCACTGCTTTATATGTCCATCACCTATTAAGGAATATAATTGAATTATTTGGCTGTTGAAGCCTAAACCGTAGAATAGTTTGACTTTTCGTTCCTACTGCAGAGGAAGGCTAAGAAAAACTATTACGGGCGGCCTTGTTGCTCCTCCTAATTATTGAATTTATTTATATTCCAAGAATGCTGGATTTGGACATCTAAAGATAAATTTTGTCCCCATAGTGAGATAAGCTGGAACTGAGAAATAGCTTTTATATATCAAGTTGCCATCAGCCTCATTAGAATATTGAACATAACCCAATTCCACACATAGCATACATTCAATAGTCCGGTTGCAAAGTCAATAGGAAGTTTTTTGTTAACTCATGCTGAATAAATTGCTGGGTCTAGGTTGCAAGTGATTAAATATACAGGTTATCTTGCTTGGTCCATCATATGTGTTACAGAGTAACTGCAGTGAATGATATTGTAAGCCGAGTATTGATGCTGCGATTCATTTTTCTGGAAGAGATAGTCTACCTAGCGAGTGTATTACAGTTGTGTTCAAAATTATTCAACCCCCAATGCTGTAAAGGGTTTTAGGGAATTTAGTGTACATTTGTAATTGTATTCAGAATGAAATCCTACAAGGACTTTTTAAAGAACCATATGCAACTAAAATGACATCAATTGGTTTTGTAATACAGTAGTAAATGTTTCTTTTGTGAATTCTTCATTGACACAATTATTCAACCCCTTAAAGACTACCACTCTGAAGAACAGAGGTTCATTCAAGTGTTTTCAATCAGGTATTGAAAACACCTGTGGATGTCACGGAGCAGCAATAAAGCATAATAAGCACCAATTAGGCAGCTTTAAAATGACTGTGATACTCAGCTCCTTCTAGACATTTACTGGTGTGGTTACAAACATGGTGAAGTCAAGAGAATGGTCCAGGAAGACAAGAGAAGAGGTGATTACTCTTCACAGGAAGGGCAATGGCTATAAGAAGATTGCAAAGATGTTAAACATACCAAGAGAGACCATAGGAAGCATCATTCGCAAATTCAAGGCAAAGGGCACTGTTGAAACGCTACCTGGTCGTGGCAGAAAGAAGATGCTGACTTCGACTGCTGTGCGCTACCTGAAGCGTAGAGTGGAGAAAAGTCCCCGTGTAACTGCTGAGGAACTGAGAAAAGATTTGTCAGATGTGGGTACTGAAGTTTCAGCTCAGACAATACGGCGCACACTGCTTAATGAAGGCCTCCATGCCAGAACTCCCAGGCGCACCCCCTTGCTGTCTCCAAAGAATAAGAAGAGTCGACTGCAGTATGCCAAAAGTCATGTGGACAAACCACAGAAGTTTTGGGATAGTGTTCTGTGGACTGATGAAACAAAATTAGAACTGTTTGGGCCCATGGATCAACGCTATGTTTGGAGGAGGAAGAACAAGGCCTATGAAGAAAAGAACACCTTGCCTACTGTGAAGCATGGCGGGGGGTCAATCATGCTTTGGGGCTGTTTTGCTTCTGCAGGTACAAGGAAGCTTCAGCGTGTGCAAGGTACCATGAATTCTCTTCAGTACCAGGAGATATTGGATGACAATGTGATGCAGTCCGTCACAAACCTGAGGCTTGGGAGACGTTGGACCTTTCAACAGGACAATAATCCCAAGCATACCTCCCAGTCCACTATTGCATGGTTGCAGATTAAAGGCTGGAACATTTTGGAGTGGCCATCGCAGTCACCTGACTTAAATCCGATTGAGAACCTCTGGTGGGACTTAAAGAAAGCAGTTGCAGTGCGCAAGCCTAAGAATGTGACTGAACTGGAGGCTTTTGCCCATGACGAATGGGCGAAGATACTCGTAGATCGCTGCAAGACACTTGTGTCAAGCTATGCTTCACGTTTAAAAGCTGTTATAACTGTAAAAGGATGTTGTACTAAGTACTAAGATTGAATGTCACTTGGGGGTTGAATAAAACTGATAATGATGTGAGCACAGAAAAGACATTTGTGGTTATTTCATTATAAATGTTATGTTATATTTGTCTGACTTACACGTGCCTCTTTGATTTAATTGTAAGCAAGATGACTGAATGATCAAAATCATTGTCAAACTGGCCAAAACACTCAATTTCAGTGGGGGTTGAATAATTTTGAACACAACTGTATGTATTACCCTGAAGAAAGTTGCATTTAGTGAATTGGCCCCCACAATACTAAATTGTGCTGCAGGTGATGCCCAGTAATTGAGTGTTTTTAGCCAGGTTGAGGATTGTTTTATAATGGGAGAAGTTTCAGTGGGTAGAATAGAACTTGGTGTTCGTGCATATGTGGGGTGCGGTCTATAAATCTAAACTGTTTGTCCATTAAATTATTGCGTGTTGCAGTTTTGCTACTAATCACTATCTATAATTACTTTTAAAATTGTATCTTGCTGATCAGTTGATAACATATGATTGTATGAAACTTGATGGTGTAAATACATTTTTGATTTGTTTTACTGTTACGTATTCTCATATCATCTTTAATGATTTTATTGTGTCTAAAAATATCTACATAGCCTCAAATGAACTTGGGATAATGCGCCATATATTTGTTAAGACGTATATTCATTGATTGGTTATTAATCCTTATTTTTAAGGGTAAATAACCAAATTATACCATTTGTATTGGAGGCACTGTCATTACTGATTTAATTGTATATATATATATAATACAGTCAATTTGGTCTGCACTCACGGTTCACAGTTGATTCTC
Organism: Leptobrachium leishanense; assembly: GCA_009667805.1. Classification (NCBI taxonomy): domain Eukaryota; kingdom Metazoa; phylum Chordata; class Amphibia; order Anura; family Megophryidae; genus Leptobrachium; species Leptobrachium leishanense. Next base: position 17,357,376 of record CM019063.1, on the reverse strand, counting down.
ACACCTGGTGCTTGGTGAAGGCCTCTTGAACATAAATTGATGTATGGAATCACCCGCACTCCAGGATTTTTCACGTTCCTTCACTTTATTTGAACAAGTTTTATGTCATGTCAACGTTTCAGTTCCTCTCCGGAACTTTCATCAGGACAAAAGAAAATACACGTCATAATAAATTGCCCTAACTATGCATGATCTGATTAGATTGTTCCCACTCATTCTTGAAGACAAGTATGATGGGGGGAAAAAAAACAAAGCAACCCAAAACAAATTTATGAAGGGTAAACTTAGTAGAGAATACAGACTAAGAGAGTGAGATGCACTCCCATTACGCAGAGCCAGTGACAGGCTCCTGTAATACGCATATCGATTATCCAAAAGGAATGTCATGAAAACTTGTGCTGCAAAACATAATATTAATGGTTATAAATTAAATGTATAATATTTAATATGTAGTTAAAAGCTGCTTGATCCAGGAAGAAATCTAACCACCGTCTGTGGTCAAGAAGGATTTTTTTTCCAGTATGTAGCATATTTGTGAATGCTTCAGCCTGGGTTTATTTGCCTTCTTATGGATCAACAGTAGAAACTGATCTATGACAGGCTGAACTCGATGGACGCAGGGATTTTTTGGCCTATGTCACTATTGTCTTCTTACCTATAGGAAAAAGCTTTAGGTGTCATAAAACGCTGCAATATTTCGGACACCAAATGGAATTTTGAGAATTACATTTACAGTGGCAAGAAAAAGTATGTGAACCCTTTGGGATTACGTGGAGTTTTGCATGAATTGGTCATAAAATGTGCTCTGATCTTCATCTAAGTCACAACAATTTGAAAAACACAGTCTGCTTAACCCCTTAACGCCACAAGACGTCCAATTACGTACTGCATTAGGTGGGCTTTAATGCCGCAGGACGTAATTGTACGTCCTCGGCATTTGCAGCCCCCCAGCGGCCATACTCACCTCCTCTGGTCGCTCCCACGCTGCTCTGACTCCCGCGGAGTCAGATCGGCGTGTATCCCTGAGCCGGTGGCGCGATGACATCAGTTTCAGGCGTCCCCCCCCGCCGGCGCTGGGGAAGTGCCTGAAGGGGAGGGGGGATCCTTTGGATCCCTCTATCTCCCCATCGTCGGGGACCAGGAGGCTGTGGCCAGCATCGCTGGAAGGGTCACAGCCTGACCTTTCCAGCGATGTGGGGGGTTAACCCCTTACTTGCCAGGTCCCGGCCTGGCACCAATCGGTGCAAGACCGTGGCCTTTTTCTGGTGGGGGCCGCCATCTTGGATGGCAGCCCCAACCTCTGGTTCCCCCCGTGTCAACTGACTCATCTCGCCATGCGTGATGATGTCAGTTAACCGGGGAACCCTAAGGAAATCCCATAGAGGAGATAGGGGCTCTTTGAACCCCTTTATCTCCTGATTGGTGGCAGCTAGGGGGTCATGTCTGATATTGCTGGAAAGGCCAGAGCATGACCGTATTAAAAGCAAAATAAAAGTGTAAAAAATGTAAAAATAAAAATAATAAAAAAAATGTAGCACTATTGTTCACATGTCAATTATAATGTGAGCAATGATGCTTCACTAATGATTTTTTTTTTTGGGGGGGGGGTTTAGCTAAAATCACGCAATTTCTCCCCAAAAAAAAATGGGTTCCCGTTCTAATTTCTTTAACAAATCTACCCCATAGCATATGACCACAAAGGCTCGGATAATAAAATTTAAAAAAAAAAAACACTTTACACCCTGTGGATGATTGAAATTTTATTGAAAATTCACATTTTTTTTTTATTTACATTTTTTGTTATAGTATTTTGGCAGGGCATGACCTATACATATAATAATGATATATTATTAATCTTCCGAGTCTGCCAGAAAGAAGGATATATAATTTGTCTGGGTGGTATAATAATACGTGACTTAAAACCGCGTTTAAAAACGGTCAAAATGAGCTCAGCAAACTTCTACTTCGAAATAGCGCTGAAGTTGTAAAATTACTCCCGTCCTTAAGAGGTTAAAATAATACAACACAAACATTATATGTTTTCATGTTTTTATTGAACAGAACATGTAAACATTCACAGAGCAGGGTGGAAAAAGTATGTCAATCTTTGGACTTAATAACTGGTTGACCCTCCTTTGGCAGCAATAACCTCAACCAAACGTTTCCTGTAGTTGCAGATCAGACCTGCACAACGATCTGGAGTAATTTTGGACCACTCCTCTTCACAAAACTGTTTCAGCGTAGCAATATTCTTGGGATGTCTGGTGTGAATCACTCTCTTAAGGTCATGCCACAGCATTTCAATCGGGTTAAGGTCAGGACTCTGACTGGGCGTATTTTGTTTTGTTGAAGTCATTCTTTTGTTGAATTACTTGTATGCTTTGGGTCATTGTCCTGTTGCATCACCCATCCTCTGCGGAGCTTCAGTCGTGTCTTACGTTTTCCTGCAAAATGTCTTGATAAACTCTGGAAATCATTTTTCCATCAATGACAACAATCCGTCCAGGCCCTGAGGCAGCAAAGCAGTCCCGAACCATGATGCTCCCTCCGCCATGTTTTACAGTGGGGATGAGGTTTTGATGTTGGTGTGCTGTGCCTTTTTTTCTTCACACATAGTGTTGTGTGTTTTTTCCAAACAACTCAATTTTGGTTTCATCTGTCCACAGAATATTTTGCCAATAGTGCTGTGGAACATCCAGGTGCTCTTTTGCAAACTTCAAACGTGCTGCAATATTCTTTTTGGACAGCAATGGCTTCCTCCGTGGTGTCCTCCCATGTACTACATTCTTGTTTAATGTTTTCCTTATTGTAGATGTGTCAACAAAAATGTTAGCATGTGCCAGAGATTTCTGTAAGTCTTTAGCTGACACTCTAGGATTCTTCTTTACCTCATTAAGCATTCTGCGCTGTGCTCTTGCTGTCATCTTTAAAGGACGACCACACCTAGGGAGAGTAGCAAAAGTGCTGAACTTTCTCCATTTGTAGACAGTCTGTCTTACCGTGGACACATGAACATCAACCTTTTTGGAGATACTTTTGTAACTTTTGTATCTTTAGAGGGAGAGAAACCTCTGGTTTATTTGTCAATTTAATTTCTCTTTTTGGTTTTTTTTCTGCTGTTTTTTTTTTCTCTGTTGTGCTTTTTGGTTGTTTTTTTTCCCTGGGTGGCTGGTGACTTGTTAATTGGGGGCGTGTAGCCTGTCAGGTGATTTCACTTGTATGGCTACATAATCTCAGGGGCAACTCACTGAGCTTGCTCACAGGGGCTTGAGGTGGTCTACTTTTAAGTGGGCTATTTTCAAGTGGAGTTAAAAACAGGAGTTCAAATAACAGGTATCAATTGTTGTTTATATATTTGATATCTTGTTTTGGGTATGAAGTGTTAGCAAGCTTGAAGGTTTGACCCAGTGCACATCCTGCTGCATGTATGCATGTCTGGAGGAATCCTTCCAGGGTCCATATCTCTGTAGCAAGTGTGAACGTGTAGCTCTTCTGGAAGCTCGTATTGGAGATCTGGAAGGGCAAATCGTAACGCTGAGGCAGATTGACAATCTTGAAAGGAGCCTGCTTCTCACGGAGCAAAGTATAGTTGAGGAATCTAGGGGTGTGGGAGGAGTGGAGTTAACCGGGGAACAGGTTGGTAGCTGGGTGTCAGTGACACGTGGTAGCAGGGGGGAGGAAGAGGAAAAGGTTGGCTAGTCCTGATCTTGCGCACACCAACAGATTTGCCCCCTTGAGCGAAGATGTTGGGTGCAGCAGCTCAGGTGTAGCAGTACTGGAGACTGCTCCCTCTAACAGCCGGGGGATCAGCCCACCAAGTAAGGAGGGATAAAGAGGGCAAGTAAGCCTAGACAGGTTGTGGTGGTAGGGGACTCTATTATTAAGAGAGTAGACAGGGTAATCTGTCGCGCTGATCGCCTTAACCGGACAGTTTGCTGTCTGCCGGGTGCCCGTGTTAGGCATGTGGTTGACAGAGTTGATAGATTATTGGGAGGGGCTGGAGATGACCCAGCTGTCATGGTCCATATTGGTACCAATGACAAAGTAAGCGGAAGATGGAAGGACCTGAAGAATGATTTCAGGGAATTAGGAAGTAAACTGAAGAAGAGGTCCTCCAAGGTAGTATTTTCTGAGATCCTACCTGTGCCACGTGCTACAGTGGAAAGGCAGCGGGAGATTAGGGAGGTCAATGCGTGGCTTAAAGTTTGGTGCAGGAAGGAGGGCTTTGGGTTTTTAGAGCACTGGGCTCATTTTGCACTGGGGTACAATCTGTATAGTTGTGATAGATTGCACCTGAATGGAAGAGGGTCTGCTGTGCTAGGGGAGAGGATGGTTAAAAGGTTGGAGGAGACTTTAAACTAGTGGAAGGGGGGGAGGGATACAGTATCTTACAAAATGGAGACAGAGCAGATAGCGGAAGGTTTCAGTTCAGACTAAGGGGGGTGGAGCCGGGGGGATGGGTAATGTAAGAACAGTGGAGGCATGTAATGTAAAGTCGCATTCAGCATGTGTGGGTAGAGACAACATTAAATGTATGCTTGCTAATGCAAGGAGCCTTAATAACAAGATGGGGGAACTAGAGGTAATAGCATACACTAAGCAATACGACATTATAGGAATAACAGAAACATGGTGGGACGAAACGCATGACTGGGCTGTAAACTTAAACGGTTATACATTGTTTAGAAAGGATAGGAAACATAAGAAAGGGGGTGGAGTGTGTTTATATGTAAATCAGGATTTAAAGCCTAATATTACACAACTGGAAAGTGATGAGGGAAATGTGGAATCCTTATGGGTAAATATTTCGTTGGGGAATAAACAGGGAAGTCAATTATTGGTTGGCATATGCTATAAACCACCTAATATAGATAATGATGAGGAAGAACAACTGTTAGAGCAAATTAGGAAGGCTGCACATCATGGTAGCACTTTAATTATTGGAGATTTTAATTACCCGGACATAAATTGGGATAGTGGGACTAGTAATTCAGCAAAGGGAATCCGGTTCCTGAACATTTTAAATGATACCTTCATGTCACAACTGGTAGAAACACCAACTAGAGAGGATAACTGTCTGGATCTGGTTATAACAAATAATGTGGATCTTTTCTCAAATATTAATGTAAAAGAACAGTTGGGAAATAGCGACCATAACATGGTGACTTTTGAAATAAACTCAAAAAAACACATTCATAAGGGGCATGCTAAAATATATAATTTTAAAAAGGCCAACTTTATTAAAATAAAGGAAGCTCTCAATGTCATTGACTGGCAGAAACTCTTTCACGGGAAAAACACTGAGGTTAAGTGGAATATCTTTAAACTAACACTAGAAAAGTACACGTCACAATATATTCCACTGGTTAATAAATATAAAAGAAACAGACTGAAACCAATGTGGCTTAGTAGGAAGGTAACTAAGGAAATGAAAAATAAAAAGAAGGCATTTAAAGCTTTTAAATTTGATAAATCTGAGGCATCCTATAAAGCATATAGGGCAGCCAATAAAGCATGTAAAAATGCGATTAGATGGGCTAAACTAGAAAATGAAAAAGAAATAGCCAAAGAGAGCAAGACCAACCCTAAAAGATTCTTTAGGTACATAAATTCTAAAAAACCCAAGAGTGAAAATGTAGGTTCACTAAAATCTGAGTCAGGGTTATTGTTAACTGAAGATCAGGATAAAGCAGAAATTTTAAATGATTATTTTTCTTCAGTATTTATCAAAGAGAAACCTATAACAGGAGACATGAAATTCATTAATAAAAACTTACTAATACAAAGTGACTGGTTGACTCAGGACAAGGTTTTACACAAATTAAACAATGTGAATGTTAATAAAGCCCCAGGGCCAGATGGAATTCACCCGCGAGTACTAAGAGAGCTATGTGTTGAAATATGTAAACCTCTGTTCTTAATCTTTCAAGATTCTTTTCTTTCAGGAATAGTACCAGAGGATTGGAGAAAAGCTGACGTGGTCCCTATATTTAAGAAAGGTTTAAAATTTGTGCCTGGGAATTATAGACCTGTGAGCTTAACATCTGTGGCTGGGAAAGTATTTGAGGGGTTACTAAGGGATAATATTCAGGAATTTATTGGGAGGTATAATGTAATTGGCAAAAATCAGCATGGTTTCATGAAACACAGATCATGTCAGACTAACCTAATTACGTTCTATGAGGAAGTAAGTAGAAGTATAGATCAGGGGGTCGCAGTGGATGTGATTTACTTAGATTTTGCCAAAGCTTTCGACACAGTTCCACACAAAAGGTTACTACTTAAATTAAGAAAAAATGGTCTAGATGAAAATACTTGTTCTTGGATAGAAAACTGGCTAAAAGATAGGGTACAGAGAGTGGTCATAAATGGTACATTTTCAAGATGGACACCAGTGGTAAGTGCTGTCCCTCAGGGGTCTGTTATAGGACCAATACTATTCAATTTATTTATAAATGACCTTGAGATAGGCATTGAAAGTCATGTATCAGTGTTTGCAGATGACACAAAGCTAGGAAAAGTAATACAATGTGAGCAGGATGTTACTTCGCTGCAGAGGGATTTAGATAGATGTGGGGACTGGGCACTTAAATGGCAGATGAGATTTAATCTAGATAAATGTAAAGTTATGCACTTTGGATTGAAGAACACACAAGTAATTTATACCCTAAATGGTACGGAGTTAGGGAAATCCAAGCAGGAGAAGGATTTGGGAATAATCATAGACTTCAAACTAAGTAACAATGTGCAATGTCAAACAGCAGCCGCCAAGGCCAGCAAAGTACTGGCATGCATTTAAAGGGGAGTTCACTCACGGGATGAAAACATAATTTTGCCTCTGTATAAATCAATGGTCAGGCCGCACCTTGAATATGCCGTGCAATTTTGGGCACCTGTCTTAAAAAAAGATATTATATCGTTAGAAAAAGTGCAGAGACGGGCAACTAAATTAATAAGGGGGATGGAAGGGTTAAGTTATGAGGAAAGACTAACAAGCTTAAACCTGTTTAGTTTAGAGAAAAGGCGCCTTAGAGGGGATCTGATAACCTTATATAAATATATACGGGGCCATTATCAACCATTGTCTGATAACCTATTCATTAACAGGACTATACACAGGACATGAGGTCATCCATTTAGACTGGAAGAAAGAAAATTTAGCTTAAAGCATAGGAAGGGTTATTTTACGGTGAGAACAATAAAGCTGTGGAATTCTCTGCCTGTTGAGGTGGTTGGGTCAGAGTCTGTACAGACTTTTAAAAAACGACTGGATGATTTCCTGCAGACACAGAATATTAAGGGTTATAATATTTAATATGTGGGTAAAAGCTTCTTGATCCAAGGAGAAATCTGACTGCCATTCTGGGGTCAAGAAGGAATTTTTTCCCAGTATGTTGCATATTGGCAAGCATTCAGACTGGGTTTTTTGCCTTCTTTTGGATCAACAGCAGTAGGTTATGTGGGAGAGGCTGAACCCGATGGACGCATGTCTTTTTTCAGCCTATATAACTATGTAACTATGTAACTATGTAACCCTTTCCAGCTTCATGCAAGTCAACAATTCTTGATCGTAGGTCTTCTGACAGCTCTTTTCTGTAAGGCATGGTTCACATCAGGCAGTGCTTCTTGAAACCAGTAAATCCAAAACTGGTGTGTGTTTTTAAAGGGCAGGACAGCTTTCAGCGACACATCCAATAATATCACACTGATTGGGCTCAAGGTTGGCTCACTCCTGGCTCCAATTAGCGCTTGGAGAAGTCATTAGGCTAGGGGTTCACATACTTTTTCCACCCTGCACTGTGAATGTTTACATGTTATGTTCAATAAACACATTTGTGTTGTATTATTTTAAGCAGACTGTTTTTCAAATTGTTGTGACTTAGATGAAGATCAGAGCACATTTTATGACCAATTCATGCAAAACTCCACATAATCCCAAAGGGTACACATACTTTTTCTTGCCACTGTAGCAGTTATATTCCACATGAGACACACATACTGTGTTACCCCAAGATGCACTAAACCCATAATCAGATGCGCTTACCTATTACACGGAGCTTTAACAAATGGCATTAGGTGGTAACAGATTCATTAGAAGCAGCATGACGTTGTGTTCTAAACGTTGCCAGCAAACACTAAATTTAGACCAGTGCTACATAAATGCCAACACACATAAAAACATCCAGGGACACTCTGCTTCTTGGCAAGGACATTATAATATCTCATTAAGTGCAAACAGGCTCAACAGAGCCATGTCTCATGCAAAAACAGAAAAAAATATCTTAAGCCGCATTGTTATTTTATCTCATATAAAAGTGCAAACAAATGAATAAACAAAATGACACTGATCGAGGTGCGCATGTTTTTCACAGTATATTTAGCATGGGAAGTTAGGAGAATCTACTGTGTAAGAACAAATTAACCCCTTAAGGGCCAAATGACGGTTCCGTCATAAATGCATTGACTTTAAAGACCTTTGGTCCTTAAGTGGTTAATGGGAATCAGCTTTGCGTAGGGTTTCAGGAGGAACTTACACTAAACTCAATTCCAGCACATGGTGTTGATTGTGGCTGGTTCGGAGCTAACTACAGTGTCTGATCACCCATTAGGCGACTGCCTAGGGCCTACAAGCTCTGGCAGGGCCTGCTCAGCATCACGTGACCACGGGTGAATAACCGGCTGCAGGTGTACTGAAGTGTGCGCATGCAGCTCTGATATAGAAACATAGAAACATAGAAAATGTCGGCAGATAAGAACCTTTCGGCCCATCTATTCTGCCCAATTACATATATCAGGTGTGGACTGACAATGACAAGCAGTGGGATTTAATGGGCAGTGGAAATATCGGCCATGTAGTATGTGTGGCACTCTGTGTATTAAATGGGTATTAACCTCATTGCACCCCAAACGAATAGAGTATGCAGTATTAAATATTAAGCATTTTTCAAAATTGTTATTACTGACAATCCCATAACTGCGTTGTCCATAGTTCTTTTGCTGCTGCTTTAACCTCGTACCAGCGGGTGGCGATCGCTATGTTCTCAGCCACAGTAACTGTAATTGGTACCATGTGAATGCCTCAATGGTTCAGTAGTCCTGACTGAGCAAGCACTGAATGCAGTCAAGAGAAATAGCATCAAAGCGCCCAGAGTAAAAGTAGAGAAATGTATCTGTTTTTGGGTAGGCAGAAAAGCATCCAAGTATAACAGTCAATGGGAAATGTTAGGAGATTCATTTAAATGTGACATAATATTGTATGGAACAGAGTTTATTAAGACAGACCCCTGCGGATCAATTGTTGTGACAGGCCTTGACTAATGTGTATTGTAAAGTGCAGTAACTGTATTAACCCCCCTGACGGTTATCCCGAGTGTGGCTCGGGGTTATATTTCACCGCTGAGAGCAGTAACCCCGAGACACACTCGGGCTGTATACATCACCTCTTCCTGTGCTCCCTCGATGATCTCTGCAGTCTCCTCCGGCGATCGCGACCTCATACTTCCTGATTCCCTTCTCGCAAGAAGAGAACCAGGAAGTATGAGGGTCGCGATCGCCGGAGGAAGCAGCAGGGGACATCAAGGGAGCGCAGGGAGAGGTGATGTATCCAGCGGCATCCCGAGTGTTGCTCAGGGTTACCACTTCCAGCATAGGAATTTAACCCCGAGCCACACTCGGGAATACCGCTAGGGGCCAAAAAAAAGACCACTTTTAGACATGAAATTGGAAAAAAATATCCGACTGCCAGGTTTATTTGCTCCATTAGTATGGATGGCGATAGGTTAACAAAGGCAGAGTCGAGGGGGGCGTGGCTAACTGCCGAGGAGAGAGGAAGCAGGATTCATGAGCTCCGCTCTGATTGCGACTTTTCGGTGTATTTTCACCAATTTTTTGAAGTATTCACTCTCTGCCGTTGGCTCCGAGAAGCTTTGGATACTGCCCCACTCTCTATGAGACAACGTCCTGGGACATTTGGCTACCTGACTGCGGAATCGCCAACGTTTTTCTGGCTGGGGAATTTGTCCAGCGGCCATCTTGGGGCCTACGACCTGCAGATGAGTGGAGATCGGGGGTCACCATCACTGACCCAGGATGATCGACTCTTGACTAAGGGTGATCTGCAGCTTCTTTTGGCTGAGTTCCGTGAGATGTGGAGGGCTGAACTTTTGCTGTGTTCCTGCCGCGCTGCTACGTATGATGCTGCTGTCCCGGTGAAGCGCCCACTTGTCGAGCGGGCCGAGACGGAGAGTACCAGTGTCCCAGCGTGGAGGGTGATGACGCCTGACCCGATTGCGCCTCACTATGCAATCGCAGAGGGGGTGAGTGCGTCTCGAGCGGAGCCGGGGGACCCTATAGCCGTGCTGCTGCCGGATGTTTGGTTGCTGGAGGGGGCGTCGGATGCGTGGCAGGGGTGCCTGTCGGATGATGTGATGCCTTTGGAGGTGACGGAGGAACGTTCCGGAGGGACCCCCACAGCCGTGGGTAACACTGGATTCGGCGGCCTGGGAGGCCACCCTCCCCCTTCACTGGCTGGGCATGCTGAGGATCTGCTTTCTTGTACACCTGATGTCTTACCTGAGCTGGAGGTCGGTGATCGGTGCGGAGACTGCCCTAGCCCGGTGGGGCCTTCTGCTGTGCTGTGCTTGGTCCCTCTGCTGGAGCGGCCTGCTGTCCTCGGATCAGTTCCGGTACTCGGGGATGGTGATGGCCGGTCTGCTGCGGCTTCACGTCCTGGCCGGCTTTGTGGATAGCTCTTCTGTCCCGCCGGGTGCCTCATTTGGAAGGCCTGCAGCTGGCTGTACTGTGCATCACATTGGCTGCTCGGATGATTTTACCCACCTGTATATTTTTAGATGCCGGCTGAACCCCCTGTCCGCTTTGGCGTGCTCTCCGGAGCTATTCGCTCTCCGGCCTCGGCGGGTGACCGTATCTGGGGCGGTTTATGCCACTCACCCTGATCTGAACCCAGATGACATTCTTTTGAGACATCTACCCCCCTTGCGGACACCCTTTTGACTTTTGAGCTCCCCCCCCACGCTATAGATATTTATTTTTCTGCTGACGGAGATTCGCTCGACCACCTTAGTCCATACTGCTCCCCCTTATTTCTGTGTTTTCCCTGCCCCCCCTCATCCTGCTATATCTCCCTTGCACCTCTACCCTGTGAGTTAGGCGGTGAATCCTCCACACCACCCAGTTACCGATGACATTTGAGACTTTTGGTTCTTTACCGACACTTACCCCGCCAGCAATGGTGTACCCTACCTCCCCTCTCCCCCTTTTTTATTTTTTTGGCATTTTTCGGGCTGCCCCGAGGTGTGCCACTATGGCACCTACCATGGCTCTGGTTGCCATACTTGGCCCTCGGGCTCCTGGGCTTTGTGACATTATCCTTCCACGGCCTCCTTCGGGAGTGAGCCGGGAAAGTCACAATCTTGGCCTTTGCCACTCTCTTCTACCCCACCCAATATATATATATATATATATTATATATAATTTTTTATTTTTTTTTCCTCGCTCCTTTGCTGGTGTGTGGTCGGTGTAGTTCGCTTCATCCTTTCCTGCGGTTTGTTAACTTTCTGTTATCAGATGTACTACTTTGAGGTAGACCTATATTTTCTTGCTTTGATGATGCAATCAGGGCCGGCGCTAATGTAAGGCGGCACAGGCGGCCGCCTTACTGTCCTGGCCTGCTGCCAGTTTGAGGGGCGGAAAAATCAGATTTGCGGCGGCGCTGCAGTGTGTGTGCCTGTCTCAGTCCCATCCCACGTTCTTAACACGAGCAGGCACACTGTGTAATTTGGCGCCGCCCCACACGTGATCCACATAGACCAGGAAAACAGGAACTGCAGGAGGAGCCACCAGCCCGCGTGCTTTCACTCTGCTGCGATGGAGGACCGAGGCAGAGAGGAGATTTATTACCAGGTGTGAATAAACTAATGGGAGGGGGGTGTAGATTAATATACTGGGGGGGCTTTAAATTGCTGCACTGGGTCTGGGGGCTGTAAATTGCTATACTGGGGGGGCTGTAAATTGCTATACTGGGGGGGCTGTAAATTGCTATACTGGGTCTGGGGGCTGTAAATGGATATACTGGGGGGGCTGTAAATGGATATACTGGGTCTGGGGGCTGTAAATAGATATACTGGGGGGGCTGTAAATGGATATACTGGGTCTGGGGGCTGTAAATAGATATACTGGGGGGGCTGTAAATTGCTATACTGGGTCTGGGGGCTGTAAATGGATATACTGGGTCTGGGGGCTGTAAATGGATATACTGGGTCTGAGGGCTGTAAATAGATATACTGGGGCCTGGGGGCTGTAAATTGCTATACTGGGTCTGGGGTCTGTAAATGGATATACTGGGTCTGGGGGCTGTAAATAGATATACTGGGGGGGCTGTAAATGGATATACTGGGTCTGGGGGCTGTAAATAGATATACTGGGTCTGGGGGCTGTAAATAAATATACTGGGGGGGCTGTAAATTGCTATACTGGGTCTGGGGGCTGTAAATGGATATACTGGGTCTGAGGGCTGTAAATAGATATACTGGGGGGGCTGTAAATTGCTATACTGGGTCTGGGGGCTGTAAATGGATATACTGGGTCTGGGGGCTGTAAATGGATATACTGGGTCTGGGGGCTCTAAATAGATATACTGGGGGGCTGTAAATGGATATACTGGGTCTCGGGGCTGTAAATAGATATACTGGGGGGGCTGTAAATGGATATATACTGGGTCTGGGGGCTGTAAATAGATATACTGGGGGGCTGTAAATTGCTATACTGGGTCTGGGGCTGTAAATGGATATACTGGGTCTGGGGGCTGTAAATCGATATACTGGGTCTGGGGGCTGTAAATAGATATACTGGGGGGGGCTGTAAATTGCTATACTGGGTCTGGGGGCTGTAAATTGATATACTGGGTCTGGGGGCTGTAAATGGATATACTGGGGGGCTGTAAATGGATATACTGGGTCTGGGGGCTGTAAATGGATATACTGGGGGGGCTGTAAATTGCTATACTGGGTCTGGGGGCTGTAAATTGATATACTGGGTCTGGGGGCTGTAAATGGATATACTGGGTCTGGGGGCTGTAAATAGATATACTGGGGGGCTGTAAATTGCTATACTGGGTCTGGGGGCTGTAAATGGATATACTGGGTCTGGGGGCTGTAAATAGATATACTGGGGGGCTGTAAATTGAAATACTGGGTCTGGGGGCTGTAAATTGATATACTGGGTCTGGGGCTGTAAATAAATATACTGGGGGGGCTGTAAATTGAAATACTGGGTCTGGGGGCTGTAAATAGATATACTGGGTCTGGGGCTGTAAATAGATTTACTGGGGGGCTGTAAATAGATATACTGGGGGGCTGTAAATTGAAATACTGGGTCTGGGGGCTGTAAATAGATATACTGGGTCTGGGGGCTGTAAATAGATTTACTGGGGGGCTGTAAATAGATATACTGGGGGGCTGTAAATTGAAATACTGGGTCTGGGGGCTGTAAATAAATATACTGGGTCTGGGGGCTGTAAATAGATTTACTGGGGGGGCTGTAAATAGATATACTGGGGGGCTGTAAATTGAAATACTGGGTCTGGGGGCTGTAAATTGATATACTGGGTCTGGGGGCTGTAAATAGATTTACTGGGGGGGCTGTAAATAGATATACTGGGGGCTGTAAATTGATATACTGGGTCTGGGGGCTGTAAATAGATATACTGGGTCTGGGGGCCGTAAATAGATATACTGGGGGCTGTAAATTGATATACTGGGTCTGGGGCTGTAAATTGATATACTGGGTCTGGGGGCCGTAAATAGATATACTGGGGGGGCTGTAAATTGATATACTGGGGTCTGGGGCTGTAAACTGATTTACTGGGGGTGTAAATTGCTATGCTGGTGGGTGTAAAATCATGTACTGGGGGTGTAAAATGATATGCAGGGGGTTTGAATAAACTGATATTGGTACATTACCTTTTTTTATTGCTGTGGAGCTCTGTTATACACTCATTCACACTGCACATTACTGTGAGTTTTATTGCTGTGGAGCTCTGTGATACGCTCATACACTCTGCACATTACTATGAGTTTTATTGCTGTGGAGCTCTGTGATACGCTTTTACACACTGCACATTACTGGAAGGTTTATTGAAGTGAGCTCTGTAATTTGCAGTGTGTATAAGTACATCAATAAGGTAGAGGTATCTTATAAACCTGAATTGCTCCTGGTGAGGGTATAAATAAAACCCACCAGTTTCTCTTATGGCTGAGAAGCCGCATGAGGACATGTGGTTGCTTAGAAAGCAGCTTTTGGTTTCATTAGGAAGGACTAGCCTGACCCAGAGGTGTAGTGATGCGGCAGAAGAGCTTACACTTTAATGACCATTCAAATAAACCAAAACCTCTGTGTTTTGTTTAACATGGAGCTACAGGGGTGAGCAGGGCTGGACTGGGACAGAAAATCAGCCCTGGATGTCATCCAGACCGGCCCAATTTAATTATGCAAATACGCACAAATATAGTATATAATCCAACTGGATCGCTCAACCAATCGCTCTACAGATACTGGAGTTGCTGCAGAGCGATTGGGTAAAGCACCGCAGTGGCACTGAGGTCAAGTGTGCACCATGCCTTAAGGTGAGGCGGATGCGCAGAGGGTCTCACCGGCACGGTGGCCGCAATATGAGACTGCGTCTGTTTTGCAGTGTGGAAGTTCTCACCTCACCCATTAAGGGCAGCGCGAGCCACGCGGTGAACCAGCATTCACACTGGCCCACAGAGCCATCGGCCCACCGGGAATCTCCCTGTAGTCCTATGGCCAGTACATGCCTGGGGGTGAGCGCAAATGACAACTTATTTTCTTGGTATGTTTTAGAGATTATTATGCATCTCAATGCTGATTGACATGGCATGGTAGGGATGGGGGGGGGGCACCAAAACGCACCTTCGCCTGAGTAGACAAAAATGCTTGCACCGGCCCTGGATGCAATGTTTCCTGCTGACAAGATAATTTTTAATTTCTATTTAGATGAGACCCCCCTATTTGGGGATGTTTATTGTTACTCTCCTGATGTACTTATGCTGACTGTTTATATACTGGCTGTCTTATTGCTGATGCTTTTTCAAAATAAAAGATTTGAATTAATAAGCTGCTGCCAAAACAAAGGCAGAGTCAGTTTGCTATATTCCCTTGGGTCCGCCAGGTTAAACAGGCTGTGAAATGGATTAGCGGCAGCCACGTGTTGTAATTAACACGACCGAATTATGAAGCAGGCTGAGGCTAGTAAAGCAATATAGGCCTTAAGTAACTCTGGTAGCCAAAATCCATTCAAAATATGTTTTATTTGTGAGAAAGTCAAGCAGAATGTTATTATTAGGTGTGTATAATAAATGTTCTGGGCAAACTCAGAGATTTTAAGTGACACAAGCAAGGTTATTCAGAGCGCTCTCCTGTTTGCTGCACTTCGGCGAGTTTGATTCACCGACCCTGCGGTGAATTCAGCGTTCACCGCAGGGTCCCCAAAGTACAGTGCATCGACGCGCCGAACGAATTGAAAATCTGCCACCAAAACTGCAATTCGATCTGAAAAACCGCCGAACCAATCTGAAAAACCACCAAATGCATCCGACAATCTGAAAAAAGCCAACGACCTGCTGAACAGACTGCCGGTTTAGGCTAGGGTCAGACGAAAGCATTTTTCACGTGCGTTTAGCCGCACAAAATCACAGCCATGCTAGCAGCAAATGACGTCCAATGCCGGGGAACATACGACGAACGGCCGCACGAACGTTCGTCCGTGCAACGCAAGTGGCAAACGAACGCATTTTTTCGAGAACGTCAAACCGCTACTACTGACGTACAGAGTGCGCTGCGGCCGCATAGCGGCGTGTGTGTGTGATTGGGAGACGTCAGACGCTGCTAATGTACGGCCAAAATAACGTCCAGACACAAAAAGGGTTTTATTGATGATCCGTACAAAATCACGGATGAAAAGGCGCATCGTATGACCGCTATTGCGTATTCCGGGAAAAAATACGTACGTTCGTTCGAACGCACTTTTTCACGGGCAACGTGAAAAATGCGTTCGTCTGACTCTAGCCTTAAGCCGACAAACCACCAAATTGGGGTGAAAAAGAAACTGCAACTTTTAAAAGGCATTTGCAAAAAAACTACTGCATGAAAATGCCTGGAAATAATATATAAGGTCCTATGAGTAATAATAAAAAGGTTGACTACAGAGGAAAAAAAAAGACGCCATAAAAAGAGGAAAAATAAATTTTGCCAAAAAAATGGCTAAACAAAATCCTAAAAAATAAACCTTTTGCTGCAAATGGAAAGAATAAACTGTTGAAAAAACATTTAATAAAAAGGGGGATTTTTTTTTTACATTGAAACCTGTGGAATCAGTCTGATTAAACCTTTCAAATGAAACCACCGAAAATCAGGGCATTTCACTGACATTTCTCTACTGTTCGGTGTTCTCTGAATAGATTAATCATTACTTTTCTATGGGGATTTCACTGCCGTCGAACAGGCACCATCAGGGTTAGTCAAAGAGAATCGAAAAGTCACCGCACGTTCGGTGACTTTTCGTTCTCTTCAATTCGGTGCGATTTGACGATCCCATTTCGGCGATCCTGCGGTGTATTCAGCAAGCACCACAGGGCCATCGTAGTGCAGGGAAAAGCCGTCGCAAACCTGCCGAACACTCACCGCAAAACCTGACGAATGCACACCGAAACCCGCAAAAACAACTGGATTAACCCCGCCGAACACGCTGGAGAAACCCGAGCAGCCGCCGATCACAGCACTGAGCGGCCGCCAGAAAAACTCGATACCGCAGACGAATGGAGTGAAAACCCCCCCAAAACAGTACGTTAGAATATTTGAAAAGTGAGATGCTGTTTGGAAAGAAAATACAGAACGAAAATGTCTAAAATTTACATGTAAGATCCAATGATAATGAAAAGGGCTGTTACAGAAAAAAGAAAAACAATTTAATAAAAAAACGGAAAAAAATTCGCAAACAAATCCCGAAAAATGCCCAAAAGATACTAAAAAAACTCTATAAATAAAGAGACATTACACTGCAGAATATTATAATCAACGGTTTATTAGATATTGGATTAAAACGGGAATATTTTTAACATTGAAGCCTATGGGATTCGCTTGAATAAACCTGTCGCATGAAACCACCGAATGACAGGGCAATTCGGCAACTTTTCACTGCTGGTTTTTGTTCTCTGAATAGCCGAACCATTGCTTCTCTATGGGGATTTCACTGCCCTCGAACAGGCACCGAACAGGCACCGTATGTGCAGGCAATTCGCCAGGATTTGGCGAACTGCCTGCTCTCTGAATAGCTGAATGGCCAGGAAAGGTAAGTGTATGATGAATTTCACTGTTCATCTACCTTTTGGCCACAATTCGGTTCTCTTTGAATAACCCTGCATATTTCACTGGCAATTAGGCCTTATTAGGCCTCGTCAGGAGGAAATAGCTGACACCTCGAGCAACGGGTCCACGCTTGGATTACTGTGTATACTTCAGGGAGAAAAACCAAGGTATATGAGATTGCAGAGCTCTGTTGTGTTGAGTCTCATGGCCTCTCTTTGTTACAATGGAAAGACATTAAGAGACTATTTTTGCACATTGTTTTTCTAGTCAGTGTTTCTCTCTCATGCAACCACCATCTGACTTATAGTAGTGACCTAGAATACCTAGTTTCAGTAGATCGGACCAGCAGTGTCAAGATGGACAATGCTGTCCTCCAATGGTTTAAACCTATCAGGGTTATTCAGAGAAAGGTGTAACTCTGGAGAACTTTTGAAGAAGTGAAAATTCGAGGTCAAAATAGCCGATTTGGAAAGTGAGGTAAATGGGAGAATTTTTCTGGTTTGACTATTTTGACCTAGAATTTTCACTTCTCCAAAAGTTCTCCAGAGTTTCACCTTTCTCTGAATAACCCTTTAAATTATATTTTTGTTTAATTTCATACAATTTTTTTTTATACATTTTCATGACATGTTTGCTACTAAGCGGCTCGTGACAAATGTGTTCCTATGGCAAGTTTTCTTTATATGGAGGTATTAAAATGATGATTTGCTTCCCTTTAATTTGATGAGTGAGGGGAGGGAAGAAATATCAGAAACAATTAAAATTCCAATGTATTCTAATGTATCAAGGGATTTAATAATTGAGGAGGAAGATTTTCCAGTGAAATCAGAACTCTCCAAACAATAAGGGCATAATTTCATGTTGGAATGTGTTACACTGAAAGCTAATATTACCGCACAGAAAAGGAAATCCTTAATTGCATTAGCTTTTAAGGAGTAATAGGATGTGCACAGGACTTTAACTAAAAAAAAATAATAACAAGCAGTTGTGCTTTGTTACAGGAAAACAGATGGATAAATTGACCCATGACGACCGAATGGGATGACCCGGTCTAATGGCTTGATTTATTTTACACATGGCTGAAGAAAAAAAAAATACACGCCAGAACAAAATGTAGTCATATTCCTACATTAATGAATTCCTACTGTGAATACATCTGCACACAGCGATGCTGAATCGATTTACCTGCATTCTAGGGAAAAGTATCCTGGAAAGTCATGAATCATGTGTCGTATGGCCAGCACTTTTTATGTGCTTCCTAACTACATGGGGAAACGGTTTGCGAAAACGGAGTTTGAATTAACGACACTAGTTACAAGTTGATTGGACAGATGTTACCACATGGAAAACCAATAGACGCTGTAAAGACTCCCAGATTGTGAGTTCCTACGGGAATAGGGCCCTCATCTCCTCCTGTACTGTTTGTCAAATGTTGTTCAATGTATTGTAACCCTGTCTATACTGTGCTTATTGTACAGCGCTGCGGAATATGCTGGCGCTTTATAAATAAAGAATAATAATAATAAAGACGCCACCCAGGACATACTTGAAAACAAGAGAAATCTAAATGTATCCTTCCTGGTAAAATCATTTCTCAAAAAAAACCAGCAAACATTCATTAGTCTGAATGGCAACTGGTGCTAAAATAGTTAGAATCATGTTTTTTTTTAAAGAAAAAAAATCCAAAACACGTGTGTTAATGCATCGCTTGTGTATGAGTGGCCCATACTGGCTGCCCAACAGGCACCCTGTCATCCTGGCTTACAAGCATGCTGGGATGACGTGCCCTCCTTTTGTAGGGTTATCAACACCAAGGCCCCGTTCACACTGCGATTTATCGTGCGGATTTTGCCACAAAATCGCAGCAAAATCCGCGCGATGTCGCGCTATGCAGCTTCTCCAATGCATTTCAATGGAGCTGTTCACATCTTGCTGCGCGACGTCGTGCGATGTCGCGGGTACATGACCCTTGATTTGCAATTTGCGATTTGCATTGGTGATGATTTGCAAAATCGCGCAAAACCGCGACATCGCGCAACATTATCTCTCTATGTCGCGAATATGAAAATCGCGCGGTTTTCCTATCGCACAGTGTGAATGGGGCCTAATGCACATTACGTCACACCCACTATCACGGAACCAGATTCCTTATTTGTTTCCCCACTATGCTTTTACTTAGGAATGGATTAGTCCACTCTCCTGTTCTAACTCACATAAATGGTTTGGTCCAGTTTCCATTTCCTGTGCAGCACAGCTTCACTTCCTTCATTCTATACATGGAGGCTTGTGCGTAGCAGCATCCTGTTTATACTGGGCAGATGCATTTTGTTTTACCTTCCTACTAGAAAGTGCACCACAGAGAAGCTTGCTATACCCATCTTCCTCCTCTAGAAAGCATACCTAGAGACACTCTCTCTACCCATCTTCCTCCTACTAGAAAGCATAGAGACTCTCTCTCTACCCATCTTATCAAGGTATTAATGGTAAAGTATGTCTTTTTGCTGATGACACAAAGATTTGCAACAGGGTTGACGTTCCTGGAGGGATCAGCCAAATGACAAATGATTTAGGTAAACTAAAAAAATAGTGGGAGCTGTGGCAATTGAGTTTTAATGTGGATAAGTGCAAGATAATGCACCTGGGACGTAAAAACCCAAGGGCTGAATATAGAATATTTGATACAGTCCTAACCTCAACATCTGAGGGTTGGGATTTAGGGGTTATTATTGCAGAGGATCTAAGGGTAAGTAGTCAATGTAATAGAGCAGCAGGAAATGCTAGCAGAATGCTTGGTTGTGTAGGGAGAGGTATTAGCAGTAGGAAAAGGAAGTGCTCATGCCACTGTACAGAGCACTGGTGAGACCTCACTTGGAGTACTGTGTGCAGTACTGGAGACCGTATCTCCAGAAGGATATAGACATCTTAGAGAGAGTTCAGAGAAGGGCTACTAAAATGGTGTACGGCTTGAAGGAGAAAAGTTACCAGGAAAGGCTTAATGATCTTAACATGTACAGCTTGGAAAAAAGACGAGACAGAGGAGATATGATAGAAACATTTAAATACGTAAAGGGAATCCACAAGGTAGAGGAAGGGAGTATATTTAAAAGGAAACAAAGTAGCAAAACAAGAGGACATAGTCTTAGATTAGAGGGGCAAAGGTTTAAAAGTAACATCAGGAAGCATTATTTTACTGAGAGGGTGGTGGATACATGGAACAGCCTTCCAGTTGAAGTGGTAGAGGCCAAAACAGTGATTGAATTTAAGCAAGCATGGGATAGGCATAAGGCTATCCTAAACAAAAGATAAATCCAGGTAAAGTATCCATGTAATTGGGCAGACTAGATGGGCCGAAAGGTTCTTATCTGCCGACATTTTCTATGTTTCTATGTTTCTCTCTCTACACATCTTCCTCAACTAGACAGCTTACCTAGAGAAGCTCTCTCCACCCATTTTCCTCCAACTAGACAGCTTGAAGATGTTCCTGAAGGTGGCTTAAGTGAATTGTACACAGAACTATAGTTATAAAATAAAAAAATATAATAGAACACAGTCTACAGAAAGTTACAAGTCCTGTACATCTTATAAATATCAGTAATGTGTTAACCCATTCAGAGCACTAATAAACTCTCAATTCAAAGTCATAGCTTCAAATATATAAAATAGTGAATAAACTCCCTCATCCCAGACATTCCTACCTTAAAAATTAAAAGGCTAAAACATGCAATTAGTGTAACTAGCATTATTTAGTAATGAGTCCCACTTAAAAACTGAATGACAAAGTTATTCTTGTTTGCATTATCATTATGATTTACAGGCCAGCTTTGTAAATGGACGTAATAGATCTGGATCATGTTCAGCCTGTCCTAAATCCTAATGCTCTGGGAATTAATATAAAACCAAATACAGCAATGTAGCAGACATGTACGTACATATATATATATATCTTTTGGTATCAATTTATAGTTTTTAAAAATGCTGCCACAAATGTGTCGAGACAGGACTTTGCAATTCCGGCAGTGCACGGATAAGTATTGATACTGACGATCAATAATATTCCACTAGCATGAAGTTCTATGAACATGAAAGAGTTAAAAAGATATCTACCTGTAGGATTTTAAAAATTTCAGCTTCATCTTTGTCCGTGGAGATAACCGAGGGATGGGAGCTTTAGCGGGATCCCATAAGAAGGCCATTGAGAGGACACAGTTAATGCCGTGTGCAAAATATGATCCTGATGGAAAGTAAACAGGCAAACATGGAAGGGCAACCCGGCCGAAAGCATGAAGCCCCCTCGGAGCCCAGCGGGGATCGCCTGGTATTCACGTGCATGAGGCAAAGATCCGGAGACTTGAAAACAAAGACTGCGAGGGATAACCGGATTTCTTGCTGAATGACACCTGCCCTAGTAAACGAGCCGTCACACTCGCTGCTCATCCCAAGCAGATTCCTCAACCATCGATGTTGGAATCTCTGTGCTAAATCTGTTTATCTGGCTACATAAATAGCCCTCAATAAAGAGACCTGTCACGTGGGCTCATATGTTGATGACGAAGTGTAAGTAGCAGCATCTCTTCTCAAGTACAGGCTGCATTGTGTACAACATCACTTCACCATCAAAATAGTAAATGATTAATTTTTAACTATATAACTGTAGATTCAATGAGTTGTGCAGTCTGCAAGCCACCCTGAAGCAACCCTTACACTGAGCAATCATGTATATGTAAGACTTTATACTAGCATTCCCGACAAATTTCCATAAACTAAACTATAGTAAACTCTGACATATAATTACATCCTAAAGAATTTTCATTTTATTGTGGAAACGGCCATCTTGGTTTCGCATCGTAAGGACGGCTGCTGTTGATTAGCGCAGCCAATCAGGATCTGAGATTTACGGAGACGTTCCAACTTTACACAATAAAGCACAGGTTTATTGCAACCTTGGACCATGCAGAGTACACAAAGAAATGCAAATATTAGAAACTAGTTTTTTCATATCAAGAAAAGAAAAGATTTTGAAATACCACGTGACGGTGAATACACAACATGACAGGGTTACTATAAAGTCATCTTTTTTAACCTCCCTGACGGTTTTGCCGAGTGTGGCTCGGGAGTTAACTTTCAATACTGAAAGCGGTATCCCCGAGCCACACTCGGGCTGGATACTTACATGTCCTGCGCTCCCTCGCTGATCCCGCAGTCTCCTCCAGACGCTCGCGACGTCACTTTGCCTCTGGATCTCTTCTCGCGAGGAGTGAACCAGGAAGTGTGACGTCGCAATCGGCTGCAGTGTGACTGCGGGGACAGCGAGGGAGCGCAGGACATGTAAGTATCAACCCGCGTGTGGCTCAGGGATACCGCTTTCAGTATTGAAAGTTAACCCCCGAGCCACACTTATACCGCTAGGGGGCTAGAATAAAGAAGACCGATTCGGACATATAAAATAGAATCAGACCGCCAGGGAGGTTAAAACTGCAGTGTACACAGAATCTGAAGCAATTGTATTTCCTTATAATTATTACTATATACTATTATACTTATCAAAATTCAACAGCAAAGATAATTCTTTTTAGTTTCTCTTAATTAAAGCAATACTCTATTAAAAATACAGTTTGCTTTTTTTTGCCAGTAAATAATTGGGCAGCAGCTACTGACAGCCTCTACCCAATATTTTTATTTTTTATTTCATATCTTTTTTTATTTCAGTTGATTTTACTCGCCTTTTGTCCCTGGCTGCACACTGTTCCTCCTCTACAGCTCAGGGACGCCTGAACCTGGAGATCCCTGAAACTATTTGGCGCAATTTCCGCTCCAACACAACTTGTATTACGTAGAAACAGCAAATTGAGCTCCACTATGTGACTTGCGTACTTTATGTACACGAATTCCATAGCACCTGTGCAGAGCAATGGATCCGAAGCAGAGCGTCCTTAAAGAGTCTCCAAGAGAGACGCCGGCACCCTCTCTGCGCGCTGAAGTCACTAGTGACCGGCAGCGGAGAAATTCAAAATCCTGGCTGCCGGTGATGCTGGGTGGGGGGGAGGAAACTGGTCGTAGCAGCAGGGAGGGCACTCCTCACATCCTGACCACTTTAAAGAGTTAAAATGGTCAGGTTGACGTGACCCTTTAAAATCTTCCCATCCCTTTGTTAGCTTTGTAGCTCACCGTTGCTTTTTTCCAACCAGTAGGCTGATATCTTTCTGGTTCCCAAAACTGCACCATATACTGTATATGCAAGAAGGGAGATCCCTGGTCTACAATCAGTCCCAGATACTGCTTATTTTCTGCCACTTGATCTCAATCCATTTTCGATTCTAAGTGGCTTGATTATTTTTGGTCCCAAAATGCACACGTTTACATTTCTCTACGTTAAATCTTATTTGTCACTTTCCGGCCCATTGCTCGAGGTTATACAAATTCTTCTGGAGAGATCTTACATCCTCTTCAGACTGTATAACCAAACCCAATTTTGTGTCGTGAAAGAAAACGCAAACACACGACTTTCTATACCCATGCAAGATCATTACTAAATATGGTTCAAGAAGGATGGACCCAGAAGAAAACTCAGAGCTCCCCCCTCAAGAGTCACCACATCCACCAGTCCGACTTTACTATTTACGGTTAACAAGAATTCTCTGCATCTGTCACTCTGCCAATTTTTAATCCAAGAAATACATCTGTTCTTTGAATTCTCTTTTAGTTTGCACTGTAACCATTTGACGCCACTGTGTCAAACGCTATACTAAGATCTACATAGACAACAGAAGAACAAGAAGTCTCCAAGATTTCTGCTTCTCAACTTAACCCACCACTCCACATGGAACTCTCTTATCCTTACGATAATTGTAATATCAAATATTTCTGGTGACTTCATAAGGAAACATATGACTGGAGACTAATAAAAGCTTTTCAGTGTATGGGCCGAAGAGGAACTCCATTCCCTCTAAGAATATAGTGGAGGAGCTGTGTTCCCATGAGTTCCTGCTCGACTTGACCCCTGCCAGAATACGAGCCTTAAATAAACATTTAATTTCCCAAGCACATATGTCAGATGTACAGGTCTGTAATTGCCAGGCTCAAGTTTGGATCCCTTTTTAAAACTGGAGACCACAGGTGCTTTACATCGGTCGTTTGGTACACTATCCAACTGGAAAGAATTTTTGAATATTAAAAACCGCAGCCTGGCTATTACCAGACCTTTTTGCAAATATGTGATTGCAATGGATTTATTGAGGGAATTATTTAAGTCTCTCTGAAGCTGGAGGTCCATCTAGAGACAACAAGACCAGGGCACAATGTTGGAACAAGTCTACTACATCCAGGAGGTTTTTGCTGTCCTCAGTCAATCAGATAAACATGCAAATAATGCATGAAATGCTGAAGGATAAAATAAGGGCTGCGTTGTTTCAAGGTTTAACCCAGGAAAGATCATGCTGTTTTTTTTCTGAAAAAATACAGAATTTTTGATTTCTCAATGAATTCTCTTGAATTTTTGAATATTGAATTCTCAATGAATTTTACAAAAATAGTCAGCCCACATTGTGCCATCGATTTAGTACTACTGAATACTTTATCTTGGAGCCACCCAAAATTTAGGAACAGATGTTATTTCCATGTCGTCAACACATGTCCAATGAAACTCCTCGGGCCAGATCATAACCAGGGTGGTAACGGTGAGGCACAAAAGAAAAAGCTGTGTGAGCCTTTTCCCCTTTGTGGCTAGCCATTACCATCTCTATTTTGGCTCAGCTGTTCTATCTGCAGCTGAAGCCGAAATATATTTTGCCATTCCATAATACTGGCATCAGTGCTGCGTGCCTGCATACCCTGTGTAGGTATCGGCTCTTGGGGTCCATAGGACTCTATGAAGCACAGTACATTCCTGAGCAAGCTCATCTGAGCAGGGACGTGTAGGAGCACTGTTCCCCGTCTTTCCTTGGTCACGGCCAGAGGAAGTGGTGGATCGCACCACCCTCTGCACCATGGGATCAGTCGAGTATAGAATTTTTCAATCCCTTTAGATTAATTTGTTAAGTTATTTTGCTTTTACAGATTCACTTAACATCAGCTTTTCAAAGTCTGTATTCTTTTCTGAATACCTTCTTCAATCGAGAAGAAGAGGCCATGTTAGAATAGCTCGCTCTTCTCCTACCAGATACAAATTAACAGACCCAATACAAAGTATAGGAGCCTTTAATTTACAGTAACCTGATGAAATGACCGAGCCGAAAGCAGGGATTGCGGCTCTGTTGTATTACCATTAGGAGTTGTTAAGCAATCGGCTGGAGGCGATGTATCGGTTAGCTCTAGCCAATAACCGAACATTTGGGTTGTGATTTGGCCCCTCTAGTCTTCCTCCACCCCCAGCTCCTCTAGATTGTATGCTCAGCCAAGCAGGGCCCTCTACACCTCTGGTTCAGTTTTTATGTTTTAGGTTTGTCTTTTTCCCCTTGGGCTATTTTAAACCTCTGCGGAAACTGCTGGCGGTATTTAAATGACGATGATAATAATATAGAGGAACTCCCATATCCATGGATACAGAGTACCAGCATCTAATTAACAGCGGACAATCCAATCCAAACAGCTGTAGAATCCGAGACACGCAAGACGACGCACATCACTTTCTCTTGTGTTAAGGATATTTTATTTTTATTGCTGGCCTTATAATCCATCTTCCAGTTTTATAACGACACAGAGCTGACACATTTGGGTTTGTAATACATTGTTTTCCTTACAGACAATATTTAGTATCATTAGTAAATTACTTTTATACACAATTTGAAATAACTTAACACAACAAATCACAAAGCAAGGCTTTGTAGGCAGATACCCATTTTCATTATTTTTGGGGAATTATAGACCTGTGAGCTTACCATCTGTGGCTGGGAAAGTATTTGAGGGGTTACTAACAGGGTTATCCAAAGAGATTCGAAAAGTCACCGCACGTTCGGTGACTTTTCGTTCTCTTCAATTCGGTTCCTTTTGCCGATTGCATTTCGGTGACCCTGCGGTGTATTCAGCAAACAGCACAGGGTCCCCGAATTGCAGGGAAAAGCTGCCGAAAACCTGACGAAAACTCACCGAATGCATGCTGAAAACAAGCAAAACCATCTGGATTAACCTTGAAGAGGAGCCGAACAGGAGCCGAACAGGAGCCGAATCACACAGAGCCGAAGCAGCTGTGACGTAGAGGAGGCAGTGAATAAATTAGAAAAACCATTTGTATGAATCTGGGAAAAAGAAACGCTGTTTGCAAAGAAACTACTGAGCGAAAATGTCTGAAATTTTCACAGGAGGTCCAGGGAATGATAATAAAGAGGGCTGTTACAAAAAAAATAAGCAAACTGAAAAAAAATAAAAAAAAAAATCGGACTTTTAATTTTTTTTTAAAAAATTCAGAAAAATGCTTAAAGTATCCTAAAAAATCTATAAATAAAGAGACTTTTTGCTGCAGAATTTTATAATGAACGGTTTATTAGATATTGAATTAATACGGGAATATTTTTAACATTGAAGTCTATGGGATTCTCCTGAATAAATTTGCCGAATTAAACCACCGAATGGCAGAGCATTAGGGGAACCTTTCACTGCTGGTTTGTGTTCTCTGAATAGCCGAAGCAGTGCTTTTCATGGGGATTTCACTGCCCTCGAACAGGCACCGAACAGGCACCGTATGTGCAGGCAATTCGACAGGATTTGGCGAATTGCCTGCTCTCTGGATAGCCGAATGGCCAGGAAAGGTAACCGAACGCTGATTTTCAGCGTTCGGTTACCTTTCTCAAGCAATTCGAATCTCTTTGGATAACCCTGTATGGAATAATTTTCAAGAATTCATTGGGAGGTATAATTTAATTAGCAAATATCAGCATGGTTTTATGAAACACAGATCATGTCAGACTAAACTAATTGCATTCTATGAAGTAGTAAGTAGAAGTATAGATCAGGGGGTCGCAGTGGATGTGATATACTTGGATTTTGCCAAAGCTTTCGACAAAGTTCCACACAAAAGGTTACTATTTAAATTAAGAAAAATTGGTCTAGAGGAAAATACATGTTCTTGGATAGGAAACTGGCTAAAAGATAGGTTACAGAGAGTGGTCATAAATGGTAAATTTTAAAGATGGAAATCAGTGGTTAGTGGTGTCCCTCAGGGGTCTGTTATAGGACCAATTCTATTCAATTTATTTAGAAATGACCTTGAGCTAGGCATTGAAAGCCATGTATCAGTGTTTGCAGATGACACAAAACTAGGAAAAGTAATACAATGTGAGCAGGATGTTACTTTGCTGCAGAGGGATTTAGATAGATTGGGGGACTGGGCACTTAAATGGAAGATGAAATTTACTGTAGACAAATGCAAAGTTATGCACTTTGGAGTGAAGAACACACAAGCAACTTATACCCTAAATGGTACGGAGTTAGGGAAATCCAAGCAGGAGAAGGATTTGGGAATAATCATAGACTTCAAACTAAGTAACAATGTGCAATGTCAAACAGCAGCCGCCAAGGCCAGCAAGGTATTGGCATGCATTAAAAGGGGAATTCACTCTCGGGACGAAAACATCATTTTGCCTTTGTATAAATCAATGGTAAGACGCACCTTGAATATGCCATGCAATTTTGGGCACCTGCCTTAAAGGATATTATGGCGCTAGAAAAAGTGCAGAGACGGGCGACTAAATTAATAAGGGGAAATATTATTATTATTATTCTTTATTTATAAAGCGCCAGCATATTCTGCAGCGCTGAAATAGAAGATTTAAGTTATGAGGAAAGACTAACAAGCTTAAACCTGTTTAGTTCAGAGAAACGGCGCCTTAGAGGGGATCTGATAACCTTATATAAATATATACGGGGCCATTATAAACCATTGTCTGGAAATGTATTCATTAACAGGACTATGCACAGGACACGAGGTCACCCATTTAGACTGGACTAAAGGAAATTCGGCCTAAAGCATAGGAAGGGTTACTTTTACAGTGAGAACAATAAAGCTGTGGAATTCTCTGCCTGTTGAGGTGGTTGGATCAGAGACTGTACAGACTTTTAAACAATGACTGGATGACTTCCTGCAAAACCATAATATTAAGGGTTATAATATGTAATATGTGGGTAACAACTGCTCGATCCAGGGAGAAATCTGACGCCATTCTGGGGTCATGAAGGAATTTTTCCCCAGTGTGTTGCATATTGCCAAGAGTTTCAGACTGGGGTTTTTGCCTTCTTTTGGATCAACAGCAGTAGGTAATGTATGAAAGACTGAACCCCATGGATGCACGTCTGTTTTCAGCCTATATAACCATGTATTTATTTTTATTTTACTACGTGTCCCTTACAAATGGTTGGCAGAGGACCATAGGACATGTCAATATCAGCAGGACAGTGACATTTGGAAACCCATGCTCAAATCTACAAGTCGAACAGCCAACTCTCTCCACTTATTCTCGACTGCCTTATTTACACCAATACATGCAATCAATCTGAGTGAGTCAGTGTTGTTATCTAAAGCAACTTTTTCCAACCTTGTCCCCCCCCGGGAGCACTAACAGGACAGATTTTGCAGATTACTTTGGGGAAATGCAGACTGAATCCTGTAATCAATGAGCAGCAAATCATATCACCTTCACCTGTGCTGTGCTTCAAATATCTGCAAACCTGACCTGTTAGGGGGATTTGAGGACCAGAGTTGGGAATCTCTGATCTAAGAGACACACTGGGGACAGAGGCTCAGAGGACAGAATGATATAGGAGGATCTATTACCAGCTTCTTGGAAGCAGCAAGAATACATGTCCAGAAATATATCTCCTGTAGAATATGTTTCAATCATATTGTGCAAGTTGTCCATTGGTGAATACAGATACTGACAGATGCCTAGTGCTACAAGTTATTTTAGGGATCGCTCAGGCTCACCTTAAGATTTTGTGGTTTTATTTCAAATCGGCAACTTCACTCATCCCATTATACAAGCGGAAACACAGCCAAACCTGAAGCTGCAGTTTGACAGCTGTCAGCTTACTCACCGTTTCCTTCACGGTTTTCTGAGTGGAGCTGTGCATAGCTTTACCTGCACCTCAGCTTATGCTTGAAATCCAAGGTGAAGGTATGGTATGGAAGCGGAAAAAAGGGACAAAGTGGAAATATGCACTGCCTACTTGATTTTAAAATGCTGGGTTTACTTGGCATGCTTTAATGAAGACACACTATTTTCACATACATTTGATAATGATGTAGAGCAGGGATCTCAAATTCTAGCCCATCAGATGTTTATTGCCTGCAATTCCCAGAATTCCTTGAAGGCAATAGATCTCGCGGCACACCTTATGGTGATGCCTACGACTCCCAGAATTTCTTCAATAAATAGATTTCCAGGGAATCGGGGGAGTTGAAATTCAGAAACCTCTGGGGGGGGGGGGGGGTTGTCAGCCCTGCAATAGATGGTCAGAGAATTATGGGAGTTGTAGCTCTGAAAGAAAACATCTGGAGGGCTGCCAGAGTTTGATATCCCAGCTGCTACGGAGAGTAATATGTTGCTTTGTGAAAGAATAACGTTCTATATGGCGCAGACAATATGTGCTTCTTCACATGCTATTAATTCTGCTTCACAGGCCCGTTGCCTTGGTGTCCTCTTAGACTGATCTCTCCTTCATTCCTCACATTCAATCCCAGACTCTCCCTATGCAGGCTGTAATGAATGCCTGTGCCAGGCTCATACACCTCACCTCCCGCACCTCTCACACCTCACCCCTTTGTCATTCTGGCTTCCTGTTTCATTTAGAATCCAATTCAAAACATTGGTGCTCACATACAAAGCTCTCCATAACCGCGCCACTACCTACATCTCCTCCCTTATTAATAGGTACATCCCGTCCTGACCACTTCACTCGGCCAAGCTACTGGTGGTAGGAAAAGTGATCCATCAAGGCTTTAACACCATCACCAGCACGTGAGAGTTGATGTATCGCGATCACGGTCAAAGTCTTTTGACTGTAATATGAATCTACTGATTAACTGCCCGGCATCACATGAACACTTAATGCAGTCTTTGGCTATATGGACCTAGACATTGCCAAATCTAGCCACCCTGTGACCGATTTGATTAGACATCAAGATATTTAACCCTTTTTCTGCTGAGCAATTTCATCCCAATGTGCTGAGTTCATTTTGACCATTTCGGCTGATCTCAGCGATGTGGACAGGATGTGCTTAGTGCGTTGTTTACTCGTGGGAAGCAATCCCGAAAACGAGCGGAGCTCATCCTCCACAGTGAAGGGGTTAAAATGAGCTAAAGAGCCTATTCCAGGCACGCTGTTATCACCTCCAGGCTAGCAGTGAGAAAGGAGTACTTTGAGGTCTGATCACAGATCAAAATATAAGCATATTAAACTATAAATACAGCAGTACATTTTTCTTTGGAGGATGCTGTACATGTACCGCTGCGTGTTACCTTGGGTAACCTTTTACAACAGGAAGCCGCACATCATAGTAGCGTGTCTGAAGGACAGCAGCTTCCAGCCTATAAATAATTGATATTAAGTGCTGCATTACAACGCTTGAAGGAAATTAACACAGGGGTAGGACTGTTTATTCCCAACAAAATAGAAGTTTCTGCTGTAGGAGGTTGGAAAGTCTCCTGCAGAGTATACTTACAGCTTACTTCTGAAACCTAATAAACCAGGGGGGATAAAAATCGGTTTATTTGCACTTTAAAATGTTCTAGTAGGAAGCATAAGGATTATTCCCTGCAGAACCATTTGCCACTAAATCATTTCCCTGCGGAATTAAGCAAATCCCAGCTAACCATCCACTGAGCCGTGATACAGGGTATCAAAACGAAACAAATGGGTCACAAGTACACATACACATATTGGAAGGTTAAAGGCACTGTCTAGTCTAGAGTTAAGACATGGGTGGGGTAGGAAAATGGAAGGTTTAAACGCTGACGCCTCACGTCTCCTTTGTGCCGTAATAACCCCTACAAAGTGACTGACATCTGCAAAGTGTAACCTTTAGATCTTTTTGGAGACAAATTAGGTTATTGCATACGCCCTGTCGCCTGAATATGATATAAGAATTATGTTTGAATATAAAGCGACCGGCATCTGCAATGTGTAACCTCTAGATCAGCGTTTCTCAACTGGTGGGTCGCGACCCAAAAGTGGGTCGAGACTCGCGACCAGGGGTGGACTGGGTCGCGGGACATGTGCCCGCCCCAGCCTCTCGAATGCATTTTATCTACAGCGCGGCAGCGGGTCCAGGCCGCGCGACTACCTCTGCCCGCTCACCAGCAACCACGTGACGGAACTTCCTGCTTGAAGGAAGTTCTGGCGTGCAGTTGCTGTGAGGGAAACAGGAATAGCCCGCCCCCTCAGCTAGAGCGCCAGCCGTCACCCGCCGCATCAGGTAAGATAAGGAAAGGTGAGGGGGGGGGGGGGAAATCAGAGGTCCCAGGTGGCACTTGCCTCCCCAGCAGCCTTTTGAAAGACCAAAGGGAACTCGCCCAAGAATTCCACAACCACATCACCTGAAGAAAAAAAGAGATTATATTATATATATATATACCCAGGCACAGAATCCCAAATTATATATATACCCAAGCAGAGGCCCCAGAATTATATATATATACCCACAGAACCCCAGAATTATATATATACCCACAGAACCCCAGAATTATATATATACCCACAGAACCCCAGATTATATATAGAGTATTGAGCACGTTGTTTTATGGAATAAATTATGTTTCAGGTATTCAGGTTTTTTTGGGTCGTGACTTAATGACCAAGCACAATGTGGGTCCCGAGGGTCCATGGGTTGAGAACCACTGCTCTAGATCATATGGAGACACATTTATGTTACTGCACATGCTTTGCTGCTGCCCCAAATTGGGATATATGATTTAAGGTTTATACTAACCGGCAACTAGCATCTGCAAAGTGTAACTTTTATATATCCACACACTCCTTTATATGGCATTTAACCCCTCATTCATGAGATTGATGTGAGCAAATAATTTGAGGATATCGCTTTACTAAGAGGTATGTGGATGCTTTTTAACAATTTTTGCTTTATGTGTTTATGTTGAGGTACCTCAATTTCAATTTTTTTCTGTGTGTTACATTTTGAATAAAATTTTATTATTTTGAATTTCAGTCCCATCCTATATAGGCCCTATTTGATCTGTGTTTTTAGATTATCCAGGGTTAAGCCCCGTTAGCTCCGGGTGTGGGCTCTTACACTCCGGATCTGCTTCCTCCCTATCCCCTGCATTGGGGAATTGTTTTGTCGAAAAAGAGAAAGAGACACAGAAGAAAGATTATATTGTGCCCATTGTACAGCGCTGCGGAATATGCTGGCACTATCAGGGTTATTCAGAGAGAGGTGAAAAGCAGGAGAATGACTGGAGAATGGAAAATTCTAGATCAAAATAGCCAATTTGGAAAGTGAGGTTGAATGGGAGAATTTTTCTGGGTTGGCTATTTTGACCTAGAATTTTTGACCTAGAAACATTCTCCTGCTTTTCACCTCTCTCTGAATAACCCTGTATATAAATAAAGAATAATAATAAAAAGAGGTAGATGAAAGAAAGTGGTGCAAATGGCAGAGAGGCAGAGGAATGAAAGAGGCAGAGGAAAGGGGCACAGAGAGCAGAGGAAAAGGCAGAGGAAAGGGGCACAGAGGGCAGAGGAAAGAAAGAAAGGAAAGGGGCACAGAGGGCAGAAGAAGGAAAGAAAGAAGCAAAGGAAAGGGGCACAGAGGGCAGAAGAAGGAAAGAAAGAAGCAAAGGAAAGGGGCACAGAGGGCAGAAGAAGGAAAGAAAGAAGCAAAGGAAAGGGGCACAGAGGGCAGAAGAATGAAGGAAAGAAAGAAGCAAAGGAAATGGGCACAGCGGGCAGAGGAAAGGGGCACAGTGGGCAGAGGGAAAGAAATAAAGGCAGATGAAAGGGGCACAGGGGGCGGAGAAAAGAAAGAAAGGCAGAGGAAAGAGGCAATAAGGAAGCAAAGGAAAGGGGCAGAGGTACAGAGGCACATAGGGCAGAGTAAATACAGAAAGAGGCAGAGGAAGAACAGGAAGAGGCAGAGGAAAGAAAGAAAGAGGCAGAGGAAGAACAGGAAGAGGTGGAGGAAAGAAAGAAAGAGGCAGAGGAAAGAAAGAAATGGGGAGAGAGGAAAGGGGATGAAAAAAGTGGAAAGGGGGAAATGTGTGCATATGAATCCATAGATGTGTATTTGTCAGTGTGAGTGTGTAAACCGAGTGTCTTTTACAACTAATAAAATTGTTCACGGGTAAAATTGTGTGGGTTTTGATTTTAGGGAAGTAGGCAGTGCTGGGGTCTAAAAGGGCATAAGTGTAATGCGAAGAGGGTATTGCCCTGAATCAGGGGTTAGACGATATGGGTAAAAGGGGGCATTGCATTGCTATGAACTAGGGGGGCAATAATGTGAGGAAACGGGACCATTGTTATGATATAGGCAACATTAGTTTTAGGTAGGTGGGATATCGCTTATAGGTGGTATTGATGGATTTTTGTTCATTTATGTTCGCCAAAAATGAATAGTTATTATTTATTTAAACCAGTCTTAAAATGTTGTTTCTATGTAATTTTTCAACCATGTTTTTTTTATTTAAATGGTAGAGAGGGGGGGCGGGTTGCTACACCATGGGCCTATGGGTTGTACTTTCCCCCCGGGCCAAAAGTTGCCAGTCAGCCCCTGACAAACACCCACCCCACAGATATGCATGAACGAGATTTCCAAAGGCACAGCTATCCTACAGGGCACTGATTATCGAATTTTCATCCACTGCTGAGGCAGCGTTACGCCTACATGTACTAACAAATGCGACTGTGCATAATGGAAAAAAAATCTATTCAAAGAGTCGTTTATCAGCATTATAGCAATTCTATGTATCACACATACTTTTTCTTGCCACTGTACATTATAATATTATGTGAACCCTTTGGGATTACGTGGGGTTTTGCATGAATTGGTCATAAAATTTGCTCTGATCTTCATCTAAGTCACAACAATTTGAAAAACACAGTCTGCTTAAAATAATACAACACAAACATTATATGTTTTCATGTGTTTATTGAACATAACATGTAAACATTCACAGTGCAGGGTGGAAAAAGTATGTGAACCCCTAGCCTAATGATTTCTCCAAGAGCTAATTGGAGCCAGGAGTGAGCCAACCTTGAGTCCAATCAGTGTGATATTATTGGATGTGTTGCTGAAAGCTGTCCTGTCCTTTAAAAACACACACCAGTTTTGGGTTTACTGGTTTCAAGAAGCACTGCCTGATGTGAACCATGCCTCGCAGAAAAGAGCTCTCAAAAGACCTACGATCAAGAATTGTTGACTTGCATGAAGCTGGAAAGGGTTACAAAAGTATCTCCAAAAGCCTTGATGTTCATGTGTCCACGGTAAGAC
The DNA here is from genome assembly GCA_009667805.1 of Leptobrachium leishanense. NCBI lineage: Eukaryota > Metazoa > Chordata > Amphibia > Anura > Megophryidae > Leptobrachium > Leptobrachium leishanense. The sequence goes on along the minus strand of CM019063.1, from coordinate 17,322,542 downwards.
AGACTGTCTACAAATGGAGAAAGTTCAGCACTGTTGCTACTCTCCCTAGGCGTGGTCGTCCTGTAAAGATGACTGCAAGAGCACAGCGCAGAATGCTTAATGAGGTAAAGAAGAATCCTAGAGTGTCAGCTAAAGACTTACAGAAATCTCTGGCACATACTAACATTTTTGTTGACACATCTACAATAAGGAAAACACTAAACAAGAATGGAGTACATGGGAGGACACCACGGAGGATGCCATTGCTGTCCAAAAAGAATATTGCAGCACGTTTGAAGTTTGCGAAAGAGCACCTGGATGTTCCACAGCACTACTGGCAAAATATTCTGTGGACAGATGAAACCAAAATTGAGTTGTTTGGAAAAAACACACAACACTATGTGTGGAGAAAAAAAGGCACAGCACACCAACATCAAAACCTCATCCCCACTGTAAAACATGACGGAGGGAGCATCATGGTTTGGGGCTGCTTTGCTGCCTCAGGGCCTGGACGGATTGTTGTCATTGATGGAAAAATGAATTCCAGCGTTTATCAAGACATTTTGCAGGAAAACGTAAGACCATCTGTCCGCCAACTGAAGCTCTGCAGAGGATGGGTGATGCAACAGGACAATGACCAAAAGCATACAAGTAATACAACAAAAGAATGGCTTCAACAAAACAAAATACGCCTTCTGGAGTGGCCCAGTCAGAGTCCTGACCTCAACCCCATTGAAATGCTGTGGCATGACCTTAAGAGAGTGATTCACACCAGACATCCCAAGAATATTGCTACACTGAAACAGTTTTGTGAAGAGGAGTGGTCCAAAATTACTCCAGATCATTGTGCAGGTCTGATCTGCAACTACAGGGAACGTTTGGTTGAGGTTATTGCTGCCAAAGGAGGGTCAACCAGTTATTAAGTCCAAAGGTTCACATACTTTTTCCACCCTGCACTGAACGTTTACATGTTCTGTTCAATAAAAACATGAAAACATATAATGTTTGTGTTGTATTTTAAGCAGACTGTGTTTTTCAAATTGTTGTGACTTAGATGAAGATCAGAGCACATTTTATGACCAATTCATGCAAAACTCCACGTAATCCCAAAGGGTTCACGTACTTTTTCTTGCCACTGTATATTAATCTGTCTGATGGGCAAATGTAAAGGATATGTGTATTGCGACTCTCAGTCTTAAATTTTTTTAATTAAAAGGCCAATTTGATCTTTTTTACAATTTGAACCCTGTAGATTTTTCTTTAGCTGTGACCTCTATTTTGCAGAAGACGTCTATGACTCCTTGTGTCCATATTCAGGAGGGACAGTCTTATTTTAGGCCATAATTCTTCTCTTTTTTTTAACCATGCGGTCACCTGCAGAATGTCTGCATTCACATATAACCGTGTGGTCACCAGCAGAATGCTTACATCACAAACACCCTATATGAAGACCGCATATGTACTCTCAGTAAAATGCACACAGTATCCACTCCAGAGCGGCTTGGGAATAGAAGCCATACTAGCATTTCCGGGCGGATCGTGTCATTTTATGGCCACTAACACAGATCAACTTATTTTTCTCAATGCAAACGTTTTAAATCATTACATGTAAACCTGCCAATACAGACGGTGTGAACGAGGTCAGGACAATAAGCAGCTTACAGTGTAGATTAACGTGGAGCAGCCTTAAGCCTTGATTCCCAAACTGACCAGCATTATTACAATGTTCATACGCCTTGCAGACAGATAACTGCGCCGAACCAGCGACACTGATGTCATGGAACCAGATTCCTTTTTTGTTTTCCCCCTAAGCTTTTACTTAAAATGGACTAGTCCACTCTCCCTGTCTAACCCTCACAGTTAGTTTGGTCCAGCCCATTTCCTGCTTTTGCAGCAGCTAGCTATTCCCCCAGTCTAAACACAGAGGCAGTCAGCAAGCATCTGTCTGTACTGGGTAATTGCATCCTATTTTAACCATCCTCCCATAACAAGGTACAACTGAGAAGACCTCTCTTCCTACAAGACAACTTTTATTTGCTGTGACAAAGGACTGTGTGTGCTTTCAAAAGCGGATGAGTTATAGCTATCTGACTTCAATCATGTCCTGCATGTGACATTCACTTCTTGCATATGACCCTGGGGTTCCATAATAAATGCTACAAAACCACATAAAAGGGAAATAACCTACTGCAAACAGTGACGACATGTGTATATATAGAAATTACAATACTTAGAGGGTTATTCAGAAAGTACCGAAATGTCAGTGGTTTTCTCGTTTGGTGCACTTCAGCAATTTCAGTTCACCGACCCTACAATGAATTCACTATTCACCGCAGGGTTGCTGAAGTGCGCTGAACATGGAGCCAGCGAAGACCGCTGATCAGCCCGCCGAACTTCAGGAAAAAGAAAAAACGGAACTCTGCTATTCCTTAAAAGGTGTTTGAAACAATGAAATTTTGTGGAAATAAAAAAGGTCCTATGAAAAAATAATAAAATGGTCTGTCACAGAATAAAAAATAAATGCCATTAAAAAAATGTGGGAATCAAAAAATTCCGCCTAAAAAAAACAAAAAACAAAACAAAATAAAAAAAAATCAGTTTGGTGAAACTGAAAAGAATAAAGGGTTGAATAGAAAAATTTATAAAACCATATTTTTTTTTACATTGAATCCTATGGAATTCACCTATTTAAACCTGTCATACTGAATCATGGAAAATCAGGGCATTTTACTGACACTTCGGTGAAGACTTTCTTGGCATATCGCTATTGGCCTTCAGCCTCCCTTTCTGGGTGATAGCAGTTTGATCTGCATACGGTAACGTCTTGTCGGTACCATCAAGCTGAATCCTTGAGACCTGAGTGGGGGGATCCACCATAGGGCAGACCACCAGAGCCTCTGTACATTCTCAGTGCTCTCAAAAAACAGTTTTTGTTAAAAAAAGAAGCTCATACGCGTGACAGAATGGTGCATAAACCCAAAACCTCCCGATATTTAATGCTGTCAATTTGATCTAGAACATTTTAACAGATCTTCTCAATCTCCAGCAGGGGGAGACATAATACCATATAATGAAAGAGTTTACAGATTTCAGCTACATTTGGAAGGGGCACTGGAGCAGACTAAAACAATCACGCCCCTACTGTGTATCTTGCACATGTCACGTCAATGAGTATTAAATAAAAAAGTTATAAAGCAATGTAATATCATAATAAGAGAAATTAAACCTGTTCCAAGCAACAACAGAATAAAGTGAACCTTTAACCGACAGCCGTGACCAGGGCTGCCAGCAATTTTGGGCCCCTTGCTAAACCAACATCCAGGGCTCCCCTGGTAAATGCCAAATACCCCTGCTATCCCCTTTTTGGTTCCTATTTCGACTTGATTCTTGATCACCCCAGCAATTAATGCAGAGGCACAAATGGAAAAGAGCTGTGCAAGCATTTATACATAGGTGACTTGCCATTACCAGCTCTATCCCAGCCGAGCTGCTACATCAGCAGCACGAGCCGGAATCTTTTGCAGCCACTGATGGATACCGGAAGCAGCACTTCGGTAGAGTCTATAGGACTCTATCAGGGTTATTCAAAGAGAATCGAAAAGTAACCGCACGTTCGGGGACTTTTCGTTTGCTTCAATTTGGCATGATTTGGTGATTTGGTATTCAGCAAGCACCACAGGGTCTTCGAAGCGCAAGGAAAAGCCACCGCAAACCCGACGAACACTCACCGCCAACCCGACGAACACTCATTAAAACCCGCAAAACATCTGGATTAACCCCGCTGAACACGCTGGAGAAACCTGAGCAGCTGCCGATCACAGCGCAGAGCAGCTGCCGGAAAAAGCCGACACCGCAGACGAATGGAGTGGGCCTGGCTGTCACCACTGGACAACCAGGAATTTGAGGGCAACCAGACAAGGGCCTCGCGTCTCCAGCGTGCCCGCGCACCATTGTCAGTGCCTTGGCGAGTGGCCCCAGACAAAAGTATTGGTTGTCACCTCGATGGCGGCCCTGACTGTGACGAGTTTGAACACTGGTGTAGGCAGCTCACCAGGGTTATTCAGAGAAAGGTGAAACTCTGGAGAAGTGAACTTTTTGAGAAGTGAAAATTCTAGGTCAAAATAGCGGATTTGGAAAGGGAGATAAATGGGAGAATTTTTCTGGTTTGGCTATTTTGACCTAGAATTTTCACTTCTCCAAAAGTTCTCCAGAGTTTCACCTTTCGCTGAAATAACCCTGCATGTCTTTAGGGTGTCTATCCATAGCACATTAATTAAATAAAACTCACTTCATTTAGAAGAATCATCTCAAAATTAGCCACGTTTACAGTCAATTTTCTCTGACTGAACATCAGGAGAAACATGGCTCCCAAAATATCAGGGCTGCTGGTCCCTGGACCTTGAAGTCTGCACACATTTGGATGCACCGTCCCATCTGTTTGGCCATATGGTAAATTATCTTATAAGGGCGATCTATATTTGTGTGGGAACAATATCTGCCCAGCGTGTGCACGTGGGTGCCTTGGCATGGATTTGGGGCTGGCATATCAGCAGCAGGAGGTGGACATTCCAGATGCATTACATCACAAGCACCTCATAAAATGTTTTGATCTACTGGATATAGTTCAGGATTCAGATGACAAAGTCTCCTGGGAATGATTCCAGGATGGTCATCCTTTCACGGCTTCAGGGGAATAACATTATTTTTAAGTAACCTGTATATGTAAAGGGACACTCTCGTACAGGGTCAGCAACCTTGGTCCCCAGATGTTTTGAAACTACATTACCCATAACACTCATTGAGCAGACTAGGCATCATGGGATATACAGTATACGTCAAAGCATCTGCATGCCCATGGTTACTGACCCCTGTTCTAAAGTTAGCTAAGCCTTAAAGTAGGGGGTCAGCAACCTTGGTCCTCTGGATGTCTTGGAACCAGGCATGTACTGGACATCGGGACTACCGGGAGATTCCTGGTGTGCCGATAGCCCAGTGGGCCGGGTTGCCGGCTGAGCCTGGGCCTGGCCACCGGCCGAGCCTGGGGATCGCCTAGGCCTGGCCACCCGAGCCTTTAGATCACCTGGGCCTGCCTGCCGGCCGAGCCTGGGGTGCTTTTTTTTAAATTAATTTTTTTAAACACCATTCTCTCTATATTTTGCAAAAACACTTTTTATTTTGTAATTTTTTTAAAAGATCCATTTGTATTTTTTGTGTTTTATTTTTATTAGACAATTTTGTTTTTGATTTTTAAGAGACTTCATTTTTTTTTAATGGACCCTTTTGTTTTTTTTGTAACAGTCCTTTTATTCTTTTTTGAAGGACTTTTTATATTATTTAGACACATTTTTATGGATTTAGGCTCCTGTTAGGAGAATAGGAGTATTTTTTTTCAGTTCAGGAGTTTAACGATGCCAATTTGGCACGATTAAGGCTAGGGACAGATGAGCGCATTTTCTGCGGCCACCGTCAAAATGTACGTCGATGCGTGCGCACGCATTTTTTCACGGAATACGCTTAAGTGGTCAGACGACCACAGTCGCACAGTCGCAGGTACTCACCAACGCAATTCTAGGGAAATCCGGCTGTTTGAACGTTATGTAGGCCGCACACTAGCAGCGTCTGACGTCTCCTAATCACGCACACACGCTGCCATGCGGCCGCAGCGCACTCTGTACGTCTGTAGCAGCGGTTTCACGTTCTGAGAAAAATGCGTTCATTTGCCGGTTGCGTGGTGTCGGCGCACTTTTGTACGCACGTACTGCGTATATTGGCCGTCATTGGCCGTTATGTGCTGCTACTGCCGCCGTGATTTAGTGCGCCTGCACGCGCTTTCCGACTGCCCCACTCTGACCCTAGCCTAAATGTGTATTGGTGCAATTCGGCAGGTTTTCAGCAAAATACGAAAACTGTTTTGGCAACTCCATTTTCAGCAAAAACATGGTGAACATTCACTAAATAGTAAATTCCCTGTATTTTTGGCGAAATGGAATCACTGAAGAAACACAAAGCATCAAAATTCCAAGCAATTTAAAATAACATTTAATACCAAAAAATCCAAACTAAATCTTTAGCTCCAGCCCATAGAGATCTTAATCCTGCCCTGCGCATTTGCATATCGGAGTGAGCCGGCCTGGATGGAGTCCAGGGCCGATTTTTCTCTCCCCAGTCCAGGCCTGTTTGGAACTACATCTCCCACGATGCTCGACAACTCATTAGGCTGGGAGTCAAGGTTACTGACCCCTCTAGGCAATGTGATCAGATCGAGAGCTCACCGTGACCTGTGTGTTCTCACCCCTTTCACCGCTCTCCTCCGGGGGTATCAGAAGCCTTCCAAGTGTGAGGGAATAGCCTAACCAGAAAGCCAAGATAAGTGAGCGTGGACCTGGCTTCCTGATATAAGTTAGGAATGGGTATCATTCTGCACCAACCTATAGCCAATGGCTGTCAATGTGGTCACATGGAGAGCCATCGGATTGACGGAGGTCACCAAACTAGGTCCTCCAGTTGTTTTGGAATCATGTTTCCCCCTTAACAATCTAATGGCTGGCTGAGCATCATGGGAGATGTACAGGGTTATGCAAGGAGAATCAAAAAGTCACCGTACGTTGGGTGACTTTTCGTTCGCTTCAATTCGGCATGATTTGGCGATCCTTATTCGGCGACCCTGCGGTGTATTTAGCAAGCACCATAGGGTCCCCGAAGCGCAAGGAAAAGCCGCCGCAAACCCGACGAACACTCACCGCCAACCTGCCGAACACTCATTAAAACCCGCAAAACATCTGGATTAACCCCGCTGAACACGCCGGAGAAACCCGAGCAGCCGCCGATCACAGCGCAGAGCAGCTGCCGGAAAAAGCCGACACCGCAGACGAATGGAGTGAAAAAAAAAAAACAGTTCACTTGAATGTTTAAAAAGTGAAACGCTGTTTGCAAAGAAAATACAGAACGAAAATGTCTGAAATTTACATATAAAGATCCAATGAATGATAATAAAAAGGGCTCTCACAGAAAAAAGAAAAAAAGTTAAAAGAAAACCCCGAAAAATACATTTTTGCAAATAAAGCCCGAAAAATGCCTAAAAGATCCTAAAAAATCAAAAAATAAAGAGACTTTTTACTGCATAATATTATAATCAACGGTTTATTAGATATTGAATTAAAACGGGAATTTTTTTAACAGTAAAGCCTACGGGATTCTCCTGAATAAACCTGCTGAATTAAACCACCGAATGGCAGGGCAATTCGGTAACTTTTCACTGCTGTTTTGTGTTCTCTGAATAGACGAAGCATTGCTTCTCTATGGGGATTTCACTGCCCTCGAACAGGCACCGTATGTGCAGGCAATTCAGCAGGATTTGGCGAACTGTCTGCTCTCTGAATAGCCGAATGGCCAGGAAAGGTAACCGAACTCTGAATTTCACTGTTCGGTTACCTTACCGCCAGCCATTCGGATCTCTTTGAATAACCCTGGTAGTTCCATATTATCTGGAGGACCACGATTGCGGAGCCTGCTGCCGGTCACCCGTATTAAGGTTTGGACTAGGCTGTGTGCGATATCCTCTGTATTCTTCTACTTTCAGCAGTCAACATTAAGATCTCATTCGCACCCTACCTTTTTTGAACACAAAGCAGGTGAAGACGTTTTTGCACTTACCTGAAAGAGAAAAAAAAAGTAAGATCATGAGTTGCTATAAAATAATAAATAATAGTAAATAATAAATACAAAGAATATCCGATAACACAGATTAAGATCACAGAGATGCTAGTGAAATATAACACATGTACTACATAAATATTCTGACCAACTGGCACGATAAAAAGAAAAAAATATATATAAAAATTGTGATATGTACTTAACGGGATAGTTTTGTAGTGTTTAATTTCACCATATATTGATTTTCAATCTGCCGCCAGGTTGAATCTTGATTATCTTGAAAATTGTCAAAATGAGCTGCAAATAAATTACTTACTTTAAGGCCTTTTTCACACCTGGGTGTTTTACAGTGCGTTCCTACGCGCTGTAAAACGCCCAAACACTGAAATCCCATTATTTCCTATGGGCATGGTTCACACCTGGGCGTTTTACAGAACGTAGGAACGCGCTGTAAAACGCCCTACGCTCAAAGAAGTACAGGAGCTTCTTTGGGGCGTATTACAGTGCGCTTGCAGCCATAGACTTAAAAAAACGTGCGTACGACGTGCGTTTCTAATTGTCAAAAACGCTCATAAAACGCCCGACAAAAAAAACACGTAAAACGCGCTAACTAAGGGTAACTAAAAGCAAACTAATTTCATTTGCTTCTGGGCTGCAGATTGAGATATATCAATATCGGGGCACCAGATGGTGCCTTTTGAAGCCTGAGATATCTCAATCTCGGTAGAGAAGGGGTTAACTATATATTCTTATATTAAAATTTCCAATGCATTACAGATATGGTGGAAAAAGATGGAAACGGACAAAAGACATTGAAAAGATTTTTACTCTCATTTAGTTTCTAGACAAACTATTTCATAAGAACAAGTTGACGTTTCATTTTTCACCATATGTTTTATAATGGGCGGACGCCATTGATTGGGAACACGGCTGCTAAATAACGTATCTCCTTTTTCATCCCGTTTCTCTGTTCCCTTTTAGGGATCGCATGTTGGAAGGATGTGAGCGAGTGTTCTTAAGGTGGAGACTCCTCAAACATACATAGCACACTGGTTTATTCCGAGAGCACTGATGGACCAGAAGACCGTGGCCACGATATATCTGTTACAAGAGTTGTAACCTCCCTCCCTACGTCTACGTGTCGTCTCAAGCAGTTCCGTAATTGCCATAACACCTCGATTCACATGTCTTGCACCTCGTGAGTCACTTAGTGATGCACGGCTGTTATTTTTGGCACTTGACGACTTGATCAGTGAGCGCTCATATTAGAGAGCCCAGAACAGGTCAATTGTTTTCAACCAGCAGCTTGTCAAGAGAACATATGTCATTAGCGTCTGACTAGCAAGGATGTCATTTACGCTCAACCATACAGCCGTGACAGATCGCAACATCTTCTGGACCAGCGCCTTTCAGCCATCAAACCCTCCCTAGGCCTGATCGTTTCGTTAGAAGGCCGTGTGCTTCTCTGAAAAAATGCATCAGGGAAGAAATATATGGTAGAAGGTCCAAAAAGAGTTTCATGAGGGGAAAATTTTATTTATTAAATGTTCTGTCTGAATCTATCCATCTCCAGAGTGCGCCACGTCCGCGTAGTGTTCTGTGTGAGTGATGAGATGTCAGACGCATCGCATTTGCGACGTCCAGCACCTTGACGCACACAATGGCTTTTCATATCCTTTTCAAATTTTTATAATTTTTTATATTAATTTTGTTTCCCAGAATTCCCTTTTTTTTCTACGTCAGTCAACAAAAACGGACCGTGTGGTGTCCACAGTATCTTCCGTCAGTACGTCTATCCGTTGTGCACGCACTCAAAGTGCGCTCAGACTGCGTTTGTCTGACATTAGCCTATGCAGGTATGGGATAGGCATAAGGCTATCCTAAATAAAAGATAAATCCATGGAAATTATCCATAGAATTGGGCAGACTAGATGGGCCGAAAGGTTCTTATCTGCCGACATATTCTATGTTTCTATGCCCAGTAAATTCAGGGTGTGTTGAAGTATATCAGCTGCAAAGCAGTATGACCAGGGATCTCAGTCTCTGGCCCCCTAGATGTTGATTTCCTACAATTCCCAGAAGTCTTTCATTGCAATAGATGGCCAGAGGATAATGGGAATTGTAGTTCAGAAACATCTGGGTGGGCCAGCGTTTGAGATCACTGAACAAGACTTTCAGCAGTGAATTTCCTAAACTTTGATACATGTTATATTGGGGTATCTTATTGTGAATTTGATAAAGGTCATGAATAAAGATTGCTTGGGGCAGCACAACACAAAGTATACACCGATATAGCATGTAAAAATTTGAATTAACGGCACATATTTAGATGCTTGGCCTGGTAACCTTTTTGATTTTACTACATGAACTACACACTACGGGCAGTATTACAAAACTGGTGCTAATGTAAGGTATGTCAAAATCAGGTACCCCATTAAAATAAACCAACTACCCCATTAAAAGGTTACATTATAAAAGGAAACTAATGGCATTTCTATTAAACCACCAGTAGATGTCAGCAGAGTGAAAAACCTGAATGATGAGCACGCGTTCATGTAAGATGTTTCCCTTAGCAGAGGGAACCAAAAGAGCAGAGCTTTAGTTCCTGGTAGGAACAAATATCAAGTGCAAAACTACCAGAACTGAAGTCATGCTTTGTGTTGCAGAAAACTATTAAATAAAAGCACTTCTGGTTTCACCTAGCCCGCTCCCTTCGCACATTGGAATTATTGACCATACTTTCAGCATATGTGCAACACTAACTTAACCAGGGTGGTTGTAAACTTACCAGAGCCATTATGGTCTATGGAGTTACTAAGTTTACAACAACTCTGGTGAAGTTAGCACCAGCTTTGCATTACTTCCTACATGTTTCTTACGACATTTATGAATATAGTAGCTTTAGCACTATTTTATGCACCTTTCCAAAACAGTAAAACAAACGTGATAGATTATCTAAATTCTGCCTGGCGTTTCATAGCTGTTATTATCTTAAGATGACATAATAGGTTTTCCTTTTTCCTGTGACTGCATCATCAGTTTCTGCTTGCCATTGCCTATAATAATCTACAGATTGTTGTCATATCTGTATATATTAAAGCAGGACCACAGATGTTATTTTCCAACCGAACTCCTCTAGATGGTAAACTCCTGGGAGCAAGACACTCTACACCTCTGGCACGTATGTTTATTTGCAATTACTGTAGATACTCGAGTATACCACTAGATTTTGGTGACAAAAAATTACCTTAAAATTGGAGGGGTCGCGTTATATTCGAGACATCTGCATCGCGTGTAAAAAAAACTTGACTTGCTCAGGGATCCCAAGTCCACCGGAAGTTACGGTAGTCTCCCTGAAGTGAATGAGGCTCCCTGACGCCCACAAACACTTCAGGAACTCCCAGATTCGGGAGGCGGGATCCAACACAGCCAGAGGGCACGCTTGGATTAAGCCAATCATTCAAGATAGGCTTAAAATCAAGCAAGCACCCTCGCTTCGCGCAGCATGCTGGGAGGTGTCGTTTTCTGACCTCCGGCTCCAGCAGGCAGGTTCATCCACAGCGTCGTCTGCCAATAGCCAGCCCCATCCCATTGTTGCCCCGTCCTGACGTCACTGCAGACACGCTGTGCGATTCTCATCACATTCTGAATAGCTTGACTGTGCTAAGAGAACCTCGAAGGACTTTAATTGTTTACCGGTACAGTATACTTTTATAATTTTGCTCCTCGTGTTATTATTCGAGTCTTGAGTATTCTCTCATTTCCATAAGAAATCTCTATCCATCGCGTTATATTCGGGTCGCAATATACTCGAGTATCTACGGTAGTTTAATTCCTCAATAAAATATATTTTATAATTCCTTTATAAATAATAAATTGAAATGACTGAACTGTAGAAAAAGAAGGAAAAAAAAATAAAGACAGGAAAGACTTTACCGTGTGTCAGAAAATACCAGATCCTATCCTTACCTCCTTTTTTTTATTACTGTTTAAAGATGTTTCGTTTTAATAATACAGTTTACTTTTAAAGGAACATGCAGATACAATATTATGACAGTTTTAAAATTTGTGCCAGAATAATCTCAGCTTTCATAAAAGAAAATTAAAGATTTATTCACAGAAGTCAAAGGAAAATAAACCGTCTGATTTGTCTTGATTTTTCATACAATGGAACAATGCCACCTATCACTGCGCTCATAGCTTACGGGTCAAATGACCAAAATGTGGATTTTTTTTCACTGCTAGTTGGTAATATCCAGCTTCAAAATCTTTCTCAATTCATGGAGAACCGTAATAGACAATCCTGCATTTGAAAACAACTCCCAGTATGCTGTGGTAGAGAAAGATTAGTTCTAGAAGGAGCTGAGGGTCTCATGATACATTTACAGGGCGCCGCCATCTTGGGGATTGCATTGGCACAGCAATTTTAGGTCCAATCAGAGTTGCCGATGCTTACCTGCCAGGTGAAATTAGAACTGGCCTATAGAAGACAGGCAATGGCAGCGGCTAGCAGGTGAATATGTCAGATGCTTTATTCGGATTCCTCGTGTCATGCTCTGTAGAAGCTGGTAGAAAGCGCAGAGTGTCCACTGACCTCACCTGATAAACACACACATTGGGCCATATTACACTGTGCGCTAAAATGGGGAAGCTATCGGGGAAAACCTGCACCTGCAGGTTTCCCTGTAGCATCCCCACGTTAGCACCACAGGAATCCATGGAGGGTTGTGCTGCCGGGTCGCGAGATCATGCAGAGCCGTGGAGTGATTCACAGACTGGGGACTATTTGTCCCCAGTCTCACTCTGCTCCTGGGGGCCAGAAGCGGTGGATCGGGTCACTGTTCTCGCCGCGAGATGAGAGGGGAGTATCTAATTTTTTTTGGGGGGTTAAGCAGGTGATTCTGGAGAAGCAGTGATTCTGGTATCAGTTAACACCAGCTTCTAGTGGTGGTTAACCTTTTCATTACCACATCGGTGTGGTAGTTAGCGCTAGGCCTTTGCGCTCCCCATATTAAGCAAAGGACGTGCACAGAACAGTAAGCTTGCGCAAACACCGATGCGGTAATGTATTTTAAACAAATATAACGTATCTGGTAAGCGCAAAATAAATTTGCTATGGAGTCCGGGTGTCTCACACAGGTCCGTGGCACAACATGTGATTTGAAAGAGAAGCAAATGAAAAAATCATGGTGCAATATTGGAATATATATATTGGATGTTATACTATGCATGAATACCACTCACAAAAATAGAGCCCTATCACCGGCTCAGAGTGGGACCTCGCCTTTGGGTAGTTTTTCTTCCTCCTCGTTGGCAGGTGACCCCCACCTTACATATGTAATGGTCTTCAATGCCTCATTGAGGATAGGATCATGGAGGGAAAGATAGGAAAAATATACGGACTCTCCTAGTGTGAATTTTTCAGATATATAGGTGTAAATCACTATTTTGCTAATTGGAGACTTACATGAGTTGGAGCTTCCAAAGCTCAGGATGAAGTGCCCATGGATTTTTTGTGGAAAAAAAAATCCAAGAAAAAAAATAATCTGGAACTGAATTTTGCCTTTAAAGGGTTTAATTAAAAGGAAATATAAAAACATCCATAATCTATGGCCCCAGGACGCATTTCGCTGCTGTAAAGCAGCTTCCTCGGCTGGTAGCACAGGAGAACAGGAGAACCACTTGGCTGGACGCGCTGAGCGCGTCCATAGCAGCCAAGTGGTTAATAGCAGTTTTTCTTTTTTCTGTAACAGAACTTTTTATTATCAATCATAGGATCTTATATGTAAATTCCAGACATTTTCGTTCAGTAGTTCTTTTGAAAACAGCAGGCCACGGGTTTGCAGTGGCAGCATTCAGCGGCCGACTCCATGCACTTTGGGAACCCTGCGGTGAATGGTGAATTCACTGCAGGGTGGGGAAATTTTATTCTCCTAAGTGCAGGGAACTACAGAACACCAAAAAGTTGGCGTCATTTCGGTGCTCTGTGAGTAACCCATTTAGTGGTGAGGTTTTTTGCTGCCCCCTGGAAAGGGAAATTGAAAGTGTAAATTAGTGAAATCTCAATGTATCCTTCCTGGTAAAATACTTTGCAAAAGTAAAAAAATATATATTTTTTTTAGGGGTGGAGCCACCCAGTGCGGGCTGCCGCCCCCTGGAAAGTGCCGCCCTAGGCCTGGGCCTAGTCGGCCTAGGCCAAAATACACCAGTGTGTCCAATGTCCTGCAACGTTAGAAACATATTCTGGAGCCCATTTGCAAAGGAAACTATTTTGCATTTCTCCAGATGAAGTTGACGTAACAATTGAGTTGAGTAAGGCTTTGTCTACTACGAAGTGAGTGATCTGAAATGTCGGATCAATGAATTATTGTTTCATTATTTTGGGAATAACTCTAGAGTTATTCAGGTCTGTGAAATTCATACTTCGACTCCATTTGAGTCAATCTGGATTTCAGTCAGATTCATCAGGTAGTAAATTCTGCCATCTTTTCCCAAGTACCTAGGTGGCGTAAGCCTAGCCTAATCGATTTAATCAGAATCTGCAGTTTCTGTTTGGAAAGTTATAAGTATAAGTCAGTTTTCAGAAAATGGCACTACCTTTACCCTAAAAATGGGATTTCAAGTTTAATAACCCATCGCTCAAAAAGATGCATTGTGAACAACAGATTACAAATAACAAAACACCAAATTGTGTCAATTGTTTAGCAAAAAACGAAATGATAAAACCAGTTCTGGATGGGTTTGATGTGTACAAATCTTAGCAGGTTCACTTTTACAGTCCGTATGAGTTGTCCTGGCAGATTAAGGCCCTATTCTTGCCATTAGCAGCTGTAGCTTTGATACATAATGGTTCCAGTTGTAATCATCTGGGGTCACTATTCAGACCTTGCCACAAGCATAACTTATGACTTGAAATTAGTGCCTCCTTCTTCTACATTAACTGCTCATATACTTTGTATACGAGTCATTAATTTGTGGTCAGAATGAGAAGAAAGAGCTACCTCCACCGTAACTAGGTCTTGTTGTCTGGAGCCGGTAATTCTGTAAGAACCTGACATTGAGAGATTAAGCCACACCAAAAACACTTAACACGTTATACTAGACCTTCCCTGGAAAAATCCCAGTCCTACTTCTCATTCAACTGTGAAGAGATGGGCACGATTCACCACTTCATCATCATACGCAGTGGAACTAGAAATGTTCTTCCACAATCCGTATGCAACACCACTTGCAAGCATGGGCAGGGTCTCTCTTGGCATCATGGAGCCCTATGGACTCCAGAAGTCTATACCAGTAGCGTTGCCACTACCGGTGGTGGTATCTGTTTGCTGCCCACAATTATTCCGCCTTGAGATGCTTATACAGCAGCTGGATCGGAGTAACCCAGGTAAAAAGGAGCCGGTAAAGGATATCAGCTGGCACCAATTTTTTTCCTGGATACCTGTTACAGGCAGGAGTTTGAAATTAGAAAAATAAACCAGGTGAAAGAACAGTGCTCCTCCCTACTACAGAATAATACGCCCCAAGTGATAATATTGTCGGGTATATTACGATTATATCTGACAACATGAAGGTATATAGATAAAAAAAGATTTTTAGGGGTTTATCTGGCATCTTCGACGGGTTAAACCAGATGTTTTTGCGGGTTTTCGGCGTGCATTCGCCGGGTTTTCGCCAAGTTTTCCGCAGCTTTTCCCTGCACTTCGACAGCCCTGTGGTGCTTGCTGAATACACCGCAGGGTCGCCGAAATGGGAAAGCCGATTTGCACCGAATTGAAGAGAACGAAAAGTCACCGACTGTGCGGTGACCTTTTGAATCTCTTTGAATTACCCTGTTAGTAATTGCGGAATTATACTAGGCCAGATTGGTCTCCTTTTATTCACATATTTACAAGAGATTGGGAGAAGATCAGTAGCCAGGTGACTGGGTCCCTATGAATGAAGAAGTAAATACCCAGAAGGCTCATTCCACCTAAGCCTGGTTGAGGCTCACCTAATGTGAGTGTGGATTAAACATCTGTACGAATTTAAAAATTAAGAAGCGGGCTGTACAATTGTCGCTTTCTGTTTTATATTTTCATATGCCTTATGGAGATGAAAGAAGATCTAAGATAGGAATATCAAAGTGTATGTAAAAAACAATATAATTATTCTGTGTGCGCTGTACTCTGATCTATACAATATTGGGTTATGTATGATGTAATCAGAGTTCATTGGTGCATTACACTCACACTCTTTGAGAGCTCCCTAGCTCTATTGTTATCGCGTCACGGACTGTTATAGGCCAGTCCGTCGGCCGGACTCTCCTTCTCAATATCACTTTTCTTTATATCTCAGAGAAAAAGAGAACTTTCATGGCAAAGTAACGTATCCTTATTTGTGAAACAATATCTCCAGAGAAAGGAATTTCACTCACCCTGGCAAAAAGAGAAAGAAAATCCACTGAAGAAGCGCATTGATGCGTGAAACGCGTCTGGCTCTTCATTTTATTTATGGTTTTATGGCTTTAACAATTAAACCTTTTTTCTGAAAAAAATTTTGGTGGTTCTGCAGAATATTTATCTGGAAAGAGGTTTTCTAAAATTGTGCCAAACAATTTGTAGGTGCTGGATCCCTAGAGCTTGGTAAAGCTCTCCAGAGGGTGAGTAAAATTCCTTTCTCTGGAGATATTGTTTCACAAATAAGGATACGTTACTTTGCCATGAAAGTTCTCTTTTTCTCTGAGATATAAAGAAAAGTGATTTTGAGAAGGAGAGTCCGGCCGACGGACTGGTCTATAACAGTCCGTGACGCGATAACAATAGAGCTAGGGAGCTCTCAAAGAGTGTGAGTGTAATGCACCATTGAACGCTGATTACATCATACATAACCCAATATTGGTTGATCTGCACTATTGTATTCTTTTTTCCTTGTGTTTCGGAGGTTAAGATTGTCTATCAGCCAAACCCCGCTATAAAGAATATTTTGGAGGCAAGATATACAGAAATGTAAGATAATCAGGGTTATTCAAAGAGAATCGAAAAGTCACCGCATGGTCGGTGACTTTCGTTCTCTTCAATTCGGGCCGATTCGGCAATCCCATTTCGGTGACCCTGCAGTGTATTCAGCAAGCACCACAGGGCCGTCGAAGCGCAGGGGAAAGCTGCCGCAAACCCGATGAAAAGTCACCGCAAAAACCTGGCGAATGCACACCGAAACCCGCAAAAACATCTGGATTAACCCGCCGAAGATGCCGGAAAAACCCAAGCAGGAGCCGATCACACGCAGCGAAGCCTCCGGAAAAAGCCGACACCGCAGACGAAGGCAGTGAATAAACTAACAAAACAGTTTGCATGAATGTTTGAAAAGTGAAACACTGTTTGCAAAGAAACTACTAAGCGAAAATGTTTGAAAATTACATATGAGGTCCAATGAATGATAATAAAAAGGGCTGTTACAGAAAAAATAAGTAAACTTAAAAAAACTTAAAAAAAATCAGACTTTTTAAAAAAAAAAAAAAAAAAACAGAAAAATGCTTAAAATATCCCAAAAAAATCTATAAATAAAGAGACTCTTTACTGCAGAATTTTATAATGAACGGTTTATTAGATATTTAATTAAAACGGGAATATTTTTAACATTGAAGCCTATGGGATTCTCCTGAATAAACCTGTCGAATGAAACCACCGACTGGCAGGGCATTAGGGGAACCTTTCACTGCTGGTTTGTGTTCTCTGAATAGCCGAAGCGGTGCTTTTTTATGGAAAATTCACTGCCACCGAACAGGCACCGTATGTGCAGGCAATTCGCCAGGATTTGGCGTATTGCCTGCTCTCTGGATAGCCGAAGATTTTCAGCGTTCGGTTACCTTTCTCGAGCCATTCGGATCTCTTTGAATAACCCTGAATCCTTTTTTATCTATACACCTTGGTGTTATCACTTGGGGCGTATTATTCTGTAGTAGGGAGGAGCGCTGTTCTTTCACCTGGTTTATTTTTCTATTACCATTTTTCGTGGTGAAGGGAACGCAACATTTGAAAGAACGTGTAGCGATCCGAGTTTTCCTCGAAGGGCCATTTATACAACCTAATTTTGCTTCTATAAGGAGTTTGATATTACCCTATATCCGGTTTTCAGTTCCCAGTGGAGCAAAACACATTTAGAAAATGTCCTCTCGTCCTCGAAGCCAAGGCTGTGGATGTCCTTATATTATTTGATTTCAAATGCTTTGTATTCATTTGAATTATTCTCTATGCTCGCATTTTAGAATACCAGAGTTACCCAACACTACAAGACCTTGTTTCTGCATTAAAAACCGTTGAAAAGGTTTCTTAGGTGGTGTTAAGCGGACATGTCTGACAGCACAGGATCAGTATATTTCCTGTGGAACATAAAGGCTTGTGAACATACCAGTCCTTATTGTTAAACTGTGACCATTAACCTGAATATTCCACATGCCAAGCGGCGTATAAGAGGTTTTTTACGAGATTGTATCTTGTGCGGAGCATATGGAGTGTCGAAGGGAAAAAGGAAGGGGACAAAAGGACGACAGGGCACCTTGGTTTCAGTGTGAAACATTCAGCGAGTCTATGGCAACAGCACATTAGCTCTTCATTGGCTATTTTGCTCGGTGACAACGCTTGTAATTTCATCGTAACAACCAATATTCGAACCGTGGAACATCTGTCTGCCTGCGTGACAACGATAATCCACGGCGAAAGGGAGAGCGGGGATGCTGTAACACTGAATGCAACATTATGGATTGCTTGAAATCACAAAATCTCCTCTCTCTCACCTTAACCCAGCAGATAACACTCCAATCACTCAGCAGTTCGGGCAATGCTGTATGTGTCACTCTGGATATTAAGGTTATTAATTGAATTTATAAAGTCATGGCTCTGTAACTGTACGGTTACCAATATTACAAACCTGATACTAACAGGAATACAGTCCATATAAACAGTGATACGTGTTAATCTGACACCACACCAAGTCACATTTTATATGGAAATTAATTATGAAGCGTATGGAATGTCCTGTCTATGTTCTATTTACAATCAGTCATTTTATTTTATTTTTTTCAGTAAAGGGACACATTTTTCACAATGTGAGCTACGCAATCTTATTTGAGTGGTGACACTGCTGTTAGCTCCCTGCTTCCTCTTGCCCTCTGAGGGGGGTTGGAGGGCTAATTCAGCCATCCAAATGCAGGGGTGTAGCCTGCCCAGTTTTGGTTTCCTGGGCTTAGAGACCTTTGGAATCTAGCCTTATCCAATGGCATCAAAGCCTTCCTACATCGAGAACCACTGGATTGGCTGGTGTGTCCAGCCCCCTGCAGTCACATTGCATGCTGAGCTGGAAGTAGGTCATATCCTGCAGAGATCAGAGGGAGACCAGTGCTGGATTTGGTTGAATTTTTAATGGTAATTAAAGAGTTAAAGCAGTAAGGGGTAGTATGGTGTGCTTGGGAGGAGTTAATGTTTAACTCCTGTTCCCTACCCCTCACCCCTATTTTAAATCTATAGCATCCCGTTAACCAATTCTCCTATGATTTTGGGCTAGGAAATGTATCTGTATGGAGAAACAGGTTTGAGGCAAGTCTGGAAAAGCTGTGGCTTTTGGGTTGAATTTTATACCCCTATTTCAAAATACTGTAATTGGGCCATCCTACAGTCTAATTACGGAGAGGCCATATTAAAGGGACTCTCTAGCTTTTTAAAGTGATCAGGGTGTATAATGTGATCAGGGTGTGTATGGTGCCCCCTCTGCCTCTTGCCCCGTTTTGGAAATATTGATGTGGGAGGCGGGGGTGTTTTCTCCACCCACACTGTCACCACCAGGCAGACAGGATTTTAATTTCTCAGCTGCCTGTCACCAAATTAATCACCAATGTCCGCACTCTGACATACTGTAATCCTCAGCCTGAACCAGTGGTGTATTTAGGTTTTGTGCTGCCCGAGGCCTGACTAAACTCGTGCACCCCTTAATTTAAATTTGACACACCCCTTCCTGGCAAGGTCACACCTCTTCCTGGTTTAACCCTGCCCTTCCTCTTAGGCTCCATATTTTCCTCTATGAGCCCCGCCTCTTCCTCTCTGTATATTAACCCCTTAAGGACGGGAGTAATTTTACAACTTCGGCGCTGTTTCGGAAGTAGAAGTTTGCTGAGCTCATTTTGACCATTTTTAAGTCACGTATTATTATACGACCCAGACATATTATATATCGTTCTTTCCGTCAGACTCGGCAGATTAATAATATATCATTATTATATGTATATGTCATGCCCTGCCAAAATGCTATAACAAAAAATGTAAAAAAATTTGAATTTTCAATAAAATTTCAATCTTCCACAGTGTGTAAAGTGTTTTTTTTTTTAAATTTTATTATCCGAGGCTCTGCGGTCATATTCTATTGGGTAGATTTGTTAAAAAAATTAGAACGGGGAACCCATTTTTTTTTTTGGGGAGAAATTGCGTGATTTTAGCTAAACCCCCCCAAAAAAAAATCATTAGTGAAGCATCATTGTTCACATTATAATTGAAATGTGAACAATAGTGCTGCATTAAAAAAAACAAATTTTTTTTTATTATTATATTTATTATTTTTTTATTATTTAATTTATTATTTTTTTATTATTTTTATTTTTACTTTTTTTACACTTTTATTTTACTTTTACCATGGTCATGTTTGATATCATTGGAAAGGCCATGCTCTGGCCTTTCCAGCAATATCAGCCATGACCCCCTAGCTGCCACCGATCAGGAGATAAAGGGGTTCAAAGAACCCCCTATCTCCTGCAAGGGATTTCCATAGGAAATCCCTTTGCAGCTAGGGGGTTCCCGGTTAACTGACATCATCGCGCATGGCGCGATGAGTCAGTTGACCGGGGGGTGACCCAGAGGTGGGGGCTGCCATCCAAGATGGCGGCCCCCACCGGAAATAGGCCGCGATCGGGCACAAATTAGTGCCCGGTCGCGACCTGGCAACTAAGGGGTTAACCCCCCATACATCGCTGGAAAGGTCAGGCTGTGACCCTTCCAGCGATGCTGGCCACAGCCGCCGGGGACCAGGCGATCGGGAGATAGAGGGATCCGAAGGATCCCTCCCCTCCAGGCGCTTCCCCTGCTCCGGCGGGGGGACGACGACGCCTGAAACTGACGTCACAACACCGGAGGAGGGATCACACTGATCTGACTCCGCGGGAGTCAGAGCAGCGTGGGAGCGACCGGAGGAGGTGAGTATTTAGCGAGGGGGGCTGGAAACGCCGAGGACGTACATTTACGTCCTGCGGCGTCAAAGCCCGCCTAATGCAGGACGTAAATGTACGTCCTGCGGCGTTAAGGGGTTAAAAGTGGATATCAAGTTCCTACTTGTATATTTTGTACAAAAGCAAAAAAAAAAAAAGTTCCTCTGTATGGTGCTGCTCTATTTCTATATACCCGCGTTCTAGTACATGTATGAAAGTGACATAGGTATTACGTGTCTTATACCTCTAGGAAGAATGTATTTGGGTTGTTTAATACCAGCAAAGTCAGTGTTTTTCTTCCACGATTACACAGTCATAAAATCTAGAAACACACTCATGGAACACAATTTTATAAAATTTATGCAAGGAATAAAAATATAATATTTAAAAATATATATATAATATGCGGTATGTATGAGCGTATCACAATCAGTTTTATTGCTATGGAGCTCTGTGATACGTTCATACACACTGCACATTACTGTGAGTTTTATTGCTGTGCAGCTCTGATACGCTCATACACAGTGCACATTTCTGTGGGTTTTATTGCTGTGCAGCTCTGATACACTCATACACAGTTCACATTAGAGCTGCACAGCAATAAAACCCACAGGCATGTGCACTATGTATGAGCGTATCACAGAGCTGCACAGCAAATAAAACCCACAGAAATGTGCACTGTGTAAGAGCGTATCAGAGCTGCAGAACAATGAAACCCACAAAACGTGCGCTGTGTATGCATGTCACAGAGCAACACAACAATAAACCCACAGAAATGTGCGCTGTGGGGGGATTATAGTAAGGGGGAACGCCTGCTGCAGAAGGGGCACGAGAATAAAGTGAAGGGGCTGCCTGCCTGCTTCCCCCCACAATTATCTTCCCCCACTTTAAATCACACCCCACCCCAATGCAGCATGCCGTGCTGGTGGATTCAATGAGGGAGGCACGCACGCTGCATTGAAGACTCGAGACTCCCAATATCAATTTATTCCCCCAATATCAATTAATTCCCCCCGTTATCAATATCAATTAATTTCTTCCCAATAATCAATTTTATTCCCCCATATCAATTTAATCCCAATATCAATCCCCCATATCAATTATTTTCTCCCCAGTATCAATCCCCCATATCAATTTCTCCCCAGTATCAATCCTCCCCATATAAATTTCTCCCCAGTATCAATCCCCCCAATATCAATTAATTTCTCCCCAGTATCAATCCCCCAATATCAATTAATTTCCCCCAGTATTATTCCGCCAATATCAATGAATTCACCCCAAATCAATTAATCCGTCCCCCAATATCAATTAATTTCCCCCAGTATCATTCCCCCAATATCAATGAATTCACCCCGAATCAATTAATCCGCCCCAGTATCATTCCCCCCAATATCAATGAATTCACCCCCAAATCAATTAATCCGCCCCAATATCAATTAATTTCCCCCCAGTATCAATGAATTCACCCCCGAATCAATTAATCCACCCCCTCAATATCAATTAATTTCTCCCTCCCCACCCCGCATACCTCATGGGTTGCGGGAGCCGGGAGAGAGACGTCCGATCACAGAGGGAGGCTGGAGAGTGGAGAGAGAATGACAGCCGTTCGACCCCCGCTGATTACGTCACGTGGCGCGCCGCGTGACCTAGTCAGCGGGGGCCGACTACTTGCAGGCCTTGGGGGCGATGCCAGATGGAGAGGAGCACGGTGATGACAGGCTTACACTTTGCGGTCTCACGCGCCGCACCGGCTGCCGTTCTGATATCGCGGCCGCTGAGAATAAACAAACCGGCAGCCGCCGGTCTGAGGGCGGCGTTTTAAGTGTGGAGGCCTGCATTTTTTTGCCGTCCCCTAAAAGTGCCAGAAAAGTGCCACCCTAGGCCTAGTCGGCCTAGGCCAAGATACAGCGCTGGCCTGAACGCTTGCAGTATCAAGTGTTCAGAGAGAAGGCAGCCAATGGGTTAGTTCTGCACATGCTCCCACAGCTCCAGCCGTTCTGCACATGCTCTGGAGAACTTGCATTATGTACACTACGCAATTTGAGTTGCTCTACACAAATTTGACGCTTTCACATTTCAGAGGCACTGAGTTGAAGCGGAGGAGCAATGGGTGCTAAGGGCGAAAAGGTGAGTATTTTCACCTAAAATTCTAAAATAATTGATGCTGGATCAGTGCCATCTGTTGAATTATTTAAGGACAAAAGGGGGGGGGGGTTTAGAGAGTCCCATGAACTAAGAACCCGATGTATAAATTGGAGTCAGAATCTGAAACAGACAGATAAGGATTCTAAACTACGCTTCCTGTGGGGGGTTTCAAAACGCAACTTCTAACCACAGTCTCTAGGTTGGCAACAAATTATGAGGTTTATAGCTAAAACCGGCAGCTAGAGAAGGGGATAGCAGGCTATAAAGATTTCATGGCAGTTTTATATTTACGGAAAACCCAAAATATATAAAAAATAAGTAAATATTGAACAGGCTGCATATATTTCATGACCCACAAAATAAAGCATTACTGTTACTAAAGAAGAACCCATTGAGAAGTCTTTTCCAAGCATTTTGATTACTTGTCATGACACCGTTATATGAATTCAGCCATTTAAGCATGGACAGGGTGTGCACAATATATAAATGTTACGGTGGAACATTCATATATTACCTTGAAATGTGCATCATTCTTGCCGGCTCTTCATAGATTGTAGGCGTCCAAACTGCACCCTTAAGCTATTGTTGAACTAGAAAGCCCATTATTTTTCGCCACTCTGTGACAAATCAACAACCAGCCTTTCTTTAGATCATCCAACAAACTGTCATCTGACGCTTGTGGCTGCAGAAAATACCGGCCTTGTAGGACATTTTGGGCTGGGATGATTTGACACGCGAGCACCCATTATTAACTTAACACGCTGATAAATGATTCTGCTATGGGGACACCGTGTGAAACCAGATGGGAAGAACACAGAAAATTCAGTTAACCCAATCTAATATCCAAATCTCAAGTGAATGAATGCCGGCGAAAGCAAAGTGAAGAATTGGACCTGAACCTAGACCAGGGGGTCAGCAACCTTGGCTCCCTGAGGTTTTGGGAACTACAATTCCCATCTCAATCTCAATGTATCCTTCCTGGTAAAATCCTTTATAAATAAATAAAAATAAATAAATACTGCTGTTGATCCAAAAGAAGGCAAAAAACCCAGTCTGAAGCGCTCGCCAATATGCAACACACTGGGGAAAAATTCCTTCTTTACCCCAGAATGGCGTCAGATTTCTCCTTGGATCAAGAAGCTTTTACCCACATATTAAATATTATAACCCTTAATATTCTGTGTCTGCAGGATGTCATCCAGTCATTATTTAAAAGTCTGTACAGTCTCTGACCCAACCACCTCAACAGGCAGAGAATTCCACAGCCTTATTGTTCTCACCGTAAAATAACCCTTCCTATGCTTTAGGCTGAATTTCCTTTCGTCCAGTCTAAATGGGTGACCGTGTGTCCTGTGTATAGTCATGTTAATTAATAGGTTTCCAGACTATGGTTTATAATGGCCCCGTATATATTTATATAAGGTTATCAGATCCCCTCTAAGGCACCGTTTCTCTAAACTAAACAGGTTTAAGCTTGTTAGTCTTTCCTCATAACTTAACCCTTCCATTCCCCTTATTAATTTAGTTGCCCGTCTCTGCACTTTTTCTAGCGCTATAATATCCTTTCTTAAGACAGGTGCCCAAAATTGCACGGCATATTCAAGGTGCTGACTTACCATTGATTTATACAGAGGCATAATTATGTTTTCATCCCGAGAGTGAATTCCCCTTTTAATACATGCCAATACCTTGCTGGCCTTGGCGGCTGCTGTTTGACATTGCACATTGTTACTTAGTTTGAAGTCTATGATTATTCCCAAATCCTTCTCCTGCTTGGATTTCCCTAACTCCGTACCATTTAGGGTATAAGTTGCTTGTGTGTTCTTCACTCCAAAGTGCATAACTTTGCATTTATCTAGATTCAATTTCATCTGCCATTTAAGCGCCCAGTCCCCCAATCTATCTAAATCCCTCTGCAGCGAAGTAACATCCTGCTCACATTGTATTACTTTTCCTATTTTTGTGTCATCTGCAAACACTGATACATGACTTTCAATGCCTATTTCAAGGTCATTTATAAATAAATTGAATAGAATTGATCCTATAACAGACCCCTGAGGGACACCACTAACCACTGATGTCCGTCTTGAAAATGTATCATTTATGACCACTCTCTGTACCCTATCTTTTAGCCAGTTTCCTATCCAAGAGCAAGTATTTTCATCTAGACCAATTCTTCTAGATGAAAATACTTGTTCTTGGATAGGAAAAGGTACATGTTGCCTCTAGAATTGGGGTTTCGAAAGGGATAGGTTCTCCTCTGTAAGATCTAAGGTATGTTTTTACAAGGCAACTTATCTTTCTCCTACTGTTCCAGGAAGTCACTGGGATGATTTGAATGAAATAGAGTTGGTACACAATAGTTAAGTGCATTGAGTTAGGTCAACTGGTGGTGCATGGAAGGCTGAATATACTGTATAATACTTTAGAAATGAAAAAGGTGGTATCAAGTGGAGGATGTGGGGAGTTGACAATGTGTGGGTAGAGTGAACTGATGTGCAAAACCTGATGTGGTCCCTATATTCAAGAAAGGTTCAAAATGTGTGCCTGGGAATTATAGACCTGTGAGCGTAACATCTGTGACTGGGAAAATATTTGAGGGGTTACGAAGGGATAATATAATGTAATTAGCAAGAATCAGCATGGTTTTATGAAACACCAATCATGTCAGACTAACCGAATTTCATTCTATGAAGAATTAAGTAGAAGTATAGATCAGGGGGTCGCAGTGGATGTGATTTATTTGGATTTTTCCAAAGCTTTTGACACATTTTCCACACAAGAGGTTACTATTAAAATTAAGATAAGTTGGTCTAGATGAAAATTATTGTTTTTGGACAAAACACTGGCTAAAGGATAGGGTACAGAGAGTAGTCATAAATGGTATATTTTCAAGATGGACACCAGTAGAGATGTGCAATTCATTTCGTTCCGAATCCAAATTCGGACGAAAATCACCATTTTCATATTTCGGAGCATTTCCGAAAACGAAATATTGATAATCCGAAAATTTCGGATCGATCTGAAATTTTGGTCAGATCGATTCGGTGATCCAGAAAGAATTCGGATCAATGTGGGTGATTCTGATCAGTTAGTTTTTCTTTTTTATGAGTTATTTCGTTTTTTTATTGGTTATTTAAGAATGGGAAGTAGATTTCTACCAATAGAATGAAAGTTTCTTTACTTATGGTTTTAGGCAAAATTTTAGGTTTCCTAACTTTTTTTAAAGAAAGGCTTTTTTTTTTTTATAACTCTTTATTTGTCTACATGCCAGTACAAACAGTAAATGGACCTCCCAAGGGAGGCAATAATGACAAAGCACCAGAAAGTACGGCACCGATTTTCAAATAGGAAAACAACATCCAGAAACGAAAATCAAAAGACAAATATCAGAAGACACATAGAATGAAAAAGAAAGAAAGTAGAGGGGGGGGGGAGAACCACCAATCCCAAACAGAAC
The DNA here is from genome assembly GCA_009667805.1 of Leptobrachium leishanense. Classification (NCBI taxonomy): domain Eukaryota; kingdom Metazoa; phylum Chordata; class Amphibia; order Anura; family Megophryidae; genus Leptobrachium; species Leptobrachium leishanense. The sequence continues at coordinate 17,296,077 of CM019063.1, read as the reverse complement.
AATAGCATCAGCAATACATGAAAACCCAAGCTGCTTGTCTAGGAGAGCATCGCATCAGCCAGGGAAACCAGGCTTTTTAACCCATAGGCTTCAATGCAGCATATGAATCCACACACAAACCGAAACGAAACAAAAAACTATCCGAAATGACCTGAAACGAAAAAAATAGACCCCCCAAAAAAACCCGAAACAAAACAAAAAAGTCATGCACATCCCTAGACACCAGTGGTAGATGGAATGAAAAGTCTAAAAATCCCGCTTTTTTAGATAGAATTTTAACCTGTGCCCCCCCCGTCCCCTTCCCCCCCCCATTTCAAAGGCCTCTGATGCCTAACACTTACCTGAACTCATTTCCTCTTCACACACGGACACACACAGCCAGGATCCATTCACACACTCAGCAGTCATTAAAAGGGGAATTCACTCTCGGGATGAAAACATAATTTTGCCTCTTTATAAATCGATGGTAAGACGCACCTTGAATATGCCGTTGCCCTGATCCCTAACAGAATGCGATATACGATCCTTGTACGCAGCACACTATCCTTTCCCTCCGATCCTTAGAAGTGTTCGGTAAATGTTTTAGCCCTATCTAGGTAAATGTTTTATCCCAGAGCTAGTACCAGAACAAGAACCAATGCCGGGCCGATGATGGAGCAGTGTGGTGTACTTGCTCCAGGCGGCCGAAATTTGAGAGCAGCAAATTTGCCGCGGACTCCGCACTATTGTTTGTTGCTCCGCGGAATGATCTAATTTGGCCGCCGGTCCTACATTCATCACTCACTAGTGATGGCGCTGCTGACTGCGCCCACCCGACACGCATGCGTCCACACAGCAAATGCAAGATCAAGACGCCGCCGTGTGCTGTGTGGGTGGGCGGGTGGACAGACAGCGGACGGATTCTCCTCCGGCACGCCAGGCCAGCTGCTAGGTGTGTCTAAAGCAGGTCCGGAGGCGCGTGCACGGCCAACAGTCCTTCCAGGCTGCGGCAGATGAGACTGCATGAGCGCACACTGGGCAGAGCGCCCCCACACCTACCGACTGGCTGGAGACCCCCAACAAACCCCAACCCCCAAGACAAGAAGCTGGTGAAATCGCCCCCCCTGCCCGCAGCTCGCCATGGAACTCGCCAAGCTCTATACCCAGGTAACCCTCTTTCTGCATACACCTGTGCTGTCGCCGGTGCTGGGGCCCCGCAGGTCACTTTGGAACATGTCGCTGCTGCCGCATCCAGGCTGTGATACATTGTGTTCCATTAGAGAAGCTTCATATACCCATGTGAGCTGGGCTGGCAATATATACCCAAGTGAGCTGGCAATATATACCCATGTGATCTGGGCTTGCAATATATACCGATGTGAGCTGGGGGCACTACATACCCATGAGAGCTGGGGGCACTATATACCCATGAGAGCTGGCAATATATACCCATGTGAGCAGGGGGCAATATACACCCATGTGAGCTGGGGCACTATATACCCATGAGAGCTGGCAATATATACCTATGAGAGCTGGCAATATATACCCATGTGAGCTGGGGGCACTATATACCCATGTGAGCTGGGGGCACTATATACCCATGTGAGCTGGCAATATATACCCATTTGATCTGGCAATATATACCCATGTGAGCTGGGGGCAATATATACACATGTGAGCTGGGGGCACTATATACCCATGTGAGCTGGGGGCAATATATACCCATGTGAGCTGGGGGCACTATATACCCATGTGAGCTGGCAATATATACCCATTTGATCTGGGGCAATATATACCCATGTGAGCTGGCAATGTATACCCATGTGAGCTGGGGCAATATATACTCATGTGAGCTGGGGTAATATATACCCATGAGAGCTGGGTGCAATATATACCCATGATAGCTGGGGGCAATATATACCCATGAGAGCTGGGGGCTAAAATATAACACTTAGTGTTATACTTGGATCTTAGTTATAAATATCATGATAGAACACAATGGACGTGTCACGTGGGCATATTTTGGGGTTACGTGGTGGTGGGGGGGCAGCATTTCAGCCTTCGCTCCTTGCAGCACAATGTCTTGGGCCGGCCTTGACAAGAACCACACAATAAGTATAGAATAACGGAACGAAGCCAGGGGCAATATACCAGAGAATATCAGGAAACCGTTTGCCAGGGGTCAGTACGCCAGAGAATGTCAGGAAGCCATTTCCCAGGGGGTCAGTACACCAGAGAATATCACAAACCAGAAGGTAGCGCTAAGGGGTTGAGAAACCACCTTAGGGCAATGCTAGAATGCATTGCCTGTGGTTTTAATCCTGGCAGTGCCACGTCAGCGTGTTCGGCTCCGCCCCTGGCATCTCACATGTCCGCCCTGATCCCCTTCAACATTCGGCACCCGGCCAGCGAGCAGCGAGGATGATGCTGCTGGGCGCCGAGGGACACCAGCGCGGTACATGACAGCTGTGCAATTTTGGGCACCTGTCTTAAGAAAGGATATTATAGTGGTGGAAAAAGTGCAGAGATGGGCGACTAAATTAATAAGGGGAATGGAAGGTTTAAGTTATGAGGAAAGACTAACAAACTTAAACCTGTTTAGTTTAGAGAAACGGCACCTTAGAGGGGATCTGATAACTTTATATAAATATATACGGGCCATTATCAACCATTGTCTGGAAACCTATTCATTAACAGGACTATACACAGGACACGAGGTCACCCATTTAGACTGGACGAAAGGAAATTCAGACTAAAGCATAGGAAGGGTTATTTTACGGTGAGAACAATAAAGCTGTGGAATTCTCTGCCTGTTGAGGTGGTTGGGTCAAAAGAATTTTAAACAACGACTGCATGACTTCCTACAAAAATATAATATTAAGGGTTATAATATTTAATATGTGGGTAAAAGCTGCCCGATCCAGGGAGAAATATGACTGCCATTCTGGGGTCCAGAAGGAATTTGTTCCCAGTATGCGAGTGCTTCAGACTGGGTTTTTTGATGATGATCCCTGATGAAGTTGGCCTTAGGGCTGACTAAACGCGTTGGATGTTTGGTCTGGAATAAAATTATTTTAACCTGATCCCTGATTCCTGGCTGAATCCTTCTCTGAATCCTTCTCTGAGTGGAGTCCTGGTACTTATCTAAGGAGCAGTGGAGATATATGGAACCTGGTGGAAGTATCTGCCCACAGGACAGCACCCTGGGCTTTTAACTAACAAAGTACCCAAAGGAGGGGCAACGCTATGTCGCTGAAACTTCTTAAACCCTGTGAGCGAGATTCCAGCAGGGGCTGCGTGTCATAAACACTGTTTTTACAGTATAACACTATGTTCTTTTATTATTCATGTTTCTTATAGATCTCAACCCTTTTTTCTGGACTGGGTTTTTTGCCTTCTTTTGGATCAACAGCAGTAGGTAATGTGTGAAGGACTGAACCCGATGGACTAACGTCTTTTTTCAGCCTATGTAACAAGAGTATCCAATAAGAAGGCAGTGGAGGAATTGAAATATGAGGGTCTATTCACAAAGCAATGTAATTGCATGTGATTTTGACGCTTTGATTTTTGCCATACTTCGTGCACTTTGGAGATTCCATTTTGCCGAAAAAATGGGGACTTCACGGTTTAGCAAATGTTCTATGTATTTTCCAGAAATTGGAGTCGCAGAAGCAGTTATCGGACATTGGCAAAAACGCCGAAATGCGTCAATAACCACCCAGCTGCGCCGAATTGGTATTGAGGAATTCCATTAAAAAAAAATGTAAGTCTCCTCTTCTCCTAATAGGTGTTTAAATCAATAAAAATTTATTAAAATGTGTCTAAATTTAAAAAAGGTTTCTTTAAAACAAATTAAAAAAGATCTATTACAGAAAAAAAACTTCTTAAAAAAATTGGGAAACAAAAATTTTCACCTAAAAAATATAAAAAGGTAGTCTAAAAATAAAATAAAAAGTTTTTTGCTGAAAATGAAAAGAAAAAACGGTATTAAAAAATTAAAAAATATTACATTTTGCCATTGAATCCTATGGCGCCTGTTTAAACCTGTCCAACTGAAACACCGAAAATCAGGGCATTTCACTAGAATTTCGGTGCGGTTTGCTGTTCTGTGAATAAAAGACATGATAGTGTTTTATGGGGCAATTTCGGTGCCACTGATTTGCCGCGAACTGTGGTGCATTGCGCCATAGTTTTCTGTCAATTCGTGGATCAGGCCGTCGTTCTCTCTGCGGGATTAGAGGGGAGTATCGGATTTATTGTTTTGTTTTTTTTTTAGCTTGTGTGGATTCTGCAAAAGCAAAATCAGTTAGCACCAGCTTTTAGGTGACGGAAAAAATCAGTTTACCGCATCGATGTGGTAATTAGCGCTAGGACTTTGCGTCCCCATGTTAAGTATTACAATCAGTAATTAGGATTAGGACAAGTAAAGTATAGGGGGCTCAAAGTACAATAAACTCGTACAAGCTCGTGCAATCACCGTTGCAGTAACTGATTTTTTTCCTCTGATTAGCGCCAAGAAAGAATGTGGGACATGCGTTATAGTCACTTATCCTGACATTAATGCTAACATATCGTTAGCGTTCAGTATGTAATCTAGCCCATAGTCTGGAGGTAATTTTATACAATATTTTTAATAGTTTTGTCGACGGTTACGACGTCACGGGTGAATTTTCCACTTGGTGTCATTTCCGTGCTCAGTAAGGTTTGATACATTTCAGAATTCGGTAGTTTCAGATCAGAGAAACTCAACCTCTATCACTATTACCACCTAATCAATGTATCCCCCACTGCTATAGACTGAATACAAACGGGGAGACCAAGAGAGCCCTTATGCATTCTGTAATCTAGCCACCCTAAAAATTACAGCAAATATTAGATTTTACAGAGTATGCCCAGTTTAGAAATCCAAGATTGTGGAGAGGGGAGGGCTGGCAAGGGGGCCAATTGCATATAGGGCCTGTGAGCCTCACATCTTGACCACTTTATAAATGTAAAGTGGTCAGGATGAGTAGACTGTCAGTTTAAGAAATTGATTTTCACAGCAATATATATGACTTTGTGGAAAAAAAGGACAATAATATGATATAATCTGTTGTTAGTCGCAAAGTCCTGTCCAACCCGTCGCAACCCCATGGACAATGTTCCTCCAGGCCCTTCTGTCCTCTACTATCACATCCAGCCACCTCATTCTCTGTCACCCCCTTCTTTTGCCCTCAATCTTTCCCAACATTAGGCTCTTCTCCAATGAGTCCTTCCTTCTCATTAGGTGAACAAAATATATGAGTTTCATCTTCAGGATCTGGACTATAATCTGTAGTAAGGGTATTTAATATATATATAAAATGATATGAGAATTTAAGGAAACTGTATACAAAAAGGTGTGAGATGTGTTTTAATGTTCTTTTTTGGGTCGAAAAAGGTCTCTTTGATAGTAATTGCCCCCCCCCCACCCCGTCCGACATTTGCCAGTCCTCTTCTGGTTGTGGTCATGTGCTATGGTCTTTAAGCACATAGAATGTAGGAGTAGTAGAAACGAAGAACATACAGGAGGGATGGCAGGTGGAGTGGAGAAATGATGATTACCAAAGAGGACAGAGGGGAAATAGTAGTCCTTCAGAGGTGGCCAATTATGGTGTAACTGTTGCGATTTGGCTTGTACTTCATAGAGTTTATGCGCGAGGCTGCTGATATAAATCACAATCTCAACACGCAGCTATGTGAAAGAAACGCTTCACGTTGACACAATTAGTTCTTTAAGCTTTGATATTAATGTTTACTTTCCTTAATAGAGTAATAAAATTGTTTGCCATTTCATTTTATCATAAATAGTGTTTCTTTTTGATCGTCTGTTAGAACCTGCAGAGTCCGGAGCACGCTGAATATCTCGCTACGGAGCGAAATTAATGAGATATTGTGAAAACGCTGTGAAGCCAAATAGCCATTAGTAATGCTTATTTGATTGCAAGACTTAATATTTGCTTTCGGTAGGACATTTGTTAGTCGAGATAATTACAGTAAATAAGACACACAAAATCTGTCAAAAGGGGCCATACACGTTACAGCAGCTGTTCTACATTAGATAAGCATACAGTTATAGATTTTGTAGGCCATTGATGTCTCAAATTGGCGCTGTACATGCTTGACATCTACCTGCACCTTCCTTGACTTTGGGTTTTCTGAAAAATGCATTTGCAGATCTACAGGGAATCCGTGACAAACAGGGCTCCTCTTAGGGAGAGGCACCAAGGGCCCCGCACTTTGGAATATCTCCAAGTTACATAGAAAGTGTCGGCAGATAAGAACCTTTCCGCCCATCTAGTCTGCCCAATTACATGGATACTTTACCTGGATTTATCTTTTGTTTAGGATAGCCTTATGCCTATCCCATGCCTGCTTAAACTCAATTACTGTTTTGGCCTCTACCACTTCAACTGGAAGGCTGTTCCATGTATCCACCACCCGCTCAGTAAAATAATGCTTCCTGATGTTACTTTTAAACCTTTGCCCCTCTAATCTAAGACTATGTCCTCTTGTTTTGCTACTTTGTTTCCTTTTAAATATACTCCCTTCCTCTACCTTGTGGATTCCCTTTACGTATTTAAATGTTTCTATCATATCTCCTCTGTCTCGTCTTTTTTCCAAGCTATACATGTTAAGATCATTAAGCCTTTCTTGATAACTTTTCTCCTTCAAGCCGTACACCATTTTAGTAGCCCTTCTCTGAACTCTCTCTAAGATGTCTATATCCTTCTGGAGATACGATCTCCAGTACTGCACACAGTACTCCAAGTGAGGTCTCACCAGTGCTCTGTACAGTGGCATGAGCACTTCCCTTTTCCTACTGCTAATACCTCTCCCTACACAACCAAGCATTCTGCTAGAATTTCCTGCTGCTCTATTACATTGACTACTCACAATGGGAGAATTTTTCTGGTTTGGCTATTTTGACCTAGAGTCTTCACTTGTCCAAAAGTTCTGGATACGGAGCCCCGCTGGTGTCAGGAGGAGAAAAAAAAAATTACTCGTGGGAACGATTTAGCAGATCATGGAGGATGTGCTAAATGTTTCTATGAGTTATTTTTTTTTCCTTCTGCATGCGCAAGCTAATACGGAGCCCTCACACCTCAGTCAGAGCTGCAGCTGCTCACAGCTCTCCCTAGCCGGCTGCAGGGGAGTGTTAAGACCCCTGAAAGACCCTCTGCCTTACAGTCCTGAGCTGGTGGCTCAGCCCATTAAGCCCCTGTTTGATAAGTAAAGCACAGGGTTCTTGGTTTGATTCCCTGTGTGGCCATAGTTTATATATATATATATATATAACTTCTCTCTGTCCCTTTTATACATCTTTATAATGCTGCTATTATTAGAAGGTTGTATTTTAAATAATAGCAGCATTATAATAATATTAGGATTAGTAAGTAAATAGCACCTTTTAATTTATTTTTTTTAAATTTACTTACTAATTCTAATATCATTACAATGCTGCTATTATTTATAATACAACCTTCTAATAATAGCAGCATTATAAATATGTATAAAAGGGACAGAGAGAAGATATATATATATATTCGATAGGCCGTGTTAGTCCAGATGCCAAAATCACGAGTATAGCAGTACGTAGTGATACCTTTTTATTGGACTAACGTAAATTGTATGATCTTATCTCTGTTGTTTTATTACGGCCCAAGATCCCTCATGCGTTCATTTCCCATTTTGAATATACCATTTGACTCTCATTCTTTACAACATCTAACCCCCCCACCCATGTGACCCTTTATGTCCTAATGTTTAATTCTATTATTCTGATCAGTGTAGCTTCCAGACCTGAGGAAGAGAGGATCACTCTCGAAAGCTTGTCTTTTAAATGTAACGTTAGTCCAATAAAAAAGGTATCACTACGTACTGCTATACTCGTGATATATATATATATATATATATATATATAAATTATGGCCACACAGTCTCCTCCTGACACCAGCGGGGCTCCGTACTCCAGAGTTTAACCTTTCTCTGAATAACTCTGTTAATCTCTGTTGACCACGATTTTACTCCTGCGACATTTGAGTACTCGTTAATTGACCGAGACTCCATCTGAACATCATAGGAGCAGAGCTGACAGGTTTAGCAGGCACCTCCCCGAACCTGTTGGCTCTGCCCTTCCGATGCACGGACGGAGCATCAATTAACAAAGCCAGAGTCCTTAATTTTCCCAAGAGTAAAATTTCAAGATATCTTTCAAGCCTACCATCTGGCATGGTTATCGCATTGGTCTTCAGTCTTCCTACCCTCGTTGCTTCCACATGATCCTAGGGCCAATTACCTTATTTCATATTCCCACTCTAATACACATAATGAAACGCCAGAGCAGCAGAATTAAGAAATAACGTACAAACAGCCAAGTCAGGCTAAATTCGAGAACCAAGGCAATGGAAGAAAGGTCTACAGCAAGACATGGGGGGGGGTGAACATTAAATATGGTCAGTTTGTAGATGTGACAAGTCAAGTATATCATTTAATAATGCCCTCTGATATATCTTCATAGTAGGCAATGGAGGCAAATTAGGTACGGGTATTTTAACCGAAATGCGTTTTTTTTAAACCTTTGTTTTTGTCGCTGTTGATCCTTGTGCTCCTGACTTCAACTATAGTGACTCTCCATGAATACCACTTTTATTGATTCATTAAATCATAAGTATAAACACAGAAACGTGCGTTCACCAGTAGACCTTTAATAAAGCCCGGTGGGACTGAAACGATGCTGTTAGGGCTGTTGACCACATAAATTAAAGGACACGTAAGAGTACCAGCTCATTCCTTTTTTATGTGTATTCGTGTAAGGTAATGCACTCAGAGAATATTTCAGCAAATTAGGTTTTGTAGAAATAAGTTCCACTCCAGGTATTGGCTTTGATTTTATTAGTATAACTATTTATTTAAGGGATATATGTTTAGCCTCTTGTATATAATTATATATTCTTAAAATGCATTTGCAGATGCAACCTTCCAGCATGTAACAGCAATTAACTTTACACTGTAAGAGATAACAGTGGTGTCTTTTAATATTTGACTCCTACATAAACTGAGACACAGATCAGGTAGTAAACGCGCCTATTGATTTTTTGATTTCTGCAATTTAATCTGTAGCTTGGTAGCAAGTTGTTGCTTTGATCCTTTGAACCTGGTATCTTGCAGGTATTGTGTATACTATAGATCGATTAATAGGTTCCTACTGTCATATGAATTAAGAAACAGGAGCCATATTTTTCCCTAAATAACCCAGATCATTCTGAAATAGTTATGTTGGAACTTTAAAATTAATCTTTACAACTTTGTGTGTACACATTCGGGGTATACTTTGAAGCTTATCTTGTTGTCAATATACCTTACATATTCATTAACTTCACTTTTTTAAAGATTATTTTTACTTATACTGCTCGAGTAAAAAACTTGCAACTTTCGTACTGTAAATTTAAAACGCGCAAGTCCATACATTGACATTCCTCTGTTACAGGTATATTGTGCAAGTCCGTAAATTATATATTCACAACCTGGAAGTCCCTAAATATTTCCACTGTTACAGTAAAAGCTGGAGTTTTCTGGATTTACAGTAAACTCGCATTTACGAGGTTATAGCAAGACGTTTCCAGGATTTAAAATTAAAAAGGCACAACTCCGGAATTTACAGTAAGACAATGAACAAATGAAAGCGCATCCATGCACAGGTATTTACACCCTGTTTTTTGGGATTTTTACCGACTCGTTTTTTCTGAGCAGGAACATTTTTTTTACAATTCAGTTCAGGCTGAATTTTTTTAAACCGAATCAATAAATTTTTGGAAAAAAAATTTTTTGGCCACAAGCAGCTGAATTTTTTATGGATGGTACAATTAAATCGAGCCCTTAGCATTAGCACTGCTTGTCGACCACATTCTGAACTGCAGCTTATTAGACTAAGGTCTACCTGTTACGGATCCTGGGTACCCCAGGCTTGGTACCCTCTGTCTGGAAGCCCCCTTTCCGCTTAACACAGGAGATATTCGTACAAACCCACAGAATAGACGACACGTAAACTGTGGAGTTGTTGCTTATTCAAAATCCAAATGGAGAATGCCTCTTTATTTCAAATACACACAGTTTAGACACAACCCCCTCCCTTACAGAATACATTACAGATTAGATCAAGAGTCTCCAGTCAGAGAACAATAGAAAGAGCCATCCAACACAATGGATTGTTTACACATGCCCTCTTATCTAAACAGTATGCTATGACTAGAGGGAAACCAAGGAGTCTTCTTACAGCAGTAAGTCCACAATATGCAGAGAGGGGGGGTAGCCACAGAGGAGTACAATATAAAGACAGAGGACAGCTAATACAGAGATGTACACTATACTGAGAGAAGGTACACAGAAACAATACTCTACAATAAACACATAAGGGAATATTAATATAACACAGACATCAGGTAATAGGGCACACAGAACAAACACTCTACCCTATATACAGCGATAATAAACTGTAAAGAAAATAAATGCAAATAAACTTTGAAGTGGCGGTTTCGTCACACTACCTATTCTTGAATTTACTCTTTCCCCACATGGCTTGGAGTGACTGACCATTCGGGTCCCTTATACATTTGATAGGAAAAAGGTCAGGGTGGTCAGAAGGATCTATCTGGGTATTATGTGGTCGGTTATCTGCAGGTGGTTTTATTTATACATAGTATGTTATCTATTATAAAACAGCTAGTTGTGTTGGGATAACATGCTGCATTTTGCAATAAAACGTTACCGATCACCCCACACACCCAATAAACTGCTGAATAGAATGCATAATATCAATATGCATAATTGTTTAGTTCACCTATACACAAGTGAAGTTGTCTCCGGTGTACCACCAAAAAAACCAACATTTAACACCCCCCGAGAGGCCATCTTTTAGTGGTGACATGCAAAACACCCTTGAACAATTAAGATTTCCAGCCTTACTACCAAATAGTTGATGTAGAAAGCAAAAGAACAAAGAACAAAACAAAATAAATTCTAATGCATTGTTTACACTACATAAGATATATAGTAAGCTGTGCGATTTTACGTAACAGAAAGTCTCCTGCCATTCATATCCCTCTAAAGCACAAACAATTGTATCTTCTGTTATTTTGCGTAAATCATCGGTTGACTCAATAAACCAGTTACTGAAATAGAGATATGCATTTTTTTTTTGTTTTCAGATAAAAGCTACACACGTAGCTGGAATTCTAAGAAACCATGACCTGTAAGTACCATTATACACAGAAGAGCGCAGAACGGCAATGGCTGCTAATGGAGATCCATTATAATGTATAGTGTCTGTTGAAAGAGATGCAGAATATTGAGAATGGAGAAGCCAAACTGTAGATTTTACATTGCAAATAAATATCTAGAAGATTATTTAATACATACGAGGCAGCGGAGGTGGCAAGCTGTGGCTTTGAGTCTTCCAAACATATTAGAACAAAGGTGAACCGAGCTTTCGTGTTTTTTTTATGAATACACAGTGCCTCCTACTTTGGCTTCATTTATCTTAAGAAATGGTTTGTAAAGCCTTTGTGTTCATAGGATATAGCACCGTTTAATCTTGGCAATTGGGTAACGCCGTAATGTCAAGGCAATTATAGGCAGGAGGAATCAATCAATACATTTTGAGAAAAGCACGTTCACCAAATGCCACCTAGAAGATAACCAAAATGAAGAATGGACCAGTCACACCAGGCTCAGTATGAAGAGGAGGAAATTTATTTGGAACTGTTACATTTTGATCCTTTCTCAAGCTTGAGAATGATCCTGTGATACAACTGAAACATTGCAGTTACGAATAAATTTGCTCCTATTCCTACATAGCCTAGTATGATCCGTCCTTTTTATCCATTCGTTGAAACATCTGTCTGGTGATGTATCTACGTGCGTATCTCTACGGGTTGAGCACCATTTATCCAGAATGCCCGAGACCAAGCATTTCAGATTCTTCCCGATTTCAAAATCTGGGGAGAACTGGCGTTTTAGAGGAATGAGATTACGGCAGGAGACCTGCGACCTCCTTCCTGCTGCAACTCCCAGCGTGTTAAGGCAATCCGAATGTGGCAAACAGCTTCTCCAGGGCATCAATGGCGGCATCAGTTGTAGTCTGAGGCAGTAATATAACTTCAGGCCACTTAGTAGTGGTGGATGCACACTCCAAGAAACATCTGTCCATTCACTGGTCCTGCAAAGTCAATATGAATTCTCTCCCATGGGTTAAGAGGCCAAAACCTGGGCTGTACTGCACCCCTAGGATAGCATCTCTGAGCCTGGGCACATCCTGAACAGGCTGCAACATAGTTGCAGATATCCTCATCCAAACTTGGCCACCATACCTGGCTTTTTGTTTCATCCAAACTATTCATGGATGCCCTTCATGCAAAATTTGTAACGAGGGTTTCTGCAAGGCTGGAGGAAAAATTACCCGCTCTCCACATGCATCCTTCTCTGACAGTTCAAGATTCCTGGTGTGTAAAGGTCGGAGACGTGAAGAGGTTTGAAATGGCCAACCATGTTGTACATAAGACAATACTTCTTGAAGATCGGTATCCTTATTGGTCTCTTGGGCTGTTTCAACAGCAGTCGGTGTTTTGCTAAAGTAAATGGAAGGTGGTGAATCCCGAACATAATTGGTGGAGAGTGGAAGAGGAAGGCGTGAAAACGCATCTACATTTGTATGTTTATCATGAGGCCTGTATCGGATTTCATACTGATAAGCCCCCAGCAGTAAGGCATACCTTGGGAGACGAGCGACGGTGGTCTGAGAAATACTCTTTGTAGGATTGAATATTGCCAATAGCGGCTTATGATCGGTCAACAGCGTAAAAGAACGGCCATAAATATAAAAGTGAAACTTCTTCAGTGCCCAGATTATCGCTAAAGCCTCCTTGTCAATTTGTGAATAATTACGTTCAGCTGGGGTGAGGGAGCAAAAGCAAAAGCTACAGGTCGATCTGTACCATCAGGCGTGGAATGAGACAGCACAGCCCCCAGCCCATAAGGAGAAGCATCACAGGCAATACTCAATGGTTTAGACAAATCATATTGAACCAAGACTCTGGAACTGCGTATTAGTTCCTTTGAAGCTTTAAAAGCAGCCGAGCAGGACTCTGTCCATTTCCATTTTTGGTGTTTTTCCAAAAGCCTATGCAGCGGAAACAAGGTATGGGCTAAAATGTACAAAAAAGTATTGTAGTAGTTCAACAGCCCTAAATAAGAGCGCAGCTGCGTTACATTCCTTGGTATGGGCGCCTCTATCAATGCTTTCACTTTCTCATCAGTGGTGTGAAGTCCAGTTTTATCAATGACGTGACCACTAAATTCCAGGTGGGCTTTCAAGAACTCACATTTGTTTATATTAACTTTGAGTCCAATATCCATTAGTATCTGGAGCATGTCTTGTACATTCTGCCGGTGCTCCCTCTCCGTTCGGCCGGTGATCAGCATGTCATCCAGCAGACATTGTGTCCCAGGAACTGCAGCAAGCAATTCATCCATTGTACGCTGCCAAATTGCTGGTGCTGGTGCTATCCCAAATACCATTCTGTTATACTGGAACAGCCCCTTAGTTATGAGTATTGATGGTGAGGCAAGGCCTGGATTCTGGATGCACTGGTAACTGCAGGTATGCATGTTTGAGATCCAGCTTGGTGAACTGCTGTCCCCCAGCCAAAGTTGCAAAAATGTTCTCAATCTTTGGAAGTGGATATTTATCTACAGCAAGTTGAGAATTAACGGCCATACGGAAATCCACACATATCCGAATATCTCCATTCTTTTTACGCACAGGCACAATCGGGGAGGCCCATTCACTGCAGCGCACTCTGGAAATGATCCCAAGGCTCTCCAGATGCATCAATTCCGCCTCAACCCCAGCTTTAAATGAAAAAGGTACAGATTGTGCCTTAAAAAACTTTGGAACAGAATTTTCCCTCAAATTAAGGGACATTTGCCATCCCTTAACAGTCCTCAAAGTATCATCAAAAACTGGGGCAAACTTCCTCTGCAAATCCTGTATCCAAGCTGAAACCGCAGGTAATGTCTGTAAGGCGTGGCAAGCATTATACTTTATGTCTGGCATTCCCAATTTATGAATCCATTCTCTTCCAAATAGTGGAGGACCCCCAGACTTCATAATATATAATGTCAGCTTTTCCGAGCGTTCATTTAACTGCACTCTCACATATACACTGCCCAGAGGGGTTAATACTTCCTTTGAACAAGTCTGTAGACAAACAGCTGTCTTTATCACTGGAACATATACTTTTAGTTTTGCTTAGTAATCACAGAAACAGCCGCTCCTGTGTCCAGGTCCATGGTCACATATTTCCCTTCAATCTTCGCTGGAATAGGAATGGCAGAATAAGCGGAATCCATCTTATAAAGTTTTACTTTTGATATGCTCTCTTCTGAAGCAATTTATGCGGCTTTCCTTCATGCATCTTCCCTTTCTTACAGACCCTTTGAATATGCCCTTTATTTCCACAGGAATAATTACACAAGAATAACAAACTGCATTGCGGAAATGACATAAGTGAGATTCCTGTGAAGTCACCTCACATCGATAAGATCCATTTCGGGGCTCTCCATGCACCGTCCTTTGACGAAAGGAAATGTACGGTTTATCCCACTTGTACCGCTCCCTGGTATCTGCTTTAAATATTTCTGCCTCTTGTTCAGTCTTTTGCTTCCTATGCAAAACATCAGCTTCTTTGGTAACCTGTTCCATGATGGTAGCGATATCCATAGCTTTGTGTAAGGTCAGCTCTTTCTCGGTAAGAAGTCTCTTAATCATAGCTTCACAGTATAATCCCATCACAAACTGGTCTCTGAGGGCTGTGACTAAATACTCCCCAAACTGACAGGTACTCGCTAACTTTCTGAGAGCTGCAGCAAAGGAGGAGACGATTTCTCCATTCTCCTGATGTCTTTTATAAAATTTCCATCTTTCAGCGATTTGGATTGGCTGTGGCTGATAGTGGGCCCTCAGTAAAGCAACTAAAACAGCTAACGGCTTGCTCGCAGGTTTCTCTGGATATAGGAGATCTGAGTGTGTCGTACACCTTCGCTCCGATCGCTGTGAGGAACATGGCCACCTGTTTCGGCTCCAAAATGCCATTAGCAGAGAGATACTGTTCAAACCTTTCCACCCAAGAGATCCAAGAGTCAGTGTCTGGAATAAATCATGCACAGTGCCAATCAGCGCCATCATGCAGATCCAACAGCCTCGCCGCCACTGTAGTGTTCTGGATAATACAAGATGTCTTGGGTTTCATTAATAGGTTTATTAACAACTACGCATATGGGTTCTCTATAACAGCAACTGGCTGCGTCTCTAGTCAGCCTCAACTGGGAGACAAAATAGATGGCCAACTGTCAACAGCCAAAACAACTCCCCCCCTATTGGCAGTCAGCACACCACACTTTTAAAAATAAATTTTTCACAACATATAGGGGTTATTCAAAAGCACTGATGTTTGCTGGAGTTGCAATACTGCTGAATATTGCTATTACTGCTCCTCCAACAAACACCAGCACTTCACAAAACTAAAATCCCACAAAGGGACACAAGAAGCGTCACAGTGCAGCATTCATCTGTTGCAGTTTGGATTATAGTTTTGTGAAATGGCGCACCAGCAACCCCAATGGTATTTTACTCATGTCTCAGCCTTGTTGCATTTATTGTTTTTTCGTTTTCCACCACTGTGCCTGTTTTTTCTCTGACGCTCATGTTTTTTTCCCTCTCCCTATTCTCTCAGATCACATGGCCTCATTAGCAGTTTGTTTTTCCTCCTCGGCTTTATATCGCTATCGATCGGCTTCCTTTTCCTCCTCAGTACAGTGGAAAGCAAAAGTCTACACACCCCTGCTAAAATGTCAGGTTTCTGTGATATAAAAAAACGAGACAAAGATAAATCATTTCAGAACTTCTTCCACCTTTAATGTGACCTATAAACTGTACAACTCCATGAAAAACAAACTGAAATCAGTTTTTTTTTACCCCATAAGGACCACTGACGTCCTGGGGAAATTCCCCTTAAGGACTAAGTACGTACCTTGTACGTCATTGTCCTTTAACCCCCCCTCCCGTCCTATACTCACCACTCTGGTTGGGGTCCCACGTTGGTCTGGCTTCCTTGAAGCCGGCCTGAAGGTTTTATGGGCCCCGGCCGTCATGATGATATCATTGCTGGGCACAATGATGTAATTTTTTCAGGTGCCCCCCCCAGCACTTGCAGGGGAGAACCTGAAAGGGGAGAGGGGTCTATTGCCTGCACATTTAAAAAAAAGAGAGGTACCTCTGGAGAGGGCAGAGTCTGCCCTTTCTAGTGGTGCCTCAGTTTAACACCTTAGGTGCCGGATCATAATTCAACACCAGATCGCGATCCGCTCCCAGAGGTGGCTGACATCTTGGATGTCAGCCAAGGCTCCGGCGTCACCCCCCACCCACTGACATCATCACCATATGTGCGATGATATCAGTTGGCCAGTTAACCCCCTAGATGCCAAGTGGAGCTAGGGTGGTCATTTAGACCCCGTAACACCCGATCCATGGCAGTTAGAGAGTCATGTTTGGTATCATTGGAAAGGCATGTTCCAAAAAGGCCATGGTTGGTGTAACAATAAAAAATTAAAGAATAAAAATAGTTTAAAAATAAATAAAAATTGTCTGGGGGTATAATAAAATAGGACTTCAAATCACGTTGACCAACATGATGAGCATAAAACGGTCAAAATGGCACAGCACACAGAGGTAAAATGGCTCAGCTGTGAAGGGGTTAGAAAGCAAAAACGTAAAAACTGGGGGCTAAATTACATTGCTAGTATTAAATGCAGGCGCTAGGGAGGAAAAAACTGTGCCCACAGTTTTCCCCCTAGCGCCCATGTTTTAATGCTAGATCACAATGTAGGCGCAAAACCTGCTGCCTGCATCGTTACCGTCGTTAACCCCAGGGATGCGCGCGGCAGCATTAAGCGCAGCTGCGCGCATCCTCTTAATGGAGTCCATAGGACTCCATTGAAGCAGATGCCGGCGGTCACATGACCACCAGCCGGATCTCACCTTGCGAGATCCGGCCGGTCAGCATAGTGATACGCAGGGAGACTGGCGGGACTTTTTCCCCCAGTCTTTCCCTGCTCCCGCTGGACTGAGAGGCGGACAGAGCCGCAGTCCTCGCCGTGGGACAGGAGGTGAGTATAAGATTATTTTTTACATTTTTTGGCTGGTGTTAACGGATTCTGCAGAAGCAAAATCTGTTAACACCAAGTCCTGGCTCTGGTTAACTTTTGTTAACCGCGGCCGGACGGTATTCAGCGTTAGGATTTTGTAATCCTAACTCTGATTAACACTTTACACTCCCCATGTTAAGTATAGGGAGCGCAAAGTACAGTAACCTCGCGCTGAAAAGCGCAAGGTACCAAGGGTTACTTAAATCGTTAGCATTTGGATTGTAATTTGCGTTAAATACTTGGGCTAACGTTAACACTCAGGTGATCGCAAACGTTAGCACCAAGTATGTAATGTGGCCCTGGGTATTTCTAAACTCAGGACAAAATTTTGAAACTATAAAGATGGTAATTTTTGGCGGTTGTTGATTTTTGGGGGTCAAAGTTCGGAAAAAGTGTGTTTTTTCCATTTCTTTTCATCATATTTCATAATTTTTATAGTAAATTATAAGATATCATGAAAATAACGATATATTTAGAAAGTCCATTTAATAGTGAGAAGAACGGTATATAATATGTGTTGGTTCCATAAACGAGTAAGAGGAAAATTGGAGCTAAACACAAACAGCGCAGAAATGTATTATCAACAGTGGGTACTTTCGGACAGACAATGGTAAAATCGCCTGGTCACTATGGGGTTAAATAGCATTTTTTTATACTTCTGTAACAGATCTTTTTACTATTATTTATAGGAACTTATATGTTAATTCCAGACATATTTGTTCAGTAGTTTTTTGCAAACAGCTAACAAATTTTGAAACTTTCAATAGTCTTGTTTTGTTATATTACCCCGTTCGTTGGCTTGTCGGCTTTTTCCGGCGCCTGGTTGACGCTATGTTCAGCGGATCACCAGCTTTTTTCAGATTTGATTGGTGGGTTTGCGGTTGATCTATGGGCACATTTGGCGGGTTTTATGTGGCGTTTCGGATCGATCCTATTTTTCGGATCATAACAGCAGCTTATCGGTAGGGTTTTCATTGGATTTTCGGATCCGCTCCCTGCACCCTCGGGGACCCTGCGTGAAAGCTGAATTCAACGCAGGGTCGGAGAATTTGATTTGAAAATGTTGGTAATATTTCAGTGCTCTTTGAATAACCCTTAATACGTATGCATAAGGCAGAGGACAGCCTCCCTGGCCCTCCATGCATTTTGGAACTACAATACCCCTGAGGCTCTGCATATCTAATGAATAGCTAAACATCATGGGAGATGTAATTTCTAAACATCGGAAGAGCAGAAACTGAGTATCGCTGTCATAAGGTATATTACAATAAACGGTGCATCTGACAGGACCTCGCAGACGTGGACCGCACCATAAATTCCCTTTGAAAAGCACACAGTCATGCATTATTAGTGGCTTTAATATCATCGTACCGCGTGACAGAGCTGCCCAGTGCCTACCACTGATAAACACTCATTTATTTCATTTTGTATGCGAGAGCAAACATAATTGTTTTCCTCTGAAAGAGCAATCACATCTGCGCACATTTCTATGTAGCTGATAATAAAATAGTAAGCCCAATGCGAGAACAGTTTGTTTTATCCAGAATTGTCAATATGGCAAAAAAAACGACCATGACATAAAAACATTCTTACGTGAAAGAGCTGCAAGCTAAAAGGTATAACCAGAGTTTACTGGCTGAAACGCTATGCTGACATAAAATAAATCCATGAACTATCCATAAAAAAGGGCACTGTAATGAAAAGCCCCATCCCACTTAAATAATCAGGCAAATGTTCCCAGGTATTTTTTTACCCTCAACGTGTGCTGTTCAGATATGCAGATGTCACTGCTTTTTAAAAATAAAATACCCTCATAATTTGCATACATACGCAACCTACATTGCATACGTCGCATAAGTTAATGATCGTTCAGAACTAGCTCACTTTATTGAACGCAAGTTCAATAGCGCCTGCGAAGAATGATGGATAGAAGCAGCACACATGAACCCAATCCATCAGCTGCCTTTTCTCCAGACGTTCACTATTGTGAGCAGTCTAAGAGGATGATCGTCAGCCAGGAAATTCAAGATCCCATCTGCCTGGTGACGCATGTGGACGGAGGAAACCCCTCCGCTTCACACAGCGATTTCTGTCAAACGGCCCTAGAGAGAGATAGGCACGCTAACCAGGAGCTTGGAGCTAAACTTATCACAATGCCTTCATTTTTGTTTATCTTTCATTTAAAGATGAATACTGTGCCTAAAGGTCAATGCAATAACACCGCACCTCTTTGTGCCACATCCACATTGTACCCCTACTGTGCCTCTACCCCTACTATTCCCACGAGTATATTACCTTTAAAGGGGCACTACCACCAAATAATGAAATGTCCTTATTGTGTTTATTTTATGTTGCCGATATCTTACACGGGCTTTGTTTTTATCTTGTTTGTTACTCTGTATGTGCCACTGGGCATTGTGTGATCTTTTGTGTTGTAAACTGTCCCCCACAGTATCTTTACATCACATCATTTGCTCCTCACTGCGTGGATTTGGCCACAGAATGGAGTCTATGGGTTGATCATTGACTCATATCATTGTATTGTGTGGGATGTATTCAAAGGACATCACCAGGGGGTAGATTAGAAGTATTTTAAGCCATGGGTCCTCAAACGGTACCAGTCTGTGGCCTGTTAATTTTCGGGCTGCGGCATAATGTGAGCAATGCAGAGCGGCTGTAACTACAGAAGATTCGCTCGCCCGACCGCAAAGCTTTATCTTGTAGTTGCAGCCGCTCCGCATCGTTCATGGTAACTCCTGAGCTCCGGCTCCTGTCATATCAGTCCTCCAATGAGCTGCCAGGAGGGGTGAGGACAGAGCTTAATGTAATGGTTCGTCATGACATTAAGCCCCGCCTTCAATGTTGCTGGCTAGGAGTAAGGGAGAGAGCATGCCGTTCAAAATCAGCAGTATCAGACTTAACAGTAGGGGTGTACATGGCTGAAAAATTTGTTTAATTTAGTTTCATTTCGTTTTAAATTTATTTCGTTTTCGGAATTTCAGAACTAATTTAGTTTCGCATTTCGTTTAGTTTCGTATCGATTCGAATTTCAGATATCAATTCGATATTTGATATCAATTTGAATTTTGGATCACTAAATAAAACCCCAATTATTCAAATGTGGCTGTTAAAAGACAATCTAGGGTTAAATATTAAGCTGTCTCACAGATTTTGGATTGGAGTCAAATTAAACAGTGAAACGAAATTAATTTGTTTCATAAAGTCGTTTGCTGACTATACTTGTAAGTTAAGATCAGGGACAGGTGCTTGTGAAATGAAATTGTTTCATAAAGTTGTTCGCTGACTTATTACTTGTATTGTATGTATTTTAAATTAAGATCAATTCGATAGTTGATATATCAATTCGATATCAATTCGATAGTTAATATTGATTCGAATTCCAGAACACAAAAAAAATTATTTCTCTTTTATTTTGATGACACAGTGTATAACGAATTATATTCGTTAGATATTGTTTCGTTTCGAATCCTGATCCTATCGATTCGTTATTTCGGGTACTTCCGAAATACAAATTAATGAATTTCGTTCCGAATTTTTCTGAAACGAATGCACATGTTAAGTAGAGATGTGCATTCGTTTCAGAAAAATTCAGAACGAAATTCATTAATTTGTATTTCGGAAGTACCCGAAATAACGAATCGATAGGATCAGGATTCGAAACGAAACAATATCTAACGAATATAATTCGTTATACACTGTGTCATCAAAATAAAAGAGAAATAATTTTTTTTGTGTTCTGGAATTCGAATCAATATTAACTATCGAATTGATATCGAATTGATATATCAACTATCGAATTGATCTTAATTTAAAATACATACAATACAAGTAATAACTCAGCAGCATCATTCATTGTGCCAAAAAGGTTGTGGACCGCTGTTTTAAGCTCCCTGTCATATCTCATTCAGTTGCCATCTCTTATCTCAGGTGACCTACACCACACAATAGCCGCCTGCTGCCTTATCTAAACATTCCCTCCTCCACCCCATTGCTGTTAATTATTGTAGAAGCTAAACCACAGCTCTAAAGTAAAACTCATCATAAGATTTTGGTAAATGTTGTATCATGCGAAAAATTCACAAAATGGAAAAAGGAGATAAAAACCTAATTCTATTTTTCCTTTTTACATGCAATTACTTCAAAGAAAAGAAAAACAGTATAGGTTCTATTCACAATTACGTGCAATTTCGGTGCTTTGTAATTCGGCCCATTTTGCCGAAAACACACAGGGTTATCCAAAGAGATCCGAATTGCTTGAGAAAGGTAACCGAACGCTGAAAATCAGCGTTCGGTTACCTTTCCTGGCCATTCGGCTATCCAGAGAGCAGACAATTCGCCAAATCCTGGCGAATTGCCTGCACATACGGTGCCTGTTCGGTCCCTGTTCGAGGGCAGTGAAATCCCCATGAAAAAGCACTGCTTCGGCTATTCAGAGAACACAAACCAGCAGTGAAAGGTTCCCTAATGCCCTGCCATTCGGTGGTTTAATTCGGCAAATTTATTCAGGAGAATCCCATAGACTTCAATGTTAAAAATATTCCGTTTTAATTCAATATCTAATAAACCGTTCATTATAAAATTCTGCAGCAAAAAGTCTCTTTATTTATAGATTTTTTAGGATACATTAAGCATTTTTCTGAATTTTTTAAAAAAAAAATTAAAAGTCCGATTTTTTTTTTTATTTTTTTTCAGTTTGCTTATTTTTTTTGTAACAGCCCTCTTTATTATCATTCCCTGGACCTCCTGTGAAAATTTCAGACATTTTCGCTCAGTAGTTTCTTTGCAAACAGCGTTTCTTTTTCCCAGATTCATACAAATGGTTTTGCTAATTTATTCACCTCCCTCTGTCTACGTCACAGCTGCTTCGGCTCTGTGTGATTCGGCTCCTTTTCGGCTCCTGTTCGGGTTTTTCGAAGGTTAATCCAGATGTTTTTGCTCGTTTTCAGCGTGCATTCGGTGAGTTTTCGTCAGGTTTGCGGCAGCTTTTCCCTGCAATTCGGGGGCCCTGTGGTGCTTGCTGAATACACCGCAGGGTCACCGAAATGGGATCGGCAAAAGGAACCGAATTGAAGAGAACGAAAAGTCACCGAACGTGCGGTGACTTTTCGAATCTCTTTGGATAACCCTGACAGTGATTCACTATTTAGCCAATGGTCACAGTATGTCCCTGAAATTGGAGACACAAAGCAGTTGTCGGACCTCGGCGGAAACCATTGTAGTGCCCTGATAACCACCGAATTACCAACAGGGAATTCCACCGAACTGCAAATTTTTTTTTTAAATAAATGGAAGTCTCCTATTCTAATAGGTGTTTAAACCAATTAAAATGTATTAAAATGTGTCTAAATAATAAAAAGGTCTTTAAAATAAAGAATGAAAAGGTCTATTAGAGAATAAAAAACCTTTCAAAAAAATGAAAACAAAAATGTAATCTAGAAACATATAAAAAGGTCTTCTAAAAATAATAAAAAGGTATTTTGCTGAAAAGGAAGAAAGGCTAAGTGGTATTTGAAAAAAATGTAAAAAGATATTACGTTTGGGATTCGCCTGTTTAAACCTGTCCAACCGAAAAACACCAAAAATCAGAGCATTTTGCCGGAATTTTGGTGCAATTCAGTGTTCTGTGAATAGGAGACACTATAGTCTTCTATGGGGCAATTTCTGTGTTGCGGAACTCTACCGAATTGTGGCGAATTGCAACCTAGTTTGCGGTTATTTTGGCTGTATTTGGCAAATTGACAGCTTACAGGGTTATCCAAAGAGATCTGAATTGCTTGAGAAAGGTAACCGAACGCTGAAAAATCAGCATTCGGCTACCTTTCCTGGCCATTCGGCTATCCAGAGAGCAGGCAATTCACCGAATCCTGGCGAATTGCCTGCACATACGGTGCCTGTTCGGTGCCTGTTCGAGGGCAGTGAAATCCCCATGAAAAAGCACTGCTTCGGCTATTCAGAGAACACAAACCAGCAGTGAAAGGTTCCCCTAATGCCCTGCCATTCGGTGGTTTAATTCGGCAAGTTAATTCAGGAGAATCCCATAGGCTTCAATGTTAAAAATATTGCCGTTTTAATTCGATATCTAATAAACCGTTCATTATAAAATTCTGCAGCAAAGAGTCTCTTTATTTATAGATTTTTTAGGAAACTTTAAGCATTTTTCTGAATTTTTTTTTTTTTGAAAGTCCGATATTTTTTTTTTTTTAAGTTTACTTATTTTTTCTGTAACAGCCCTCTTTATTATCATTCCCTGGACCTCCTGTGTAAATTTCAGACATTTTCGCTCAGTAGTTTCTTTGCAAACAGCTTTTCACTTTCACATTCATACAAACTGTTTTGCTAATTTATTCACCTTCCTCTGTCTGAGGTGTCGGCTTTTTCTGGCTGCTTCGCTGCGTGTGATCGGCTCCTGCTCGGGGTTTTCTGGCGTCTTCGACGTGTTAATCCAGATGTTTTTGCGGGTTTTCGGCGTGCATTCGGCAGGTTTTGCGGTTAGTTTTCGTCAGGTTTGCGGTAGCTTTTCCGTGCAATTCGGGGACCCTGTGGTACTTGCTGAATACACCGCAGGGTCACCGAAATGGGATCGGCAACACGAACCGAATTGAAGAGAACGAAAAGTCACCGAACGTGCGGTGACTTTTTGAATCTCTTTGGATAACCCTGTATGTGAATAGAAGAATTGGCCCGAAATTGCACCGGCGGAATTCACTGTCCGGTGCAATTCGGGACCAACTCAGAGGTTAGTGAATATTCTCTTTTGTAATGCACAAGTAAACAAGTTACAACTTATGTTGGTGGCAGTATTCCCTTAAATGCACACCTGTGAAACACAAAAATTCACACACTAAGTGAATCTCCGTTTGACAAAATAGACATTCAAAACAGAAGAACCTGCTCTTTAGTCGATAATAGAATGATTTCCAACTACACTATACTGGCAATCATAGGCATGCACAGTCCATATTTGAGGGTGTGCACATATGTTACATTACTTATGATTTGTAAATCACATACTGTTAATTTTCATGTTCTTTATCATGAACTAAATAAAAACCTATAAAATGGAGACGGGAACCCAAATGGCCAATAGTAGGAGGAATTAACCAAATGGGCCCACCCTTGGTGGCAATCAGATTTCTTTATTGATCAATGGGTTTTTTATTGTACATTTTAACCATCATATCCCTGAATATTCTGCTTTTCCAAACGTGCACAAAGTTATCTTCTAAGACAGTGGTTCCCAACCGCGTTCCTCAAGTACCCCTTACAGGATCACCTTGAAGAAAAGCAGACTGAATCCTGCAATCACTGAGCAGCAAATCATATCACCTGTGCTGTGCTTCCGATATCTGGCAAACTTGACGGCCGCGGTTGGGAACCACTGTTCTAAGACAAAAGACACATGTCAAATTAGGAAGCAGCAATGAAGCAGAGCAACGTTTCGACTCATACAATGGACTTTTATGTCACAAGGCTTGAAACACTCGGGATGCCGCTGGATACATCACCTCTCCCTGCGCTCCCTCGATGTCCCCGCAGTCTCCTCTGGCGATCACGACCCTCATACTTCCTGGTTCCCTCCTCGCGAGAAGGAATCCAGGAAGTAAAACGCTGCGATCGCCGGAGGAGACTGCGGAGATCAGCGAGGGAGCGCAGAGAGAGGTGATGTATCCAGCCCGAGTGTGGCTCGGGGTTACCGCTTTCAGCGGTAAAATTTAACCACTAGCAGATGAGCCACACTCGGGATGCCGCGGGGGGAGGGCATAACAAGAAAAAAAAATAGCGCTTTGGGACAAGAACATTTTAAATAAATAGACCGCCAGGGAGGTTAAAGGAACATTCTATCAAAATATTATCACATCTGCCCAATATCTATTTTTTAATAGTTCTTTCATTTAGATGGACATACTCACCTTTTGTCAAGCGGCGCTTGGCTCCTCCTCTTCTTCAGGGATTCGAAATGCAGAAGTCCCTGGAGATTCTTACTCAAATTGTGTATCTCTCACCATGTTGATTGGTGCTTTTGAATGATTGACTGTGTGACTCTTGAATGATTGATTAGTGCTGTGTGCGCACGTACAGCACCAGTCCACCGCTGCAGTCTCCCTGAACGCACGGTACTGCAGGCGCTTGGTAGACAGGATGAGGTCAGCAAGCAGAACGTGCTGACATCATTGGAACCAGAGCTGGTCCCTGGGGAGGTGGGATATTCTGTGTAAACGGAGTAAGCCCTCCACAAAACTGTACCAGACAAACAGAGCTGCAGGGAGAGAGGCGTGCTCCTCGCAGCCTGCCCACTTTAATAAACTGAAGAGGTCTGGGTGCGTAGAATGTCCATTTAACATACAGCGATACAAACATATAGGGCCTTATTCCAAGGTTGAAGTAAACCTAACCAGAGCTGTTGAAACCTTAACCACCCCATAGACTATAGTGACTGGTAAGTTCACAACACTTACAGTTAAGGTAACACCAACCTTGCAATAGGGCCCATAGCTGGCGAAACCTTATCAACACATCTTTAATAAATTGTTTCTGCTTATTTTGGCAAATCAAATATTACAAGAAAAAATATACATATATTCACTTTCAGATGGACAGACTTTTTTTCTTTTTAGTCAGGGACTGTTAGAAAACATATATAGTGCGTGGCTGAATTAGAGTAATTTCCCCCTTGCTTGGTGCGTGCATAACACACTAAACACATACATAGAAGTGGATATCGGTCATTAACCCTTTCAAATTCAATATCATCCTGGCAAGAGCACCTCTCCAGTAAGTGTCCTTGGGCAAGACACCTAACGGTACATACTCGCCACCCAGGACATACTTGAAAACGAGAGAAATCTCAATGTATCCTTCCTGGTAAAATACTTTCTCAAAAAAAAATAATAAAAATTTTTTTTTTATATATATATTATTATTATTTTACATCACCTCCACAGTGTGCCCCATGCAGATCCTGCGTTCACATGCAATGCCCTGCCTGTTTTGCACTGGTAGCTTTGTGCAGCCTGACTGTCATTATACAACGAGACATAACATTTCCCTATATTACCTTTAAAACTCAGATCACAGAGATATAAACATGCGGACGTTGTGTCCGAAGAGGCTAATAATTGCAAATGAGGAATAATATCTGTACTTTAAATTGCGCAAACAAAGGACATTCGACAAAGGAAATGAAACAAAAAGACAACAGAAGAATAAAAAGTATTTTGTTACACAAGAATCTCGATAAGTCACAATTTCTGATAGATTACCGTTTCCTCTGCTGGTTGATATCAATCGGTTTGTTGATGGCGTACGGCGACCCATGGATATAGGCACTTCGGAAGCGGGCTACCTTCTCCAATGTCAGGTACTCGCAGCTTGATGGTAAACTCATCTTTTTATTTATATGTATAAAATATGTAACAGCCTTAGAGAAACATTCTTGTGGAGGCTAGAGAGAAACGTGATTTTTTTTATTTATCCCCAGATATTTAAAATTCTAAAATTTGTAAAAATTTGCTTTTTTTTTTTTCCCCCTCCCAAACCATAAAATCCTCAGTTTTGTTTAAAATAGAAAAAAAAAATAGCTTCTCTGGAACCTTAGCTTCTGTATCCGGATTCAGCAAAAAGCTCCTCTCGATGTAAAGTAACAGGTATGTAACTGCATGAGCAGCCTGTGTGCGATCCTCATAGCTACAGCAACTGCTGTGCTGGTTCCAATCCACCGTCGCTCTGGCCAATTACTTGCTGCAAGGGCTGGATATACGGAGCTCGGCTTAACAAAAGCGGAGAGCTTCCCTCTTAGTGCTTCTGACTAGATCTACTGATGACAGCTTGATCAATTTGCTGTGTAATCTCCCAAAGACATCGCCGACAAAGATTGCTGCCAGAAAAGGAGGGCTGGGAATATTTATTTACGAAATACTATTTAATGGGCACAAATAATAATAATAAAAAAGGGCAGAGAGGTTTTTTATTATTATTAAGTGCCATTATTTCTGCAGATGACAGATTTTCGTATTATTATCTGCTAGCTCTATTCAGTCGCCGGCATTCAGAACCTGATTTAGATTGAATGAATTATAGATGGCACAGATTTCTTCATAAAGCATCATGAATGCATGGCTTGAATGCGGTATATGGGAAACACGATGAAGAACTCCAATATGTAAATAGTGACAAGTATTATTCCACTTTTAGCTTCTTTTAGTTTATGGTATTCTTCTTCATAATTTCAATACCTCGCGCCTTATTCATGGTTGATAGTATTGATCAGGGGTCTAGTCGAGGGGTAGTAACGCAGTTCCTCCACTATTTTTGCAGAGGGAACGGAGGTCCTTCTGGTCCCACTCACAATAAAGCTTCTATTCGGCCATTTACCCTGTTAAGTCACAATAAATGATTTTTCATAGATTTTTGCTAAAAACAACATATATTCATCAACATAACAGATTTGACTGTGTGTTTGTGTTAAGTGTGAGATGATAATTGTGGATTGGGGGACAAGATCTTGGTGAGTTTCCACACATCTATTTTAGGACGTGACCCTTGGTTGGGGGGCTTTAGGGGCTGAAGAATCTGGGAAGCTACAGCCCTGCATCTCTAGAGGACGCAACCAGCAACAACAAAACTGTAAGACGAACGAGCCTAGCATGTTGGCCTGACCCGGTTAACGGGTTGTAGTAGCTTCCAGAAGTTATGGTATGAAAAAGTAAAAAAAAAAAAAAATCAGCTCTCAGACCATGTTAAGTGATTTTATTTATTCAAAAACACTATGTAACGATCTTAAAAAATCCCAAACCGATCTTAGTTCCCTCTGTTCAGTGGGTGGCGTGAACCGTCGCTTCCTTTGGATGCAAGCAGTGGAAGAGTGGTTCACAGTGTTCTTCAGCAGCTCCCGTTCGAATGAACTTGTGCAGGGTCGTGCTCGACTCCAGGAGCCGATACCAGGAGCAGTGTGTGGCGCTGCTGCCAGAATTGGTTAACAGCTGAGAAATGTTCTGGCTTGAGCTGCAGATACAGCGGCTTGGCCATAACAGAAACGTTAATGGTGAGCTACGAGTAGGGAAGGGCTCGCACAGCTTTTCTCCATTAACGGGTTAGTGAAGATCTGGCCCTTGGTTGGGACATCCCTATCTGTTCCAGATATACGCTAGGTAATATTTTGTTCCTTACTTCTTCAGCATGTTCACACATTATAAATGACTTAATTTCAATGCAGAAATATATTTTACCATACGATCCATGTTCGGCTTTAGAAATTACAGCTCTCCTCGGTCTAGAGCTCTCATGAGTTGGGAACACGGGACGCACAAATGAAAGGCTGCAAAATTCTTGTTGAAGGGAAAAAACATTTTCTTCCATAATTGGTTCTTTATGACACCAATGATGATTCAGTTTCTGTCTTTAACACATGGTGAAACACAAGGCGCCTTATTCCCCTCATGTCGTTGGAAGGAGGATGGACACAACATTTCAGCACCATTTCCTTTACTGGCTTCCTCGTAACGTACATATTCTGCTCCATTTGCTTTATTAAAGTCCGGACTTCACAGCTAATTTTAATTAAGTTTTAGTCTTAAGGGGTTATTCACAAAGCACCGAAATTTCATCAAATTTTTGGTGCTTTGCACTTCGGTGATTCCATTTCTCTGAAACTACGTTGAATTAACAATTTAGTTGTAGTCATATTTTAGAAGTCTGAAATTTCGTTGACTAAATCGAGAGTAGATTTAGTAAACTAAAATCTAATGGGTATAAAGTGTAACTCATTTTTAAAGTTGTGATGATCTGGTTGGATAACACAGCTGATTACCCGGCCTCGTCACTACGCGCCTCTCGTTTCTGGAATATTGCAGTGTATCATTATAGCCCCAGTCACCCAATAACTAGAGGAGACTAGCATCGGGTGAAACTTTCAACAGATGTATTATAGAACACACAGGGTATTTATAAAGTACAGGATCAGACAAGAACATAATCCCATTAACTAAAACAATACTCACCCCAGACAGCCTGGTGCCAGCATAGCCGGCCTTTTGCAAAGATCTGCTGGGACCCTAAATATCGCCCCTTTCGGGTTGATTCTGAGGGAGCAGCAGCCTGCCCGTGGTACCGTTTGATAGCTCCAGACCACCAGATGTTACAGTTCAAAAAGCACCTGGATCTGTAGTCACGGGCCGGAGAGACAACAATTACAAAAGTATGGGCACAGCCAGTGAACCATAAGCACGGCAGCCGGAACCCAACAGAAGAACAGTGTTGTGAAATCAGGTTCCCGCTGGAGCTGTTTCTCAGTAACCACCCTGTGCTCTACCCCAGGGAAGGGGCAACAAGATCCCACGAGAGCGCTGTGGTAGGGCAAAGCTTTGGTGCAGTGTTCAAGGTTGTAGTTCAGCAGGTCTCTCTGCTGTTCTTAGCCAGCTTAGACTCTGGTGGACGGGGTAGGGAGAACGAGAGGCGATAGGTGGGGAAAACCTTGGAACAGGGATTATGCTCTTTACAGAATAGATAAATGTGATAAAACATAACCAGAAAAAATAAAATATATATTCAAAGCACAGTAATCGTTGAACAATAAACTGACCAAGTAGTCTCTGCAGCTGATATCCGAGACATAAGCATTTCTCTAGAATTTCCAAACTCATTATATACTCCTGGAGTAAACCTCTATTAGCCTGTTATTCTATATGGTATTACTGGTTGAACATACAACATATTTATCATAGAAATAAATAAAACCAACAGGGTTATCCAAAGAGATCCGAATTGCTTGAGAAAGGTAACCGAACGCTGAAAATCAGCGTTCGGTTACCTTTCCTGGCCATTCGGCTATCCAGAGAGCAGGCAATTCGCCAAATCCTGGCGAATTGCCTAAACATACGGTGCCTGTTCGGTGCCTGTTCGAGGGCAGTGAAATCCCCATAGAGAAGCACTGCTTCGGCTATTCAGAGAACACAAACCAGCAGTGAAAGGTTCCCCTAATGCCCTGCCATTCGGTGGTTTAATTCGGCAAGTTAATTCAGGAGAATCCCATAGGCTTCAATGTTAAAAATATTCCATTTTTAATTCAATATCTAATAAACCGTTCATTATAAAATTCTGCAGCAAAGAGTCTCTTTATTTATAGATATTTTAGGATACTTTAAGCATTTTTCGGATTTTTTTTTTTTTTTTTTAAAAGTCCGATTTTTTTTTATTGATTTTTTTCAGTTTACTTATTTTTTTTGTAACAGCCCTCTTTATTATCATTCCCTGGACCTCCTGTGAAAATTTCAGACATTTTCGCTCAGTAGTTTCTTTGCAAACAGCGTTTCATTTTCCCAGATTCATACAAATGGTTTTTCTAATTTATTCACTGCCTCCTCTACGTCACAGCTGCTTCGGCTCTGTGTGATTCGGCTCCTGTTCGGCTCATTTTCGGCTTTTTCGAAGGTTAATCCAGATGTTTTTGCTTGTTTTCAGCGTGCATTCGGTTAGTTTTCGTCAGGTTTGCGATAGCTTTTCCCGACAATTCGGGGACCCTGTGGTGCTTGCTGAATACACCGCAGGGTCACCGAAATGCAATCGGCAAAAGGAACCGAATTGAAGAGAACGAAAAGTCACCGAACGTGCGGTGACTTTTCGAATCTCTTTGGATAACCCTGCAAGTCTCACAAAGAAACATGAATATGACCTTGCTTTTAGCAAAAGCTCAGTAATTAGGCACGCATTATTATCATCATTTATATAGCGCCAACAGTTTCCGCAGCGCTTTACAATAACCAAAGAGAACGAAATACAAATAAACAGACATAAAATGGAAACAAGAGGTGCAGAGGGCCCTGTTCATAGGAGCTTACAGTCTAGAGGGATTGGGGTTGAGGAAGACGAAGAATTTCACTAGATAGCAGGATCATTAGTGCCAGTGGTTTGGGAATGGTGGGGCCATAGAAGCGGCTTCAATCCTGTGTGAGTAGGTGAGCAGAGGGATGAGTTGCATCAGCGATGTGGTACGCTAATCTGAAGAGATGAGTTTTGAGGGACTTCTTGAAGGCCTGAAGATTAGGGGAGAGTTTGATAGGGCGAGGCAAGTCATTCCACAGGACCGGTGCTGCCCTTGAGAAGCCTTGCATTGATTAGAACATCTTATGACATTCTTCATTCATTCAAGCAGAATTGCAGTTATAAAATATTGAAAAGAAACTTGATTGGCTGCATAGAAATTGCACATGTTATTTGAACACAGAAAATTCATGGTTTCTCTCTTAACATTAGTTCTGATTTGATCTCTTTCCAACCAGTCCCTCCATAACATTTTACTCTAGCTTTTATTAGGCGATGAAAATGTCAATAGATTTTCGTCATAGCTTGAGTTTTCATAACTTAGTTTTTATTTAGTTTTAGTCTAGTTTTACTCACTGAAAAAAATGTAGGGCTAAGGCTAGGGTCAGACTGAGGCAGTGCGAACGCGCGTTCTGGCGCACATAATCACGGCCGCACTAGCAGCAGATGACGGGCAATGACAGCCAATATACGAAGTACAGTCGCACAAAAGTCCGGCCGCGCAACGCAAGTGGAAAATGAACGCATTTTTTCGAGAACGTTAAACCGCTGGTACTGATGTACAGAGTGCGCTGCGGCCGCATAGCAGCGTGTGTGCGTGATTAGGAGATGTCAGACGCTGCTAGTGTGCGGCCAACATAACGTTCAAACAGCCGGATTTCCCTAGACTTCTTTTCACCCCATCGTCATGAAATACGTCCAGAATTGCGCATCGTCTGACCACTTAAGCGTATTCCGTGAAAAAATGCGTGCGCACGCATCGACGTACATTTTGACGGTGGCCGCAGAAAATGCGCTCATCTGTCCCTAGCCTAAATTACAATCCTCACGTTAAAACGGGGGTGCTAGGGAGAAAAAACTGCGCCCTCAGTTTTCTCCCTAGCACCCCCATTTTAAGGGAGATTACAATGCAGGTGCTTAAAAGCTGCTTGCATTGTTACTGGGCGCTAGCCCTGGGATGCGTGCAGCAGCGCTGAGTTCTGCCACGCGCATCCTCTCAATGGAGTCAATAGGACTCCATTGAGTTTCCTCCTGCTGGTCACATGACCTTCCGGATCTCGCCTTGCGAGAGCCGGCAGTCGGCGTAGTGATTTGCAGGGAGAGACTGGGGGACTTTTTCCCCAGTCTCTCCCTCTTTTCCCTGCGACAGAGGAGGCGGACAGAGCCACGGTCCTTGCTGTGGGATACTAGGTGAGTATCTGATTTTTTGGGGGGGATTTCCGCTGGTGCTAAAGGATTCTGCACCAGCAGAATGCGTTAGCACCAGGTCCAGGCTGTGGTTAACATTTTGTTAACCGCAGCCGGACGTTAATCAGCGTTAGGACTTTGTAATACTAAAGCTGATTAAGACTTTGCGCTCCCCATGTTGAGTATAGGGAGCGCAAAGTACAGTAACCTCGCGCTGAAAAGCGCAAGGTACCAAACGCAAATGGGTTACTTAACCCGTTAGCATTTGCATTTTAATTTGCGGTGGCCACGAGGGCTAACGGTAACGCGTGAGCACTAACATTAGCACTCAGAATGTAATGTGGCCTGTAGTCGATTAAGTCTTTGATGAAAATTGTTAGTTGATGAAATTGAGTGGTCACACAATGGTCAGAGTGTTCCTTTAACTGTTAACAATGTGTGGGGGGTGTCCTCATGTGTCACCACCGTGTACGGAGGACATCTCCCCCCCCACATCTTCGGGTCTCTGGGGCCTCCATCCCTATACATACCGTCTCTGTCCGGGTTCCCACAGTGTCCTGACTTCCCTGAAGTCAGACCCAGCTTTTAAACCTCTTCCGGCGCAAAGATGTCAGATTAAGGTGCCCCATGGCAGAGCCACGAGAGTGCCTGAAGGGGAGGGGATCCTTTGGACCCCTCTATCTCCCCATTAGTAAGGGGTACAGGGTCAAAGGAGGCATCACTGGAAAGGCCATAGTCTGACCTTTCCAGCAGTGCCCCTCTTAACCCCTTAAGTTCCAGGAACGCAATCCTGACCAATCGACCTTCTTTCCGTCGCGGCTGACATCTTGGATGTCAGCCCTGCCTCCTGTGCCTCCCATGATTCACCATTGTTGTTGCGTATGGGTGCGATGACATCAGTATGGGAATACCCCCCTAGCCAGGCAGGGGATTCCCTATGTTAGAGATATGAGGGTCATTTCGACCCCATATCTCGCGATCCGTGCAAAGCAAAGGGTCATGTTTGGTATCATTGGAAAGGCCAGAGCATGCTTTGGGCCAGAGCATACTGCTGGTCTTGGTAGCTGTATGGTTCTCATTCTTAAGAAGTCTGGCTAGATTAACCAAATGACCAGCTACATCATTAAAGAGGAATGATAGGTAGAAGATCTCTTCTTGGTGCCATTTTGACATGAATGGAATCAGAACTCATTATCACTACAACTATGAATCAAACTGGACTGGGCGCCATTAAGTTGAAGATACAGCGTATCCTGAAATCTAAATGTTGGTGGGGTAAAACCTCAGAAAAGGCAATATACTGCATGTCGATATATATCAAAATTAACAAAAAACCTGGTAGCATTATATTCTGCTGGGTGTAGGGTCACTTGTTCTACACCCAACATGATACGGATAGAAAAAATGTAAAAAGATTTCCACACATATATATATATATATATACATATACACACACACACACCCCTACATGTCCTGGGTGGCGAGTATGTACCGTTAGGTGTCTTGCCAAGGACACTTACTGGAGAGGTTGCTCGCTGGGATTGAGCCCATGACTCCACAGGCTCTCTCCATGCAGAGCAGTGACATTACCTCTACTCCAGCCAGCCGGTACATACATACATACCTACCTTTGTCTTCTGTCCGCTTTATATCCTGCAAAGATACAAAGTAAAAACACTAGTCGGGCAAAATGTCTATAGGTAAAATGAGTATATTGAGCTACACTCACTCATTCAACAGCCAAACGCGGCCAGCTCACGCATCAATGATATAAAAAAATATTCCATCCTCAGGCTCACCAGCCTCAGGTTTTTTCTTTATCCACACCAATAGGTATAGGGGCATGGAAGAATTCATTACATATATATATATATATATATATACACACACCCCCTACCAAAACGTAGGAGGGTATTGCATGATCCCCTCGATGGTCCCTAATAGACAAGGCACAAGGTGGTATGTAAAATGACTGAAGGCTAAATTAAAATAATAAAAAGTACAACGCGTTTCGACCCTTCCAGGTGCATGACTCACAATAATGAAGAAATCCAGTCTGGAAAGCAGATGTTGATCTTCGCGCCTCAACTGATATCTTACCAGCAGCCTCCTTGCAACTCACACTGTAACAGATCCCGATGATGCATTTCCTGCAGTCCTCTTCCGGTCAGGTGGTCAGCTCTGTTAATTTCTGCACAATGGCTACCAGGGAATAGCTTGCTGCTCTCGCTCTGAGCTGCTGTTAACAGCTCCTATACTAAGTATCGTAGCCTTCAATATAGGGTAAGGAGCTGCTAATGCGGAGCTGCAACTGAGGTTTGCGGCTGGGTTGAAATAATGGTTTGAGCCCTTAACATAATGGCTCAGCTGGAATTTGTCCTGTAGATCTTGTAGACCAAACGAAAAAGGCAAAAATTCCAAATGTTAGCTTCTTGGCGTACCTAGAACCGTCTAATGAAAAGACAAAAGGTGCTGCGTACTGCTTTAGGCTGAGGAATAAATCATCCCTTGGCATTCAAAGGGTTAATATCCACCAAACTTGAATAAATGTAAAAAAGTAAATCTCATTCTAAAATTTAAAATGCCGGGTCTATGCTTCACGCCAGATGTATACAGAAGACACAGAACGATATTAATACAGCAAAAGCCACTGTCACTATATACAAATGGTAGAAAAATAAATATCCAGAAACCTTCCAGCGGACAGAGAACAAGCTCCTGAATTCTTCCAGAGAGGCAGACGGGATTCTTATAAATGGATGTAACCTGGATGTTTGTTTTAGCTGTAGTGGTATACCATCGCACGTATTTATATGATGCAAAATTTTGCAAACGTTCGCAAATGTGGAACAAATGTTTGCTCCTTTGCTGGTAAGTATTTACATTCTACAGTTACGTCCCAAAAAATCCATAGAGTTGGACGTCTTAAGAAGTCAATCTGGCCAAAAAATAACATGCCCCGTTTCATTACAGCATTTCATTTTTGCAGAAATCACAATAGAAGTTTGTGTTTTAGCTCCCACAAAGAGGTTAAAACTCATGTCAGTCTATGGGTGAGTTGGCGTATGCCAGCATTGGAATTACACACAACTCCTGTGCCAATCATTGCAAGAGTTGGATTTTGTTAACACTGTGGGGGCTAAAACGCAAAAGTCCTTGGGTGCCTAGATTGAATTTTGAATTAACCCCATTCTCTACCAAGTGCTGTTCGGTTAAATTGAATGGGGAAAAAAAAATAACATTTATTTAAAAGATGAGATGCTTGGTTAACAATTAAATATAAGGTAAAAATGTGAGTTTTGTATATAGTGTTATTACAAAATCACTAAAATAATGTAAATTTCTTCATTTTTAAAATGTTCATGCATTAGTTTATGTTTTACAGAAATGGTGCTGGGATAAAAAGTTCTAAACTCCAGATGGTGTCCATTATCTTGCACTATTTCACAGGGGGTATGTATTATTAACATACCGTCAGAAATCTCTGCATTAAAAAAAGATATGCAGACAGAGGTTTATATGCCAACTTCTGGTATTTATTGTATTACAATGCAAAAGAGAGTTTACATGAGTTCGGTAGTAAAAGGGTTAAGATGCCCTGTTCTAGAAGGCATGTAATTATATGCGTCATCATATCACTAATAGGAAAACAATAATTTACATTTTTAGAACAAGCCATCATTCTTCGTGGTCACAGTTGACCCACGGTGAATCTAAACCCTCGAGGTTAGATATGTTTGTACGTGGTCTGTTAACATGGTATTGGTAATGCCATGTGTTTTCATTCTCTAGAGTTTATAACAAACTTAATTAGGGATTCAATTGCTTTCATCTAGGACATCAGTGTTGCTGGAACTACTTTACTAAAGCACTCAAATGTGTCAGACGTGTTAGAGTTAGCGCAATTAAATATATGACTCATTTGCTGTCATCTAAAGGTATAACCTTACCGACACGGTGTTTGCCAGACCCATCTCCACTCCCAACATATTCTAAGCCGACACAATGATAGAATGTACTCTGAATCCCTGATCTGCTGGTCTTTTCTATAGTTTGTGTTCACAGTCTTAGGTTGTAGCAGTTCTTTACAGTAGATACATAATTCAAGTATTCAGTTTAACACCATAAAACAACACAAAAAGAGGGAATGTGTAAAATAGCTGACCTCATTAATCCCCAGATACATCCCAGCCGCCCCTAAGGCTAAGGTCAGACTAACGCAGTATTAACGTGCGTTTATCCGCACTAAATCACAGCCGTGCTAGCAGCAAATGATGTCCAATGCCGGGCAGCATACGAAGAACGGCCGCACGAAAGTCCGGCTGCGCAACGCAGGTGGCAAACGGACACATTTTTTCGAGAACGTCAAACCGCTAGTACTGACGTACAGAGTGCGCTGCGTCCGCATAGCGGCGTGTGTGCGTGATTAGGAGACGTTAGACGTTGCTAATGTCTGGCCAACATAACGTCCAGACGCAAAAAGGGTTTTATTGATGATCCGTACAAAATCATGGATGAAAATGTGCATTGTATGACCGCTATCGCGTATTCCGTGAAAAAAAACGTCCATTCGTTCGAACGCACTTTTTCACGGACAACGCGAAAAATGCGTTCGTCTGACCCTAGCCTTAGATCCAACAATGACCTGCTCCTGTCCTGGCATCCTCCATCATTACCTCGTCACATGCCAGACTGCAGGACTTTTCTCGTGCGGCGCCGACTCTATGGAATGCGCTTCCTCGCAATATCGGACTGTCCCCAAATCTGGCTTCATTTAAAAAAATGCCTAAAAGATCCTAAAAAAAAAATCTATAAATAAAGAGACTTTACTGCAGAATATAATATTAAACGGTTAATTAGATATTGATTTAAAACGGGAACATTTTTAACATTGAAGCCTATTGGGAATCGTCTGAATAAATCGTTCGAATGAGACCGCTGAACAGCAGGGCATTTCATCAACTTTACCCTGCTGTTTGGTGTTCTCTGAATAGTCGAAGCTATGGGGATTTCACTGTCCTCGAACAGGCACCGTAGAGCCACCATATGTGCAGACGATTCGCCAACATTTGGCGAGCTGCCTGCTCTCAGAATAGCCGAATGGCCAGGAAAGGTAACCGTACGCTGAATTTCAGTGTTCAGTTACCGTTCAGCCACAATTTGAATCTCTTTGAATAACCCTGTGTGTCTTATTTATACAGAACAATTGTATGTAGTTTGCAATATTATTGACTGAAGTAATGGAGAGATACAAGTGCAATCTATGCAATGATTCATGATGTTGAGGACAGCGTGGTAAGACGCCATTGGAATGAGAAGAATAGTGAAGAAACTATGCATGATTTAGCCAGATACATACACAAATGAGACTAAGGCCCGTTCACACCTAGCCGTTTTAACGCGCGTTCGTGCACGCTTTAAAACGCAGGAACGGGGAAATCCCATGCTTTGCTATGGGACCCATTCAGACCTAAGCGTTTTAAAGCGGGCAGGAACGCGCTATAAAATGGCCAACGCAAAAAGAAGTTCGGGAGCTTCTTTTCGGGCATACAGCAGCGCGTTCGCGGCCATATCATAGCCGCGAACGCGCTGCAACGGGCGTTTTTTTTGTATGCGCGAACGCGCCTAAAAAAACGCGCGCATTGCGCGATGCAGCCCTACGCCCAGGTGTGAACCCAGCCTTAGTGCTGGACACTGTATGCAGAAAATAATGACTCGACGGCTGTGGTCAGGGCTGGATTTATAACTAGGCAGAGTAGGCATAAGCCGACAGGTGCCTGCCACAAGGGGGCACCATGCTCTGTAATTGTTTTTTTTTTTACAAGTCACAATCATTTAGATCCCTGTATCTCTGTAGCCCTAAGGGCTAGAAGGACATATGAAGTAATGCGCCATATTTTGCTGTCAGTTCGCCAGTGTTTGGAGAATTGACAGCTCAGTGAATAGACAAATTGGCCCAAAATTACACCGAACAGTAAAATTCACAGTTCGCTGCAATTCGGGGACTATTTGGAGGTAAGTGAATAACCTCTAAGGATTGTAAAGATTCATCATTTTTCACTAAGAAAAAAATAACGGCTGCTAATGTGTGGCATTAACATCACTAAAGAGCATGAGGACAACATGGACAACGGGTACCATTTTTACTGACAGATTTAGCATAGCAAGTTGAGTGGAATCAGTTGTGCAGAGCCTTGCGGTGATTACTGCAAGCCAGGATTATAAACCGTACACATGAAACAAGCAAAATCATGCAGAAATGGAATGGGTCGAGTGGCATGTGTCCAACATTATTTCCCTGCACAGGCAAAAATAGGTTTAGGGACAGAATTGATGCTTTCCAAGCTCCAAGGACCCTATTCAGACCCAGCCTTTATGGTTAACAAGCGATTCATTAAGTATAGAAGCTCCAATCCATTATAAATGCTCCCAATCTATTCCAGTGGCACTGCAAACCTTGGGGTTCAGCTGTTGTGGGTGCACACTGTACATATTAATGGTGTACGAAGCGCGA
Organism: Leptobrachium leishanense; assembly: GCA_009667805.1. NCBI lineage: Eukaryota > Metazoa > Chordata > Amphibia > Anura > Megophryidae > Leptobrachium > Leptobrachium leishanense. The sequence continues at coordinate 17,257,061 of CM019063.1, read as the reverse complement.
ATATTGAAACAGCCATTGGATTGCAAGCGAATCTAAGGTCTGTCTTTAGTCTGTCTTGCAGTCGAAAATATATACCAGCTGCCGAACCCTAGCAACAAGTGATTTTGCTTTTGCAAGCACTGGAAGAAAATAGCCACAAATCCAAAGCTTGCCCCTCATCGCGTAACGAAGGGGCAGACTGACCATTAAGACTGCCAGTCCAGGTCCAGGCCTGGGAGAGGGCCCCCCTAAGGCTGAGTATGGCCTGCACATTCAGTGGGGCCCGATGCCGCCACAGAGAAAAATCATGGGAAATTCTACCAGCGGCCAGTGAAGAGAGATTGCTGGATCGACAGTATTGCTTTATTCAATGCGGCCAACAAAAGCAAAACATTGTGTACGATTATGTACTAAACAACACATAACTGACAAAGAGAAAATAAAGACAAATGGAAAAATAGAATAGACTGAATGATAAATATGCAACAGGCACCTCTGAGAAAAATATATACAGGTGCATCTCATTAAATTAGAATGTCGTGGAAAAGTTCATTTATTTCATTAATTCAACTTAAATTGTGAAACTTAAAGTCTTTGGTTCTTTTAATTGTGATGATTTGTTTCACATTTAACAAAAACCCACCAATTCACTATCTCAGAAAATTAGAATACTTCATAAGACCAATAAAAACATTTTTTTTTAGTGAATTGTTGGTCTTCTGGAAAGTATGTTCATTTACTGTAAATGTACTTAACCCCTTAGTGACCGGACGGTTTTACACAAATTCGTCCTTTAGTGACCGCTGCTGTTTTTACGTTTCTGCGCTGTTAGTGTTTAGATCAAATTTTCCTCTTACTTGTTTATTCAACCCACACATATTATACACCGTTTTTCCCACCATTAAATGGACTTTCTAAAAATACCATTATTTCCATCATATCGAATAATTTACTATAAAAAAAAAATCTGAAATATGATGAAATAAATGGTAAAAACACACTTTTTCGTAATTTAATTCCCAAAATCTGCAACCACCAAAAAAGACCCTGGCTAAATAGTTTCCAAATTTAGTCCCGAGAATAGAAATACCCATTTTTTTTTACACGTTTTTAATCCCTTCACTGCTGAGCCAGTTCACCTATGTGCACTGAGCTCATTCTGACTGTTTTATGCTAATTATTTTTAGATGAGAGCCTAGGTCCTATTTAACTAAACCCCCCCAGACAATTTTTTTAAATAAAAATGTTTTTTTGTTTTTTATTTATTTTGTTAAAATTAATTTTTACACCAAACCGGGTCATGTTTGGTATCATTGGAAAGGCCATGATCAGGCCTTTCCAATGATATCAAATATGACCCTCTAGCTGCCGCTAGAGGGTCATATTCGATATCATCGGAAAGGCCCCTAGCTGCCATGTGGAGATCCCCCTATCTCCACATGGCAGCTAGGGGGTTAACTGGCCCACTGACATACTCACACATATGGTGAGGCTGTCAGTGGGTGGGGGGTGACCTGGAGGCTTGGCTGACATCCAAAATGTCAGCCCCCTCCAGGTTTGAATCGCGATTCAACAGCGATCCGGCAGCAACACAGTTAATGCATAGATTCTCCCCTTTCCAACGGTGCAACTTGCATCGCTCTAGCATAAACGGTTGGGGAGATAGAGGGCTCCAAACAAGCCCCCCTCCCCTTCCTGAATTCTGCCCACTGAGGCTGGCCGATTACGTCATCACGCAGCGTGATGACGTCATTGGATCGGCAAGCCCCCAGAAAATAGCGAGGCAAGCTTCAAGCTTGCCATAGACATCGTGGGAGCCAGCAAGGAAGTTGCGTATCGGGCAGGAGGGAGGTTAGGAGCCGCTGACATATTATGTACGTCCGCAGGTCTAAGGGAGATCCGTGGGCAAGACATATATAGTACGTCAGCGGTCCCTAAGGGGATAATACTTGGTAGGGGCTCCTTTTGCTTTAATTACTGCCTCAGTTTGGTGTGGCATTGAGGTGATCAGTCTGTGGCACTGCTGAGGTGCTATGGAAGCTCATCTGCATATTTTGGTCTCTTGTTTCTCATTTTCCTCTTGACAATATCCCATAGATTCTCTATGGGGTTCAGGTCTGGTGAGTTTGCATTAAATGACACCATGGTCCTCTAACCAACTTTTGGTGCTTTTGGCAGTGTGGGCAGGTGCTAAATCCTGCTGGAAAATGGAATCAGCATCTTTAAAAAGCTGGTCAGCAGAATGAAGCATGAAGTGCTCTAAATGGTTTTGGTAAATGGGTGAAGTGACTTTGGTTTTCAAAAAACACAGTTGACCAATAGGGATGAGCTGTTCGGTTCGATCTGTTCGGAGATCGCATCGAACATCGGCCGTTCGACAGTTCGCGAACTTCAAACTTTTTGGGACGTTCGCAAAAAGTAAAAAAATTTTTAAAAACACAAAAAGGATAAAAAATACTAAAAAATCTAGAAACAAAGAGACTCTTTACTGCAGAATATTATAAGCAACGGTTTAGATATTGAATTAAAATGGGAATATTTTTAACATTGAAGCCTATGGGATAAAACATTCTTGTTACTAAAACATCAGGCAGACACGGCCCTCTAATCGGGCACTGTGGAGGGCAGCCTGCCGGGGCCTCCCAAGGATCCCCTTGAGGAGCATGCGGCCACTGGATGACAGAGCTGCGACTGTGCGGGCTAGCCGCCCAGGTGCATGTGGCAGAGACAGGCAGCGCAGGGAGGGAGCCACTGCACCTGCGGCCACGGCAGACCCCCCCACAACCAGGATCCAGGGAGCCCCCACTGACCACCAGGCTAAGGTAAGGCAACACATTTCTAAAAAAAATAAAATCCGAAGACATTTTTAAATGTCCCCGGGAACATAAAATAAACCTTTTTTTTCTTTCTCTACCTGGCTGGATGTATTTAATTATATATATATATTAGATACATTCAGCCAGGTAGAGGGGGGTGGCATGTGGGCTGCGCGGGGTCTCAGGCAGTGTTTTTTTTTTTGTGTGTATATTTTTAGCAAATTTATAGGGGAAAGTAAGGGCAGGTATGATATATATATATATATATAGATAAGATAAATATCTATATTCTTATAAATATATATATATCCAGACTTGTATTACACACAGATTTTGGCAACTAATCCCCCCCTCATTTGGCTGATCCCTCCAGAAGAAATGTTGAACCCGATAGAGCAGAGAATAATATATATATTCTCTGCTCTGTCGGGTTCAACATTTCTTCTGGAGGGATCAGCCAAATGGGGGGGGCGCATTTAGTTGAGATTGTCCACATGCCACCCCCCATGTGCGTATGTGTATATATGGTCTGAGGTCTGTGGGTGGGTGTATATATATCTGTGTGTTGATATATACGTATATATACTGTAGGTCTGCGTGTTGATATATACGTATATGTCTGTGTGTGGTATCAATGCATCCCTACTCTATACACAGCGCTCCTTGTCCCTATAATATATATGATCATGGGTTACCTTTTTTTATATTTTTATACTTTTCCTATTAAATTAACAGTAATTTTTGATGTATTTTATTCAGTAGAAACTTTTTTGCCTATATAACATGTGCTTTGTGAAAATAAAACGGTTTTGTGTGTACATTTTAATTTAGTTAGTGGATTCCTGTCCAGTGCATTGAGAAGAAAACGTAATGCAGTGTTGACACGCAGCGAGGCGGAGCGGAGTGAGGTCAAGCCTGCAAAATGTTTGCTTCTCTTCGCTTCGCTACACGCTCAGTGTGTCTCAGCCTTTAATCCCGCATCGCTAGCTTACGAATCAGTTTGTATACTTGTTACTGACCCTGCTTGTTCTGAGGACCCGATCTGTTGCCGACTTTGCCTGCCATTTGACTATTCTCTCTGTGTATTCCCTGCCTGTTCTGTTTGCTTCCTGTTGCTACTGGTGTGCGCCGATTCTCACCATATACAGTAGCGCAGTACAAGTGCCTAAACATTGCTGACCCGGTTTTGTTATAGCTGCTGATGTAACTGAATAGATCGGGGATCTCTTCTGCATTACCAAAACCTCCACCACTGCACTCTTCCACAATACCTCAGAGGTGTTACGATGTGAAGGCACTTGCTGCCACCAAAGGCACAATATTTGGGTGCACTGCCACTGATGCCTATACCAGATTCATATCATTTTAATATTGGACCGCAGGGTCCAACCCTGCACTCTTCCACAATACCACAGAGGGGTTACAGTGTGACGGCACTGTTGCCGACACTAAAGGCCCAATTTTAAAGCACCTATTGTTACTTTCATCCAAAGTCTGCATAAGTTTCACCATAATTTAGCTAAAAAATCACTAAACTTGTTCTGTGTGTCCTAAAATGTCTCCTCTTTTCATACAGGCTGCCGCCCCAAGCAGTTGTTTATGAATAGATTAAAGGAAAACCATTTACCGTCATTTGAAAGGTCACTTTTTTGTTTTTAAATGTTTATATACATCCTAGAAATCCGCCACTTCACGGGCAGGTTATGGGGACCTCCTAGGTACGATATTTGAAGGAATTTTTCGTTTTTATTTTTAACCCTTATTTCATGGAAAACTCATTGTCCCTTTAAAAACTTTTTTTTTTAACTTTTTGTCCTTGTTTCCTGTCCCCCAGGGCACTACCCGGACCCCCATACACCTTTTATGGCAAATATCTTGCAATATCTTGGAGGGCACTCTAAAAATCGAACTTTCGAGTCCCATTGACTTGCATTGAGTTCGGTTTGTGTTTGAACTTGAACTTTTGAAATTGATCAAGTTCGAATGGGAACCGAACACGGGGGTGTTCGGCTCATCACTATGGACCAACACCAGCAGATGACATTGCACCCTAAATCATCACAGACTGTGGAAACTTAACCCTGGACTTCAAGCAACTTAGGCTATGAGCTTCTCCACCCTTTGTCCAGACTCTGGGACCTTGGTTTCCAAATGAAATACAAAACTTGCTCTCATCTGAAAAGAGGACTTTGGACCACTGGGTAACAGTACAGTTCTTCTTCTCTTTATCCCAGGTAAGACGCCTCTGACGTTGTCTGTGGTTCAGGAGTGGCTTAACAAGAGGAAAACCACAACTGTAGCCAAATTCTTTGACACGTCTGTGTGTGGTGGCTTTTGATGCCTTGACCCCAGCCTCAGTCCATTACTTGTGAAGTTCACCCAAATTCTTGAATCGATTCTGCTTGACAAGTTTCTCAAGGCTGTGGTTCTCTTGGTTGGTTGTGCATCTTTTTCTTCCACACTTTTTCCTTCCATTCAGCTTTCTGTTAACATGCTTGGATCCAGCACTCTGAAAAGCCAGCTTCTTTGGCAATGATTGTTTGTGGCTTACCCTCCTTGTGAAGGGTGTCAATGATTGTCTTCTGGACAACTGTCAGATCAGCATCTTCCACATGATTGTGTAGCCTAGTAAACCAAACTGAGAGACCATGTTGAAGGCTCAGGAAACCTCTGCAGGTGTTTTGATTTGATTAGTTGATTGGCATGTCAACATATTCAAATTTTTGAGATCGTGAATTGGTGGGTTTTTGTTAAATGTGAGTCAAATCATCACAATTAAAAGAACCAAAGACTTAAACTACTTCAGTCTGTGTGCATTGAATTTACTTAATACACAAGTTTCACATTTTGAGTTGAATTAATGAAATAAATGAACTTTTCCACGACATTCTAATTTATTGATATGCACCTGTATACAATTTTAATGGATTATGCACATTGGTTAAAAGATAAAAAGCTAAAGGTCTGTTTTGCAAAGAAACATTTTGTGAACATCCACCCTTGTTTTACCAGACTGATTAGCATCAGGAGATCAGGTTACCTGGTATATTAAAAAACATAGGTTATAATGGTGAGATGTAGCAAAACTTGCAGGGAGATTATATTTATTCAGCTTATTAAATTACATGTTTCCTAAACAACAGCTTCTGCTGCGGCTATTTTTCACCGAAACGATATGCTCGTTGAATGACAGCCAACCCCTCTGCCGGTACATCACCCAGCTGTGTATTTTAACGCCGTGTGTAGCTAAGAGGAGCCAACATCTTCTATAAATTTACAGTGTATCGCTATAGCATGCAGAAAGATGATTTGCATGCGTCCTTCAATAACTCTGCATTTTTCCGTCAATTGCTGCAATACCTGACCTCAGAGAGCCGCGGGTTTAAAATGGAAAAATAAATACGAGGCTGTGCGGTGTCTCATATCTTATCTGGACTTAATTGAGTCATTAATCAATTCTAGAAATGTATTCGTGCGTTTCCTTTCGTAGATCAGCATGCTTCTGGATTTTAATTACTATTTATTTCGAAAAGTTAAAATTTGCATACAAAATTTAAAGGTTACATTGCTCTGGTTGAGTGTATTTTATCTATGTATCCATGTTACAGTAATTCATGTTACAGCAAGTGAGTGTATTTAGTGCCTTAAATTTGTACTCAACGAATAATTGCGGGTAGTGAATTATCAGTGATAAATTAGGACTCTATGGAAGTGCGGCTGTGAACAATGCTATGAAATTCTCTGCTTGTTGAGGTGGTTGGGTCAGAGTCTGTACAGACTTTTAAACAATGACAGGATGACATCCTCCAAAAGCATAATATTAAGGGTTATAATATTTGATATGTGGGTAAGAGCTGCTTGATCCAGGGAGAATGATGCCATCTGGGGTCAAGAAGGATTTTTTTCCCAGTATGTTGCATATTGGCGAGCGTTTCAGACTGTTTTTTTGTTTGGATCAACAGCAGTAAGTGATGTGTGAAAGGCTGAACTCGATGGACACACATCTTTTTTCAGCCTATGTAATATAGTAGGGATTTCTTTTTCCTTTAAAGGATGCTCTACACACCCTGACCACTTTAGCAAAGTGCCCCCTCTTTCCTGCCTGGTTTGTCAGAAAAAGTGTTGTTAAGTGGAGGAGTTTCCTCAACACACACACACACACACACACACACACACACATCACTAGGCAGCTGGGATTCCGAATTTCCCAGTCCCACCCTGATGAGGTCAGCACAGCCAAGGCTGATATCATCCTCTTTAAGACTGCCCACAAAAGCGAACATCCTGAGCAAAGCAGCCGATGGGCTGGTTCTGCATAGGCGTTACGGAACTTGCGTACAAAAGCATGCGGGTTCCGACTGATGCGCATATCCTATGTAAAGCAATTTGTGTAGAAAATCTACAGGGACTTCCACATTTTGGAAGCCCTTAGCTGAAGGGTGACCAGGAAGAGAAGGTATTATCAGCTAAATAAAAAAAATATTTGGCATATGCTATCCACAAACAGAGAGCTGTCTTACAGCCAACCCTGCTCAGTCAGTTGTACCATCACCCATTGTACAGAGCAACGGAACTTGTTAGCACTTTATAAATACTTGTAACTGTAACAAAGGCCCTGCATAATCCATTGAGGAGTGTACATTTGCAGTAAGAACACTCACAGCGTGTCAGCCAGGAGAATTGGCAAATTTCAAAAACCCAATTTTGGGTTTTTTCACCCTATATGAAACACTTCCACTAGATCAAAAGAAACTTCCTTGTTCTTTCCATCTCCCGTCCTCATATCGTTTTAGACTCTCTTGATCAGAAAAAAGCACTTCAAAGCTTCGTTCTAACCAGGTCAACAGTTCAAGATTTCAATCAGATTTACAGGCTTTACAAATTAGCTTTTTTCCTGTGGCCTAAAATCTTCAAGTACCCAAAAAGTCGAAACTATTAGAAGAAACCAGTCAACACAGGTCTGCGGAAAAAGGAGCTATCCTGTCATAAAAAATAATAATAATAATAAAAAAAACTGTTTAAAGAATAAACATTATTTTGCCGTTTTATATCAGAATTAAGCTTAAATGTCAGAACTTAAGCTTTTATCATTCAGTACATCACACAGTGGGAAAGGTCGCATTTTGCAGAGCCACAGACTTATATCTTCTTTGTGAAATTCGTGCAACCAACAAATATTTAATTTAGCAAACAATCCATAGACAAAGAGTAATATTTATTTATTTATTTTTATTTATAAAAGGATTTTACCAGGAAGGATACATTGAGATTTCTCTCGTTTTCAAGTATGTCCTGGGTTCGAGAACATTGAGTGGTTACAGAAATACAAAATAGTAAAATGCAAGAAATTAACACAAGACCAAATATACAGATTAACAGAAAAATAAATATGGAGGAAATAAAGTCATTATGTTACATGTTTACAGGTGCATTTTGTATTGAGGTATGTTAATAGGGAAGTCTTAAGGGACTTTAGAGTGGGGGAAGATTTGACGGTGTCTGGGAGGTTATTCCATAATTTGGTGCTCTGTAGGAAAATGAGGATCGAGCCATTTTCTTTTTGTATTGCGGTATTGCAAGTAAGGTGCTGGTCCTGGATCTGAGGTTATAGGATGAGGGAACTGCCGGGGGAAGCAGCATATTCAGGTAGGGTGGTAGCTTCCCAGAAAAGCTCTTAAACACCAGGTTGGAAAGGTGAAGGGTGCGTCTAGAGTCCAGTGATGGCCAGTTTAGTTCTTTTAACATGTCACAATGGTGTGTCATGTAGTTACATTGTAGCACAAAGCGACAGAATGAGTTATACAATGTAGTAAGTTTCTGGAGGTGTGTTTGTGGGGCGGCTGCATACACTACATCTCCATATTCAATGGCTGGCATAAGCATTTGTTGTACAATCTGCTTTCTTACCGCGGGGCTCAGGCAGGATTTGTTTCTGTACAGGGCACCTAGTTTGGGGTAGAGTTTAGATGAGATTTTCGATGTGGGGGCCAAAAGATAGATTTGTGTCTAACCACATACCTAGGTATTTGAGAGAAGTGACTGTGGTCAGCGTGCCATTTGATTTTGTCCCAACACATAGATGGGGTGTTTGCAATTTGTGTAGTTTAGGTGCGGTTCCAAAGAGCATTGTAACAGTTTTGTCAGTATTTAGAAAAAGTTTGTTATTTGCGATCCACTTTTCTACCCCTGTGAATTGTTCTTGCAGCACTGCCTCCAGCTGTGGGAGATTTGGTTTGCTGGTATAGATTACAGTGTCGTCTGCGTACATGTGTACAGTTGAAGCTTTGCAGACATTGGGCAGATCGTTTATGAATATTGTGAATAGCAGGGGGCCAAGTATCGAGCCTTGTGGTACACCACACGTGACTGGGAGGGGGAGGGAAGTGCTGTCAGAAATGGACACAAATTGAGACCTATCAGACACATAGGATTGGAACCAGGTTAACGTACTATCACCAATACCAGAGTTCTTAAGTTTTTGTAATAGGATGCCATGGTCTACGGTGTCAAAAGCCTTGGCAAAATCAAGGAAGATGGCTCCAGTTAGATTTCCTTGTTCCATGCCAGCTTGGATATCATTACAAACTTTTAAAAGGGCAGTTGTAGTTGAATGGTTTGGACGAAAGCCTGATTGATCTGGGGTTAAATAGTTCTGATACTGATAATAATCACGTAATTGAGTGTAGACACATTTTTCCAGAATTTTTGACATTACAGGGAGCAGTGATATTGGGCGGTAGTTGGATACCAAAGTATTGTCTCCACTTTTATGGATAGGTACCACCCTTGCAGTCTTCCAGAGTTTGGGTATGTATCCAGTCGCCAGTGATTCATTAATCAGGGTTGCGACAGGTTTTGCATATGCTGGTGCACTGATTTTCAGCAGCATTGCTGGGATTTGATCAGGTCCAGACTGGTATTTCATTTTTTGGTTACGGAGAAGTTTAGTGATGGCACTGACAGGCACTGGCCTAAAACTGAATTTCTCTGGGTTATGGGGTCTTTGCACTGTTGGTGGGTCCTGACCTGCGTGCAGCCTTTTGATTGAGTGTCATTTCCTAGCTTAGCAATCAGGGTGGTGGCGCATCCAACAAAATAATTATTAAAAGCATTTGCTACATCTAGGGGGTGTTGTACAGTTTGGTTGTTTACTTTTAAAGCAGCTGGTTGGGAGTGGCTGGGGGTGCTTGTATGTTACTTATGATTTTCCAAAAATTTCTGGGGTTTGATATGTTATTGTTTAAATTTTCATTGAAGTATTGGGCTTTAACCATTTTTGTTTCTTTTGTGCATTCATTCCGGCATTTTCGGTATTCACAGTGATCGTTCATGGATCCAGTACTCTTGAACTTGACCACAGGGAGTCTCTAAGCTGGTACATATGCGTGAGGTCAGCTGTAACCCAGGGGAGATGGGCCCCTTTTACTCGCACTTTGCGCTGGGGTATGGGTGTTCCAGACTTTCAGGAACTCGGCTTGAAAGTATTCAATTGCACAGTCCAGGTCTGGGATTAGGTTTAGTCTGTACCATGGGAGCTGTTTGAGATCATTTAGGAAGGATTCAAGATTAAATTTCTTGAAAGACCTGGTGATTATTACCTTTGGTGGACATTTTATGGCCCTTATTTTGCGCACACAGTACACTAGGCAGTGATCACTGAAACTGTTAGCGAGAACGCCTGCCTCCTGTATTCGATCAGGACATGAGGAGAGAATCCAGTCCAGCAAGGTATGTTAGGGCTTTTCATATTAATGCGAGTGGGGGAGGAGATTAATTGTGTTAGCTGCAAAGCCTTAAACAGTGAGCAGTGTTTGTTTTTAGGATTCAGCCAATCAACATTAAAGTCGCCGAGGACCAGCAGTTCGCTTTTTTGGTTTTGAGCGACTAATTTACTAAGAATTTGGGTTATGTCAGAAAGGGATTGCACTGGGGAACTTGGTGGGCGGTAGAATCCAGCAACAATAATTGTTTTACTGAATGGGATCTCAATAGTACCAGAAAGGAAATCAAATGTGGCCGGGGGGCTAGGATTCTGCAATGGGGTGAACTTTATGGAGTTGTCAACATAGATAACAATTCCCCCTCCTCTCTTAGCTCTGTCCTTTCTAGAGCATGAATACCATTGTATTGCTATGGCAGAGTCTGGCACTTTAGGGGTTAACCATTCTGTCATAGCAGCATATAGAAAAATAATGAATATTCCATAAAACAGCGCATTGTTTAAAAGGAACACTAAGCACCAAAGCAGCATCGCTTTACTAAAGACCGTATGGTAAAAGATCCTCGTCCTTGTGGCAAAATTTAAAAATAGGGAAAACCATTTAGTTTAAGTAGTAACTGAAGCTATCTCCACCCAGAAGCCCTGTCAACCAGAGAGCCGAGGCATCATCACTTGGTACTCTAGAATAGAGAATGTACCCAACAACAATGTAATGAATTGTAAGAACTGCAAAATAAATGAGAAACTATTTGGGAAACGGAGAATGTTATTTCGGCAGAAGGGCTGGCCATGGTGTAAAAGCCTGTCCCTGCCGAGATACGGCTCCTTCCTGTGTGAAAGCAAAAGCTGGTCACTCAGGTCAGACCACATGTGTGAAGCAGCACCAGATCACATATTATACCTTATTTACAGCCGTTACTTAACTCCTGAATTAACCCTTCAATCCAAACACCAATGCATGGGTTCCTCTGTCCCTATCCAATATTTCCTCTCATACTGGTAAACTGGGATGGATTGAAAATATGCTGCACAATGAATAATTAAATCCTGGATTGGGTACAGATCAGGTGTTTTTAGGTGTGTTATGGGTGGGTGTTTAGGCACACCATAGGGTGTATAGGCACAGGTATAGGGTGCATAGGCACACATATGGGTGCATAGGTGCATGTATAGGTACACTACAGGGTGTATGTGTACATATATATGGTGTATGGGCACACATAAAGGCACACTATATTGTGTATAGGCGCACATATAGGAAGACTGTAGGGTGTATGGGCGCACATATGGGCACGCCATAGGATGCATGGGCACACATATAGGCACACTACAGGGTGCATGTGCGCATACATAGTCACGCTATAGGGTGTATGGGCACACATATAGGTACATAATAGGGGTGTATGGGTGCACGTATTGGTACATAATAGGGGTGTATGAGCGCATGTATATGTACATCATAGGGGGCGCACGTATATGTACATCATAGGGGTGTATGGGTGCACGTATATGGAGTGTGCAGTATATGTGTACAGGGGTCTTTTTGTTTATGGGCGCATATAGGGGTGTATATATATATATATATATATATATATAAAGTTGCTTATATGTCTGTGTGCTTTTATGTATTGTGGTAAACAAAAGTGGGCTGCTCACTCAACCTTTTTTTTTGTCCCAGTCTGGGTCCTACAGTCTCTATATACCCAACTGGAGTTGCTTCTTCCCGTACACACTTACCCACAGGATGCTAAGGTTCCCAGACATGCTGTAAAGATCAGCTGTTCATGTGCTGTCATACAGGTTACACATGATCAATGCATTGACTGAGAGGGAATTTATCCAAAGAAAAAAACTCTGGGATTATACAGAAGGTGCCAGTGTTTGCAGAAAAGTGGCAAATTTTATAGCAAAGACAAATGCAGGCGTTTCGTTCCATGAACAGTTCAGGAATCTATATTGCTTGGCCAAAAAGAACGTCACCACCTGGATTTAATTAAGCAAACCGGCAAAAAGACTTTCATTGGATAATTACTGCAGTATTTAATATGTTTCAGCTGCAAAAAAATAGGTCATGTGACTCCCTGAATATACTGAATGAGCACGTTTTGCCATCAATGGGTTTTTCTCCCCTGATGGCACAGCGGGCATATTCCAAGATGTCAATGTCAGGACTCATCAGCTCAAATTGTGCAAGAGTGGCATGAGACTTCATTTTCACACATGATTAGCCACCACGAGGGATGAGCCGAACACCCACGAGTTCGGTTCGCATTCGAACTCAAACTTTTCAAAGGTTCGAATTCGAACTCGAACACAAACTCAATACAAGTCAATGGGACTCAAAGTTCGATTTTTAGAGTGCCCTCCAAGAGGGCATATATGCTAGATATTTGCCATAAAAGGTGTATGGGGGTCCGGGTAGTGCCCTGGGGGACAGTTAAAAAAAAAACGTTTTTAAAGGGACAATGAGTTTTCCATAAAATAAGGGTTAAAAATAAAATGATAGAGGGTCTAGAGGGTCATAAAAAGATGGGGTCTCGTTACATTTTTTTTTGGGGAAAATGACACTATTTTTAACAAACGCACCGCATACAAAAATCGTTAGTGCAGCATCATTGTTCACATTATAATTGAAATGGGAACAATATTGCTGCATTAACAAACCAAAAAAAATAAAAAAAAAGTGTTTATTTTTTTTTTAATTTTTTTTTTAATTTTTTTTAATTTTTATTTTTCATTTTTTTTTTTTTTTTACAAAATTTTTCACTTTCATGTTTGGTATCGTTGGAACGGCCAAAATTTAACCCCTAGCTGCCACGGATCGGGAGATAGGGAGTTCATTGGAACTCCCTATCTCCACAGTTGGTGGCAGTTAGGGGTTAAGTCTAGGACTGGCGTCATCGTGCTACGCACGATGACGCCAGTCCTCTGGGGGAGTTCCCGGAGGCTTGGCCGACATCCAAGATGTCGGCCAGCTCCGGGAAAGGATCGCGAACCGGCGCTTTTCAGCGCCGATTCGCGATCCAGCTCCCCAGGGGTTAATGCCAGGCATCATTTGGAAGGGCAGGCTGTGCCCTTCCAAATGATGCCTGGGTTAACCCCCTGTGCGCCGCCGATCGGGAGGGAGAGAGGTCCGAAGGACCTCCCCCCCCTCCCTTTCAGGCGCCTCCTCCGCACATGCGGGGGGGCGCCTGAATTAGGTGTCATCGCGCCCCCGCGATGACACCTAATTCTGGCAGCTGCTGGTCCGGATGCCGGGCTGACATCCAGGATGTCAGCCCGCACCGGAGGGGCCAGCGATCGGCCGGAACCCGGCCGAACGCTGACCCCGATGGGAGGACGCGCTCAGCGCGTCCTCCGCATACCAGCGGGACTGCTGAGGACGCGCTGAGCGCGTCCTCAGCAGTGAAGTGGTTAATCTATTCATAAACAACTGCTTGGGGCGGCAGCCTGTATGAAAAGACATTTTAGGACGCGCAGAAAAAGTTTATTGATTTTTTGACTAAATTATGGTGAAACTTATGCAGGCTTTGGATGAAAGTAACAATAGGTGTTTGAAAATTGGGCCTTTAGCGTCGGCAACAGTGCCGTCACACAGTAACCCCTCTGAGGATATGAATCTGGTACAGGCGTCAGTGGCAGTGCACCCAAATATTGTGCTTTTGGTGCCAGGCCAGCAAGTGCCATCGTACAGTAACCCCTCTGTGGTATTGTGGAAGAGTGCAGGGGTGGACCATACGGTCCTATATTAAAAAGATATGAATCTGGTAAAGGCGTCAGTGCACCCAGATATTGTGCTTTTGGTGCCAGGCCAGCAAGTGCCATCGTACAGTAACCCCTCTGTGGTATTGTGGAAGAGTGCAGGGGTGGACCATGCGGTCCTATATTAAAAAGATATGAATCTGGTAAAGGCGTCAATGCACCCAGATTTTGTGCTTTTGGTGCCAGGCCAGCAAGTGACATCGTACAGTAGTAACCCCTCTGTGGTATTGTGGAAGAGTGCAGGGGTGGACCATGCGGTCTTATATTAAAAAGATATGAATCTGATAAAGGCGTCAGTGCACCCAAATATTGCGCCTTTCATGGCAGCAATTGCCTTCACACCGTAACCCTTTTGTGGTATTGTGGAAGAGTGCAGTGCTGGAGGCTTTGTGAATGCAGAAGACATCCCCAAACTATTCCGTTACGTCAGCATCAGGGGATTGACAGCTGCTGATCCAGGCCTGATTCATTTTTATAAATGTCAGCCGGTCAACAGAGTCGGTGGACAGACGCACTCTTTTGTCTGTGACAAAACCTCCAGCGGCACTAAACGTCCTTTCAGAAAGCACGCTGGATGAAGGGCAACCTAGTAGCTGCATAGCATATTGGCTAAGTTCTGGCCAGTGATCCAATCTCAACACCCAGTAAGCCAGTGGATCACCTGCTGGAAAGGTATCCAGGTCTGCCCTTGCCCCTAGGTAGTCCTGCACCATATGGTGAAGACGCTGGCAATGGGTGCCTACATTTGACGTCCCTGGGCGTCGTGGACTAAAAAAATTTAAAAAGCCATCAGTCAAGCGGCCCCGGCCTTCACCACTATCCCTCTGATCATCCGCAGCCTCAGAAGCACCTGTGTCATCACTTGTGTAACACCTTTCCAGGCACTGGTAGGTTACCAAGTGTTGCTTTAGACCGTCCAAGATTTTCATCCTGTGCTCCCTCTGTGTGGGCAGGATGAGCTCTGCAACTTTACCCTTGGATCGTGGATCAAGAAGGGTTGCCAACCAGTAATGATCCCTCTCCTTGATAGCATGAATCCTGGGGTCCTTTAGCAGGCTTTGCAGGATAAGGGAGCACATGCAGCGTAGGTTGGAGGTGGCATTAGCTTCCGAGTCTTCCTGGTCAATGAGGAGGATGACCCCATCATGCACTTCCTCCTCCCAGCCACGTACCAGTCCTTGTGTTTCTGGGCACACAAAACCCTCCCTTGAGGAATCCCCACCTTTAATGCCCCCACTACTTAAATATTCCTCCTCCTCCTCCTCCTCATCCTCCTCCTGTCTGATCTGAGGAGGACCCGCTGGAATGCTGTCTGCAGAAAGACTGGGGCCTTCAGAGCTAGGGAAGGCCTCCTCTTCCTCCCGCTGCTCTGCCACTAGAGCCACATCTATAATTCCCCGCAGAGTGTGCTCCAGCAGGAACACTAAAGGAATTGTGTCACTGATGCATGCACTGTCCCTGCTCACCATCCTCGTTGCCTCCTCAAATGGTGACAGTACAGTGCATGCATCCTTGATCAGCAGCCACTGCGGGGGGGGGGGGGAAACCAAGTTGACCTGAACCTGTCCTTGTGCCATACTCACATAGGTACTCGTTGATGGCCCTCTGCTGCTTGTGCAGATGCTGCAGCATTGCTAATGTCGAGTTCCACCTGGTGGGCATGTCACAGATCAGACGGTTTGTGGGAAGGTGGAATTCTCTTTGAATTTCTGCCAGGCGAACACTTGCTGGGAATGACCATCTGAAGTGGCTGCAGACTTTTCTGGCCTGGCTGAGAAGCTCTGCCAGCCCTGGGTACCTGGTTAGGAAATGCTGTACCACCAGATTTAGGACGTGTGCTAGGCATGGTACATGCGTCAACTTACCCAGGCGTAGGGCGGAGAGAAGGTTGCTGCCATTATCACAGATGACCATTCCCAGCTGAAGCTGGCGTGGTGTTAACCATCTCTGCACCTGCCCCTGCAGAGCTGACAGAATTTCTGGCCCGGTGTGGCTCCTGTCCCCTAAACAAACCAGCTCAAGCACAGTATGGCTTCTTTTTGCTTGAGCCATTGCGTAGCCCCTGTCAGGCATCGGTTTAACTGCCACTTCGCCATAGACACAGAAGGAGGAGGAGGAGGAAGAGGGAGAGGTGGTGGTGGAGCAGACAGACCTCATACAAGCAGCTTTCTGGAGGCGTGGTGGATGAACGAGCTCCAGCACAGAGCCCCGTCTTGGATCCCTCCCAGCTGCAATCAGAGTTACCCAGTGTGCCGTGAAGGAAATGTAACAACCCTGTCCATGCTTGCTGGACCACGTGTCTAAAGTCACATGCACCTTGCTGCTGACTGCCTTTCCCATTGACTCAATAACATTGTCTTCCACGTGCTGGTATAGTGCTGGAATGGCCTTCCTTGAAAAGTAATGGCGTTTTGGAACATGCCACTGTGGTACAGCACATTTAGCAAATTCACGGAAGGGAGTCCACCAGCTGGAAAGGCAGCAGCTGCAATGCGAGTAATTTTGCTAAACTGGCATTTAGATGCTGTGCTTGGGGATGGTTGGGACTATAGTTTTTCTTATGCTGCAGCAGCTGGGGCAACGTAATCTGACTGCGTAAATCTTCAGCTGATGGGATGCTGTCACATTGTGAGGAAGGACCTGGTACATCCATTACTGTAGCATCATCCCAGTCAGTGGAGGTTGTAGCAGGGAATGACATGGCAGGACATACAGTGGGGGTAGAGACAGATGAGGAGGAGGAGGACCTACGTAAAGTTTTGCGCCAACGGGATGCGTGGCAGGTGGTCATATGTCGCCTCAAGCACGTGGTACCCAAGCGTCCGGTGTCTTCCCAACGCTTGAGCCTCATCTGACATAGATGACAAATAGCAACGGTGGGGTCTGCTGCACATTTCTTAAAGAACTCCCAGACAGCAGCGTTCCTGGATGTGTGCTTTGAGACAACAGCGCTCTGCACCTGACCAGCTCTGACATCTGATGCCTTGGACTGGCTAGTGCTACGGTTGGTCATAGAGGATGTTGTGCTTCGTGTTTGTGGTGCCTCCTCCTCCTCACGTGACTCATCTATTCGATCAGGCACCCAGGTGGAGTCAGTGACCTCATCATTATTGTCATCACCCCAATCTCCTCGTCACTGGAGCCAACTTGGCAGTATGCTGCAGCTGCTGAGGCAACATGAGTGCCAGTTATTTGTGTGTCATCACTGGCACCCCCTTCCTCTAGGTTGATTATACTCCCTTCCTCAACCTCAGAGATTGAATCAGAGCACTGTACTTGCTGCGCATCCTCAAGCAGCATGTCACTGTCATTGTAGTCAAACAATTCAGCTGACTCCTCCGTGTGTGATAGTGAGGCTACGGCAGGAGTAGCTGTGGACATGGAGGCTGCATTAGATGCTTTGGCAGCTGAGGTGGACTGTAAACCACTACAAGCCTGGCTGGCTGAGGACTCGGAGGATGAGGATGGCCTGGTTAGCCAATCCACCAAATCCTCTGTATGTTGCTGCTGCTTAAGACGGCCAGCACCAGTTAGAAAGGACAAGCGTGCCCCTGCAGAGGATGCACAACGTCCACCACGACCAGAGGCACAGCCTCCCGACACAGAGGCTGCTTGCCCTCTTATCTGTGTCTGGGCGCGTCTGCCTGTCCTTTTTGGTCTTTCTGACATGGTGAGTGATATATAGATTAAATATATACAGAACTCTGATTCAACTCTGGTATAAAGATTAAAGATTTCCAGAACTCTGGTATAACTCAGTGAGACACCCTGATAGCTGACAGCCAGTGACAAGACACAGATTACAATTCCCAGAAACCTCCTATAAATCAGTGAGACCCCCTGATGGGTGCCGGTGACAAGACACAAATTACAATTCGCAGAAATCTGCTACAAGTCAGTGAGACCCCCTGATAGGACCCCATGATAGCTGGCAACAGTGACAAGACACAGATTACAATTCCCAGAAATCTGATAGAAGTATGTGGGACCCCCTGATAGCTGGAAGTGACAAGACACAGATCACCTCAATTCCCAAATATTTTGTAGAAATTACTGACCCCCAAAATACTGCGTGGCAGTGAAAAGACACAGATCACCTCAACTCACAAATATTTTGTAGAAATTACTGACCCCCAATATATTGCGTGGCACTGGCAGTGACAAGACACAGATCACCTCAATTCACAAATATTTTGTAGAAATTACTGACCCCCAAAATACTGCATGGCACTGGCAGTGACAAGACACACATTACCTCAATTCCAAAATATTTTGTAGAAATTACTGACCCACAAAATACTTGGTGGCAGTGACAAGACACAGATCACCTCAATTCCCAAATATTTTGTAGAAATTACTGACCCCCAAAATACTGCGTGGCACTGGCAGTGACAAGACACAGATTACCTCAATTCCAAAACATTTTGTAGAAATTACTGACCCCCAAAATACTGCGTGGCAGTGAAAGACACAGATCACCTCAACTCACAAATATTTTGTAGAAATTACTGACCCCCAATATACTGCATGGCACTGGCAGTGACAAGACACACATTACCTCAATTCCCAAATATTTTGTAGAAATTATTGACCCCAAAAATACTGCGTGGCAGTGACAAGACACAGATCACCTCAATTCACAAATATTTTGTAGAAATTACTGACCCTCAAAATACTGGGTGGCAGTGACAAGACACAGATCACCTCAATTCACAAATATTTTGTAGAAATTACTGACCCCCAAAATACTGGGTGGCAGTGACAAGACACAGATTACCTCAATTCACAAATATTTTGTAGAGATTACTGACCCCCAAAATACTGTGTGGCACTGGCAGTGACAAGACACACATTACCTCAATTCCAAAATATTTTGTAGAAATTACTGACCCCCAAAATACTGGGTGGCAGTGACAAGACACAGATCACCTCAATTCACAAATATTTTGTAGAAATTACTGACCCCCAAAATACTGCGTGGCACTGGCAGTGACAAGACACAGATCACCTCAATTCCCAAATATTTTGTAGAAATTACTGACCCCCAAAATACTGCGTGGCACTGGCAGTGACAAGACACAGATTACCTCAATTCCAAAATATTTTGTAGAAATTACTGACCCCCAAAATACTGCGTTGCAGTGAAAAGACACAGATCACCTCAACTCACAAATATTTTGTATAAATTACTGACCCCCAATATAATAGGTAAGCTAAAAAAATGGTCGGAGTTGTGGCAATTGAGTTTTAATGTGGATAAGTGCAAGATAATGCACCTGCGACGTAAAAACCCAAGGGCTGAATATAGAATATTTGATACAGTCCTAACCTCAACATCTGAGGAAAGGGATTTAGGGGTTATTATTTCAGAGGATCTAAGGGTAAGTAGTCAATGTAATAGAGCAGCAGGAAATGCTAGCAGAATGCTTGGTTGTGTAGGGAGAGGTATTAGCAGTAGGAAAAGGGAAGTGCTCATGCCACTGTACAGAGCACTGGTGAGACCTCACTTGGAGTACTGTGTGCAGTACTGGAGACCGTATCTCCAGAAGGATATAGACATCTTGGAGAGAGTTCAGAGAAGGGCTACTAAAATGGTGTACGGCTTGAAGGAGAAAAGTTACCAAGAAAGGCTTAATGATCTTAACATGTACAGCTTGGAAAAAAGACGAGACAGAGGAGATATGATAGAAACATTTAAATACGTAAAGGGAATCCACAAGGTAGAGGAAGGGAGTATATTTAAAAGGAAACAAAATAGCAAAACAAGAGGACATAGTCTTAGATTAGAGGGGCAAAGGTTTAAAAGTTACATCAGGAAGCATTATTTTACTGAGCGGGTGGTGGATACATGGAACAGTCTTCCAGTAGAAGTGGTAGAGGCCAAAACAGTAATTGAATTTAAGCAAGCATGGGATAGGCATAAGGCTATCCTAAACAAAAGATAAATCCAGGTAAAGTATCCATGTAATTGGGCAGACTAGATGGGCCGAAAGGTTCTTATCTGCCGACATTTTTTTCTATGTTTCTATGTTTCTATACTGCGTGGCACTGGCAGTGGCAAGACAGATCACCTCAATTCACAAATATTTTGTAGAAATTACTGACGCCCAAAATACTGCGTGGCACTGGCAGTGACAAGACACACATTACCTCAAATCCCAAATATTTTGTAGAAATTACTGACCCACAAAATACTGGGTGGCAGTGACAAGACACAGATCACCTCAATTCACAAATATTTTGTAGAAATTACTGACCCCCAAAATACTGCGTGGCACTGGCAGTGACAAGACACAGATTACCTCAATTCCAAAACATTTTGTAGAAATTACTGACCCCCAAAATACTGCGTGGCACTGGCAGTGACAAGACACACATTACCTCAATTCCCAAATATTTTGTAGCAATTACTGACGCCCAAAATACTGCGTGGCACTGGCAGTGACAAGACACACATTACCTCAAATCCCAAATATTTTGTAGAAATTACTGACCCACAAAATACTGGGTGGCAGTGACAAGACACAGATCACCTCAATTCACAAATATTTTGTAGAAATTACTGACCCCCAAAATACTGGGTGGCACTGGCAGTGACAAGACACAGATTACCTCAATTCCAAAACATTTTGTAGCAATTACTGACCCCCAAAATACTGCGTGGCACTGGCAGTGACAAGACACAGATCACCTCAATTCCCAAATATTTTGTAGAAATTACTGACCCCCAAAATACTGCGTGGCAGTGACAAGACACAGATCACGACAATTCCCAAATATTTTGTAGAAATTACTGACCCCCAAAATACTGCGTGGCAGTGACAAGACACAGATCACCTCAATTCCCAAATATTTTGTAGAAATTACTGACCCCCAAA
Source organism: Leptobrachium leishanense (assembly GCA_009667805.1). NCBI lineage: Eukaryota > Metazoa > Chordata > Amphibia > Anura > Megophryidae > Leptobrachium > Leptobrachium leishanense. The sequence continues at coordinate 17,235,906 of CM019063.1, read as the reverse complement.
ATACTGCGTGGCAGTGACAAGACACAGATCACGACAATTCACAAATATTTTGTAGAAATTACTGACCCCAAAATACTGGGTGGCAGTGACAAGACACAGATCACCTCAATTCACAAATATTTTGTAGAAAACTGACCCCCAAAATACTGTGTGGCACTGTCAGTGACAAGACACAGATTACCTCAATTCCAAAATATTTTGTAGAAATTACTGACCCCTAAAATACTGGGTGGCAGTGAGAAGACACAGATCACGACAATTCACTAATATTTTGTAGAAATTACTGACCCCCAAAATACTGCGTGGCACTGGCAGTGACAAGACACACATTACCTCAATTCCCAAATATTTTGTAGAAATTACTGACCCCCAAAATACTGGATGGCAGTGACAAGACACAGATCACCTCAATTCCCAAATATTTTGTAGAAATTACTGACCCCCAAAATACTGGGTGGCACTGGCAGTGACAAGACACAGATTACCTCAATTCCAAAATATTTTGTAGAATTACTGACCCCAAAATACTGGGTGGCACTGGCAGTGAGAAGACACAGATCACCTCAGTTCACAAATATTTTGTAGAAATTACTGACCCCCAAAAAACTGCGTGGCACTGGCAGTGACAAGACACACATTACCTCAATTACCAAATATTTTGTAGCAATTACTGACCCCCAAAATACGGCGTGGCAGTAACAAGACACAGATCACCTCAATTCCCAAGTATTTTGTAGAAATTACTGACCCCCAAAATACTGTGTGGCACTAGTAGTGACAAGACACACATTACCTCAATTCACAAATATTTTGTAGAAAACTGAACCCCAAAATACTGCGTGGCACTGTCAGTGACAAGACACAGATTACCTCAATTCCAAAATATTTTGTAGAAATTACTGACCCCAAAATACTGGGTGGCAGTGACAAGACACAGATCATGTCAATTCACTAATACTTTGTAGAAATTACTGACCCCCAAAATACTGCGTGGCACTGGCAGTGACAAGACACAGATCAGCTCAATTCCCAAATATTTTGTAGAAATTACTGACCCCCAAAATACTGCGTGGCAGTGACAAGACACAGATCACGACAATTCACAAATATTTTGTAGAAAACTGACCCCCAAAATACTGTGTGGCACTGTCAGTGACAAGACACAGATTACCTCAATTCCAAAATATTTTGTAGAAATTACTGACCCCTAAAATACTGGGTGGCAGTGACAAGACACAGATCACGACAATTCACTAATATTTTGTAGAAATTACTGACCCCCAAAATACTGCGTTGCACTGGCAGTGACAAGACACAGATTACCTCAATTCCCAAATATTTTGTAGAAATTACTGACCCCCAAAATACTGGATGGCAGTGACAAGACACAGATCACCTCAATTCCCAAATATTTTGTAGAAATTACTGACCCCCAAAATACTGGGTGGCACTGGCAGTGACAAGACACAGATTACCTCAATTCCCAAATATTTTGTAGAAATTACTGACCCCCAAAATACTGGGTGGCACTGGCAGTGAGAAGACACAGATCACCTCAGTTCACAAATATTTTGTAGAAATTACTGACCCCCAAAAAACTGCGTGGCACTGGCAGTGACAAGACACAGATTACCTCAATTCCAAAATATTTTGTAGAAATTACTGACCCCCAAAATACTGGGTGGCAGTGACAAGACACAGATCACCTCAATTCACAAATATTTTGTAGAAATTACTGACCCCCAAAATACTGCGTGGCACTGGCAGTGACAAGACACAGATCACCTCAATTCCCAAATATTTTGTAGAAATTACTGACCCCCAAAATACTGCGTGGCACTGGCAGTGACAAGACACAGATTACCTCAATTCCAAAATATTTGTAGGAAATTACTGACCCCCAAAATACTGCGTTGCAGTTGAAAAGACACAGATCACCTCAACTCACAAATATTTTGTATAAATTACTGACCCCCAATATAATAGGTAAGCTAAAAAAATGGTCGGAGTTGTGGCAATTGAGTTTTAATGTGGATAAGTGCAAGATAATGCACCTGGGACGTAAAAACCCAAGGGCTGAATATAGAATATTTTGATACAGTCCTAACCTCAACATCTGAGGAAAGGGATTTAGGGGTTATTATTTCAGAGGATCTAAGGGTAAGTAGTCAATGTAATAGAGCAGCAGGAAATGCTAGCAGAATGCTTGGTTGTGTAGGGAGAGGTATTAGCAGTAGGAAAAGGGAAGTGCTCATGCCACTGTACAGAGCACTGGTGAGACCTCACTTGGAGTACTGTGTGCAGTACTGGAGACCGTATCTCCAGAAGGATATAGACATCTTGGAGAGAGTTCAGAGAAGGGCTACTAAAATGGTGTACGGCTTGAAGGAGAAAAGTTACCAAGAAAGGCTTAATGATCTTAACATGTACAGCTTGGAAAAAAGACGAGACAGAGGAGATATGATAGAAACATTTAAATACGTAAAGGGAATCCACAAGGTAGAGGAAGGGAGTATATTTAAAAGGAAACAAAATAGCAAAACAAGAGGACATAGTCTTAGATTAGAGGGGCAAAGGTTTAAAAGTTACATCAGGAAGCATTATTTTACTGAGCGGGTGGTGGATACATGGAACAGTCTTCCAGTAGAAGTGGTAGAGGCCAAAACAGTAATTGAATTTAAGCAAGCATGGGATAGGCATAAGGCTATCCTAAACAAAAGATAAATCCAGGTAAAGTATCCATGTAATTGGGCAGACTAGATGGGCCGAAAGGTTCTTATCTGCCGACATTTTTTTCTATGTTTCTATGTTTCTATACTGCGTGGCACTGGCAGTGGCAAGACAGATCACCTCAATTCACAAATATTTTGTAGAAATTACTGACGCCCAAAATACTGCGTGGCACTGGCAGTGACAAGACACACATTACCTCAAATCCCAAATATTTTGTAGAAATTACTGACCCACAAAATACTGGGTGCAGTGACAAGACACAGATCACCTCAATTCACAAAATTTTGTAGAAATTACTGACCCCCAAAATACTGCGTGGCACTGGCAGTGACAAGACACAGATTACCTCAATTCCAAAACATTTTGTAGAAATTACTGACCCCCAAAATACTGCGTGGCACTGGCAGTGACAAGACACCATTACCTCAATTCCCAAATATTTTGTAGCAATTACTGACGCCCAAAATACTGCGTGGCACTGGCAGTGACAAGACACACATTACCTCAAATCCCAAATATTTTGTAGAAATTACTGACCCACAAAATACTGGGTGGCAGTGACAAGACACAGATCACCTCAATTCACAAATATTTTGTAGAAATTACTGACCCCCAAAATACTGGGTGGCACTGGCAGTGACAAGACACAGATTACCTCAATTCCAAAACATTTTGTAGCAATTACTGACCCCCAAAATACTGCGTGGCACTGGCAGTGACAAGACACAGATCACCTCAATTCCCAAATATTTTGTAGAAATTACTGACCCCCAAAATACTGCGTGGCAGTGACAAGACACAGATCACGACAATTCCCAAATATTTTGTAGAAATTACTGACCCCCAAAATACTGCGTGGCAGTGACAAGACACAGATCACCTCAATTCCCAAATATTTTGTAGAAATTACTGACCCCCAAAATACTGCGTGGCAGTGACAAGACACAGATCACGACAATTCACAAATATTTTGTAGAAATTACTGACCCCAAAATACTGGGTGGCAGTGACAAGACACAGATCACCTCAATTCACAAATATTTTGTAGAAAACTGACCCCCAAAATACTGTGTGGCACTGTCAGTGACAAGACACAGATTACCTCAATTCCAAAATATTTTGTAGAAATTACTGACCCCTAAAATACTGGGTGGCAGTGAGAAGACACAGATCACGACAATTCACTAATATTTTGTAGAAATTACTGACCCCCAAAATACTGCGTGGCACTGGCAGTGACAAGACACACATTACCTCAATTCCCAAATATTTTGTAGAAATTACTGACCCCCAAAATACTGGATGGCAGTGACAAGACACAGATCACCTCAATTCCCAAATATTTTGTAGAAATTACTGACCCCCAAAATACTGGGTGGCACTGGCAGTGACAAGACACAGATTACCTCAATTCCCAAATATTTTGTAGAAATTACTGACCCCCAAAATACTGGGTGGCACTGGCAGTGAGAAGACACAGATCACCTCAGTTCACAAATATTTTGTAGAAATTACTGACCCCCAAAAAACTGCGTGGCACTGGCAGTGACAAGACACACATTACCTCAATTACCAAATATTTTGTAGCAATTACTGACCCCCAAAATACGGCGTGGCAGTAACAAGACACAGATCACCTCAATTCCCAAGTATTTTGTAGAAATTACTGACCCCCAAAATACTGTGTGGCACTAGTAGTGACAAGACACACATTACCTCAATTCACAAATATTTTGTAGAAAACTGAACCCCAAAATACTGCGTGGCACTGTCAGTGACAAGACACAGATTACCTCAATTCCAAAATATTTTGTAGAAATTACTGACCCCCAAAATACTGGGTGGCAGTGACAAGACACAGATCATGTCAATTCACTAATACTTTGTAGAAATTACTGACCCCCAAAATACTGCGTGGCACTGGCAGTGACAAGACACAGATCACCTCAATTCCCAAATATTTTGTAGAAATTACTGACCCCCAAAATACTGCGTGGCACTGGCAGTGACAAGACACAGATCACCTCAATTCCCAAATATTTTGTAGAAATTACTGACCCCCAAAATACTGCGTGGCAGTGACAAGACACAGATCACGACAATTCACAAATATTTTGTAGAAAACTGACCCCCAAAATACTGTGTGGCACTGTCAGTGACAAGACACAGATTACCTCAATTCCAAAATATTTTGTAGAAATTACTGACCCCTAAAATACTGGGTGGCAGTGACAAGACACAGATCACGACAATTCACTAATATTTTGTAGAAATTACTGACCCCCAAAATACTGCGTTGCACTGGCAGTGACAAGACACAGATTACCTCAATTCCCAAATATTTTGTAGAAATTACTGACCCCCAAAATACTGGATGGCAGTGACAAGACACAGATCACCTCAATTCCCAAATATTTTGTAGAAATTACTGACCCCCAAAATACTGGGTGGCACTGGCAGTGACAAGACACAGATTACCTCAATTCCCAAATATTTTGTAGAAATTACTGACCCCCAAAATACTGGGTGGCACTGGCAGTGAGAAGACACAGATCACCTCAGTTCACAAATATTTTGTAGAAATTACTGACCCCCAAAAAACTGCGTGGCACTGGCAGTGACAAGACACACATTACCTCAATTCCTAAATATTTTGTAGCAATTACTGACCCCCAAAATACTGCGTGGCAGTAACAAGACACAGATCACCTCAATTCCCAAGTATTTTGTAGAAATTACTGACCCCCAAAATACTGTGTGGCACTAGTAGTGACAAGACACACATTACCTCAATTCACAAATATTTTGTAGAAAACTGAACCCCAAAATACTGCGTGGCACTGTCAGTGACAAGACACAGATTACCTCAATTCCCAAATATTTTGTAGAAATTGCTGACCCCCAAAATACTGGATGGCAGTGACAAGACACAGATCACCTCAATTCCCAAATATTTTGTAGAAATTACTGACCCCCAAAATACTGGGTGGCACTGGCAGTGACAAGACACAGATTACCTCAATTCCCAAATATTTTGTAGAAATTACTGACCCCCAAAATACTGGGTGGCACTGGCAGTGAGAAGACACAGATCACCTCAGTTCACAAATATTTTGTAGAAATTACTGACCCCCAAAAAACTGCGTGGCAGTGGCAGTGACAAGACACACATTACCTCAATTCCCAAATATTTTGTAGCAATTACTGACCCCCAAAATACTGCGTGGCAGTAACAAGACACAGATCACCTCAATTCCCAAGTATTTTGTAGAAATTACTGACTCCCAAAATACTGTGTGGCACTAGTAGTGACAAGACACACATTACCTCAATTCACAAATATTTTGTAGAAAACTGAACCCCAAAATACTGCGTGGCACTGTCAGTGACAAGACACAGATTACCTCAATTCCAAAATATTTTGTAGAAATTACTGACCCCCAAAATACTGGGTGGCAGTGACAAGACACAGATCATGTCAATTCACTAATACTTTGTAGAAATTACTGACCCCCAAAATACTGCGTGGCACTGGCAGTGACAAGACACACATTACCTCAATTCCCAAATATTTTGTAGAAATTGCTGACCCCCAAAATACTGGGTGGCAGTGACAAGACACAGATCACCTCAATTCCCAAATATTTTGTAGAAATTACTGACCCCCAAAATACTGCGTGGCAGTGACAAGACACAGATCACCTCAATTCACAAATATTTTGTAGCAATTACTGACCCCCAAAATACTGTGTGTCAGTGAGAACACACAGATTAGAACAATTCCCAAATATTTTGTAGAAATGAGACCCCCAGAGACCCCCCCAGTAGCTGGTGGCAGACTGGCAGTGAGAACACACACTAACACAAAAACAATCTCCTCTCAAACGCGTGCTGAAGCGCTGTGTGAAACCTTATATAGTGTGCTGCGGGACTTAGCTCTGTGAGCCCGTGATAGGGCAAAATTTGCCCAATCAGGACTCCGAGCCGTGATTGGCATAGTCTTGAACCTGTCTTGCACCTGACCTGTGGTCAGGTGCAAGGCTGTAGCCAATTACAAGCTTCAGGCCAGTGGAAAAGTGCATTGTGGTCCATCGTGGTGCATTGTGGGCGAACACGCGGCGAACATGCGGAAATGTTTGTAGTTCGTGAACATGCGAACAGGCGATGTTCGATGCGAACTCCGAACCGATGGAACTGAACAGCTCATCCCTAGCCACCACACAGTCCAGACCTTAACCCCATTGAGAGTCACTGGGATGTGCTGGAAAGAAGACTACAAAAAATCCATTGATGGAAAAACCTGCTCATTCAGGTTTAAACATGTGCACAATGAAAAAATGTTTTGTTTCATTTCGGATTGCTTCGTTCTGTTTTTCAGTTCGTTTTGGTGCAATCATTATGTTGCTGTGATTCTTATTTCAGATTGATTCATTGGTACGGACAATCAGTAATTCGTATTTCAGATGGATTCGCTATTTCGTTTTTATTGATAGTTCGCTTTTCGGATAATTTCATTTTTCTTATCATTTCATTTTTATTTATTTTGTTTTTATTAGTTATTCCGGAATGTGAAACGGATGAATTACTTACAGGGTTATTCAAAGAAATTCGAAAAGTCACCGCACGTTCGGTGACTTTTCGTTCTCTTCAATCTGGTTCCTTTTGCCGATCCCATATCGGTGACCCTGTGGTGTATTCAGCAAACACCACAGGGTCCCCGAATTGCAGGGAAAAGCTGCCACAAACCCGACGAAAACTAACCGCAAAATCCAGCGAATGCACGCCGAAAAGCCACAAAAACATCTCCATTAACCTGCCGAAAACCATGGAAAAACCCGAGCAGGAGCCGATCACCAGCAGCGAAGCCGCCAAAAAAAGCTGAGAAAGCCGAGACCGCAGACAGAGGGCAGTGAATAAATTAGAAAAACAGTTTGTATGAATGTTTGAAAAGTGAAACACTGTTTGCAAAATGTCTGAAATTTGCATATGAGGTCCAGGGAATGATAATAAAGAGGGCTGTTACAGAAAAAATAAGTAAAGTTAAAAAAAAAAATCAGACTTTTTAAAAAAAAAGAAAAATTCAGAAAAATGCTTAAAAGATCCTAAAAAATCTATAAATAAAGAGACACTTTACTGCAGAATTTTATAATGAAAGGTTTATTAGATATTGAATTAAAACTGGAATATTTTTAACATTGAAGCCTATGGGATTCTCCTGAATAAACTTGCCGAATTAAACCACCGAATGTCAGGGCATTAGGGGAACCTTTCACTGCTGGTTTGTGTTCTCTGAATAGACGAAGCATTGCTTCTCTATGGGGATTTCACTGCCCTCGAACAGGCACCGTATGTTCAGGCAATTCACCAGGATTTGGCGAATTGCCTGCTCTCTGGATAACCGAATGGCCAAGAAAGGTAACCGAACGCTGATTTTCAGCGTTCGGTTACCTTTCTCAAGCAATTCGGAGCTCTTTCAATTACCCTGTTAGTCTTTTTTTTTCCTGTAAACATAAGTTAACTAATTCCCCTGTCTTTGGTGCCAGAACCTATTCATCACCATGTATAGCATCTCAGTGAGGCTCTGGAGCACTGCGGGGCTGCTGTCCTTGGTACCGAATAGGTTTCAGCACTATGGATAGCAGCTTCATGGGGCTCCGTGGAGAACCAAGGACCGCAGCCCCACATTGCTTTGGAGCTCCGTGGAGCTGCTATCCATAGTGCTGAATAGGTTTTTTTTTTGGGGTGGTTTTGAGGAAGGATTTTACCCGGAAGGATACATTGAGATTTCTCTCGTTTTTAAATATGTCCTGGGTGGCGAGTATGTACAGATAGGTGTCTTGCCAAGGACACTTGCTGGAGAGGTTGCTCGCTGGGTTTGAACCCATGTCTCCACAGGCTCTCTCCACGCAGAGCAGTGATGTTACCTCTACTCCACCCAGCCGGTACTAGCGGTTTCAGCACCAAGAGTAGCTGCTGTCCTTGATACTGAATGGGTTTCAGCACCATAGACAGCCTGCGCTTAACGCAGCCAGACTGAAGGAAAGGGGGGGAAAAACGCTGTGTTCGGCAAAGATAAAAAGCCTGTTTGTTTTAAAATAAATTAGGAATCCAAAAAGTCACCGAAAAAATCCTGGAAAATGCCTAAAAAAATCCACAAATAGACTGTTTGCTGCAAGTGAAAAGAATAAACTGTTGAATTTAATATTTAATAAAAAATGAGAATAAGATGTTTCAGGACCATAGATAGCTCTGTAGCCTAGCGAGGCTGCTGTCCATGGTTTTGAAACAGCATCATGGACAGCAGCCCTGCAGGGCTAAAGAGCTATCTATGGTCCTGAAACATCATATTTATGTTTCAGGACCATAGACAGGACTACAGAGCTATCTTTGGTGCTGAAACATAGTACCATTCATTGCCGAAAAAGCCTCATTGCTTTAAAATAAATTAGGAAACTTGAAATTGAACCAAAAAAATCCCGAAAAAAGCCTAAGAAAATGCTAAAAAATAGAGACGTTTTGCTGCAAGTGGGAAAAAATAAACGGTTCAATAAATATTTAATAAAAACAGTGAATATGTTTGTTCTGTCACTCACAAATTTCTAAGCATTTAGTTTATTAGAGTACTGTTTCTTTAATTGAGCGGCCATTACTGATGCCATGCAGTACAGTTACTTCCTGGTAGAGCCAGATTCAACCAGCATAGCTACCAGTGAGTCAAGCAGAAAGCAAGCTCCACAGTTCTGTTACACAGGCCTTCTGCTTATAAGTCTGTAAGTAGAACCTTCATGTTTTTAGTTATGTATATATTTTTAGCAACTCAAAGCACTGTTAGATTAGTTTAGTAGTGTTTGATTGTCTTCACATTAAGTTAAACTTCTGTTAGCCAGTAATTTACATCTAGGTAGCATGCCTGTCACTTATTTGTGTAGATTTGCATTCCTAGACTAATATATTGCCATAATTCCGTATTTTCCACAGTTTTACAAAGTTTAAAGATCTGAAAAGTAAAGATACAAATAAAGTTCAGTAAAGACTTTTCTTCAATCCTGCTTCCAGATTTTTATTATGTTAGCTGTCTGCCAAGCTTTGTACCTCAGACACACTGTGAGGGCAGAACAGTAAAAAGACTTTATACACAGCAGACCTAATCAAAAGAAAAGTGGATTCTTTCTACACATCTATCTCTAACTTCCTCAAGCATCCTGCAAAGTAGTAATCTGTCTCACCATGCAGCACACAGAACAGCATGCTACTCCAGCCATTCCTCAGCTTTCAGATGCAGAGCAAAGCACGCTAAGCACACCAAAGACCAGGTCACGGTGCACAAGCTCCACAGTCTCTAGTAAATCAGATCTGACATCAGCTAGTGCTAAAACTGCCAGGTCCAAACACACTAGTTCAAGACACTCAATCTGCTCCAACCTGTCGACGGCGAGTGCTGCTGCCATCAAGGCACGTGCAAAAGCAGAAAAAGCATATGCAATGGCTGCCTATGCAATACGCGAAGCTGAAATGATAAGAGAACAGGGCTACATAGAGGAAGAACAGCATAAGAATGAAGCTGAAACTACTAGAAGAAAAGCAGAGGTAAAAGCATCTCTACATATTCTTCAACACGAGAAAGCAGCTTCAGCAGCAGTAGCAGAAGCTGAAGTTCTCATGAAAGCAGTAGCAGAAGCTGAAGTTCTCATGAATGCGGCAGAGGAAGAGTATCAAGAAACATTCCCTGTCATAGAAGAACAGGTGACACCTCTCAGTGCAATTCATCGTACCAGGGAGTATGTTCAGTTACACACAACCGTGTACACCGATCAACAAACTGACAATGCATTAAAACTATCAAAAGCCCCTCTAGCAGACAGCTACCTAGAATCACCTAAAGTCTGCAAAGCCAAAACAGAGTTCCAACACGACAAGCCAAATGTTTACGAACCCAAAGACCAGTTAGCCAGCTCTTCCAGACATCAAATCAATAACGACACGATTCCTACCCAGGCACACACCAATGTGGGCTATAGGAGAGTTATTTACAATGAGGAAAACACACCATATAACCAGATCAAGCCTGACCTAACAACCCCACCGTCCTATCAGCCACAGCCAAGCCCGGGGTCTGTTCCCAGAGTACGTTCACCTGAGGCAGCTGGAATTTCAGATGTAACGAAGTACCTGATACGCCGTGAAATGGTGAGTTCCGGTCTCCTGAAGTTTGACGACCGTCCTGAAAATTATTGGGCCTGGAAGTCATCTTTCCTTAGCAGCACCCAAGACTTAAACATGACAGACAGAGAAAAACTAGATCTACTCTCTAAATGGCTCGGACCAGAATCTTCCGAACAAGCCAAAAGAATTAGGTCCGTACACGCTCACAACGCAACAACAGGACTCGCTATGGTGTGGCAGAGATTGGAGGAAGGTTATGGATCACCAGAAGTAATTGAAGATGCACTCCTGAAGAAAATTGAAAATTTCCCAAAAGTAACAAACAAAGACAATCAGAAGTTAAGAGAGCTTGGAGACATACTCCTGGAGATGGAATCAGCAAAAAATGGTGGACACCTACCAGGTCTCTCATATCTAGACACTGCACGTGGGGTCAACCCTATAATAGTGAAGCTTCCTTACAACTTGCAAGAAAGATGGGTTACAGCAGCGTCAAAATACAAAGAATGCCATCAAGTGGCATTTCCACCTTTCTCCTTCTTCACTAAGTTCATAACGAACCAAGCGAAAACCCGCAATGACCCAAGCTTTGCCTTTTTGAACCTGGGAAACCCAAACTATAGCAGAACAGAATCACTGCAGCCGAACAGGGAATCAAGGACAACGGTGTCTGTACGGAAGACAGGAGTACCACCTGAGTCTGAATACGTCAACAATAGAATCGCAGAAAAGAAAATTGAAGATCCAGACGATCAGTGTCCAATACACAACAAACCTCATCCTCTGAAAAAATGTCGCGGTTTCAGGATCAAGACAATCGAAGAACGTAAGTCCTATCTTAAAGACCATTACATCTGCTTCAGATGCTGTGCTTCAACTCAACATCTCGCAAAAGATTGTAGGACAGCAATACAATGCAGAGAATGCCACAGTGACAAGCATCTTTCTGCAATGCATCCAGGCCCAGCACCATGGGCAGAGGAGAACGTAACCACCCAAGAAGATCATGGTGGGGAGCAAAAAGAGGACGTAGCACCAGCAATAACGTCAACGTGTACAGAGATCTGCACAAAGACATTTAGTCCTACATCATGCTCAAAGATATGTTTAGTAAAAGTATATCCTGAAGGTCACAGAGAGAAAACTGTGAGAATGTATGCAGTATTAGATGAGCAGAGCAACAGGTCTTTGGCCAGAACAGAGTTTTTCAACATCTTCAACGATAGTGGAAATCCGGTTTCATATACCTTGAAGACTTGCTCAGGTATTATAGAGACATCAGGGAGAAGAGCAACCAACTATATCATCGAGTCAATAGATGGAAAAACACAGTTGTCCCTCCCAACTCTCATAGAATGCGATACGATACCAGATGATAGATCAGAGATCCCCACGCCCGAAATTGCACGTCGACATCCTCATCTGAGACAAATAGCAGAAAAGATACCAATACTTGACCCAGACTCTGCAATCCTCCTCCTACTTGGAAGAGACATACTGAGAGTACACAAGGTTAGGGAACAGTACAATGGGCTACACAACGCACCATTTGCGCAACGTCTCGACCTTGGATGGGTTATCATTGGTGACGTGTGTCTGGACGGAGTTCACAAGCCAACAAAAGTGAATGTCTACAAAACGAACCTGTTGCAAAATGGACGCACGTCATGTTTGAGCCCTTGTACAAACAACATGCAAATCAAAGAGAGACTAGTCCTCTCGAAGCAACACCAGAAGCATCAGGTCTACATGGCGACTACAACTTCAACAGAAGATACAGATAGATTAGGGTGCAAGGTGTTCGAAAGAACACAAAGTGATGACAAACAAGCATTATCTGTGGAAGATAACCTCTTCCTTGCGATCATGAGCAAAGAAGTCTTCATAGATGAATCAAACAACTGGGTAGCTCCTTTACCTTTCCGTTTACCACGATGTCACCTCCCGAATAACAGAAGACAAGCAATGAAGCGTCTCCTTTCCATGCAATGCACTCTGAACAGAGTGACCCGCATTAGGAAGTCCACCCATCCAGAACAGTGGCATTACATCAGTACAGATAAAAATCCAGCTGACCACGGGACTAGACCTATAACAGCATCTGCCCTACAACACACTAACTGGTTCTCAGGTCCACCCTTTCTAAACAGGAGAGAGAAAGGAGAGAGTGCTCAGTCAGAGACCTTTGAACTTATAGAACCAGATGATGACAAGGAAATACGACCACAAGTCACAGCGTTAATTACTAAATCTACCGGAGGTAGTCTAGGCACGTACAGGTTTGAAAGATTCTCAAGTTGGAAGTCACTTACTCGAGCAGTAGCAAAACTTATTACTTTAGCCAAATCTTTCTGCAGAGCTACAAACACTGACAAGTGTGATGACAATCATCTCGTACAAGCTAAAATCAACATTATCAGATGTGTACAACAAGAAGTTTTCAAAGAAGACATCAAGTGTCTTACTAAAAGAGAAGAGCTCCCCAAACATAGTTCACTTAGAAAACTGAACCCTATCTTGGATGAAAACGGAGTCATGAAAATTGGAGGTCGTATGTCAGCAAGTGACATAACTATTGAGGAGAAACATCCCTACATCATACCCAAGAACCATCACCTTTCGTTGCTATTGATAAGACATTATCATGAACAAATTGGTCATCAGGGACGCCACTTCACTGAAGGAGCAGTCCGGTCATCTGGATTCTGGATTATAGGAGGTAAACGACTAATCTCCAATGTAATTCATAAATGTGTAATTTGTAGAAAAATTAGAGGAAAACTTGAAGAACAAAAGATGTCAGACTTACCCATAGATAGACTTACTTCGGAACCACCATTCACGCATGTTGGATTAGATGTCTTTGGTCCTTGGAACGTCTCCTTTCGTCGGACCAGAGGACACAGCACAGGGAGTAAGCGTTGGGCCGTTCTGTTTTCTTGTATGAGCACTAGAGCAGCACACATAGAAGTGATTGAGTCCTTGTCTACGTCAAGCTTCATCAATGCCCTGAGAAGATTTATTTCTATCCGAGGACCCGTAAAGCAACTTCGCTCTGACTGTGGTACGAACTTTGTAGGAGCTTGCAAGGAATTGAAGATTAACACGGAAGGCTCTGAGATGGATACTTACCTTCAAGAACAAGGATGTATTTGGACCTTTAATCCTCCGCATGCATCACATATGGGAGGAGCTTGGGAAAGGATGATCGGAGTCGCTCGTCGTATTCTAGATGCCTTGCTTCTAAAAGCTACCTCTACACGTCTTACACATGAAGTCCTGACCACACTCATGGCTGAAGTCATGGCCATCATGAACGCTCGACCTTTAGTTCCAGTATCCACAGATCCTGAAATGCCAGAAGTATTGACACCCACGATGCTTCTGACTCTGAAAGTCAAAACAACAACGGCACCTCCTGGAGATTTTGAACTCAAAGATCTTCATACCAAGCAGTGGAAGCAAGTGCAGAGTCTTGCAGACACATTCTGGAGACGATGGAGACAGGAATATTTAGTGACGCTCCAGCCACGCAGGAAATGGCAAGCTGACAAGCCTAACTTACAAGTCGGAGACGTTGTCTTACTGAAAGACACTCAAGTTCATAGAAATGAATGGCCTGTTGGACTTATTATCAAAGTTGTACCTAGTGTTGACAACAAAGTTAGAAAGGTAGAAATTAAAGTCATGAAGGAAGGTACTCCAAAAGTTTATTTTAGGCCTGTTTCTGAAGTTGTCTTACTTCTCAAAAAGGATACATAGTTGCATAATGTTATTATCCAAAGTGGGGAGTGTTCTGTCACTCACAAATTTCTAAGCATTTAGTTTATTAGAGTACTGTTTCTTTAATTGAGCGGCCATTACTGATGCCATGCAGTACAGTTACTTCCTGGTAGAGCCAGATTCAACCAGCATAGCTACCAGTGAGTCAAGCAGAAAGCAAGCTCCACAGTTCTGTTACACAGGCCTTCTGCTTATAAGTCTGTAAGTAGAACCTTCATGTTTTTAGTTATGTATATATTTTTAGCAACTCAAAGCACTGTTAGATTAGTTTAGTAGTGTTTGATTGTCTTCACATTAAGTTAAACTTCTGTTAGCCAGTAATTTACATCTAGGTAGCATGCCTGTCACTTATTTGTGTAGATTTGCATTCCTAGACTAATATATTGCCATAATTCCGTATTTTCCACAGTTTTACAAAGTTTAAAGATCTGAAAAGTAAAGATACAAATAAAGTTCAGTAAAGACTTTTCTTCAATCCTGCTTCCAGATTTTTATTATGTTAGCTGTCTGCCAAGCTTTGTACCTCAGACACACTGTGAGGGCAGAACAATGTTTTACATTGAAACCTATGGGGGGAAAAGTATTGTTGCTTTAAAATAAATTAGGAAACCTAAAAGATAACCCAAAAAATCCTGAAAAATAGAGACTTTTTCCTGCAAGTGAAAAAAAATAATATTTAATAAAAATTAGGAATATTTTTTGCATTGAAACCTGTGGAATTTGTCTGTTTAAACCTGTTGAACTGAAGCACTGAAAATTAGTGCATTTCGGTGGTGTTCGCTCACCGTTCTCTGAATAGATTAACCAATACTTCGCTGTGGGTAATTTATCTGCTGCCAACTGCACCAAACGGCACCATGGCAAACTGAACCACCGAAATTCAGGGCATTTCGCCGACATAAAATTTCAAACAAATTCCGAAAAATGCCTAAAAAAAAAAATCCCAAAAGATAAATAAAGAGACTTTTTGCTGCAAGTGAAAAAATAAATAAACTGTTGACGGCTGGTATTTTCATTTTATTGATAATAATCTGTTTCATATTCTGGAATAACTGATAAAAATCGAAATAACTCATAAAAACAAAATAACCCCCGAAAAATGCGGTGATCCAAAATACAAAATATTGGCCGTCCAAAAATATGAATTGCCTGAAAATACGAAATAACTCATAAAAAATAAAACAAAGTGATATGATAAACGAGATTATGAAAAATTATATAATCCTTAAAAACGGAAAACATAGTGAACCAAAAAACATTAACCGGCCGTCCAAAATTTCAGATCGGTCCGAAAATACGAATTGCGGTAAAATAACGATTGACTCAAAATGAAAAACAATTAAAAAAAAAAACGGAACGAAATGACTGTAAATGAAAGAAAAAAAAAGGACAAAAAAAATAGCCGAAACGAAAAAAAGAAAAAAAAAACGGCAGTGCACAACATGTCTAATTTTAATCGCTGCAGTAATTATCCAATGGAAGGCTTTTGCCTGTCTGCCAGGTTAAATGCAGTGGCCGGGCAGTGTGCATGTGAAAATGATCGGCGTGGAATTTTTCCTCCCAGGACATTTCATTGTTAAACTTTAACCAGTAACTTACTAAAAAATGATTTTTAAGTTACATATTTGTTTCACTCGCTTGTCCACAGTGTGTATTTGCTTTACTCCCTTAAAAAGCAATCAATCAAGGCATATCAGTTTGATTTATGTGCCTTTGACACGGTGAAAGGTCATTGCTATTGATTTAGAATTTTTTTTCTCCTTTGCAGCTGTACTTGTGAATAGAGAGATACAATGCAGGGAAAATCATTGAGCTTTATGAAATATTGAACGGCTATAAATAGTTCTACAATGGCGCAGAGGCTTCGCAGGTATTGGTAGCGAGTAGTTATTGATATTTTCAGCAGATTATACATCTGCAAGCTTAAGAGGAGAACATTTACTGGATTGTGCGTGGTTTACTCATGGGGAACCTGGATCACGCTGGTACCGCACTTCTGATTTAATGGCAAGCCTGGAATAAATGATTGCTTGGGTAATTCTCACAAATAGAAAGGAACCACTCGCCTCTCACGGGATTCTGTTCAATAATCATTAGAGAACATTCCCTATAGATGCATCGAGGCAACAATTCAGGGACAATGGGAGTGGGAGGACCGGCATATTAAGCTCGAATCGGAGCTTTCACAGGACGCTATACTAGGACACTACATTGTATGAGATTAATGTAAAATGACCAAAATTAAATAATTCCCAAATCCTGATTGACTGAGGAAAGAGACGCAGATCTTCAAATGACATGTATGCACTCCCTGTGTTTGTCACCTTCCAAGACAAGGGTGAAGGATGAAGATAGCTGCCAGGTATGATGGACACCAGACACTAGTATAAAGTGGGCATTGGGGCAATGGTGAGACTGTGTGGTCACCTGGGAAGGGGAATCCACGCCAGACTCAGGACATGCAAAAAGCATGTCTGGCAACTTTTTTTCTTTTCTCAAGTTCTTTTTTTTTATTAGAAATTTTCAAGATAATATACAAACATAAAACATATACAATTAGAGACTATGCAAATTACACCTACAGGGTTATCCAAAGAGATTCGAAAAGTCACCGCACGTTCGGTGACTTTTCGTTCTCTTCAATTCGGTTCCTTTTGCCGATTGCATTTCGGTGACCCTGCGGTGTATTCAGCGAGCACCACAGGGTCCCCGAATTGCAGGGAAAAGCTGCCGAAAACCTGACGAACACTAACCGAATGCACGCTGAAAACAAGCAAAAACATCTGGATTAACCTTTGAAGAAGCCGAACAGGAGCCGAACAGGAGCCGAACATGAGCCGAATCACACAGAGCCGAAGCAGCTGTGACGTAGAGGAGGCAGTGAATAAATTAGAAAAACCATTTGTATGAATCTGGGAAAAAGAAAAGCTGTTTGCAAAGAAACTACTGAGCGAAAATGTCTGAAATTTACACAGGAGGTCCAGGGAATGATAATAAAGAGGGCTGTTACAAAAAAAATAAGCAAACTGAAAAAAAATCAAAAAAAAAAATCGGACTTTTAAAAAAAATATATATATATCAGAAAAATGCTTAAAGTATCCTAAAAAATCTATAAATAAAGAGACTTTTTGCTGCAGAATTTTATAATGAACGGTTTATTAGATATTGAATTAAAACGGGAATATTTTTAACATTGAAGCCTATGGGATTCTCCTGAATTAACTTGCCGAATTAAACCACCGAATGGCAGGGCATTAGGGGAACCTTTCACTGCTGGTTTGTGTTCTCTGAATAGCCGAAGCAGTGCTTTTTCATGGGGTTTTCACTGCCCTCGAACAGGGACCGAACAGGCACCGTATGTGAAGGCAATTCGCTAGGATTTGGTGAATTGCCTGCTCTCTGGATAGCCGAATGGCCAGGAAAGGTAACGGAACGCTGATTTTCAGCATTCGGTTACCTTTCTCCAGCAATTCGGATCTCTTTGGATAACCCTGCTAGTTTCCTCCCCTTATTATCAATTTCTTCAGCTTCAAATACATAAAACAGAAACATATAAACACACTTTACACACCAACAAAGAAAACTGTTATGACTTCCTGGTATTCCCAGACTTTAGCTTTTTTTTTTTTTTTTTTTCCCATTTCTCTATTTCTTCCTGTGAGGTCACACACTGATGTTGGACAAGAAGGCCTGGCTCTCAGTCTCCACTCTAATTCATTCCAAAGGTGTTCTATCGGGTTGAGGACGTCAGGACTCTGTGCAGGTCAGTCAAGTTCATCCACACCAGGCTCTGTCATCCATGTCTTTATGGACCTTGCTTTGTGCACTGGTGCACAGTCAGGTTGGAAGAGGAAGGGGCCAGCTCCAAACTGTTCCCACAAAGTTGGGAGAATGGAATTGTTCAAAATGTCTTGGTATGCTGAAGCATTCAGAGTTCCTTTCACTGAAACTAAGGGGCCAAGCCCAGCTCCTGAAAAACAACTCCACACCATAATCCCCCCTCCACCAAACTTTACACTTGGCACAATGTAGTCAGACAAGTACCGTTCTCCTGGCAACCGCCAAACCCAGACTCATCCATCAGATTGCAAGATGGAGAAGCGCGATTCGTCACTTCAGAGAATGCATCTCCACTGCTCTAGAGTCCAGTGGCAGCGTGCTTTACACCACTGCATCCGACGCTTTGCATTGCACTTGGTGATGTATGGCTTGGATGCAGCTGCTCAGCCATAGAAACCCATTCCATGAAGCTCTCTGCACATTGTTCTTGAGCTAAACTGAAGGCCACATGAAGTTTGGAGGTCTGTAGCGATTGACTCTGCAGAAAGTTAGCGACCTCTTCACACTATGCGCCTCAGCATCCGCTGACCCCACTCCGTCAGTTTACGTGGCCTACCACTTCGTGGCTGAGTTGCTGTCGTTCCCAAACACTTCCACGTTCTTATAATACAGCTGCCAGTTGACTGTGGAATATGTAGGAGCGAGGAAATTTCACGACTGGATTTGTTGCACAGGTGGCATCCTATCACAGTTCCATGCTGGAATTCACTGAGCTCCTCACAAATGTTTGTAAAAACAGTCTGCATGCCTAGGTACTTGATTTTATATACCTGTGGCCATGGAAGTGATTGGAACACCTGATTCTGATTATTTGGATGGGTGAGCGAATACTTTTGGCAATATAGTGTGTATATATATATATACACGAGTATAGCAGTCTGTAGTGATACCTTTTTTATTGGATTAACATTACATTTAAAGTACAAACTTTTGAGAGGATTCCTCCCTTCGTTAGTCCAATAAAAAAGGTATCACTACAGACTGCTATACTCGTGATTTTGGCATCTGGACTAACACGGCCTACCTAATCTATATATATAGATAGATATGATTCCAAGGAACTCCGCACTCAATTGCCACACGTACAACACTGCACTTGCTTCAGTGCACATCCTTTTTGAGAAAGGTCCTGGGTGGGGACTGACACATGCAATAAAATTTTGATTCTTTTAATGGAGACTTCACGTGCATCTGGATTCTTTCTGTTATATATTATAATAATACAATGAAAGGATCTATAGAGCAATATCTCCACGATGATGCTCCTTGGGACTCATAAGTCAACATTTTGCTGGGACTAATTCTGTTCCATTTAAATGTACTCTTTCAGAATATATTTCATACACCTAGATCTCTCATCTCCAGTCCTTCACAAAGCCCCTCAAATCTCATCTCATTAGGTTAGCTTATCTTCCCGAGTTCTATTTGTAAACCTCATACACCATACATTGAGTAGTTCGAATTTTATTTAGGAGACCCCATGTGGATCTCTTCTTCTCTTCATTATGTCTCGCGCCGGAATTGGTGCTGACAAACTCTGGCCGTTCCAGATGCTGCTGAACTACAACTCCCATGAGTCTCTGTCCGTGGCCATGTTAATTGTAAGGTGTTTTGAGCAGGGCGACACATGTCTTTTGTTACCGCTCCATTCCTTGTTATTTTGTTCTGTTTTATATCCGTAATGCCACATTACAATCCTGGTGCTAACGTTAACGCTCACTTGCGTGAGCATTAACGTTAGCTGCTGTGGCTACCGCATATTACAATCCAAACGCTAATGGGTTAAGTAACCAGTTTGTGTTTGGTACCTTGCGCTTTTCAGCGCGAGGTTACTGTACTTTGCACTCCTTTTACTTAACATGGGGAGTGCAAAGTGTTAATCAGCGTTAGGATTACAATCTACTAGCGCTGATTAACGTCCGGCTGCAGTTAGCAAAATGTTAACCACAGCCTGGACCTGGTGCTAACGGATTGCGCTGCTGCAGAATCCATTAACACCAGCCAAAAAAAATAATTAATTGCCAGATACTCACCTCCTGTCCCGCGGCGAGGACTGCTGCTCCATCCGCCTCCTCTGTCGCCGGGGGACAGAGGGAGAGACTGGGGGAAAAGTCCCCCAGTCTCTCCCTGCAGATCACTTCGTCGACCTGCCGGATCTCGCCTCATGTGACCGGCAGGGGAAAACTCAATGGAGTCCTATGGACGCCATCTAGTGGATGCTCGGGTGGACGCTTAGCGCTGCCGCGAGCATCCTGGGATGTAGCGCCCGATAACAATGCATGCTGCTTTTTACGAGCTTGCATTGTAATCTCCCGCTAAAACGGAGGCGCTAGGGAGAAAACTGCGGGCACAGTTTTTTCTCTCTAGCACCCTCGTTTTAGCGGGAGGATTGTAATTTAGCCCGTAGTTTCCCAGATAGCATGGATAACGTGACGCAAACTTGTGGCACATTTGAATTGTAAGTCTTGCAAACTTGCTGCAAATTTTCACTGGCAAAGTGTCAACTTGCAGCACAAATTCGAGATGACACTTTTTCAATTTGTAGGAAATTTGCTTTGCAAGTCTCTAGCAAGAGCTCTGCAAGCCACAGCAACAGCTCTGCAAGTCACACCAACAGCTCTGCAATTTGCTACAAATTGAAAAAGTGTCAACTAGAATTTGTGCTGCAAGTGTTCTGCAAGTTGACACTTTGCCAGTAAAAATTTGCAGCAAGTCTGCAAGACTTACAATTCAAATGAGCCACAAGTTTGTGGAAAGTTATCCTCGTTATCTGGGTTGTAATGCACAGCATTGTACAGTACATGTGTGGTAATATTTAATCAGTGTTTGCAGCATTCATGTAACTCTTGGATACACTGGGTAATAAATTACATGAATTTGTATTTGAACAGCGTCTAGAAACAGGGCTCAAGTCCTGAGGAAAAAAGTGAGGGAACTCACCCGAGAATTCCACAACCCCCATTACCTGAACAAGAAAAAAGAGGATGTATATATACACCCCCCCCGAGAATCATGTATAACCAGGCACAGACCCCCTCAGAATTATATACAGTTCTGTTCAAAATTATTCAACCCCCAATGCTGTAAAGGGTTTTAGGGAATTTAGTGTACATTTGTAATTGTATTCAGAATGAAATCCTACAAGGACTTTTTAACCACTTCAATGCGGAGGACGCGCTCAGCACGTCCTCCGCATTACCGCTGGTATGCGGAGGACGCGCTGAGCGCGTCCTCCCATTGGGGTCAGCGTTCGGCCGGGTTCCGGCCGATCGCTGGCCCCTCCGGTGCGGGCTGACATCCTCGATGTCAGCCGCGCATCCGGAACCGCAGCCGCTGGAATTAGGTGTCATCGCGGCAGCGCAATGACACCTAATTCAGGCGCCCCTCCCGCATGTGCAGAGGAGGCGCCTGAAAGGGAGGGGGGGGAGGTCCTTCGGACCTCTCTCCCTCCCGATCGGCGGCTCTGCGGGGGTTAACCCAGGCACCATTTGGAAGGGCACAGCCTGCCCTTCCAAATGGTGCCTGGCATTAACCCCTGGGGAGCTGGATCGCGAATCGGCGCTGAAAAGCGCCGGTTCGCGATCCTTTCCCGGAGCTGGCCGACATCTTGGATGTCGACCAAGCCTCCGGGAACTCCCCCTGAGGACTGGCGTCATCGTGCGTAGCACGATGACGCCAGTCCTGGACTTAACCCCTAACTGCCACCAACGGTGGAGATAGGGAGTTCCAATGAACTCCCTATCTCCCGATCCGTGGCAGCTAGGGGTTAAAGTTTGGTATGGTTGGATCGGCCAGAGCATGGCCGTTCCAACGATACCAAACACTACTGTGAAAATTTTTGTAAAAAAAAAAAAAAATGAAAAATAAAAATAAAAAGAAATTAAAAAAAAATATATATAAAAAAAAATAAACACTTTTTTTTTCTTTTTTTTGGTTTGTTAATGCAGCAATATTGTTCCCATTTCAATTATAATGTGAACAATGATGCTGCACTAACGATTTTTGTATGCGGTGCGTTTGTTAAAAATAGTGTAATTTTCCCCAAAAAAAAAATGTAACGAGACCCCATCTCTAATTTTGTTAACAAGTGCACCCCATACAAAATATAACCGCAATTGCTCGCATCTTAAAATGTGAAAAAAACACTTTACACATTGTAAATTATTGAAAATACATATTTTATTGAATTTTTTGTTATAATATACAGACATGACATAACGTATACATATAATAATGACATATTATGAATCTACCGAGTCTGACAGAAAGAACGATAAATAATATGTCTGGGTCATATACTAAAATAAGCCTTCAAAACACGTTTAAACATGATAAGCAAAACCGGTAAAAATGACCTCAGCACAGGGGCGGGAAAAGCCTCAGCAGCGAAAGGGTTAAAGAACCATATGCAACTAAAATGACATCAATTGGTTTTGTAATACAGTAGTAAATGTTTCTTTTGTGAATTCTTCATTTACACAATTATTCAACCCCTTAAAGACGACCACTCTGAAGAACAGCGGTTCATTCAAGTGTTTTCAATCAGGTATTGAAAACACCTGTGGATGTCACGGAGCAGCACTAAAGCATAATAAGCACCAATTAGGCAGCTTTAAAATGACTGTGATACTCAGCTCCTTCTAGACATTTACTGGTGTGGTTACAAACATGGTGAAGTCAAGAGAATGGTCCAGGAAGACAAGAGAAGTGGTGATTACTCTTCACAGGAAGGGCAATGGCTATAAGAAGATTGCAAAGATGTTAAACATACCAAGAGAGACCATAGGAAGCATCATTCGCAAATTCAAGGCAAAGGGCACTGTTGAAACGCTACCTGGTCGTAGCAGATAGAAGATGCTGACTTCGATTGCTGTGCGCTACCTGGAGAAAAGTCCCCGTGTGACTGCTGAGGAACTGAGAAAAGATTTGTCAGATGTGGGTACTGAAGTTTCAGCTCAGACAATACGGCGCACACTGCGTAATGAAGGCCTCCATGCCAGAACTCCCAGGCACACCCCCTTGCTGTCTCCAAAGAATAAGAAGAGTCGACTGCAGTATGCCAAAAGTCATGTGGACAAACCACAGAGGTTTTGGGATAGTGTTCTGTGGACTGATGAAACAAAATTAGAACCGTTTGGACCCATGGATCAACGCTATGTTTGGAGGAGGAAGAACAAGGCCTATGAAGAAAAGAACACCTTGCCTACTGTGAAGCATGGCGGGGGGTCAATCATGCTTTGGGGCTGTTTTGCTTCTGCAGGTACAGGGAAGCTTCAGCGTGTGCAAGGTACCATGAATTCTCTTCAGTACCAGGAGATATTGGATGACAATGTGATGCAGTCCGTCACAAACCTGAGGCTTGGGAGACATTGGACCTTTCAACAGGACAATGATCCCAAGCATACCTCCAAGTCCACTAGAGCATGGTTGCAGATTAAAGGCTGGAACATTTTGGAGTGGCCATCGCAGTCACCTGACTTAAATCCGATTGAGAACCTCTGGTGGGACTTAAAGAAAGCAGTTGCAGTGCGCAAGCCTAAGAATGTGACTGAACTGGAGGCTTTTGCCCATGATGAATGGGCGAAGATACCCGTAGATCGCTGCAAGACACTTGTGTCAAGCTATGCTTCACGTTTAAAAGCTGTTATAACTGTAAAAGGATGTTGTACTAAGTACTAAGATTGAATGTCACTTGGGGGTTGAATAAAACTGATAATGATGTGAGCACAGAAAAGACATTGTGGTTATTTCATTATAAATGTTATGCTATATTTGTCTGACCTACACGTGCCTCTTTGATTGTAAGTTAATTGTAAGCAAGATGACTGAATTATCAAAATCAATGTCAAACTGGCCAAAACACTCAATTTCAGTGGGGGTTGAATAATTTTGAACACAACTGTATATCCAGCACAGACCTCAGAATTATATGTACACAGCAGACCCCAGAATTCAATGTACCAGCAAACCTCAAAATTCAGTGTACCAGCAGACCTCAGAATTCAATGTACCAGCAGACCCCAGAATTCAATGAACCAGCAAACCTCAGAATTCAATGTACCAGTAGACCACAGAATTATATGTACACAGCAGACCTCAGAATTATACGTACACAGCAAACCTCAGAATTATATGTACACAACAGACCCCAGAATTTAATGTACCAGCAGACCCCAGAATTCAATGTACCAGCAAACCTCAGAATTCAGTATACCAGCAAACCTCAGAATTCAGTATATACCAGCAGACCCCAGAATTTAATGTACCAGCGGACCCAGAATTTAATGTACCAGGAGACCCCAGAAGTATACTTACCCAGACAGACAGACCTCTTCCCAAGTGTTCTTCCGAGCTTTGTGCACGCTGCCGCTGGCTTTAACTGATATGAAGGCTGTGACACGATCTCGTGAGATCTTGCAAGATCTCGGCAATAGGCCACGTCACAGCCTTCACAAGACTGAAGACAGCGGCTGCGTGAGAGGAGCGGGCACGCAGGCGCTCGGGGAACACGGGTCAGTCGAGGGAGCTGCTAGCGGAATGCGGCTAATGCATTCTGCTAGCAGCCCCAGTGATAAACTAAATCGGCCCACTGCCCACAGCGGGAACATGCGTTCCCGCAATGTTCCCGCTGTGGGAGAAGTGTGGGAACCCTGTTCCTGCAGGACTCGAGCCCTGACTAGAACCCTTTCATGACATGAGACCAAACACATTCCTTTAAATCAGTGGTTCCCATCCCTGATCCTCAGGTACCCCTACCACACCAAATGTTAAGGATCACCTTGGGGAAATGCAGACTGAATCCTGCAATCACTGAGCAGCAAAATCACCTGTGCTGTGCTTCACATATCCTGCAAACCTGGCCTGTTAGATGACCTGATGACCAGGAATTGGAACCATCGCTTTAAATCATAATATTTCTGGCAAGTCATGAGCAGGTTACAGTAAGCGGTCGGCAAGGGACTTCCAGGCAGCGCTGACTTTACCGACATGAATCCAGGGTTGTCCAGGGTCAACAGGATGGAGAGACAGTAAACTCAGGTAACAAGGAGAGTCACGACAGAAAGTAAAAATATGAAAAGGTATTTAACATATTATTATGGAAAAGAGTAAAGTGTAAGCAACTGCTTGTAAGAAAAAAAGAGGACGGTAATCATGGTGACATGGTAAGATGAAGCGGGTTATCAAATGCCATGGAACAAAACCTCTTTATGAAAAAGCAGGTGATATCAAGTGACATTATAATTCCGGTCATTGCCTTAATTTAAAATTCATATATTAGAAAAGGAGCATAAATAAATCGAGCCAGATCAGACTTGGCAAAGATATCTGTTACCAGATCCAAAGGTTACATTAAAAAGAAACACGTTCTTTAACGGGATTTAAAAGAGCATGTGCTCATCTAGGACAGGAGTTAGCAACCTTGCCCTCCAAATGTTTTGGACCTACATCCCCCATGATGCTCAGTTGCTCATAAGGTTGGCAGAGCCTCATGGGAAATGGAGTTCCAAAACATCTGGAGGGCCAAGGTTGCTGACTCCTGTCCTAGATAAATCATCTGATCTAGGAGCGACAGGATGTATAAGGAAACCGCACACAGGGGAAAGAATATAAAATTAAAGTCAAATACAGTATAATAATTATATTAATGATAAAAATAATCCAATATGTTGCTCAGAAACATATATATACAACATTGTTGCCAGAAGATTGTCGTCTACCAGGGTTAGTCAGAGAGAGACGATCTGGCCCCGAAATGTAACCGGACACTGAAATTCAGCGAACGAAGACATTTCTGGGCCATTAGGCTATTCAGAGAGCAGGCAATTCGCCAACTTTTGCCTGTACATACGGTGCCTGTTCGAGGGCAGTGAAATCCCCCATAGAGAAGCAATGGTTCGTCTATTCATAGAACACTGAACAGCTGAGGAATGTCAGTGAAGTGCCCTGCCGATCGGTGGTTTCATTCGTCAGGCTAATTCAGGAGAATGTTAAAAATATTCCCGTTTTAATTCAATATCTAATAAACCATTTATTATTATATTCTGCAGTAAAAAGTTGTTTTCTCTTTTTTCTGTAACAGCCCCATGATTTAAGATTTATTGTATATTTTTCTGTTTTGTGTTGAATCTGCCTTTGCTGCTCACATGCTATTGATTTCATAGCTATTTTGTTCCTTCTGGGTTTCCCTAGCTTTTCTGTATCAACTAGCTTCCCACCCCTTTGCTCAGTGTGTTCTTAGGGACTTCCTGGTTACATAGCAGCCATTCTGTTCTCACTGCTAGACAAAATTAATGACTTTTTAGCTGCTTATCTGTACACTAACATGATTGTCAGTCTGATCATTAAAATATTCTACTGGATTCATCTATCTACGTGTCAGTTTTGCTGAGTTGAAGCTACCTGCTGAACTTCATCGTGGGAGTACTGGTCAAATACAGACTTCAGCTAGTCTAAAGCACCCACGCCTCACAGCTTTGCTTAGGGAAGCAGAATAAGCCCTTTTTATTATCATACATTGGATCTTATATGTAAATTCCAGACATTTTCGTTCAGTAGTTTTTTTGCAAACAGCGTTTCAAATTACAAACTTTCAAGCAAACTGTTTTTTTTTTTCACCCTGTTCTGCGGTGTCGACTTTTTCCGGTGGCTGCTCTGCGCTGTGATCGGCAGCTGCTTGGATTTTTCTGGCAGTTTCTGTGGGTTTTTGGTGAGTGTTCGATGAGTTCTGTGGGTTTGCGACGAGTATTCCCTGCACTACGGGGGGTCCTGCGGTGCTTGCTGAATACACCGCAAGGTCGGCGAACTAGGAATCGCCGAAACGCCATGAAGTGCAGGGAACGAAAGGTCACCGAACGAGCGATGATTTTTCGGATCTCTTTGAATAATCCTTGTCATGTTTCACATGACTTGTGATATGCCTTTAAGAATTGCACATGTCTTATCTACCCATGGGTTTCTCTCCTCCCCTCCTCATGGTGCAGGGATTTCCTGTCCAGATAGCTCCACCCTTGTTCTCTTCCCAGTAATCCTTTGCAAGCCTTATGGACTCAGATTCACTATGATTTTTTGAACTATCCGATGTATATTGTTGTGCATTTTCTACTGTTTTGGAATAGAACTTCAAAAGATCTTCAAGGTGTCATCTGGATTGAGTCACTGTCTGTAATTCACCTAAAACTGGGAGTTATCTCCATCTCATCACAACAGTAAATTAAGAGATCACATTCTCAGTGCTTTGGTAGAGAAACAGAACAATCCTGTAAATCCAACCCACAAAATATTTCTATGACAACCAATATAAAACACTGTACGGAGAAAAAATAAATAAATACAATAGCGCAAGAAAATAAATCCTATGTAAACCAATAAAAATCCATTTATACATTTACATAGACTTTAAAAAATATATATTTTTATTAATGTATTAATGGATCAGGTACAGAGTAAAGAAACATAATGAGAATGACAGAACTGACAAAGCGACAAGTTGCATAATAGTACCCAAACAAGATAACAGTGTTAAAGGTGGCAATCACACCCCAAAACTTAAACTATGCTAAGGCCACATCATAAGAGGGAGGCAACCTAACTAAACCAGCATTAAATGCAAGCAGTAGGTTTGAGTCTGCCATATACCGGCTCGTCCGACGGTGCAGAGCATCTTAACATAAAGCTGTAAACAGATTAAGAGTTGGATTGGAGGGTTCAGGGGGGAATGGAGGGGTGCCTCTCAACATTTGCAAAGCAAACCAAGGAGAATAAAGAAACGTGTCATGCAGTGACTTCCGAGAATTAGCTTTTAATAACCGTATAAGGGGAGACCAATTGACAAAAACCGCCTTAGTCTTATCCTCCTGGTGTAAAGAGGCTTCCGTCCAATCTTTCAAAGAGATAGAGTATATCCTATCATAGACCATACGAAACGAAGGAGGTGTGAGAAATATCCATTGCGCCAATATGGCCTTTATTATTATCATTATCATCATTTATATAACGCCAACAGTATCCGCAGCGCTTTACAATAGCCAAAGGGAGCGAAATACATATAAACGGACATAAGATGGAAACAAGAGGTGTAGAGGGCCCTGCTCATAGGAGCTTACAATCGTTTTTTCTGTAACAGCCCTTTTTATTATCATTCATTGGATCTTATATGTAAATTTCAGACATTTTTGTTCTGTAGTTCCTTTGCAAACAGCGTTTCGCTTTTCAAACATTCAAGCATACGTTTTTTTTTTCTCACTCCATTCATCTGCGGTGTCGGGTTTTTCCCGGGGCTGCTCTGCGCTGTGATCGGCAGCTGCTCGGGTTTCTCTGGCGTGTTTGGCGGGGTTAATCCAGATGTTTTTGCGGGTTTCGGTGTGCGTTCGCCAGGTTTTGCGGTGAGTGTTCGGTGGGTTTGTGGCGACTTTTCCCTGCACTATGACGGCCCTGTGGTGCTTGCTGAATACATCGCAGGGTCGCCGAAATGGGATCACCAAATCACACCGAATTGAAGAGAACGAAAAGTCACCGAACGTGCGGT
Organism: Leptobrachium leishanense; assembly: GCA_009667805.1. NCBI lineage: Eukaryota > Metazoa > Chordata > Amphibia > Anura > Megophryidae > Leptobrachium > Leptobrachium leishanense. Next base: position 17,206,862 of record CM019063.1, on the reverse strand, counting down.
GACTTTTCAATTACCTTTGAATAACCCTGTAAGAGTTTGAAGGAGTGATTAATGAGGACAGGTAGTGGGGGGCAGAGTTAGTGAGAGTTTTGTAGGGCAGGGTGAGGATTTGGAATTTAATTCTGCAGTGGATGGGGAGCCAGAAAAGGGATTCACAGAGAGGAGCGGCAGAGACAGTGTAGCTGGTGAGGTGGATGAGGCATTCAGGATGGATTGTAGGAGGGTGAGCTGGGAGAGAGGGCGGCCAGATAAGAGATTATTGCAATAGTCAAATCGGGAGATTACAAGAGCGTGGATGAGTTGCTTTGTGGTGTCAGCGGTAAGAAATGGCTGAATTCTGGAAATATTATGCAATTGGTAGCGGCAGGAGGAGGAAAGAGACTGAATGTGGGGGATGAAGGAAAGAGCCGAGTCAAGTGTAACTCTGAGGCAGCGAACCTGGCTTGATGGAGAGATCGTGATACCATTGACCATGATAGAGACGTCAGGAGGTGGGGAGGCATTAGAAGGAGGAATTAGTAGAAGCTCAGTCTTGGACATCTTAATCTTTAGGTAGTTAGAGGCCATCCAGGAGGAGATGCCAGATAAACAGTCACTGACTTTGGAAATGACAGGAGGAGAGAGATGAGGGGGGGGAGAGGTAGATGGGGGGGTACCCTGGGCCCATGGTAAGGAAAGGGTTTGCAGGGCTGCGCAGATGGGGTGCCACGTGTGTCTTGCTAGCATGAATAGGGTGCACTGGGCAGCCCAAACCTGGGTTACCCTACACTGCATAGCTTCAAGGGGTATGTGCAGGGTGGGGGGTACCCTGGGCCTCTTGTATGGAATGGGTTCGCAGGACTCATGAGCCACATGAGGACAGACCCTGTGCAATGTTCTGGGGAGAGTGAGTGTAACGAGCACAACTTGCGATTAGGTGCGTCTCTGCCTGTCACTGTGAACCCAACACCGGCTCTTAACCAAAACTGGTAGAATGCCCCCCCTGAAACCTATGTCTGGATCCGCCCCTGCCCAGAGCTGCCGGGGTATTTAAAGTGAATCTGTCTTACGTAACTACTGGGTGCTGCTATCAGAATAATAGCATTGACACATAAATCTGAGGAGCACTCAGTGCTGCTGATGTTTATCTGTCACCTAAGGCCAGAAGAGCCAGCATAGAGGAGACAGGCAATAGCAGCGCCCAGTAGGCAAGTATGACAGATGCACTCTAATGTACATCATACCTTCTCACCCTCCACACACCTTTCACTCAAAGAAGGAACAACCATATTTGGCTTCCAGCACCTTAAAGGATACAATTTAAAATACTGATGCTCATGTTCAAAGCTTGCAATAACTCAAACCCTCAGTTCAGGTCTTCTCTACTCCAAAAGTACACCCCTTCTAGATCACTCCGGTCAGCAGATAGCCTCCACCAGTCTTCTCTTCCACTCGCACCACCAACTCGCAACTCCAAGACTTGTCGAGAATGGCACTGGTCCTGCCGAACGACCTACCTCGCCCTATCAGACTCTCCCCTATTCTGCAGTCCTTCAAGAAGTCCCTCAAAACCCATTTTCAGATCACATTCTTGACTAATTGTTCTCCTCACTTACCCATCCCATATCATTAGTGTTTTCATAACTTATCTTACCACCATACCGGTCTCCATTTCCAACACGAACGCTAGCATTAGAAATCCTCACCACTGCTAAGATGAGGACTCCCCTCATGTGTTCCTTTCCCTCCAGACTGTATGGTCATGTGAGCAGGGCCCTCTGCATGGCTTTTCTCTGGTTGTTTAATATTTGTTATTGCACAGCACTGCGGAAACGGCTGGCGCGATATGAATGATGATATTAATAATAAATTCTCTCTCTTGCTCTATTAATATTCATAAATCATGACATATTCGAGTTCTAAACCGTGCAGCTCCTAGGAGATTGAACAGCTGGATATCAGTCCTGTCATTTGTCTCTCGTTCCTGATTTAAGCAGCCCTCAGATGCGATGCGGTCGTAGAATTTAGCGAAATAGGCGGCCGTCTATGGCTTCACTCAAGCTGCAGCCTCGACTGAATGAATACTATCAGGGAGACCTGCATTCAGTCACATATGCCCACAACCCTGTGACCCTCACAAATACATCTCCGATCTGCATCCCAACACATTCTGATATACCACACACTTACACTCCTCCATTCACATACTCTTGCGACACTCGAGTGACCCTTATATTTATTGTTTTGGGTTAATTTGTTTTTGCATAGAAACAGGGTCCGCAAAAATATTTAAGGATTGTAACTTTAGAGACGCTTCTTTCTCAGACATAGGCGTGCGCATCCCATATTTTAGGGCGCACATATCAGAAACCCTGCCTGGAACTCCACATGTTTTGGAGCAACATCTCCCAAGATGCTCAACCACTCATTAGGTTGGCTGAGCGTCATGGGAAACCATTCCAAAATTTTGGTTTCCTACCCCTGCTGGAAATAATCACAATTTTCGGGTTCTTTATCATGGACTAAATTAAAAAAATAAAAACTACCAAAAATGTAGATATGAAACTAAAAAATCAAAAGTAGGAGCAATTCCCCAAGTGGGCAAACCCTTAAACCCCTCTGCACTCGCCTACGGTCTTAGTTTTGGATAACTGATGGCAATCACACAGTTCTCGGGGAATAGTTTGTGGTCAGAGATAGAACAGACCATAGGCGACTCTACAGGGGGGCAAGGGGGGCAATTGCCCCCCCTAGGTTATTCCTTGCCCCCCCATGTGCCCCCCCACCAAAAATCAGCATCCAGCTTACTACACTTATTCGGACCACTGTATCTCTGTCCCTGTGCATCGTATATGGACAATCTAGGTGTCATTGGAAAGGGCAGATTCTGGCCTTTCCAATGATAGCCAACATGACCATATTCAGTTTGAAATAAAAGTCATAAAACATTAAATAATAACGGGCACTTAAACTTAAACATTTTCACGGGGTTGAAATGTCTCAGGAGTGAAGTGGTGAATGTTCAGACTATACATTACATTGTGTATTACGTTAGTTTTTGCCTTGGTTTAGTTGTATATTAAGGGTTAATGGGTAGGCTTCATCCCTCACGGTATACATTTTATTTTTTGCTTGTTTAATGGCATTGTAGGAGTTAATCGGTAACTACATGCTGAGACAGTGTATTCATTTCATGTTTTACCTTGATTAATGGCATATTAGGGGTTAAGGGGTAGCTAAATGCCACATTGTTTATTATTTTTATTGTATTTCCCTGGGTTTATGGCATTTTAGGGGTTATTATGGAAGTTAGAATCTAAAGGGTCTAATCATCTTTAGTTCCTTTGCTTTTCGTCACATTTCGGGGGAATTCATTTTGCCGAAAATATAGTGAATTCCCTATTTAGTGAATGGTCACTGTAATTTGCTAAAAGTGTAGTCGCTGAAGCAGCTATCAGACATTCAGCGAAAACTGCCGAATTGCAGCAAATAAAGTATCAGGTTAGTACAATAAAAATGCTTCATTGCGTCACATTACTCTGGGGTTTTGGAATCTTATTTATATACAAGGTGGAAAGCCTGCCCAGAGGGCAGTCTATTGTGGATATACTGCCCCAGCTCATGGATATATGCCCCAGCTCGTGGATACTGCCCCAGCTCGTGGATATACTGCCCCAGCTCGTGGATATATTGCCCCAGCTCGTGGATACTGCCCCAGCTCGTGGATACTGCCCCAGCTCGTGGATACTGCCCCAGCTCGTGCATAGTGCCCCAGCTCGTGGATACTGCCCCAGCTCGTGGATATACTGCCCCAGCTCGTGGATATTGCCCCAGCTCGTGGATACTGCCCCAGCTTGTGGATACTGCCCCAGCACGTGGATATATGCCCCAGCACGTGGATACTGTCCAGCTCCTGGATATTGCCCCCAGCTCCTGGATACTGCTCCAGCACGTGGATATATGCCCCAGCACGTGGATATATGCCCCAGCACGTGGATATATGCCCCAGCTCGTGGATATATTGCCCCAGCTCGTGGATATTGCCCCAGCTCGTGGATATATTGCCCCAGCTCGTGGATACTGCCCCAGCTCGTGGATATTGCCCCAGCACGTGGATATATGCCCCAGCACGTGGATATATGCCCCAGCACGTGGATACTGTCCCCCAGCTCGTGGATACTGCCCCCCAGCTCGTGGATACTGCCCCCCAGCTCGTGGATATTGCCCCCCAGCTCGTGGATATTGCCCCCCAGCTCGTGGATATTGCCCCCCAGCTCCTGGATATTGCCCCCCAGCACTCATGGATATTGCCCCCAGCTCATGGATATTGCCCCCCAAGCTCTCATGGATATTGCCCCCCCAAGCTCTCATGGATATTGCCCCCCCCAATCTCTCATGGATATTGCCCCCCCCAAGCTCTCATGGATATTGCCCCACAGCTCATGGATATTGCCCCCCAAGCTCTCATGGATATTGCCCCCCAGCTCATGGATATTGCCCCCAGCTCAATGGATATTGCCCCCCAGCTCATGGATATTGGCCCCCCAGCGCTCATGGATATTGCCCCCCAGCTCATGGATATTGCCCCCCCCAAGCTCTCATGGATATTGCCCCCAGCTCATGGATATTGCCCCCCCACGCTCTCATGGATACTGCCCCCAGCTCATGGATATTGCCCCCAGCTCCTGGATACTGCCCCCCAGCTCATGGATATTGCCCCCCAAGCTCTCATGGATATGCCCCAGCTCAGACCCCAGACCAGACATGGGGCGGCTGTTCGAATGCTCTATCGGCATTCGGACAGCCGCCCCATGAGCTCGGCGCCATACTTACCTTTCCGAGCGGCGCCGGGGAAGTGAAAGTGTCCCCACTTCCGGTCTTTGAAGGACCCAAGCCGCGGTCACGTGACCGGGCTTGGGTCCTTCAAAGAGCGGAAGTGGGGAAACTTTCACTTCCCCGGCGCCGCTCGGATGCGCTCGGCAGCCGGGTAGAGGCTGCGAGCGCAGCCTCTACCCGGCTGCCGCGCGCATCCAAGCCCCGAGCGGCGGAGGGACCTTTCCCTCGCCGCTCGGGGTTGGATGCGCGCGGCAGCCGGGTAGAGGCTGCGAGGGCAGCCTCTACCCGGCTGCTGTGTGCATCTTGTAACCGCCGCGGCGAGCCGGCAGCCGGCTCGTGCCGCGGCGGTTGCATGCACGCGCAACCAACCGCCGCTGGTTGCGCGCGCATGCGCAGAGTAAGGCTTGGCGACGGACACGCCAAGCCTTACTCTTTTATAGTATAGATACTTATTTAGGGCACTATTACCTGGTGTAGGTTAACCCTTGCGTTCGCATGGTTTTGCGTTAGCGCCAGGTTAATGGCGTCTAGCGCCTGACCAACAGATCGTTTGCCTCCCGCTCCAAACGGGAAAAATCACTTAGTGCGTTGCTATTAGCGATTTGTACCGCAAGCTTGCTATACTTTCCGCGTCCTTTATTTAACACGGGGAGAGCGCTAGAGATCTCTAGTGCTTTTGCAGCTAACAGATCACTTGGTGCCAGCGCTAATTTTTTGAGGGAAGCTAATTGCAACATTTTACCTACTGCTCAACTCTGGTGCCAACTCCAAAAACCCCCAGAAAAAACAGATCTTCACCCAAAATTAACAGACAATTGAAAGGAATGCAGCACAGGCTCTTGGCCCCATACACCATTGTAATGGATCTGGTCCGCATTGTCGTTGCTGTTGCAGTAGGCTCTATTATAAATGTATCCTTTATCCACATATATCCTAATTCTAATATTTTGCCTAATTTTAAACATTTTATGCTGGGGGTGATTCATAGTATGGAAGCGTATGATTATTAGGGTGACCGTGTGGACCATGTTTAAAGGGACACATGAATAAGTCTTGCCCTGAAACATGTATTATTTATAAGCTGCAGCAGGGAAATTTTTGTCGCTCACCTGACCTTCCTTTTGGATCTATTAAATGCAGTGTAATGATTCTACATGCTGCTCGGTGGCATTTATCATGCAATGTCCATCAGCCTTAATATACGTGTGCATCAAAACATGGATGATACGACCACCTTGGAGGCTTTTAATAATGCAGGGGTGTGAGGTTATTCACTGGATGTGTTCATATTCAAGCTTGTGAGGGCGGGGGATAGGTATGGCCCGGCACTCTGCACTGGAAAAAAAAACCAGTTCTATCCTGTTCACAACCACATTAGCGCTGGGTCTCAGCTCAGGTCTTAGAGTTTCCCTAGCGTGCGCCAAACGACCTTGTTCATGGACTACTGCAGACAAGGTGATCTGTTAGTAGGTCGTCAGGTTCTAAGTTTTAGTGACTCGCGGTAATTTTTCCTTTAGTGATGGCGTTTTAGCTCACACCAGGTGATAGGGCCCTTAGTTTTATTCAGTGGTATGATTTAGTGGTGAAAATTATTAGTGCCCCCCCAGTTTTGACTGCGGTATCTTCTGTGCCCCCCTAAATATTGTTGCTAGAGTCGCAACTGGAACAGACTAAAAACTGAACGGGAGACAATTGTGGTTCTTAATTCTGATTGGCTAAATTGCGTGAAAAAACAGTCTGCCCACCGATTTCTGCACGCAACGTTAATGCGCAAGCGTTTTCATGCATATTTTACGCGAGATATTTTCGGACGGATGTAAAAATGCGCTTGGATTGTAAAACCAACATTAATTTACGCGCGTTAACGTTTAACGCTGCGCGCAAAAAAAAAATTGCGCTGCGTGAGCTTTTTTGCTCAAGGAATGTAATAGAGCCCTAAGTGTCTGGCGCAAGTTACTGAGCCTTCCGTGCGCTGCTCCGTTCCCTTCCCATTGCTTTATGAACGTTGGTCTATTATACTATGCGACCTGGGCCCAACTATGGATAAAAGATGATATTTTAATACAGGCCCATATTGGGTTCCTTAAAGAACGCCAAAAACGATTTTATCCTCCATACGATACATCCCATAATGAAGAGGCGATTCTGATTTACAGTTTTTCTGCTAAACCACGGAGAAGTAGATAGAGGGACGGATGGGGTATTTTAGAAGCTAAATTTATTTGGCGTGATCTGAGCGTCACTCCTATGACTTGTACAGTTACAAGTATTTATAAAGCGCCAACAAATTCCCTAGCGCTGTACAATGGGAGAGACAGAATAACAAATATGCATACACATTACACACATGAACAATTTGGATATTATTGTTCAAACTCTGGATAATTGGTCCCCAAGCACATATAAGGTTTGTTATGTCTTATATATGGTTACTTGATAACGGCAGGTGACTTTATAAATAAGAGGTCGCCCTCTACAGACGAAGGAAATGGAGAATAATGATCACTTCTACATCAGAATTCAGCAAAAATTCAGTGTAAACTGTGAAGACATCATCACAAGTGACAGTAACCCAGGCACGATGAGCCGAACAAACACCCATCTGCCCAAAAAGATAACATGATACAGTAATATTTAATAATTAGGTCCATATCATAAAAAGTAGTAACAAAAATTATTATTCGACCCTTCATGGCTTGAAGTTTCCCAACGCAGATACACAATTAAGCGGATGCTGCCCTCTACAGGACAAAACATAAAATGCACTAAAACTCCATCTGCTCTAATCAAATCAAAACCTGTTTCTTTCAATTACATTAATGGCTTCATTTCAGGCTAGGGTCAGACGAACGCATTTTTCGCGTCGTCCGTGAAAAAGTGCGTTCGAACGAATAGATGTATTTTTTCACGGAATACGCGATAGCGGTCATACGATGCGCATTTTCGTCTGTGATTTTGTACGGATCATCAATAAAACATTTTTGCGTCTGGACGTTATGTTGGCCGGACATTAGCAGCATCTGACGTCTCCTAATCACGCACACACGCCTTTAGCGGACGCAGCGCACTCTGTACGTCAGTACTAGCGGTATCACGTTCTCAAAAAAATGCGTGTTTGCCGCTTGCGTTGCGCGGCCGCACTTTTGTGCGGCCATACTTCGTACATTGCCCGTCATTGGCCGTCATTTGCTGCTACTACGGCCGTGATAAAGTGCGGCTGCACGCGCATTTGCACTGCGTTCGTCTGACCCCAGCCTTACGGTTAACTACATAATCCTGTGGATGACATAAGGCTACTGACTAACCACCATAGTTATCAGTGTTACCAACAATGCAGCATATCACTGCATTGATAGCAAACGTGGGGGATCCAGTGATGGAAATTCAAACAATAGCAGGAGAAGGTGGCTGTAAGCACCACAAACTAGGCCTGTAATTCTACTACTATAGGAGAAAATTAAAAAATATATCCTAAAATATAAATATATAAGAAAATAAGCATTAAATGAATGAACAAGTAAATGTGGAGAGTCCAGCAAAAATATGTCTATGCTTAGATAGTTATAAAGTATTTACCAGGATGTTTCATGTTTTCAAGCATGTTCTGGTTAATTAAATTATTTGAGCATATACATTTATTTGCCGGACTCTGCAGCCCTGTCGGACGCGCGTCGTAGCATTTCATCGGGGAGCCTTTCAGCCCGTCCGCTGTAGTGCGCACAATTATTTGTGCGCGCTACAGCATGTGGCCGGCCCCGTCGAAACATCATAACGCTGTGACGGGCGTCGGAAGGCACATCAGTACGGGTGCACATACAGCAGTGGTTTCCAAACCTGGTTCTCAGGTACCCTAACAGGCTAGGTGTGTCAGATATCTGAAACCCAGTACAGATGATATCAAGCTAAAATCAATAGGACACATCCAGATCACTTGGTGGTGCAGTGTTTCGACAGGTAGATCATGATCGAGAACACAAACCACTTGTAAATAGCCAGTGAGGGCAAACCGAATAATAAAGGAATTTAAAAATCAGTAACAGGCAGCCACTTCTGGAGATGTAAAAACCCAATGGCATGCCGAGACACTGCAACACCAAATAATCTGCGTGCTTACTCTCCATCGGGAGGATTTAGGCCATTGGGGCCAAGACTTGCACATTCATGTGTATTATTGTGATTTTAAATGGGTTGTTTTTATTTATTGCTCATTAAATACTGCACTATCAATTTCTGTGAATCTTTTAGCATTGTACGCATATATTTAAACACGGTGCATATAAATTGGTGTTAAGATTCTTTTGCTCCAATTCCATTGCCTTTTCCTTTTAGATTTTTGTGGGAAGTGTCAGTATTCCTGTTTTACACTTATTTAGGGCTGACATTCCAATCGGAATGCAACCCCTCCCTGTCACAAGTGTTATTATGGGTACTTTGACCTGCAGGGGGCTCCAGGAAGGACCCGGTCTCCAGCGAGTTGACCCCTTAAGGGCAGTTACTCGTTTAGTGTAAGGCCTGTCATCAATGGGATACATTGACATTGTGACTGGCTTAAGCAAGATATGGCCATATGGTGTGACCTAAATTCCCACAATTTAATATTTAAGACAGGTGGTCAAAATCTTTTAAAATCTTGAAATTGTATGTTCTCTATGATGGTCTGATCGTCGTAACGGAACCCTCTCCCTGTGGTGTGTTTTATATATTTAGGTATTGGCCTGAACCAAGCATAAAGGAAATTTTTAAGAAAATACAATAAATACAAACTAAGATAACAACAGTAAGAATGACAGTCTCCACTATTACTATACAATAACAATCTAAACAATAACATATCAAACCCAAGACATTTTTGGAAAATCATAAGTAACATTTCTGGGTGCTCCTCCCTCCCCCTCCCAGTCACGTGCGGAGTACCCCAAGGCTCGATACTCGGCCCCTGCTATTCACGATATTCATAAATGATCTGCCCAACGTCTGCAAATCCTCAACTGTACACATGTACGCAGACGACACTGTAATCTATATCAGCAAACCAAATCTCCCGCAGCTGGAGGCCGTGCTGCAAGAACAATTCACAGAGGTAGAAAAGTGGATCAGAGATAACAAACTTTTTTTAAATACTGACAAAACTGTAACGATGCTCTTTGGAACAGCACCTAAACTACACAAATTGCAAAATCCCCATCTATGTGTTGGGACAAAATCAAATGGCACGCTGACCACAGTCACTTCTCTCAAATATCTAGGTATGTGGTTAGACCCTAAACTATCCTTTGGCCCCCACATCAAAAAACTCTCATCTAAACTTTACTCCAATCTAGGTGCCCTGTACAGAAACAAATCCTGCCCGAACCACATGGTAAGAAAGCAGATTGTACAACAAATGCTTATGCCGGCTATTGAACATGGAGATGTAGTGTATGCAGCAGCCCCGCAAACACACCTTCAAAAACTTACTACATTGTATAACTCATTCTGCCGCTTTGCACTACAATGTAACTACATGACCCACCATTGTGACATGTTAAAAGAGCTAAACTGGTCGTCGCTGGAATCTAGACGCACCCTTCACCTTTCCAACCTGGTGTTTAAGAGCTTTTCTGGGAAGCTGCCACCCTATCTGAATAGTCTGCTTCCCCCAGCAGCTCCCTCATCCTATAACCTCCGATCCAGGACCAGCACCTTACTTGCAATACCACAATACAAAAAGAAAGTGGCTCGATACTCATTTTCCTAAAGAGCAAATATGGAATAACCTCCAAAGGCAACATCAAATCTTCCCCCAGTCTAAAGTCACTCAAGAGATCACTGTTAATATACCCCAATACAGAATGCACCTGTAAACATGTAACATAGGGAGTATATTTCTTTTTATTTCCTGTGTTAATCTGTATATTTGTGCTTTATTTTAAATATCTTGCATTTTATTAATTTCTATACAATACTGCAAAAACTGAATGTTCTTGAACCCAGGGCATGCTTGAAAATGAGAGAAACCTCAAGGTATCCTTCCTGGTAAAATCCTTTATAAATATAATAAATTACTACTACCTGAAGCTTTCATTGTGAGTATATTGTATGAGCAGAAAGCTCATGGTGAGTTCACATTAATCAAGGCTAGGCTTGGACAACACTGTAAAAATTGCATGTGTTGGAAAATGTGAATTCTACCAGCAGCAGCAACTTTCCCACAAAGCCATTATTATGCATGGTTTTGGGTCACAACCTCCCAGTACTAGCCTTCTCCTGATTCAATGTAATCTAAAGTACACTGATTTATAATGTAGTTTCAGTAAGTACAGATTGTTTTCACAGACCTGCTAACAAACACTTTATATAATATTTTAAAAATGCGTGATGAAGTTTAATTGTTTGGTTTGTCACAAGAAAGAAAAGTTTGTGTATGCCCTCACTTCTCTTAAAGACAGGGGTCAGCAATCTCAGCCCTCCAGATGTGTAGGAAATACAGCTCCATGATGCTCAGCCACTCTCTAGACTCTCCAAAAATGGGAAGTGTAGTTCAAAACATCTGGAGGAGCCCAATCTTAATCTAAAACTTGTCACCCCTCCCATGAATTTTACCAGATCTTTATTAATGTACTCTTTGATACATTGTGACTCTGAGGCTCAGGACCTTCAACGACATTCCATTCTCACAATTTTCTTAAAGGCTATATCACGTATAGCCTTAAACCCATATAAGTTGTCAGACTGCCCCTACTTACTCCTAGAGAATGGGTCCAAATGGTGGAAGAGTTGTCTCCATTGATGACCATTAGTAGTGAATTGAGAATAAGATGCAGACTTTGCTTTGCCGTGGTACTTATTGGGAACAATATGTAATGGCCTTGGGTCAGTCTACGTGGAATATATATAATTTTCTATATGGTAGATATGTTTGGAAGATCTAGGTTGAGAAGCGGGCCTAGTCTAGGGGAGTCTCCTATCTGACACAAACAGTGGACTAAAATTGTACTTCATGACTCCTCTTCCCCCCTCCCATAGTCTGCCCCCTTAAACCTTCATCTCATACCCACCCTTCCTCTTAGTTGCTTTTCTGCTTTTATTTTATTACTACTTTTCATTCTACCATTAAACAGTCTTTTTTCTGTACACAATTTTGCTGGTTATGCAATGTATCAATGCTTTGGGGTGCACATCCAAATGCATTAAAACAGGGTTACCTTACTGTGACGTGTGTCATTTGGACTTGGGTTTGGGGTGCTGGCCTGATGTTCTTTATTATTTTCACGTGAAAAAAATGGTAAGCGCCACACAACACGCCGTGGCCACCTCAACTCCAATGCTGTACCAGTGAATAGTGGTTTCCCCCACACCATGCAGTAAAACAAAATTGTACGTATCTGGTAAGCACAAAATGAATTGCTAATGGAGCTGGGATGTCTCATACAGATCCGTAGCACAACATGTGACATATACTGTAAAAGAAGCAAACACAAAGATCATGGTGCAATATTGCAATGTATATAGCTGACACAATGCTGTGTGTCAATTGCACTCACAAGAGTAGAGCCCTATCACCGGCTCAGAGTGGGATCTTGCCTTTGGGTGGTTTTTCTTCCTCCCTGTTTGCAGGTGACCCCCACCTTGTACATAAACCGATCTTCAGTATCTCGTTATGGATGAATTCATGGAGAGGGGGGTAGAGAAATACATACTCTCCTAGTGTAAATCTTTCAAGCAAATATTACAATTATTTTTTTGCTAAATGGAGACTTACATTAGTTGGAGCTTCCAAAGCTCAGGATGAAGTGCCCATGGATTTTTTGTGGAAGAAAAATCCAGAGAAAAAAACAATCTGGAACCAAGTAATGGACTATATATAAAAAATGATTTATTAAAAGAATATATAAAAACAATCCATGGTATATGGCCCCAGGACGCGTTTCGCTGCTGTAAAGCAGCTTCCTCAGCTGGTCTTAACATATATCTGTATTATAGAGATATATATACCCTTATTCTGATAGGTAAATTGTCCCCACATGTGCATAATTGGTTCCAGAGTTTTTTTCCAGTGGGCGCCACCATCTTGCGCATGCGCCACACCGTTTTCCGCGTTCCACGGTGGTTGGAGGCGTTTTCTCTCGGAGCGCGGTGATCTTGCGCATGCGCAGTCTTAAATGTGTCCTTTTGATGCGGTTGTTCTCCGAAATTCGCTTTCTACCCCAACGATCTGACAAAGTCCTCAGCGCAATCAAGCAGGGTCATAGTGTCCGATTGATAGCATATTAATAACGTGGAAAAGGAGTGAAAAGATTGGTTTATTAAACAGGCACACAAATTTATTGATGGGTTACTCCTCTGTGCCATCTGTAGAAGCAGGATACGATCCCCCATATATTTTATACTGGAGTAATTATAGACCTCACTGTACTGATCTATTTGATCGAGGGGAAACATTTATATAGCTTCCAACATTATTATGATGAATGTTGTGAGGCTAGATTTTAAACTATACATATGCACAAAATTGTACAAAACCCCTATATATTTAAAAGTGGTGCATTTTATTGTGCTTTTATACTGGATATAAATATATTTCAATATGGCTGTCGTTTTTATTCCCTATGGGGTGTGAGTCTGAGGGGAGGGCTGCAGGTGCTAAAGTAACCTAAATAATTAAAATAAACTGGTTAATTCCCTACAAAAAGGGTTTTAACTACTAAACTGTGTGTCCCTATTCATTGCACCAATAGTTAAAATTGAAATTTCCATAGCATAATAATGGAAATCGTTCCTTGCTAGACCAATGTGATTAATTTTACAACTGGATGAGGTGTTATTCTATAATCTATATTTCGAAGGGAAATTTAAAGTACTATTATGCTTAGGTGGCCCTTGGGCGAAATTCTACATGTACTTCCGGATCCCTCAAAGCAAGGAGGATCTATATGCCCCAATAAGATCCTCCTTGCTTTGAGGGATCCGGAAGTACATGTAGAATTTCGCCCAAGGGCCACCTAAGCATAATAGTACTTTAAATTTCCCTTCGAAATATAGATTATAGAATAACACCTCATCCAGTTGTAAAATTAATCACATTGGTCTAGCAAGGAACGATTTCCATTATTATGCTATGGAAATTTCAATTTTAACTATTGGTGCAATGAATAGGGACACACAGTTTAGTAGTTAAAACCCTTTTTGTAGGGAATTAACCAGTTTATTTTAATTATTTAGGTTACTTTAGCACCTGCAGCCCTCCCCTCAGACTCACACCCCATAGGGAATAAAAACGACAGCCATATTGAAATATATTTATATCCAGTATAAAAGCACAATAAAATGCACCACTTTTAAATATATAGGGGTTTTGTACAATTTTGTGCATATGTATAGTTTAAAATCTAGCCTCACAACATTCATCATAATAATGTTGGAAGCTATATAAATGTTTCCCCTCGATCAAAGAGATCAGTACAGTGAGGTCTATAATTACTCCAGTATAAAATATATGGGGGATCGTATCCTGCTTCTACAGATGGCACAGAGGAGTAACCCATCAATAAATTTGTGTGCCTGTTTAATAAACCAATCTTTTCACTCCTTTTCCATGTTATTAATATGCTATCAATCGGACACTATGACCCTGCTTGATTGTGCTGAGGACTTTGTCAGATCGTTGGGGTAGAAAGCGAATTTCGGAGAACAACCGCATCAAAAGGACACATTTAACACTGCGCATGCGCAAGATGGCCGCGCTCCGAGAGAAAACACCTCCGACCACCGTGGATCGCGGAAAACGGTGTGGCGCATGCGCAAGATGGTGGCGCCCACTGGAAAAAACCTCTGGAACCAATTATGAACATGTGGGGACAATTTACCTATCAGAATAAGGGTATATATATATCTATAATACAGATATATGTTAAGACCAGCTGAGGAAGCTGCTTTACAGCAGCGAAACGTGTCCTGGGCCATATACCATGGTTTGTTTTTATATATTCTTTTAATAAATCATTTTTTATATATAGTCCATTACTTGGTTCCAGATTGTTTTTTTCTCTGGATTTTTCTTCCACAAAAAATCCATGGGCACTTCATCCTGAGCTTTGGAAGCTCCAACTAATGTAAGTCTCCATTTAGCAAAAAAATAATTGTAATATTTGCTTGAAAGATTTACACTAGGAGAGTATGTATTTCTCTACCCCCCTCTCCATGAATTCATCCATAACGAGATACTGAAGATCGGTTTATGTACAAGGTGGGGGTCACCTGCAAACAGGGAGGAAGAAAAACCACCCAAAGGCAAGATCCCACTCTGAGCCAGTGATAGGGCTCTACTCTTGTGAGTACAATTGACACACAGCATTGTGTCAGCTACATACATTGCAATATTGCACCATGATCTTTGTGTTTGCTTCTTTTATATGTCACATGTTGTGCTACAGATCTGTATGAGACATCCCAGCTCCATAGCAATTCATTTTGGGCTTACCAGATACGTACAATTTTCTTTATTATTTTCATTGTCCTCTCATGCGCAGAAGGTTTGTGTAATCCGTGTTTATGCAAGAATGTTATTGTCGATCTGTTATTTAGGATTAACGTCCAAATTCACCCTGTCAAGAATGTGCTTATCTATTTCTATTTGAGTAGGATGTTAATCTTCTGACTAATCTGTTATCCCAATTCCCATCGTCCTGCCTCATTAGAAATGTTATGTAATGTTTGATTTAATTGTATGTCCCTAATCTAATTATGTTTCATCTTCCAAAAGGCCAATGTTTGCCAGATTATCTGTGTCAGTGTAATTAGGTCCTCCTGTGGTTTCTAGTGGGGGCTTGTGTATGTAAATGACCCATGTGTGACCATATAAATGTATGTGAGAATGTCCCTGATTAAACCAGTCCTATTCAAACCCTGAAAGACCTCAGATCTACAGCCTCGTCTTATTTCTGGTCGATGCTAGAGGGCTCCCTATGCATCCCCGTCCTTAAGCTTTGTCTGAGGACTGGAGGAGGGCACGGCAGTCTGCCTGGGTAGAACATGGGGGGTCCTGCAAGGAAGCAGCATTGGCAGATGTGACCCTGTCGGGGTACAGAGATCTAAAAGAAAAAAGCAGAAGGACCTCAAGCGGTGAGTAGTGCAAGTAGAAGAATATTTATTTGGGGAAAGCAACCCCGGCAGTATCAATGACGTTTCAGCCCAATGGCCTTAATCATATTCTTTTGGATGATTATGGGGACTTCGGCATCTCACTTGAGCGGATATCGCAGTGAGATGAAGCAATTGCTCCCACCGGGGTAGGATGCGGCGCTTGTCTTCGGGGTACAGAGATCTGTCACACTTACCGATTATATTAATCCATATCATTTTATACCCTCCGGGGATTTGTTAACATACTATTCCTTCTTGTATGTTATGCTTTTAATCAATTAATTTAGGTTTTTTTTCATAAAAAGGCACAAGTTGTCAAAAAAAAACAACAACATGTAGATGTCTTACCACCAGTTGACCCACAGGGGCAGAATTTTCACATGGACGCGATCTACAGCAATCAACTGATCTAACGCAAGTTGTCCAAGACACATAAAATGTACTTACCTAGAATAGAAAGAAAACATAATTAAAAGTCAGATAATTATAATCTGGGCATTGTATCACTTTGCAAATTTAATAAACACACACGATACAATTAGTGTTATATTATCAGTGATTTGCAGTAAATTATACGAATTATGTAATAGACGTTTCCCCAATTTCCTTTATTAACCCTCTCTTTCCTCCCCATACTGATCCTTTATTTTATTTTTTCTACATTTGAACTACTGTAGTAGTGACACAGAAAGAATGACCACAAATTAGAAGAAGGGTAGTCACAACAATACAAAATGCACATGATGTAAACGTCCAGAAAGTTTAAGTTCATCTTCTAAACCAAACATCCATTTGTGGCTTCCAACAGAGAAACAATGACTCAACCCCTGGAACTTTCTTATTCCGGTTCCTGAATTTTGTTACGAACCATTTTCAGGATGAAGGAAAGAATTGAGAAGCATACAATGTGTGGTCAGTTTGCTCCGTGATGCCCACGCTGAACGGGCGCCGGTAGAAGAAATGATGAGCCTTTTAGAAAACCAATTAGTGGTCAACCAAGCAGTCAGTTCTCTTTGACTTTCTCCGAGAAGTTGGCAGCCGATCTTTCTGCTGGTGCAACTTGCAGAAAAGTCTGCGGCAGGTCCATGAATTATTAATAAGGTTTCTAATATCCAACGATCGTTTGAGACTGCGTCTCTTCTAATACTTAATATATAGGTCAAGTCACTTCTTTAAGAAACGGGAATGATCAAAGTGGTAATTGCGTAATTGGGAAAACAACAAAAAAATTCAATCGTAAGTAGAAATACTACAAAAGCAAAACAAATGACTCAACGTGTACATGCTTCAAACACAGGGATAAAAAAAAAAAAACAATAGATACTCAACTGAAGTTACGTGTTACAAATACTCAGCACTCCTCACAGGTCCTATAATTCAGTGGTTCCAAACACTTGTCCTCAAGTCCTCATAACAGGCCAGATTTTACCTATATTGTAATTCAAATATCTTGCACAAGTGGCCTGTTAGGGGGAACTTGAGAAACAGGGTTGGGAAACACTGCTCTAATTGAATTTACCGCATAGATTTATTTAGGTAAAGGCTATGGGGAGGGGGGGGGTTCAGCCATTGTTGCCCCCCCTGAATCATTCGATAAACAAGAAAATCAATATGAAATGTTGAACTAAAATAAAATATACAATCTGTAACACAATCTGGGTCGTCAGGGGTCAAACCATTTGATTTTACAGTTGTGCCAAATAGAGTCCTAAATGTGGCATACCCATTAGTGGCATGGAGTCCGGAATTAAGGAGGAGGGGAGCAGGCGAATGGGGATGTTTGGGAACACAAACAGGTCTATTCAAAGAAAGCCAGGAGAATGACTGGAGAAGTGAAAAGTTTAGGTCAAAATAGCCCAACCGGAAAAATTCTTTTATCTCACTTTCCAAAACGGCTATTTGGTCTAGATTGTTCTCTTCTCCTGCCAGTTCTCATGGTTTTCACCTCTCTCTGAATAACCCTGATAATAAAATTATTAAATCAAAATAAAGAAAATACTAGAGGGAAAGTGAATGAGGGATTTGCTTAAGAACAAAGTGGGCACAAGGAGGAAAGAGTAGTAATCCTCCCACTTGAGAAAGGCCGCTGCGGTGGCTGAAATGTTGCAGTTGATGAGATAAAGGGTGCCATTACACCCTCCTGTAAGTGCCTGGTTCCCATTTACTTTTCTTTGGTTTATGCTCAGGAGCTGGCTACCCTGGGAACATATTGAGCATCTTGGTGGGTATCGTATTATTTAGTTCCGAGTATGCCGCACGCAGGATTATCCTCCGTTTCCTATCATATGATGACATGTAGTGGGCCAGTCTCTAACATCAAGTCATCTTCCTCCAGGAGCATGCTCAGCAGTCAGCACCAGTCACGTGGCACTAATTGCTTAGCATTTGGGATCCAGTCAAGAATTGTTATGATAAAAAGCATATGCCAAGATGTTAATCAGAAATAATCCGACATATGGGAAAGCGTGTGAACCAGAGTCTGAGATAAAGAGGATACGAGCCACGGTGAGCTATATATGCAGCGATTTAACGTTAATTTTAAAGGACATGATAATTAAATGGAAATAAAATCACTGAAGGCTAACGGAGGGAAGTGTTCGCAGGGTAATAAATGATTTACATCAAATGGCTAAACAAGGGAATAGAATCTAACCCAAAGGAGGAAAATTGAAGATGAAAATTACCACCAGGCAAGCTGCCACAGCCGCGATCAATTCACAATGCACTTAAACCTCCCAAAAAGCAGCGTGTTTAAAACGAGGAATGAAAAAAAAAAAAGAAACGTGGATGTCAAAAAGTAAACAGCTATAAATATTAGTAAGAAAAGGAAAACGATCCGAACCATTAAAAGATTTTTTTATGGAGTGCGGCGACCAACTGCTTTTGCTGAACAACAAAACACTGAGGCACAAACCGCTTAGAATAAAATTATTCTAATGGATTCCAGATAGAACAGAGTACGTACAGGTTTACAGCTCAGAATAACAAAAAATTCAGTGAAATCTATAGATATAGGGCTCTATTACATTCTTCGCGCAAAAATGTACGCGTGGGCAAAAACGCATTAACGCGAGGAGAAAAACCCTTTGCGCTGACCATCAAATTACGACGTTCGCACATACGATGCGCGTTAACGCCTAACGCGACTTACCCTGCGCGAGCGAAAATTTGTGCGCGCATCCTTTACTTAACATTGTGAGCGCGAATGCATTATTGCGCTAGTACGCGGCTGGTATTACAATCGATGCACAACTTTTTAAGAACGACGTTCGCGCGCATAACTTTAACGTCTTTGAAAAGCTGGTGGTAACGGCAAATCTGAAAGTTCTGGCCGAAATAAAAAACACCAGCACGAAAAAAAATACAGCACAGTATAGTTACACATTCTACACATACCCAAACAATAAAATTGAGAAGATGTGCGTGTTTTTTTTATTGCTGCAGCATATATACTCAGATTGATTTTGGCAGGCGCAAAAACTGAACGGGAGACAATTGTGGTTCTTAATTCTGATAGGCTGAATCGCGTGAAAAAACTGTCCGCCCACCGATTTCTGTGCGCAGCGTTAATTTGCGCTCGTTTTTGCGCGGCTTTTTTAAGCGCGATATTTTCGGATGGATGAAAAAATGCGCTCGGATCGTAATACCAGCGTTAATTTACACGAGTTAACGTTTAACGCTGCGCGCAAAAAACATTGCGCTGCGCGTACAAATTTGCGCAATGAATATAATAGAGCCCATAATATTTAAATTGGTTATTTAAGGTTATGTCATTGAAATATTTGGTAACATTGTATTTTGGTATAAAATGTTGCATCACATCCTAGCGCCAGAACATCTGAGAATGGCAGGGGTGTAACGTCGTCGCAAACAGCGTTGTGAGAGAATGACGCACTGTGTCATAGACATCAGAGAATAACGTGGCCAGTGTTAAGATTACTGTCAATATGGCAAGCGAGCAAGGTGGAGGCAATGAGAGAGAGGGACGTAGGAGTGCTCAGACGATGAGGTGCGTTTAACGTGACAATTTTACATCAAAACATATTTATAAGGAAAAAGGAGAGAATACAGTCAGGTCCAGAAATATTGGGACATCGACACAATTCTAACATCTTTGGCTCTATACACCACCACAATGGAGTTGGAATGAAACAAACACAATGTGCTTTAACTGCAGACTCTCAGCTTTAATTTGAGGGTATGTACATCCAACTCAGGTGAACGGTGTAGGACTTACAGCAGTTTGCAGATGTGCCTCCCATTTGTTAAGGGACTAAAGGTAATGGGACAGAATAATAATCATAAATCAAACTTTCCCTTTTTAATACTTGGTTGCAAATTCTTTGCAGTCAATCACAGCCTGAAGTCTGGAACGCATAGACATCACCAGACACTGGGTTTCATCCCTGGTGATGCTCTTCCAGGCCTCTACTGCAACGGTCTTCAGTTCCTGCTTGTTCTTGGGGCATTTTCCCTTCAGTTTTGTCTTCAGCAAGTGAAATGCATGCTCAATGGGATTCAGGTCAGGTGATTGACTTGGCCATTGCATAACATTCCACTTCTGTCCCTTCAAAAACTTTTTGGTTGCTTTTGTAGTATGCTTTGGGTCATTGTTCATCTGCACTGTGAAGCGCCGTCCAATGATTTCTGCAGCATTTGGCTGAATGTGAGCAGATAATATTGCCCGAAACACTTCAGAATTCATCCTGCTGCTTTTGTCAGCAGTCACATCATCAATAAATACAAGAGAACCAGTTCCATTGGCAGTCATACATGCCCACGCCATGACACTACCACCACCATGCTTCACTGATGAGGTGGTATGCTTAGGATCATGAGCAGTTCCTTTCCTTCTCCATACTCTTCTCTTCCCATCACTCTGGTACAGGTTGATCTTGGTCTCATCTGTCCATAGGATCTTGTTCCAGAACTGTGAAGGCTTTGTTAGGTGTTGTTTGGCAAACTCTAATCTGGCCTTCCTGTTTTTGAGGCTCACCTATGGTTTACATCTTGTGGTGAACCCTCTGTATTCACTCTGGTGAAGTCTTCTCTTGATTGTTGACTTTGACACACATACACCTACCTCCTGGAGAGTGTTCTTGATCTGGCCAACTGCTGTGAAGGGTGTTTTCTTCACCAGGGAAAGAATTCTTCGGTCATCCACCACAGTTGTTTTCTGTGGTCCCTCGGGTCTTTTGGTGTTGCTGAGCTCACCGGTGCGTTCCTTATTTTTGATAATGTTCCAAACAGTTGTTTTGGCCATGCCTAATGTTCTTGCTATCTCTCTGATGGGTTTGTTTTGTTTCTTCAGCCTAATGATGGCTTGCTTCACTGATAGTGACAGGTCTTTGGATCTCATCTTGAGAGTTGACAGCAACAGATTCCAAATGCAAATAGCACACTTGAAATGAACTCTGGGCCTTTTATCTGCGCATTGTAATTGGGGTAATGAGGGAATATCACACACCTGGCCATGGACCAGCTGAGAAGCCAATTGTCCCATTACGTTTGGTCCCTTAACAAGTGGGAGGCACATCTGCAAACTGCTGTAAGTCCTACACCGTTCACCTGAGTTGGGTGTACATACCCTCAAATTAAAGCTGACAGTCTGCAGTTAAAGCACATTGTGTTTGTTTCATTCCAACTCCATTGGGGTGGTGTATAGAGCCAAAGATGTTAGAATTGTGTCGATGTCCCAATATTTATGGACCTGACTGTATATTGAAGAGAGGTTTGCAAGAGACACTCTATTCACCATGGCCACTAAATGCTATACGAGTGATCATAGTGACCTGATTGACCTCAACCATCTCCATCGTTAGGTAGGGGTCTCAGAGAGCTGGCTCAGCCCTTCGCTTGCAGGGGCTTAATCCCACCCAAAACCTGAGCACTGGATCAGGGAGCCCGGAAACCAGAACTTAATGGGCATAGCATTAAGCTGCCTCTGTGCGATCACGTGACATGCTGCAGCTTGCAGTAAGCCCGCACCATGGCATTTGTGGACCAATGTGGAGAGCGCTTGGCACTCAATTCCAGGCGAGTTCTAGAAGAATAAAAAAAGGTTAAAATAGGAGGGTAGGTGCAGAGGGAATTAGGAGGAGTAAATGATTAACCTCACCACAACCACCTCCAACACATTTTAACCCTAGAATATCCAGTTAAGCATTAAGAGTTGCAGAGTTGGTAATTACCATTTCAGAAAACGGACACGTTATTATTTAAGAATAATTTTGTAGTAAATAAAATGTGTTATATGGTTGTTATTATTTTAATCCAGATTAACACACTTATTTAAAGGGGTACACGCCAAAGACCAATAGGAAACAATTCTCCAAGAGCAGTTTATGGAACCAGGTGGACTCCTTGTCTTTGGTCACTGCACACTGATACTTACTAACATGGAGATACTTATCACAGAGCTCTCAGCCAACACAGACACGCAAAGTGCACCCACCATACTTACCTGCTGGTCATCACAATCATCTGCTTCCTCTAGGCCAGTTTTTCTTATCTCTGCTGACAGGTAAACATCGGCAGCTCTGATTGAACATCAGATCACTGTGCCAACGTTGTGCCATGCGAACACCAAGATGGCAGCACTATGTAGGCAAGTATTACTGTTGCGATAGGAAAAATTATGTTTATGCTCCCTCCTTTGCCAGTTCAAACAAGTAATTGAACCCGCCAAGCCACCAACAGGTACAATAATAGCCTTGGCCACATTTGAGCCATTATCAGCTTTTTCGAATGGTTGCATCCATCATAGAGTAGAACTGGCCAAGAACTATACATCCCATAAACCACACGGTCATGGGAATTAAGGCAAGTACACAACTTCTGTTTAATTGAACAAGAGAATATTTGTTTCATCATTGGCTGAGTGGCTTCCTGACCACAAGAGGTCATTGCTGTAACTGTACCATTTATAGTGAAAGCAGGAACTTCAAAAGTGAATATTTTTGTGTGTTTAAAATATGAGAAAAATAATTATTTAATCAATTATCCATGCCAGAGGTCTCAAACTCTAGCCCCCCAAATGTTGATTGCCTACAATTCCCAGAATACGTTTAATGTAATAAATAGCCAGAGGATCATGGGAAATGTAGATCACAAACATCTGGGGTGGGGGCAGAGTTTAAGATCCATGATTAATGATTTAAAATGAATTTCTCTTCCATCATGTACTATAAACACTTCCCCAATGAAACGATGCAGGGAGCGGAGATCTCCATTGACATTTGAAAAAGAATTCTGAAATTAAAGTAAAGTATGTCAATGTGTCATTTCTAAAGCCGTTCGGATGTTTTGGCACTGTGAATGAACTTTTTTCCATACGTGGAGTTCCTATTCTCGGTGGTGTGGTTAGTCAGGAAGGTCATGGCCTGCAGTCATGTAAAGTAGAGAAGCAGACATGCTGCGCTTGGCTCTCCGGGAGGTGTCTGCGTCCAATCCTCGTGCACTGGCTCTCAACTCCAACCAAAAGCAGTGACCTGATTAACTGTTCAACGGTGAAGAACTTCAATGCATGAAATGGGAACAAAAAAAGTACCTTACTCCACAAAGCTCCACGTTAAATAGATGCAATGCATGGAGGAAATCAATCAAAACCATTCCCTTTGCAACTTTTTATGTAACCAAAATATATGTTGGGATGGGAGGTGACCCAGTACGCGTCACTGCTGCTGCTGTTGGCCATTTTATTTGTAGGATTATCAAAAGATGTGGGTAAAAAGCAAAAAAAATACAAAATAAACAGGGCCTGTCCAAGACATTGCTCTGTCTGGATTCTCGAAGAAAACACTGCCCCCCCCCAGAAAACAGATCGTTCATAACAACATGTACACATAAACCCATCCTGTGTTTAGAACAAACTTCGAACATTGCATTGGAGCCATATGCAGGATTACGGCCCTCGGTGGCCGAAACGCTGCTTTTTTTGTCTGTTGACATTCAAGAAATTATTTCCGTGGGTACTGCATCTGTGTGGTACGCTGTATTTGTTGTTTCAGTGTGTTTTGGAGGACGGGTGGACCTCTGCGGCAGTGTACCGGAGTATCCCGCCGGTCAATAGAGCTCTCCCACTGTGGTACACATTGTGCATGTTTGTGAGTTTTACTGGAGCACTGACAGCAGCCAGTTCTTGGGGTGCACTAAACAGACAGATCCTGGGGAGCACTGGACAGCCATGTCCTGGGGAGCACTGAACCTGAACCTACGCAACCGTGTATATCTGGCTCTGATACTAGCCAGTGCCTCACCAGCCACTGACCTCACCGCACGTCACTGCGGCCTGGGGAACAGGATCTGGGACCGCTTGGTTTTTGACAGTCTGTACTGGGACCTATTTGGGCAGATGCGGTACCTCATGTGATATAAAAACATTAGTTTTAAATTATTGCCGTAACATTTACACATGCAGATTATTAGTAAGTGGGCTTTTGATGATATAGTATGTTGCTTTTAGCCCCGTGTTCTATACACGTTCCGGGACCTCGTCACCTCTCCGCTCTCATATGCACTTTCCGATCCGGCACCTTCAGATTTACAAATTAATCACTGGTTACACCACTGACGTCATGACATTACGCTGCAGTATTTCTATTTTCTGATTACGTGTTGCGGGGTCCTGATAGTCGGGACGAGGCTTCACCGAGACCAGGTTCGGACTTGTGTTTCTTTTCTATCACCTGGTGTTGTGGGTTTTACCGTTATTCTGAATTTTAGCTTCTAATAAAGACGTGACCTCCCATTTCATGATACAAGTACCCCTGGTCCCTGGTAGAATATCAATGTAGGAAAAAAAGTGTGAGAGATTTAATAAAAAAAGGGAAAAAAAATTGCAAATGAAAGATTCATTATGCCATTTGGGTTTTTAATTTCCACTGTGTCTCCACTTGCCCGGGCGATGACTGATTAGTCATTATCAAAAGGATTCATGCAGGAGCCAGTGTGCATTGTGCCCTGGGCGTTCTCAGTGCTCTGACGTCAATTAATATCAAATTCAGATAATTTGCGCTGTCAGCTGCCTGATCCCCCGGAGCGCTGTTGGAATCGTGCTTCTCTCTAATGTTTTAGTCTCAAAGAAAAACTCTCTGCACGGAATTTTTAAGATCAGGAAACGTGAAACGCACAGATCTTTAATACGACGTTCTGAATTGTATTAACAAAAAAGAAAAACGAAATGAAGACCACCTTCCCGTCTCCCCTGGATGTGTCATTATGCTCAGTCTGGTGGGAGGCGATTAAAGTTTAATGACTTCTGTCTGGTACCAGCAGAAAGCCATATACGGCAATTTATTAAACTCCTTTTGGCTCGGTGGCCGATATCTAAGGGCACCCAGGACATACTTGAAAACGAGAGAAATCTCAATGTATCCTTCCGGGTAAAATCCTTTCTCAAAAAAAAAAACAATTAGTCTTGGTACTGCAAATTCTGCTGCCCCCCTCTCCGATATCACATAAACACGAACATAAACATAAAAATTAGACATATTCATTGTATATTGTAAGGTCAACCTCAAAATGTAATGTAGAACAAAACCAGTCTTATAGAGAGTCATTTCTAACATTCATTACAGTTTAGAGACTCATTGCTGGGAGTTTGAGCGCTCTGCAGCTCTGTTACACACACTCATACCCCAAATATATGGAGTAGCCTCTAAAAAGACACCTGCACACCTCAAATATATTACAGCTCTAAAAGAATGGACATCATGAAAAAAAATTCTGCCCTCTCCAATCTGCTGCCCTAGGCTAGGCCTAGGCCTAGTTGACCTATGCAGGGATGTACCTCTGGCAATACAACCAAACGCATGGATGCTGCAAATCAGCTTGCGGGAAAAGAATAAGCAATATAATTCAATGACCGTATTGTTTCCTCCCCCCCTCCAGACAAAAGGAAATGTCACTATTTGTTTATAAAAAGGAAAACTTAAGACCACCCAATTGCAACCGATTATTACATTTTCAGCATTTCTAGTATCCGTGAAAGTATAAAAAAACAGCATGGCCCCAGAACGATCAAACCGGAATAAGAGTGATTTTTGAAGTTTGTATCCAGTATAGGTCAGTGGTGCAAGAAAGTATA
The DNA here is from genome assembly GCA_009667805.1 of Leptobrachium leishanense. Lineage (NCBI taxonomy): Eukaryota > Metazoa > Chordata > Amphibia > Anura > Megophryidae > Leptobrachium > Leptobrachium leishanense. The sequence goes on along the minus strand of CM019063.1, from coordinate 17,180,839 downwards.
ATATGCACATGGGACGGATAATTAAAAATATGAACATGAAGGTCTTGGAATTACAATCTATGCTTCCAAGACATGATGTATAGAAATAAGGGTATTATGCAGTTAATAAATGTACATTAAGCACAATGGTGTGATTTCAAGTCAAAAATTATAGTTGACAGTGATGGATAAGAAGGATCTAATTGTACAGCAAATGCTTATGCCGGCTTTTGAATATGGAGATGTAGTGTATGCAGCTGCCCCTCAAACACACCTTCATAAACTTACTACATTGTATAACTCATTCTGCCGCTTTGTGCTACAATGTAACTACATGACCCACAATTGTGACATGTTAAAAGAGCTAAACTGGCCATCGCTGGAATACGGATGCACCCTTCACCTTTCCAACCTGGTGTTTAAGAGCTGTTCTGGGAAGCTACCACCCTACCTGAATAGGTTGCTTCCCCCAGCAGTTCCTTACTTGCAATACCAAAATACAAAAATAAAGTGGCTCGATCGTCATTTTCCTACAGAGCACTGCAAATATGGAATAACCTCCCAGACGCCATCGAATCTTCCCCCAGTCTAAAGTCACTTAAGAGATCCCTATTAACATACCTCAATACGGAATGCACCTGTAAACCTGTAACATAGCGACTATATTTATTTTCTGTTAACCCTTTCGCTGTTGAGGCTTTTCCCGCCCCTGTGCTGAGGTCATTTTTACCGGTTTTGCTCATCATGTTTAAACGTGTTTTGAAGGCTTATTTTAGTATATGACCCAGACATATTATATATCGTTCTCTCCGTCAGACTCGTAGTAGATTCATAATATGTCATTATTATATGTATACGTTATGTCATGTCTGTATATTATAACAAAAAATGCAATAAAATATGTATTTTCAATAATTTACAATGTGTAAAGTGTTTTTTTTCACATTTTAACATGCGAGCAATTGCGGTTATATTTTGTATGGGGTGCGCTTGTTAAAAAAATTAGAGATGGGGTCTCGTTACATTTTTTTTTTGGGGAAAATTACGCGATTTTTAACAAACGCACCGCATACAAAAATCGTTAGTGCAGCATCATTGTTCACATTATAATTGAAATGGGAACAATATTGCTGCATTAACAAACCAAAAAAAAAAAAAAAAAAGTGTTTATTTTTTTTAAATATATTTTATTTTTTATTTTTTTTTTATTTTTTATTTTTCATTTTTTTTTTTTTGTACAAAATTTTTCACTTTCATGTTTGGTATCGTTGGAACGGCCATGCTCTGGCCGATCCAACCATACCAAAATTTAACCCCTAACTGCCACGGATCGGGAGATAGGGAGTTCATTGGAACTCCCTATCTCCACCGTTGGTGGCAGTTAAGGGTTAAGTCCAGGACTGGCATTATCGTGCTACGCACGATGACGCCAGTCCTCAGGGGGAGTTCCCGGAGGCTTGGCCGACATCCAAGATGTCGGCCAGCTCCAGGAAAGGATCGCGAATCGGCGCTTTTCAGCGCCGATTCGCGATCCAGCTCCCCAGGGGTTAATGCCAGGCATCATTTGGAAGGGCAGGCTGTGCCCTTCCAAATGATGCCTGGGTTAACCCCGCAGAGCCGCCGATCGGGAGGGAGAGAGGTCCGAAGGACCTCCCCCCCTCCCTTTCAGGCGCCTCCTCCGCACATGCGGGGGGGCGCCTGAATTAGGTGTCATCGCGCTGCCGCGATGACACCTAATTCGGACGGCTGTGGTCCCGGATGCGCGGCTGACATCCAGGATGTCAGCCCGCACCGGGGGCCAGCGATCGGCCGGAACCCGGCCGAACGCTGACCCCAATGGGAGGACGCGCTGAGCGCGTCCTCCGCATACCAGCGGGAATGCTGAGGACGCGCTGAGCGCGTCCTCAGCATCGAAGTGGTTAATCTGTATATTTGTGCAATTTTTTTTAATATTTTGCATTTTATTACTTTGTATTTCTGTAACACTGTAACAATTTAATGTTGCTGAACCCAGGACATACTTGAAAACGAGAGAAATCTCAATGTATCCTTCCTGGTAAAATCCTTTATAAATAAATAAATAAATTAGCAGATTGACTTTTACGGTTAGAGCTATAGGAAGTCATCTAGGAGTAGCATATGTTATGTTGACAATGATCTTTAGTGGTGCACACACCATGGAAGAATTATTTTTTTACATCACATCCCCGAAATAACTCTTTACCAACCATTGAAAACCTAAGATATATATATTTACACATATACACACATACATATATACATACACACTTTACAGATTTCCATGATATGAGGGATTATTACAGAGTTATTCAAAGAGCACCAAAATTCTTTGGTGGATTTTCGGTGCTCTTTCGCTCCCTGCTCTTTGTCAAATTCGCCAACCCTGCGGTGAATTCAGCATTCAGTGCAGGAAAGAGCCGATCGAATGCATCTGTAAAACCCGCCGAATCAAACGGAAAAGTTGCCGGAAGCCGCAAAAAAACCCCCATCAGATTGATCGGATAAGCCATTAAAAACGCTGAACACATCCAATGATCTGCCGCAAAACCACTGATCGCATCCGTAAAGAGCTGACAATCCGCCGAACAGAGAATCGACCAGCTGCTGGAAAAAGCTGACAAGCTGCCGAATGGGGTAAAAAAAAAAATAAAAAAAAAAAAAAGATTGGACGAAAATGCCTGGAAATAATATTTCAGGTTCTATGAATAATAATAAAAAGGTCTGTTACAGAAAAAAAAAAAAAACACTGAAAAAAATCTCGACTAATGCCTAAAAAATAAAGAGACTTTATGCTGCAAATTAAAAGAATAAACAGTTTAATAAATATTTAAATGAAAACAGGGAATATTTTTTACATTGAAACGTATGGGATTCGCCTGATTAAACCTGCCAAATGAAACCACCGAAAATCAGGGCATTTTCCTGACATTTCTCTGCTGTTTGGCCGTCTTTGAATAACCCCGTTAGTGTTTTATGAAATTGATGGCCTTAGAAATACAAAATGCACTGCAGGACATATCTCTTCAGAGGTACCAGGATCTTCTCCAGAAGATGGTCCTTCATATTTTATGTTACTAGTGTCTGAGTGTTTTTAATTTTCTTTAGTGTTCTAGCATTACTACTGCTGTCAGATTCTCCATGTTTTTCTGGACATATGTGCAGATAGGCTGTGTGTGAATATTATTTCTGCATTTTGTAGAATCTATATACTATAGGGGTTATTCAATAACCTCCGAATTTGCCACTGAACAGTGAATGTCACCGTTTAGTGCTATTTCGGGGCAATTAGTCTGTTCACAAAGCTGTCAATTTGCCAATATTTGGCGAATTGACAGTGAAAGATGCATTTCGGTGACACTGAAATTGTCCCATTGTAAACTATCAATTAGTCTATTCACAGAACGCCGAACTGCACCAAATCCAAGAGGTTTAAACAGGTGAATTATATAGGGTCCAATGTAATAAATGGAATATCTTTATTTTATGAGACAATTTACACTTTATTTTTTTTGTAAAAAACATTTTTATTTTTTTAAAAGACCTTTTCGTATTTTTTTAAAGACTTTATTTTGTAACAGACATTTTTTATTATTTGAACACATTTTTCCTACATTTTTGTTTTAGTTCGGTGGAATTCACCGACATCCGATAACAGCTTCAGCGTAGGATATATATTTAATATACTAAGAGTCGGTGGCCACTCGATAGTAATTTCTCAGATATTTTTGTTGAAATGGAATCACAGAAGTGAGCCCAAATGGGCCGAAATAAAAAGCACCAAAAATTGCGTTCAGTTTCAGTGCCTTGTGAATAGACCAGAAATGGCTGGGGACAGACGAGCGTTTTTATGAGCGTTCCTTCCACTCTGACGCCCGTGTGGCCACCTCTGAGTGCAGTTGGTGTGCTCAGCGCTGTAAGGCTCGATCCTCCTAAAGAGAATCGTGCTTTGCAGCCCCTTCGACCTCGTGTCATAGCTCTTCGACGGGGAGGCTTGCAACACGGTCGCAGCACGGCCACTATCGCGTGCGCAACAGCGTGTGGCCGGCCCCATCGCAGCATCACAACGCTGTGATGGTCGCCGGAAGGCACGTCAGTACGGGCGCACATGGTACGCTCATCTGACACCAGCCTAAAGCCCCGTTCACACTGTGCGATTTGAAAATTGAGCAATATCCGTGCGATTTTCATATTCGCGACGTAGAGCGATAATGTCACACGCTGTTGTGGTTTTGCGCGATTTTGCAAAGCACCACCAATGCAAATCATAAAACGCAAATCGACAAAAAAGGGCCATGTGCCAGCGACATGCTACCGTGGCGCGCGACATGCGACATCGCGCGACAAGATGTGAACAGCTCTATTGAAATGCATTGGAGAAGCTACATAGCGCGACATCGTACGGACTTTGCTGTGATTTCGCGGCAAAATCAGTGCGATAAATCGCAGTGTGAACACGGCCTAAGAGTATGATGTCCTCTTCACTGCAAAGCTGCCATTTACTGCCATCAGCGTCAGGAATGCAACTCTCCTCATCATGAATACAACGCCCTGGAGCAGAGTCGTGCCAACTCCTGGCACCGGACCAAAGTAAGCTGTGGTTTGGGGTAAGTCCTCCAGTAATGTGATATTGGATTGATATTCTTTGCTTGAGGAGTTAATCCACTGAAAGTGACTCCGATAGTGACAGGTTCACTTTAACGCTCAAGTCTACTGAAAGAGGTCATTTTATGAGAAGGTGTCGCTTTCCAACCTCGAGCGCCATTTAATTTCACATGGTTTGTTTTGCGTTTTTTTTATTTATTTATTTTTTAAACCCAGGCACGTTCGCCTTGAATTGCTTAGGACTACAGTTGTATCCTTAACTTTTATCATTCTTAAAATACAAAATGTTTCAGTAGAACATCATAAAACGAGATGAACACCAACACTTCTAAAAATATAATGAACCTTGATAAACTGTAACTGCCAGCTTTCCAAGAACACTCAGTCATCGCTTCTAAATGACTTTCCAAAGCCCCGGACGCCACACAGATAGGATAAACCGACTTTTCGAAAAGTATCACTATAACCCACCCTTAGATTTAAGGACAATCGATATAACACCAATCTGTGAACCGTATGTTAATTTCATACCCTGGTACTTTTCTATATAGTATACTGCTTGGATTAAAAATGTTCCTGATTATTGAGAAAGCTCTGCAAAGAATGCTGTCATGCATTTAAAAGGGAAATACCCCCCAAATTATTTTATGTTGCCAATACCTTACCTGCCCTGTGTTTAGTTTCTCCCTGTGTGGCATTGGCCGTATAGTGTAGTGTATGAATCAGATTCCCAGAAATCCGACTCATAGAATTGAGTGTGTGTGGGAGGTAAGATCAATGACATCCCCAGGGGGTAGTATCCAGTGTTGAAAGCCCACCATCATCTCATTCAGCTAGCATCTCTTATTTTGTATACCCTAGACAACACAATAGATCCCCTGCAACCTTATGTAAACATTCCCTCCTCCACCACTTTACCCTATACCACAGCTGGGAAGTGAAACGTGCCCTAAGATTTAGAATAATGTGGCATCATGGGAGAAATCCACAAAATGAAAGCACGAGTTAAACACCTTACCTTAATTTTCCTTTTTATATGCAATTAATTCAAACAAAATAAGTAGCATGTGTTTTATAACGTGTTTTTGTTCGTAATACACATGTCATCTAGTTACAACTTAGTGGTAGTGTTCCTTTAAGATTTTGTTTTCCCGCCCTTTTTATTTTATGTTGAAAATCTTAATAAAAAGTCACAATTTAAGAAAAAGAAAAAAAAGAAACCGTGACAGATGTCACCAAAGGTCTGACTAATCGACCAACCTTTAATCAAAAGATGAGACGTGCTAAGACGTGCTAACAGAAGGACACGGTCAAAGTCAATTTAATTGGTCTTCAAAGCCCTCTTGATCCGGTCCTGCTGACCCTTCTAACAAGAAGATAACAGGAATGACTTTTTACCGGAATGAAAGAATTCCCCTTCAATGTGAAAGCAGAAAAAAAACACAAAGCAAGAACAGTAGTCACCCTTTGCTGCTCAATTATAGATTCAGAGAACTTTATAGGTTTATTATTCACTTTCTGCACGTGTAGAAGCATACAACTAACAAAGCACTAAAATAGTGTACTCACAAATCAGTGCAGTGTCATGTGTATAGTTTTCTAAACACTGAATCATGTTCATGCTGTATAACTTATGCGGGGGTGTACCTACTAACTACCAGGAGTGCCGAGAGTCCCACTGCAGCAAGGGCCCTTGAGTTCGGGGGGCACACATTACTGTGAGTTTTATTGCTGTGGAGCTCTGAGATATACATGGTGCACATTACATTAAAAATGGGATGGACTGAAGTGGTCATAGTGGACCTGGAAAAAAATGGATTCCTGCACCTGGGCCCTGAGGTTTCCAGTTACGCCACTGAACGTATGGGCAAATCACCAAATATAAAAATAGTGCAGTGCCGACATAATAAACTACATCATGTTCTTGAATGTCCACTCTAGAGACTGTGACCACTCAATGAAAATTCAGTGCTATGAGCGCCTTAACCGCTCTGGGAGGGTTTTGGAGGTTTGGTTCAGCTCCCTAAATGCAGGGCTTAATTACACCCTGAAGCTCAGATCAGCAAGACCTGATATAAGCTTCAGGTTGAGCTCCAGGAAGCTGGAACCAATTCCAGAACCAGCACCTTCCAATGGCTTCTAAGAGAAGAGTTGGTATGGCAGAACACTTGCTTCAGCATCCAGCTACCTGCTCCCCGTGGTCATGTGACATGCAGGAAGCCGGCAGCATCTCACATCAGAACCATTGCAGAGGATGCACAGTGCTGGATTCAAGGTAAGTTTTATAAAATGTGATATAGCCACTGGACAAAGGGATCAATGCTTCATGCTTTTCTTTATTATGCTGCCACGGTACTTGTAGGGTATAACATAAGCAGAAAAATAAAACAAATGTAAATCAAATGCCTACTCTTTATGCGGAGCCTAACTAAACATTTAAAGGGACACTCTAGGCAACATGACCACCTAAGCTATTTTAGGTGGTCATGATGCCCGGAGTATCCTGCCCTCTGTCTCCCCTCCCTCCGCTCAGCCGATCAGCTGAAAAAGCTGAAAGCAGCTGAGAGAGGCGGAGGACTTTACTCCGCCCTCCCAGCTGTCAGTCAGCAGAGCGGGATTCAGATTTCCCGCTTCTGCCGACTTTTGCCGAGTAGGAGACGTCATCGCACTTTCAGCGCGATGACGTCTCCAACTCGCCGCAGTAGCTGGCGGCAGCGGCTGAGGGTTAGTGTTGCGCGCATCCTCTTCCGCACAACACTAATCCTCATAGGGAGCCGGGAGGAAGCCTGCCGATTGGCTGACTTACGTAATAGGTGCGCATGCGCGCTTCTCACATAAACCAGAAGGCAAGTACAATGCAAGAAGGACGGGAGCGGAAGAGGAGGGAGGTGAGTATAAAAAAAAAAAAAAGACGCCGCTGGAAAGAAGTGGATTTTAGGGTAAGTATTACAGTTACACAAAAAAAAAACACCCAAACGATTTATTAAGGGAATAGGGATAGATTAGGATAAAAAAACGGTGGGGGGGGGGGTGATTTTTGAGTACAGTGTTCCTTTAATATTCCTTCCTATAATATTAGGCGGCTAAGCCGTTTACCAATAAGCAAAACTAAATAAAATGTACTTTCCTTTTGACTTCCTTCCCTGCTGCACCCAGCACCAAGACTGCCGTCTCTGAGGAAACCACAGCTCCAATAAGGGCAGATACACTCCTAATCAGGCATCAGCGGTGAGTTAACCCAATAGAGGGAAAAGGGCATTCTCCATTTTCCTGCTAATAAACCTGTGGTTTATTACACTGCCCCTAATCATGTTGTCACAAAAAGAATAAAGGGTTAAAACTGAAGGGGGATGCAGAGGGGAGTCAAGAGGGGATAACGTATAACCCCACTGCTCCCCCCTTTAGAGTATATGATGTTAACACACTCAGTGGCATCGCAAGGTGGGGGAGGGGGGTGCAGCCCGCACCAGGTGATACCCGCCCTTAAGGTGATACCGTCACCCTAAGGGCGGGTGTCTCACCCTGCGACGCAGTGTTCGGCTCCCTGAGAGCGTCCGAAGCTATGGAGCTTCGGCGCTCGCCTGGGGGAACCACGTCACCAGCCGAGTTCTCGCGAGATCGCGGCTGGTCACGTCGCTCCCCCAGGCGAGCGCCCAAGCTCCATGCCGCCGGATGCTCAGAGGGAGCCGAACACGCGGCGGCGGCAGGAGGTGAGTTGGGGCCTGGGGGCATATCCATGAGAGGAGCTGTGGCATATCCATGAGAGCTGCTTGGGCACATCTATGAGAGCTCCTGGGGCATATCCATGAGAGGAGCTGGGGCATATCCATGAGAGGAGCTGGGGCATATCCATGAGAGCTCCAGGGGCATATCCATGAGAGCCTAGGCATATCCATGAGAGGAGCTGGGGCATATCCATGAGAGGAGCTGGGGCACATCCATGAGAGGAGCTGGAGCACATCCATGAGAGGAGCTGGGGCATATCCATGAGAGGAGCTGGGGAAATATCCATGAGAGGAGCTGGGGCATATCCATGAGAGGAGCTGGGATATAACCAAGAGAGGAGCTGGGGCAATATCCATGAGAGGAGCTGGGGCAATATCCATGAGAGGAGCTGGGATATAACCAAGAGAGGAGCTGGGGCAATATCCATGAGAGGAGCTGGGGCATATCCATGAGAGCTGCTGGGGCATATCCATGAGAGCTGCTGGGGCATATCCATGAGAGGAGCTGGGGCATATCCATGAGAGGAGCTGGGGCAATATCCATGAGAGGAGCTGGGGCATATCCATGAGAGGAGCTGGGGCAATATCCATGAGAGGAGCTGGGGCATATCAATGAGAGCTGCTGGGGCATATCCATGAGAGGAGCTGGGGCATATCCATGAGAGGAGCTGGGGCAATATCCATGAGAGGAGCTTGGGCATATCCATGAGAGCTGCTGGGGCATATCCATGAGAGGAACTGGGGCATATCCATGAGAGGAACTGGGGCATATTCATGAGAGCTGCTGGGCATATCCATGAGAGCTGCTGGGCATATCCATGAGAGCTGCTGGGCATATCCATGAAAGCTGCTGGGGCATATCCATGAGAGCTCCTGGGGCATATCCATGAGAGCTGGGGCATATCCATGAGAGGAGCTGGGGCATATCCATGAGAGGAGCTGGGGCAATATCCATGAGAGCTGCTGGGGCATATCCATGAGAGGAACTGGGGCATATCCATGAGAGGAGCTGGGGCAATATCCATGAGAGGAACTGGGGCATATCAATGAGAGGAGCTGGGGCATATCCATGAGAGGAGCTGGGATATAACCAAGAGAGGAGCTGGGGCAATATCCATGAGAGGAGCTGGGGCAATATCCATGAGAGGAGCTGGGATATAACCAAGAGAGGAGCTGGGGCAATATCCATGAGAGGAGCTGGGGCATATCCATGAGAGCTGCTGGGGCATATCCATGAGAGCTGCTGGGGCATATCCATGAGAGGAGCTGGGGCAATATCCATGAGAGGAGCTGGGGCATATCCATGAGAGGAGCTGGGGCATATCCATGAGAGGAGCTGGGGGCATATATCCATGAGAGGAGCTGGGGCATATCCATGAGAGGAGCTGGGATATAACCAAGAGAGGAGCTGGGGCAATATCCATGAGAGGAGCTGGGGCAATATCCATGAGAGGAGCTGGGATATAACCAAGAGAGGAGCTGGGGCAATATCCATGAGAGGAGCTGGGGCATATCCATGAGAGCTGCTGGGGCATATCCATGAGAGCTGCTGGGGCATATCCATGAGAGGAGCTGGGGCAATATCCATGAGAGGAGCTGGGGCAATATCCATGAGAGGAGCTGGGGCATATCCATGAGAGGAGCTGGGGCAATATCCATGAGAGGAGCTGGGGCATATCAATGAGAGCTGCTGGGGCATATCCATGAGAGGAGCTGGGGCATATCCATGAGAGGAGCTGGGGCAATATCCATGAGAGGAGCTTGGGCATATCCATGAGAGCTGCTGGGGCATATCCATGAGAGGAACTGGGGCATATCCATGAGAGGAACTGGGGCATATTCATGAGAGCTGCTGGGCATATCCATGAGAGCTGCTGGGCATATCCATGAGAGCTCCTGGGGCATATCCATGAGAGCTGGGGCATATCCATGAGAGGAGCTGGGGCATATCCATGAAAGCTGCTGGGGCATATCAATGAGAGCTGCTGGGGCATATCCATGAGAGGAGCTGGGGCATATCCATGAGAGGAGCTGGGGCAATATCCATGAGAGGAGCTTGGGCATATCCATGAGAGCTGCTGGGGCAATATCCATGAGAGGAGCTGGGGCATATCCATGAGAGGAGCTGGGGCATATTCATGAGAGCTGCTGGGCATATCCATGAGAGCTGCTGGGCATATCCATGAGAGCTCCTGGGGCATATCCATGAGAGCTGGGGCATATCCATGAGAGGAGCTGGGGCATATCCATGAAAGCTGCTGGGGCATATCCATGAGAGCTCCTGGGGCATATCCATGAGAGCTGGGGCATATCCATGAGAGGAGCTGGGGCATATCCATGAGAGGAGCTGGGGCAATATCCATGAGAGCTGCTGGGGCATATCCATGAGAGGAACTGGGGCATATCCATGAGAGGAGCTGGGGCAATATCCATGAGAGGAGCTGGGGCAATATCCATGAGAGGAGCTTGGGCATATCCATGAGAGCTGCTGGGGCATATCCATGAGAGGAACTGGGGCATATCCATGAGAGGAGCTGGGGCATATTCATTAGAGCTGCTGGGCATATCCATGAGAGCTGCTGGGCATATCCATGAGAGCTGCTGGGGCATATCCATGAGAGCTCCTGGGGCATATCCATGAGAGCTGGGGCATATCCATGAGAGGAGCTGGGATATAACCAAGAGAGGAGCTGGGGCAATATCCATGAGAGGAGCTGGGGCATATCCATGAGAGCTGCTGGGGTATATCCATGAGAGCTGCTGGGGCATATCCATGAGAGGAGCTGGGGCAATATCCATGAGAGGAGCTGGGGCAATATCCATGAGAGGAGCTGGGGCATATCCATGAGAGGAGCTGGGGCAATATCCATGAGAGGAGCTGGGGCATATCAATGAGAGCTGCTGGGGCATATCCATGAGAGCTGCTGGGGCATATCCATGAGAGCTGCTGGGCATATCCATGAGAGCTGCTGGGGCATATCCATGAGAGCTCCTGGGGCATATCCATGAGAGGAGCTGGGGCAATATCCATGAGAGCTGCTGGGGCATATCCATGAGAGGAACTGGGGCATATCCATGAGAGGAGCTGGGGCAATATCCATGAGAGGAGCTGGGGCAATATCCATGAGAGGAGCTTGGGCATATCCATGAGAGCTGCTGGGGCATATCCATGAGAGGAACTGGGGCATATCCATGAGAGGAGCTGGGGCATATTCATGAGAGCTGCTGGGCATATCCATGAGAGCTGCTGGGCATATCCATGAGAGCTGCTGGGGCATATCCATGAGAGCTCCTGGGGCATATCCATGAGAGCTGGGGCATATCCATGAGAGGAGCTGGGGCATATCCATGAGAGGAACTTGGGCATATCCATGAGAGCTGCTGGGGCATATCCATGAGAGCTGAGGCATATCCATGAGAGGAGCTGGGGCAATATCCATGAGAGGAGCTGGGGCATATCCATGAGAGCTGCTGGGGCAATATCCATGAGAGGAGCTTGGGCAATATCCATGAGAGGAGCTTGGGCATATCCATGAGAGCTGCTGGGGCATATCCATGAGAAGAGCTGTGGCATATCCATGTGAGCTGGGGCAGTATCCATGTGGGCTGGGGGCATATCCATGAGAGCTGGGGCAATATCCATGAGAGGAGCTGGGGCATATCCATGAGAGGAGCTGGGATATAACAAGAGAGGAGCTGGGGCATATCCATATCCATGGGAGGAGCTGTGGCAATATCCATGAGAGGAGCTGGGGCACATTCATGAGAGCTGCTGGGGCATATCCATGAGAGGAGCTGGGGCATATCCATGAGAGGAGCTGGGGCAATATCCATGAGAGGAGCTGGGGCAATATCCATGAGAGCTGATGGGGCATATTCATGAGAGGAGCTGGGGCAATATCCATGAGAGCTGCTGGGGCATATCCATGACAAGAGCTGGGGCATATCCATGTGAGCTGGGGCAGTATCCATGTGTGCTGGGGGCATATCCATGAGAGCTGGGGCAATATTCATGTGTGAGCTGGTCTGGGGCAATATATCCATGTGTGAGCTGCTCTGGGGCAATATATCCATATGTGAGCTGAGGCGCAATATATCCATATGTGAGCTGGGGCAATATATATCCATGGGTTTGCTGCTGGGGCAATATATAATTGTGAGCTGGGGCAAAATATCCATATGTGAGTTGGGGGCAATATATATCCATGGGTGAGCTGCTGGGGGCAATAAATCCAGAGCTGCTGGGGGCAATATATATCCATGTGTGCTTTCACTGCCTTCGAACAGGCACCGTACTTGCTGGCAGTTGGCAAAAATGTGTGTGAGCATAGGAGAGAGCTCCACAGCAATAAACCTCACAGTAATGTGCGCTGCGTGTGTATGAGCATTCAGTGTTATATGGGAGTACTGATTTAGGAGTAAGAGTAGTTAAATAAAATCCGTAAAACTCGGGGGGGGGGGGGTGACACCATAAGTTACCGCACCGGGTGACACCAACCCTAGTGACGCCACTGAACACACTGTGGTCCTTTCTGCCTTTCCCCATTGGCCGTCGTTTGTGATTTATTTCTAAAAAGAAAAAAAATAATGATGCCTGTAAAGTATGCGGCTTAAAAACATACTACATGCATGCATAAAGACACATACGTATTATATACGCACTCATAAACCTTTATTAATTTAAAATAATTCACTAGAAATCCACTTAAGAGTTATCCAAACCTGTGCCACTTTGATCAATGCCCAACATTAAAGGCTTCTATTTCCAGCTGTACTCCTTGGCATGCAATTCATCAACACTAAAAGCATTTTAATAGGTTTTACATCTAATGAACCTTAAGTGACAGTGAAGTAATAAAAATGAACTACACAAATTGCAACTCAACACCTTCCGATTCTCTGAAGAACTGGAACGCACAGCTAGATCTAGGGGAGAAATCCAGAAAAAATTAACAAAAAGCTGCTTTTTTTTTTATAGTATCCTAAACACTTATCTGTACATATGCAGCCAAGTGCATTAAGATTTCCAGATGTGCGGATACCCGCTGTGAGGGTACACGATGCTATTAAAGCCGCTACAAGGACGGTTAAACGCGAAAAATCATAAAATGACAGAAATACCATAAATTTCCGTATCGCGTATCAATGCTTCTGTAACTACTTTCGATGAGCACACCAACATTTAGGTTATAAATCATATTCTCGGAATTTAAGAAGGAATAATTTTTGGAATGAGTTCTCCATCTGAACTTCCCATCGTGTGTACTCGTTCAGTAGAAAACCTCACTGACTGTTTTATACAGGGTGTACTCCGCTCGTATAAAGTCTGTTTACAATTTCAAAAATTTATTACAAAGGCAAATGAAAAGACAGGTAAGTGAAAATTATTACAAAATGAGATGTATATATTTAAGGTTTTTTTGCATCATTTAATACACCTCGATATGGGCACCATTAGTTGCATGAAGCACATCAAGACGGTACTCGATTTCTTGCCATGTTCGCTGTAACATCCCCTCATCAATGGTGGCAATGGCATCAGTGATCCTCTGCTTTAGATGAATGTGTGGGATCATGTGCAATCGTATCATTGGTCTGTTTTTTCTTCGTCGAGACATCAATTACTGCAAATGTTTACCTTGACCTTTTGACTGAAAACATGACACCACAACTACATGACCTTCAACCAACCATCATTTTCCAGCAATATGGCGCACCGCCACATTGGGGACTGCATGTTCGTGGCTTCCTAATTGGAACATTTCCAGACCGGTGGATTGGAAGGGGTGGCCCAATTCCCTGGCCACCTCGTTCACCAGATATCACTCCCCTCCACTTCTTTCTATGGGGTTATGTTAAAGATATGGTGTATGGAACAAAGGTACGGGACATCACTAATCTAAAGCAGAGGATCACTGATGCCATTGCCACCACTGATGAGGGGATGCTGCAGGGAACATGGCAAGAAATCGAGTACCGTCTTGATGTGCCTCCTGCAACCAATGGTGCTCATATAGACGTGTATTAAATGAGGCAAAAGAATCTTAAATATATACGTCTCATTTTGTAATAATTTTGACTTATCTGTCTTTTCATTTGCCTTTGGAATAAATTTTTGAAATTGTAAAGAGATTTTATGGACACCCTGTATATTTCAGCCATTTCCTAAAGTGGACAAAAAATCTCTGGAAAACCTTTTCATCATTATTATTATTAATATATTTACAGTATGTGGATGGCCGAATTAACATAAAAATAGCTTGCGAAATCCAGCCAGGCGAGTACGAAAGCCCAGAGAGGCAATGCATTTTTTTTTCCAAACTTGTTATGGTCGACATAACAAGTTGTTTTCTCGACATAAGTCAGAAAAAAATGAAGATTGCATGGGGTCTCTGGTAGCTGAGGCTTTTGAACATTCCCAGTTTTTTGGAGTTTCTTAATTTTCTGTGAACAAGGTTTCTTTGGTTGTGAATGACAAGCTGGTGACCAGAAAGGCTTCTCTCATGTAACCCTTTCCCTGGTCCCTTCAGATAAACTATCCCCAAGCAAGAACAACATATTTACCCGAGTCGAAGGAATTTACAGATGGAATATTATAAATTCCATATTTAGTTATAAAATATATTCTACGCCATATGCTTTATCTTGTTTCAATAAATGTTTAACTTGTAAAAGCACAGGAAAAATATGAACATTCATAGCGTGCAGTAATTCTCTCTTTGACATCAAAGGGAGCTGATCGCAAATGCATCACACGTGGATTACAGGGAGAACGCACGTACTGTGTGTTCTTGAACGGAACTCACATGTGTACGGTACACTTGCAAACACTCCAAACAACATTGAAAATGCATTCTTGTCTTATTCAGTCATTCCGTAAATATATTCTTACTGCTAGCGATTGCTTTATGATTCGGTTTCACCACTTTATGACAAATGATGATGACAAAGGATGATCTCATCCGGGGGAAGAGAACACTCATGATACCATGGGGTCGTCGTCGTGACAGGAAGTAGAATCAACCTCCCAATTTAAGTGACAGAGATTGGCCTGGCTTGCCTGCCTCACATTGTGGTAGGTGGTTGTGGTGATGCAGAGATCATACAGGCGTCAGAAGGAATGCATTACTCTCCTCGGCCAATGATGCGCTATAACAGTCACTCTTCTTCTAAGGCAGTGTTTCCCAACCACGGTCCTCAAGTACCCCCCAACAGGTCAGGTTTTCCAGATAGCTGAGGCACAGCACAGGTGATATGATTTGCTGCTCAGTGATTGCAGGATTCAGTCTGCATTTCCCCAAGGAGATCCTTAAAACCTGGCTTGTTGGGGGTACTTGAGGACCGCGGTTGGGAACCACTGCTCTAAGGATATTTTTGTAATGGTCATAGCATGACATTTTGCACAAAATGGTGAAATATTTGTAAAGTCTTGCCAAATAAAATAATGTTTTCATTTTAGATGAAAAATATAGACATGACTTTTTCTTATTCCTGTCCCTTCACTCTAACCAAATCCTCTCCCTTCTGCCCAGAACAGCAGAAAGTACCACCACATGCCTTGAACAAGGAATATAGGGAGAAGGAAGCTGAGTCTGCAGTATCCTGAAGCCTGCTGAGTAAATGAGATTGACACTTTGTAGGTATAAGTAAAGCATTTAAAGTGTTAACATACTTATTTTACCAGACTGGATTTATGAAGCTGTAATTACCGTGACACATTGTATTGATAAATTCATCTTAATCATACCACAGAATCCCAATGTCACACTATGAGGAAGAATTCCTAAATATTGTGTAAGACTTACCCAGATGATTCAGAAAGAACCAGGTATTTTTGATTCTAACGTCCAGATCAAAATATATGTTTTTGCCTTCGTCATCTTGTGGTCCTCTTTCCACATTCCAGGCAGGCTCCCCTGGTGGCGAGAGCGATTCAGGGCCAGGCCAACTCTTGTGTTGTCTGGGCTAGCCAGTCCAGGCTCTCCGACCCTGGACTTCCTTGTGGCTGATCTGGTATGAGGTCACATGGTCTGCCCTGATCCTATATATATATATATGCAACTAAAACATTGGCTCCCTGCACTTCATGGACCCTGCAGTGAATTCCCCAGGGAAATTTGACTCCCCAAATTGCGGGGAACAACAGAACACTGAAATGTCTGTGTCATTTCGGTGCTCTGTGAATATCCCCTTTAGTGGTGGTTTTATTGCCGCCCCCTGGAAAGTGCCAGCCTAGGCCTTGCCGACCCAGGACATACTTGAAGATGAGAGAAATCAGAAAACTCAATGTATCCTTCCTGGTAAAATATTTTTGTGTAAAAAAAAATATATATATATATTTTTTAGGGTGTCATCCTAGGGGGTGGTGTCACCCGTTGCGGTCCGCACCCCCGCCCCCCTTGTGACGCCACTGCTCCTGCCATTTCCTGTTGTTCCAGTTCTGTCATTTCTCTTGTGTTGTATCTGTGTGCTGTGGTCTGTGTTCATACAGTCAGCAGCTAACCTGCCTCAAGGGCTACCTATCCAGTATAAAGGGCCCGCCTTGACTCACGCCGGGTGCCCCCATGACACTTGTTTGGTAACTATAGCTAATTCAAGAATGGAGGTAAAGTATGGAAGATGTCTGTCTTTAAAAGACACAGTCTTGCACACCCTACCCTGGAAACCTTGGTATACAGCCTCCGCATATATTGCAGTTGTCCCAGCGCTGGAATGACAGGGTCAGGAGCGAGAAAAAAATAAAGACTGCGGCAGGATATTATACGAGTACTTGTGCAGGTAAATGACCACACCCAGCCTAGCAAACAGACAAAGTATAAATCTAGAAACACACAATTTAAACCATATCATCACAGTGACACTACTAAACTTGCAAATACGTGCAAACTACAAATATATTGCGCATTTGTGTTTGTGTGTAACACTGGGCATGAGTGTAATTAATGATCACTACACGTCTGTTGAAATTACAGTGATGTCAGCTGATTGTGGTGGAAAATTTACTTTTCTATCCTTCATTTAGACATGAATCTTTGATACGATTCCATGGAAAATCCATTTTATGGGGCTTAAGGAAGACTTTTCATCCTGCTCGGTGGTGGCCAATAATTTCCCAGCAAAACTTTCAAACTAGGCGAATATATAATTTATTGAAAAGGATGTTTAATTTTTAATTCATGGAATCATAAATTAAACAATAGCAAAAGCGACAAGAGCAGAAAAACAGCACGTCCACATGCTACAACATTACGGATTATGTTCCCTATGAAATGAAAGCTGCCATTTATAGTTTTGTACTTTAAGGGGTAAATTTCAGTGGTTTTAATGAAGCATTTAATTGAGGTACCGGTAATTATTATAGACACTAGCATTCTAAATGTAAAGTTTTAGGGCCCTATTACAATCTTAACGTAGCGCTAGCGCTCAGCTATGTAAGTGTTAACACAAGGTTAAGTGGTCCTAGTGCAGGCCGCCCATATTACAATCTGAACGCTAACGGGTTAAAAAACCCATTAGAGCATCCCTGTGCTTAATATGGGGAGCGCAAAGAGTAATTAGCGTTAGGATTACAAAGTCCTAATGCTAATAACCACATCGCTGCGGTAACTGAAAAGTTAACCTCAGCTACAAGCTGGCGCTAACTGATTCCGCTTCTGCGGACCAGCTGTAAAAAACAAAAATCAAATACACACCTCTCATCCTGCAGCGCGAACGGAGGCCCGATCCGCTTCTTTTGGACATCGGGATCAGAGAAAGACTGGGAAAAATAAGTCCCCTTGTGATGGACTGGCCCAGCACCCTCAGCCAGAGACAGGGGATCAGGACACTGATATTCAATAAACTATGTATTTTGTGCCGTTGCACCAACGATCCTGCATTCTAGCTGGCCGAAGGAGTACCTGTAAATAAAAGTGTTGAGTGTGTAACGGACGCCGTTTCAAATTTGCCGCCATTTGCTGCCGCCTCGTGTTCGGATCGGGCGGAGCAGGAGGGAAAATGGCCGATTCGGGCCATCCGGTCCCGAATCGGCAACGCCCCGATGCGCCTTAGCCAATGATACCTGTGTGGGCGGGCAGGGGGTTTTCCAGATGTGGAGCTCGTGGGGAAAGTTATAAATACTGATGTTGTTAAAATAAAAGTGTCTTTGGTTTTGAGTTCATGCAGCTGCGTCTCGTGTCTCTATTTGCCAACTGTGTCTGACATCCCTCGTGGTTCAGCACACCGGACGAAACGAATACATACCGCGCGCCGCTGCCGCGCGATCTGAATACCTACAGCCGACTGAGCCTGTCCAGCTAACTGCCGGGAGATCCGAAGAATCTGCACCTTGCAACGCGTGGGCGCTTCGACCGCTACGCGATCCGAATATTGCTGCTGGACGAATCGAGCCGCCTCTTGTTGGCGCGGGATCCGAACAGGTCGGTGCTGTGCCGTGAATGCCCCAGGTTCCGCTGCGCGATCCGCACGGCTCCGAACGATCGACCGTTGGCCAGCTCCATCACCGAGAGATCCGATTAGGTCAGTGCTGGGTACCTAGGTTTCATCGACCGCTGGGCGATACGAATACTCGAACGATCGACCGCCGGCCAGCTCATTATTGGGAGATCCGAATCTTCGCAGAAGTAAGCCGATCCGACCCACGATCGTAAAGGTCCACGTACGGGTCAGTGGCCAGCTGCTCGGGACGCTGAGGGACACTCCTCAGTGGTCGGGCTGGGTTCACACCAAGGTCCCTTTCGCCACGTCGGTCATCAAGACTGTAAAGCCAGACCCGGTCGCTCGAGACGCCGAGTGCCCAACCTTGGTAGTCGGGCCGGGAGAACAATACCAAGGGGGAAGTAAGCATACGCAGATTGGAGCACACCCGCGGGCGGACAATAACATCACGTTCCGTCACACTGGTGGCAGCGGTGGGATCGCTCTCTGCAATCAATACCATCGACTTCCCCGAAGAGCCCATCATGGCAGTGTATGCTGACTATAAACGAGACACGTTGAGGAACATGCTGGAAAACCGTGGTGGTACTCCGGGTTCCAAGAGTCGAGACACCCTAATAGAGGAACTACAACGGTTGGATCAAGGTGCGGCGAGCACAGCGCTACCCGCCGACACCCCACCGGTCATCGTCGCGGCTGGAGCCGACGAAAGCGAACTACAGAGGAAAGTGCGAGAACGGGCCGCTTTATACGGAGCAGCCCCGACAGAAGCAGTGATGCAGCACCTGGTTCGAGAAATCTGCCAGGAGAAGAGCGAGAAAGAGAACGCGAGCACGAACTGCGGTTGGCAGAAGTGCGGAGCCGGCGAGATAACAGCCTCCGGGTGGAGCGATCCCCGGGAGAAAGGTGCCCTTCCAGGCGTTTAAAGACTTCCGCGAGACCGACGAAGAAATAGAGAGCTATCTTCAGGATTTTGAACGGTTGTGTCAAGTACACGAAGTTCACCCCACTGATTGGGTGAGAATCCTGGCATGCAAGTTGTCCGGGCGGGCCGCGGAGGCCTACCGCACGGTGCCAGATGAGGAAGCCACCAACTATGGGCACGTGAAACAGGCGCTGTTGAGCCGGTTCGCCGTGACCCCAGAAGCCAGTCGGGCTAAATTCAGGAGCTCTCGCCGACCCAGCGGCGCTACCCATGTGGAGTGGGCCCACCGACTACAGCGGGATTTACGCACATGGTTTTTGGGGAGCAAAGCCGAGACTGTACCCGAGATAACGCAACTGCTACTGCTGGAGCAGTTCTTCGAACATACGCCCGCCGCCATCCGGGAGTGGGTGCGGGACAGGAAACCCCACACTGTACAGCAAGCAGCTATTTGGGCCGATGAATATGCTGACACGCGGAAAGTCACAGGGGGGGGAGCGGCCCTTGCCCCTCCGACCGGTGATCCCTGCCTCGCCACTCCCAGTGCCGACGGTCCGACCGCTGGTTGCCCGACCCCCGGTCGACCCAACACCATGGCAAACATACGCTGCTATGGATGCAACCAAGACGGACATTATAAGCAGAATTGCCCCAACCGACCGGACCTGGCAAGGTCATCCCCTCGACCACCACAGTCTACCCATTGCTACGACGTCGATCCCCCTGGCCAGAAGCTCCGGAGGAATGGGAGCGACTGCATGAGGCGGACCCGGTACAAGCTGCCGCGGCCGATAATCGCCATCACCATCGCCAGGCGGTGTGGGTCAATGGGAAGGCGGCTGAAGGACTTCGAGACTCTGGGGCTACAATCACGTTGGTCCGGCCCCACTTAGTACAACAGAACGACCGGTTACGGAATACCGTTGCGGTACGGGTGGCTGGTGGAAAAGTTCTCCGGCTGGAGACGGCCCGGGTCCACCTGGACTGGGGATCCGGAGAGAAAGTAGTCAGAGTGGGGCTGCTGAACCAACTACCAGCCGAGGTGCTCCTCGGTAATGATCTGGGACGACTGATCTCTGCGTACTCCATGGAAGCGGCCACGCCAGTCACCACCAGATTACAGAGCAAACGTTACAACAATGGCACTCCGAGAGGGACCCAGGTGAGACGTTTCCCCACACCCCGCCCGACTCCCACACCCCGCCCGATTCACACACCCCGCCCGATTTCTACGCCTATACCGACTTGTCCCCGACTTCCTGACATTCCCTGCCCCTGGAGCTCCCCAGAGACGCTCCGCTATCAAACTCGGACGGACCCCACATTGCAGGGCTACCGTGACCGGGCTGGCCAGGGACTGGACAGGGACCGCAGCGACCGGATAGAGTGGGAGAATGGGCTGCTATATAGATATACCGAGAGGGAGGGGGCCGGGAAGAATCAGGTTCCCCAGAAACAAATGGTGGTTCCCCAGGGCCCAAGACAAGAGCTCCTGCGCTTAGCACATGATATACCTTTGGCGGGACATCTGGGGCAGAAAAAGACCCGCCACCGGTTGGCGCGTGCCTTTTTCTGGCCCCGCCTTAGCGAGGACACCCGCGAGTTTTGCCGCACCTGCCCTGTCTGCCAGAAGGCGGGCAAGGCCGGGGATCACCCGAAGGTACCTCTACGCCCCATGCCCATCATCCAGGAGCCTTTTAGTCGGGTGGCGGTTGACCTTATTGGGCCTTGCCTCGACCCAGTGCTACCGGGAAGAAATATATACTCACTATTGTAGATTACGCGACCCGGTACCCTGAGGCCGTGGCTTTGGCCAACATACAGGCGGACACAGTAGCAGATGCTTTGCTGCGGGTGTTTACGAGGGTGGGATTTCCACGGGAGATCTTATCTGACCAAGGGACCCAGTTTACTGCTGAGCTCACCCAGCAGCTCTGGCGTCTGTGTGGGGTCAAGGCGTTACACAGCGCCCCGTATCACCCGCAGACCAACGGACTGTGTGAGCGATTCAATGGCACCCTGAAACAACTCCTGCGGGCCTTTGTACACGAGAGGAAAGACTGGGAGCAGTACTTGCCCCACTTGCTGTTCGCATACCGGGAGGTGCCGCAGGAATCTACCGGGTACTCTCCGTTCGAGCTGCTGTACGGACGTCAGGTGAGGGGGCCCCTGGATCTCGTTAGGTCCCAGTGGGAGGGAGAGCAGGAGGAAGGTGGGGTCCCGGTCGTGAGTTATGTCCTGAAGCTCCGGGAGCGCTTGGCAGAACTGGCGGGGTTGGTCCGGGAAAACGTGGAGGCCGCTCAGACTCAACAGAAGACGTGGTACGACCGGGCTGCTTGCAGCCGCTCGTTCTGTGTAGGACAGCGGGTTCTGGTGTTGAAACCACAGCGGCAGAACAAGCTGCAGGCGGCCTGGCAAGGTCCCTACACGGTGGTAACCCGACTGGGGGATACCACCTATGTGGTGGCGAGTTGCGCGAACACCAGAATCCAACGGACGTACCACGTCAATATGTTGAAGGCCTTTCACGAACGCCCGGAGACCGTGGAGGCCATATGTGCTCCCGCGGGCGAGGAGACGGAACCGTTTCCCCTGGTAGAGTTACCGGGGGTGACTAAACAACCCTCGGGTGTGGATCAGGTGCAACTGGGGGAGGCGTTGGGGTCAGAAAAGCAGGCCCAAGTACGGCAACTGCTTCGGGGTTATTCCGAAGTCTTTTCGGCCCTGCCGGGTTATACCGACCAAGCCATTCACCCCGTGGACACCCCCGGTCAGCGGCCTCTGCGACAGCCGGCGTACCGTCTTCCGGAGGCCGTCCGGGAGACCATGCGGACCGAGATCCGGGAGATGTTGGAGCTGGGGGTCATTGAGCCGTCTGCCAGCCCATGGGCATCGCCCGTGGTCTTGGTACCCAAAAAGGACGGGACCACTCGGTTCTGTGTAGATTACCGACGGGTGAACGATTGCACCACGACTGACGCCTACCCGATGCCCCGGGTCGATGAGTTACTGGATCAGATCGCCAGGGGTCATTTTCTGACCACGGTGGATCTGTGCAAGGGGTATTGGCAAATTCCCCTTGCCGAGGAGGCGACCCCGAAGTCGGCCTTCATCACCCCGTTCGGCTTGTATCAGTTTAGAGTCATGCCGTTCGGGATGAAGAACGCCCCCGCTACATTCCAACGCTTAATAGATCGCCTCCTCGATGGCCTCCAGGGATTTGCGTGTGCGTACCTGGACGACATCGCCATTTACAGTCAGAGCTGGGAGGAACACTTGGTTCACGTGGGGACGGTCCTGGGACGCATCAGGGACGCCAATTTAACCCTCAAGCCTGAGAAGTGTAAGGTGGGGATGGCAGAGGTACAGTACCTGGGTCACCGGGTAGGGTGCGGGGTACAGCGACCTGAGCCCGCTAAAATAGAAGCTATCTTGGACTGGCCCACCCCCGTGACTAAGACGCAAGTCCTAGCCTTTCTGGGTACAGCAGGTTATTACCGAAAATTCGTGCCCCGGTATAGTGATCTGGCCAAACCCCTGACGGACCTGACCAAAAAGTCCCTTCCCCGACAAGTCCTGTGGTCCCCGGAGTGTGAGCGGGCCTTTCAGCAATTAAAGACCGCCTTGACTCAAGCTCCCCTACTGGCAGCTCCCGATTATAACCGGCGTTTTATCATTCACACAGACGCGTCCATGTTCGGACTGGGAGCTGTCCTGAGCCAAGTGGGGGACGACGGGGGAGACCATCCAGTGGCCTTCATTAGCAGGAAACTGCTACCGCGGGAGGTGGGGTATGCTGCGGTGGAGAAGGAGTGTCTGGCTCTGGTCTGGGCCCTACGAAAGTTTCAACCATATGTGTATGGACGATCTTTTACTGTACTCACGGACCATAATCCCCTGGTGTGGCTAAACCGGGTGGCGGGAGAGAATGGCCGGCTGTTGCGTTGGAGCTTGGCGCTTCAGCCTTATAACTTCACCATTCAGTATCGACCAGGGGCACAAAATGGTAATGCTGACGGGTTGTCGCGACGGTCGGATCTGAACTTGGTGGAAGACGGAGTACCGACTACCCCGCACGACCCGTAGGAGTCCTACCGGGTGCGTCGGACTTTGGGGCGGGGGAGGAATGTGATGGACTGGCCCAGCACCCTCAGCCAGAGACAGGGGATCAGGACACTGATATTCAATAAACTATGTATTTTGTGCCGTTGCACCAACGATCCTGCATTCTAGCTGGCCGAAGGAGTACCTGTAAATAAAAGTGTTGAGTTGTGTAACGGACGCCGTTTCAAATTTGCCGCCATTTGCTGCCGCCTCGTGTTCGGATCGGGCGGAGCAGGAGGGAAAATGGCCGATTCGGGCCATCCGGTCCCGAATCGGCAACGCCCCGATGCGCCTTAGCCAATGATACCTGTGTGGGCGGGCAGGGGGTTTTCCAGATGTGGAGCTCGTGGGGAAAGTTATAAATACTGATGTTGTTAAAATAAAAGTGTCTTTGGTTTTGAGTTCATGCAGCTGCGTCTCGTGTCTCTATTTGCCAACTGTGTCTGACATCCCTCGTGGTTCAGCACACCGGACGAAACGAATACATACCGCGCCCGCTGCCGCGCGATCTGAATACCTACAGCCGACTGAGCCTGTCCAGCTAACTGCCGGAGATCCGAAGAATCTGCACCTTGCAACGCGTGGGCGCTTCGACCGCTACGCGATCCGAATATTGCTGCTGGACGAATCGAGCCGCCTCTTGTTGGCGCGGGATCCGAACAGGTCGGTGCTGTGCCGTGAATGCCCCAGGTTCCGCTGCGCGATCCGCACGGCTCCGAACGATCGACCGTTGGCCAGCTCCATCACCGAGAGATCCGATTAGGTCAGTGCTGGGTACCTAGGTTTCATCGACCGCTGGGCGATACGAATACTCGAACGATCGACCGCTGGCCAGCTCATTATTGGGAGATCCGAATCTTCGCAGAAGTAAGCCGATCCGACCCACGATCGTAAAGGTCCACGTACGGGTCAGTGGCCAGCTGCTTGGGACGCTGAGGGACACTCCTCAGTGGTCGGGCTGGGTTCACACCAAGGTCCCTTTCGCCACGTCGGTCATCAAGACTGTAAAGCCAGACCCGGTCGCTCGAGACGCCGAGTGCCCAACCTTGGTAGTCGGGCCGGGAGAACAATACCAAGGGGGAAGTAAGCATACGCAGATTGGAGCACACCCGCGGGCGGACAATAACATCACGTTCCGTCACACCCCTTTCTCCCTCCGTGTGCTCGCGTGATCCTGCAGGTCATGTGACCCAGCAGCACAAGACTGCAGGAGGGGATACTCGCGGCGGCGCATTAGCTTTGCCTGTTTATTTTCTGCTGTTATTTCCTGCCCAGCAGTGTGATGTCTTCACCCATCCGTCTGTCTATTAATTCAGCAGCACTTCTGCCACCTTTTGGGATTTTAACCCCGTATGTGTGTCACACCTCGGCTCATGTCGGGTGCCCCCACGTGACACCCTCAGACATTGCTCACTGGAGCACCCAGCCCCCCTTGGTCACGTGACATGCTGCTGCTTGCAAGAAATCAGTAGGATTTGAGTCAGCGCTGCGCTGGATGCAAGCCAAGTTTTAAAGTATTAAAACGTACAGAAGGAGGCGGGCAGAAGGGGTCAGGAGGGTATC